>CM060131.1:14806202-16006202 GCA_030522415.1 Channallabes apus
GAAAATGCTTTATATATTTACAGCTAGTATGAACTGCTACCTGCATGAACAGATTACATCGGATTTTTATTTTTACTAATATTCATATTTAATCTTCTTGTAAGCATGGTGAAAACAATACGTGGTGGTATCAAAAAGTTTAGACTAGTTTAGTAACACAGTTTGCAGCACAGGTCTGCACACACAGTTACAGTTACAGTAGCATCGACCTTCATAAGTCAGTGTGGCAAAAGATATCATCAAGTATACATCAAGCAGCTGTACAACTAGTGCTGTTCTGTTCACATGCACTACCACATCTGTTATATCAACATGGACAGCAAGTTAGAAGAAAGTATGTGAAAAGAAGAAGAGAATGTGAAACAGAGACATTTGAAATGATTTGGCAAGTTCATAGCGATGCTGCGACGAGCCGTTTGAGGTGTTTTGAGTGGCACATGTTCCACGAGTGGGAGACGACGAACTTCACTGGAAGACGACACGAGATCAGGAAGACCTTCGATAAGCTCATCTCCCAAAAATGTCAAACTTGTGCAACTTGTGAATGATGATTATCGCAAAAATAATCCACATCAATCCACATTTAATGTTCATAGCATTACTGTAATTTCTGTTTTAATACTAATCAAACACATAACTGGCATCACTGTCAAAGTTAACATTGCTAAGTTAATTTTTAAACCAGTTATACCATGTAAAGAAATGAACCCAGTAGAAAATGAACGAATCACTCTCGCAGACGACTCGTTCTTCTGAGTCATGTTAAAGATTCGTTCAAAAAGAATGAATCATTCATGAACGACCCATCACTAGACGACTCAAAGATATATCGCGCGGAAAAACAGTTGCGCACTTCATTGAGAACTCATTTAGGATTATGATTAAATTAGCATGTTTGTTTTGACCGGAATCCGCCTATTGAGTACCCCGGGTATATGCTATGGATGTGGCTATAGATACTGCCAGATGAACTGAACAATATTGATCAGCAACTATACCCCAGTAAACCTGTGCCAGGATCATGGGCACCCAAGTCTCACCTTGAAAACCAAAGGCCAGCCTGTTTGGTCCAATCCAACAGAAAAGTCAATGCTGCAAAACTGCTGAAAAAAGTCCATTTTTAGCATGAGAGAGAGAGGCATCAGAACACCCAGTGCCAATTTCCTGGTGCCAGACACCACGGCACACTCACAGAGGTCAAGTGCAGCCACACCTCCAGGGGTCTGAGCTGCCCAGGTGGCCAACGGGGAACGCTTTAATATTACGACTGATTGGTGAATGTTTGCTGATGATATATTTAGTAATTAAAATGTTTTTAAAAGTGGTGCATGGATTGTAAAAAAAAAAATCTCTCCACAAGCTCTAATTTGCGATTCATAATTTTACTATATGCTTTACACAAGGTCATGGCAAATCTATTCTGCCTCTGGAATATGTTGTGTTTCTCCTCTGTGACATATGGCCCGAGTTACAAACCGAGAATGAATCTAAAGCCATCCAGGCTCTCGTTAATAATCCATGTCATCTATACCCCATCTCTAGCTCCACACCTGTTCCCTTCACAGCCAGTCCAATTCCGAATTAGATTAATAGACAAGATGGTCATGAGTACTCAACCAAGCCATTGGGACCGCTGGGAATATTATTCATTTGCTCAGTATCTCTGCCACATGTTGTCAACAACGCAACAATGGCTAAACAAAATGGTGAGAGCGAAGAGAGAGCGGGGAATTTGTCCATGATGAGAGGATGATAAGAACGGGTACGGTGCCAGCTGCAGGACTGGTCTTAGCCAGCGCTGGCACATGAGCATCTGGCATGCGTATTAGCGTACGCAAATATCACCTGGCCACAAATACATTTGGCCATAATGAAAGGATTTAATGGAACAGAAAGAGCAGATGCAGACACAGAAGGGCACAGGGGATGGAGCAAATCAGGACTGGAGTCATCACTGAGTGCTGACTGAACAAGCTGGGTGTTGGCTTTCAGTTTCATCATCCATTGAGTTCTACACGGAAAGTTCTGCAAGTGTGGTTTAACTCTAAAAACGTCTGGAGCTTTCAAAGTCAGGGCTTGCGTTCAAATTTTTACGACAACTTTAAAAGTTTCTGTTCTATAGAGTTGAGATCCGATGCTGAGTAGGTCCGAACTGACTCTTGGTTAGTATAATGTAAGCATAAAGTCTTATGCTGGACATACAGTACGAAATACTGCACTACACAATTTCTGCCCTGATTTGAGCACTAGATTGAAAACCACTTATGTAGTGAGGCTGGGTCAGGGAAATTCTCAGTAATAAATCTCAATCGGTGTATGTGTGTGTACATCTGCAACACTTAGCAGAAACTAAATTGTGCAACAACTCAAAAGAGAGTCTCGCTGTCATCAGCCTCTTGTGTGACCAGGTGAGGGCAAAATGATTCCCAGTGACCCACCATAAAAAAGCACCACTGTAATTTCTCTCAACAACAATACTGTCCCAGCCATCACTTCTTCATATCTTGCTTCATGAGGAATAGTGCTCCAGGATTCCTGAAGGACTTTTTTGGCTCTCATTTCTTTTGCAGTTTTTTGCCTCTAGTTTTTAGTCCAGTTCCAGTACCTGAGCAGTTTCAGAAGAATGTTTTGTTTTTAAGCCATACTGTGACCTATGAATCATTCAAACATCTAACATAAGGAATAAGTCAGCAAAACCCCAAGTGCAGATGAGGTGAGATGATGAGGCCGGTGATTAGCATGACTGGTGATGCTGAATGGCTGGAACAGATGAGAGGGGAAATGAGGTTGGTGCTGAGGTTGTTACATAAATAACTACTGTACTCTTTTACAATTGTGTATTTAGGCACATTGCTGTCTGTCACGGTAAAACATTTGTACCCATATTTTCTTTTAATTCATTTTATATGAAGAAGTGAGGGAATGCTCAAAGACGTTAGTACAGTATTGTTTACTCTAAACCAGTTCTCTTTGCAGAATAGACAATCCTTGCCTCCTCAACCTCTTCTGCCTTCTAATGTAATTCCTCTTATTCTCTTGTTTCCTTACATAGAGCATAGTCAGCATAGCCAAATTGCCAAGGCAATTTTTGAGAGATTTCTGCCAGTTAAAGTTTGTGTATTGTGTAAGCTTTGTCTACTATCACTCATGCACTTTAATTACGATTTTGTTTGTGAGATTGTTTACTTGGCTTTAGCTTACTTACTTCTAAAACAGCTGTGGAACATCTGGAGGTTGATTCGTGTCAACTGGACTCTTTTCTTGTTCAGAAGATACGTTTCAATCAAGTAGCTTTTTAGTTTCACTTGGATGAGTAGTGAAATGTATCTACTGAACAAGAAAGAAATCCAGTTGACATGACTCAACTTCCACATAACCTCACTTGGATCAGGTTGAGAATCCCAGTGGATTTGCTTTATTCCATGTACATATCATGTACTTTATATGACGTGGTGATTCAGCAGTATACTGTATATAGTTCTCTGGCAGATCTGGGATTGGAGGTTTGAACCTCACCACTGGTTTGTCACATATACATTATAGTACAGTGAACGTATTTTCTTCGCTTGTTAGGAAGCTGGGTCAGAGTGCAGGGTCAGACAGGATTGCTTGCTCAAGGACTCTTTAACTCTCAAGGAGGCAACTTTGTAGAGCTGTGGCTTAAATCAATGACCATCTATCGGTAACCCAGAACATTACTGTAACCCCCTGAGCTTCAACTGCCCCAACATGCATGTTCTACTTATGCTTTATGGGTTTCCACTGGGTACACGGTTTCCTTTTACAGTTGGTTGCTTAGCGTTTCCAAATTGCCTATAGCGTATGACTGACAGTATTAATGGTGTAGTGGTTAGCACTCTACCACACACCTCAAGGGTTAAGGTTTGATTCCTGCCTCAGCTCTGCTTGGTGGGTTTCCTCTGGGTATTTCAGTGCAAAGACATACTGTACAGGTTAGGCTAATTGGTGTTTCCAAATTGCCCATCGTGTGTGAGTGAGTGAGAGTGTGTGATGGATTTGCATCCCATCCGGTATGTACCCTGGGTGTACCATGGACACAGATAGGCTGCAGGCTTCCCATGACCCATGACGGGCGGTATAGGGATGAGAAAGTAAAAGTGGGGTGGCACCCCATCCTGGGTGAACCCCGTCTTGTGCCCTGAGCTCCCCGGTAAAGGTTCTAGGTCACACAGGATAAGTGGTAAGGAAAATGACCAAATGAATCTGATATTTTAAAACTAGCTTATTTAGTTGCATCCACATCACTTTAACACACTATAGACTGTGCAAAACAAAAAGTACCAGCAGCTTGTGAAGAGCAGTTATGAGATCTCTCACAGCAGAACGAAAAAAAAGTGGCTTGTTTCAGTCACCAGGAGTCTGCAACTTTTGCCAGAGGGAAGGAGCTAAAATATAAAATGTGCTGGTGTGAGAGGGTTCAGAGTACATTTTTAAAGCTGTGATGTATTTGATGTACAGAGATTACGCTGATGGAAGATCATGCCTGACTGTTTTTCTCCACAATCTGTTGACGTTTGCTCTTAGTGTGTGAGTCAGTATTGCTGTACCAGACAGTGACGGAGAATGTCAGGATGCTTTGAATGATTGCGAAGTAGAACTGTATCAGCAGCAGTCTCTTTAATCTGTATCTCTTCAGTTTCCTCTGTAGTTTCTCTGTTGGAACTTTTTGATGAGGATGATGGTGATATTTAGGTCACACTAAGGCAAGCTGCTGATGTGCGTGCTCAGGAATTATGAGATGATTCTAACAGGGAAGTTTTATATAATCTGCCCGGTGTTGGAGAATGTGGTCATTGTCCTCGCACCGTGTCAAGGATCGGGCCACCTCCGACCTCAGAGTAGGATGACACATCATGGACATCTCTGTCTGAAATTTATTAGCCAGAAAGTGTTGAAATGTAGAGAGAATTTTCGACTGTTCAGTGCATGCAGGTGGCATGTCTGTGGGAGGCGTCTGGCCCACGGGCAGCGGTTATGAGAGATTGTGTTGACGTGCATCACTGAAGTGATGACAGGCACCATTGAGACCCGATGTCACGGTAAAAATATCACAAGCCATATTGCAGTATGTTTTAAGCTCTCACACAGCACGGCACTACTCTTGCATAAATTATTGGCATCCCCTGTCTTACTGCAAATAATTTCAACTCGTTGTAATGTGTGCAAATTAGTTTCGCTTCCGAACGGGTTGTTAGGAGCGCTGTATTAATCTGCATGAATTCCACAGTGAAGAAAATTCTCGAGATTAATAAAACAGCAAGAACAAACAAAGGACAAGGTATATTGTGAAAGCGGTGCATTTAATAAAGCAGGGGTTATTTCAGGCTGAAATGATTTAATGCTATAAATAGGGTTTTTTGTTGCATGATATTTACATGTTTTATTCCAAAATATTCAGTCATTCATCTTCAGTAATTGCTTCTTCCTGGTCTCCAGGCAGGAATACACCCTGCAAAGGACGCTAGGGTATAAAAATTTACCATATTGAAGTTTAAAAGGTTAAAATACTTATTGTTCTCGGAGACAAAAAGCAAAGTTTCATGGGTCTGAATTCAAATTATAATCATATTTCCGTAAAAGCACAAACTCTACACAGGTGGGAATAGCTCAATATGTTTTTAAAAAAGAGGTAACCTTTTTATTACTATTATAACATATTGATCTTAAGCAAATAGCATATAAATAGAGGTAGGTGGGTTTAAAATATGTTGTGCAGAACATGACATACACTTGACATAGAGTGACATATGTAAAGTGTTTAGCAGGGGCAGGGCAGAACATGAGGGTGAGGAAAAAAATATTTTATTTATGAAACTCAGAAAAAAAATGCAGTGGTTAGTGGAAGTTGCTCATTGAGGAACAGTTGAGAAGGTAGCCTGGAGGCCTCCCGGAATAGCAGCAGCCGGTCTTGGGTAGTCGATGGGTGGGACAGGAGGAGGCAGCAAGGCTGAGGCAAAGTCCCCTTCTCGGCCAGTTGTTCCAGGTTGAAGGCTTCCTTGCATCTGTAAAAGAGAGGGCAGAAAAGTTGAGTCATGAATCCAGCACTTTTCACTCACCTCTCTGGTGTTTGTTCTTCCTTTTTGTGTGACACTGGAATGGTCGGTGCTTTACTGTCTTCGGCCATAGTGAGTTCTCGCCCCTTCTGTCCATGAGGTGGAGCTGACCGCGGTGCTGAATACATGTTTCAACTTTTATTGTCATATACACAGTAAAGAAACATGTTCCCCGTGTACAATGAAATTCTTTCTATATGGTCCCCCAATGAATGCCACTAAAATGTAAAAATAGACATAAAATAGAATAAAATAAAACAATTGGTTAAGTGTGAGGGTGACAGTAAGAGGTGCCGGCTCTTGGCCCGCCTTCACACATAGTGTGACATAGAACATAAACTTGTGTGAGAACAGTGATATTTAAAGTATAGAAGGTGCCTCAGATAAGTTGTATGAATAGTTTGATCTATCTATGAAAAAAAACTAAGGCAAACCTACTTTTACAGACGTCCCCACAAATCCTGTATTCATTCAGTCATTTTCCACACCGCTTATCTTGTCCAGGTCGTGGGAGGCCTGGAGCTTATCCCAGGGGACTCTGAGCACTTGGTGGATTGGCACCTTGGACATGGTGCATACACTCGTTCACACGCTACAGGGAATTTGAGAATGCTAATTGACCTAATCTGTGAGTCTTTGGACTGGGAGAGTCAATTGGAGTACCTGGAGGAAACCCACCAAGCGCAGGGAGAGCATGCAAACTCCATGCAAAAAGATCGTCAGAGAGGTACAAAGCTACAGTGCCACCAATCCAAATTCTGTACTTGAGTTAAATTTGAGACTGTCTACGGTGAACGTTCAAGTAAAAGTAGAAGTCCTCCATTTATAATACTGCATGTACTTGAGTAAAAGTACAGAAGTACACACCTTCAAATTTACTTAAGGATTAAAAGTACAGTGATTGTATTAGCTCACAATAGCTGCGTTATCCTCATCGCTGTCCTGATTTCAAACCCCAGTTATGTTATTAGGTGTGTCTTGAAGGAAATGCAAGTCATAGTCAACAGGAACCGGAATTCCTACTTCAAATTCTACACTTTGGTTTTGTAAAGCAACGCCATGAGGAAATGTAGTGAAGTAAAAGTACAGGTATTGTCTGTACAATGGAGTGGAATAAAAGTAAAAAGTATTCTCAAATGTAACTACTCAAGTTGAAAAACATAAAATATAAAATATGTACTTAAGTACAGTAACAAAGTAAATTTAGTTACTGTACCTTCCACCCCTTACCATGATAACAGGCTAGCACAAGCGCTCACGGGGTATATGATCGATGCAACTGTCAGTCAACAAAGCAAGGTATTTAAACCTGTAATTATATAAGCATTATTCTAGAAATGTTGCCAAATTATGCCTAAATTACTTTATACATGACTAACTAAGTGCTCTCTTTTTGTCAAAATCGCATTTGCTGTTTAATAATCTGTGCACTGGAACTGTCTATGTCTCTGGAGTTGTTTTCTTGTAGGAAGAAAAAAAAGAGAAATGACTTTATTTTTAGGAGCGCTATTAAGGTAAAACTCGAAGTTAAAAATCGAATAATGTTGGAAATATGAGACAAATCTTTCAATTGAATCCATTATTTTTGCCCTTCTGTAACACCTCTGCTATCAGATTAAAACCCAGACTTCTGTGTGTGTTTGTGTGTGTGTCTGTGTGTTCATTTCTGGGTGCACATGTGTTGCTTTTTATAAGCGACAGTGACTGATGTTTATGCTACCAGTCCATGAATAAACAATTTTTTCAGTCCTGCTGTAAAAATATAGCCATGAATAAATCTCGTATCCGGCGATGTAGCTGGTTTGAACTCCGCTGTGACAGATTAAGTGTTTCGTCCTATTTGAGAAAAGTGGAGAAAGCTTTTTATTTATATTTGTCACGACAGTCAGCGTCATGTTGGCGTAGAGAGAGTGTAAGCGATGTCAAATAACTAAGCGCACCTTGAAAGAAGACCTTTCTCTTTTTCTTTCTTCCTTTTTTTTTTTTTTTTTTTAATTCCTCGCTGAAGCAAGCGATGTGACAGAACGTCGGCGGCGTGTCTTCTTTTCTAACCCCGATCTAATCCTTCAATTATACTTTGAGTTATTGTTTTGTTCCTCTTCCTCTTCTTTACATCTCTCTGGCCCATGCAAAATCCAATATCGGTGCTCATCACGAGTGTGGCGTGTTCTCTTCGAAATGGGATTAGTTTCTTGAACTCGTGACAAATGCCTTGGTCGGACCTGCCAGAAATGACGGCTCCCCGTTGCAGCTTATCAAATTCTCCGAATTCATTTTTCGATCAGGACGGGGGAGACAGCCTCGGCAGTGATTATTGTGTTTGTTTGTGAGGATATGGCTTTCAGTCGGGGAAAGGGTGAATTACGTGTCACTCTCCTGCTGTGAGCTCGTGACGCCTGCTGCCACGTCACCACGTCGCCACATCATCCGTGTCTCCGTGACCGAGCAGGACTTAAGTTTCTGCCTCGACCTTTGTGTGAACAAACATGAGCTTCTCGTTTCATTATCTCTTAAGACATATATGATATGATATGATATATGATATGATACAGTATGATATGATATGATATGATAAGAAGTATATTTACAGTATGTATGATTTTAAACATTAATACTATTAACTCACAGTTAATATAATTCCATTTTTCTCTCTCTCTCTCCACTTCTGTCATAATATTGCACATATTCTTGGGACGTATTGTCATTTGTCTTTGTCCTCTTTCTCTCTCTGTCCACCTCTCATTTCTTCTGTCTCTCTTGAGCTCTTCCTGCCTTTCATCTTCCTTTATTCACCGTCTTTTATTCATCTTGTTTGTCATCTTTTTGCTTTAATTCTTGCTCAGTTTCTCTGTGCCTTTCTCTTTGTTTCACCTTCTCTACAGACCTGTCAATCTGCGGCTCTTTTACTTTCTTTCTGTCTGTCTTTCTTTCTGTCTCATTCACCATCCTTCTCTATATGTCAGTATGTCTTCCTCTCTGTTCTCGTTCTTTAGATCATTATGTTACTGTCTTTATATCCCATGTCTCTTTTTCTCTTTTTTTGGGGGGTATTTTTTTCCTTCCATTGTCTTTCAGTATGTCTCTCTCTCTCTCTCTCTCTCTCTCTCACTGTCTGTCTTACTTTTACTCTATTTATCTTTTTCTACCTTTCCTTCAAGCTTGTCTGTCTATCTATTCTTTTTCACTCAATCTCTCTCACTATGTCTGTCTCAGTCGCAGATGTCTTTCCCTCCGTCTAGCCTTTTCTCTGTTTGTCCTTATTGCTGTACCTCAATCTCTCTTTCCCTGTATCTCTCTCCATCCAACTATCGCTCACATTTTACTCTTTTTAATTGTCCTCTTTGTCTCTCTTTGCCTGTCTATCACTCTTCTGTCCTCTGTTCTCTCATTTTGTCTTTCTCTCTTTGTCTCTTCCTTCTGTCTCTGTCTTTCTGCATATTCCCTTTTTCTCTTAGAGTCTCACTTTCTATGTATAGTTCTCTTCACCTCACTCTCTCGTTTTTTTCTTCATGTCTCTTTGTCTGTATCAATTTCACTCCCTACCTCCTTCTATCTTTTTCTTCCTCTTTCTGTCTCTGTCTCTAATTCTGGCTCACGCCGCCTGGATGCGAGCCATGTCCCCGCTCTGGCTGTGTGCCAACCCGATGTATTCTTCACGAGATGATAAATAAATAAGTGGACACGCAGATACACCAAGCGTGAATGTGATCTAAATGCCAGACCTCCCTGCTACAGGAGAGAGAGAAAATGATAGCGACGGTTAAAGGAAGTAGCAGAAGGTGTCGAAAAGAGAGAGGGAGAGGAAAAACTCCAGGAGAGAGTGTTTGGAGCTGGAGGGGGATATGTTTGCTAAGCGTCGACCTCATTAAATCCGACAGTCTGGTCTCTCCATCGGTTGGGGGGTGGGTGGGGGGGGTCTTGCGGGGGGGGGGGGTGTCGTTGGTTTGGAGCGAACGGGGAAAAGGTCAGGAGGTGGAATGAAATGAAATTAGAAAGGACAAAATAGCACCGCTCTACTCCAGCTCTGCGCAGAATCGATTCGACTAATTGAAACGGCGTCCCGGGCAGCACAGCAGATGGGTCCCTGCGGGCCAAGGAGTGTGTGACAGGATGTGATATGAAACCTGCCGAAGCTCACACACAGCTGCCACAGAGCCACTGCACAGCTGAGGTTCATGAGCAAAGCTGGCCTGGAGCCTCGCGCTTCATAGCGCTGTCTTCTTTTTTTATTTTATATATATATATATCGTCAAGTTAAAAAATGTTTACACTTGAGTTTTCCAACATAGCAGTGCAGACCACAACTTAACAGGTTTCCCATCACATTCTGTCACACTCACACACACACACACACTCACACACACACACACACACACACAGTCAGCAACTTTTACTTTCTTACAAAGTTAAACACTTTTAATGTCCAAGACTCCATGTGTCTGAACCTTGTTTATACCACAGCTCAGTTAGATTGGTGAATCTGATTGGTCAGAAGGTGTTGATTAATTTCACTGATGTACTGTAACAACCCCATGTTATACAATAGTTCTATTACAGACAAACTTAGTTTGAAGACATCAGACTATGGTGGCACAGCGGCTTATTGGTCAGCCTTGCATCACCAAGGTCTGGGTTTGAGTCCCAATTAAGGTCTGCGTGCATGGAGTTTGCATGCCCTCCCCGTCCTTGGTGGGTTTCCTCCTCCTTGCAGATTTAGCTAATTGCTGGTAGTGTGTGAATGTGTGTTTGCCCTGCATCCAGGGTGTACCCTGCCTCCATGCCCTACAGTAAGTCTCCTGGGATAGGCTCCAGGCCCCCCACAACTTTGTATATGTGACAGAACACCAGATTTTTGTCACAGATGTTCTGATTTATTTTCTGCAATCTCTACTCAAAAAAAATAGTTTGTACACGGATTAGAGTCAAATGTTGCCGAAGCTACAAACACTTGCTTGCTTATAAATTTGTGCACTCACCTTAAGGCAATTCATTTTAATTCATACATTCCCCTAATTTTAGGCCGAATTGAAAATTGTCAAATGTAACGGTTGGGGAAAAAAAATCCAGCACCCCATCTCAAAAAATTGTTCCAAATCGTTCCATGATCGCTGATTAAAATTCACAGTGGAGAGCTCAAAGACTTATTTTAACTTGTATAAAGCAATATCATCATGCCGTTGCGATGAATATGACTATTGCCGGGATGTGGTCGTAGACATGAGGTTGCAACCCGAGTAACAAAGACATCAAAGCTGTGATATCAGCTGTGATAAGATATTCATTATAACAGCATGACTTTCTGTGTGATATTGCTTTTATACAACAGTTCCACTATGTACTACGCAGTTTCTCTAGTGTTGAGAAACGTCAGAGGTTTATTTTATATTTTCACTTTTCCCGCCGTAAAATATCAGCTAACTTCTGGGGTTTTGGGGTTGAATGCCAAATAGCGGTAAATGGAAAGTCTGTGTGCAATCCTTTGTTCTACACACCAAGTAGTGCCCTTAATCAGGAGTTAGTCAGGGATTTGGAATTCAGTCTTGTACTAGAAGCTAGTTAACTCATAGTAAATACAACATAGACGGTTCGGATGCAATTCAGAATGACTTGTAGGCAGGTTTCTTCTGTACACTGAAAATAATAATCCTTTGAATTTACTTGATTTTAATGTGTACATCGGTACCACATCATCAAATTGTGGCCAAATTACACAAATTTTGCCTGCTAAACCAAAGTATTTCATTCATGTTAAACTTGTGTGAAAGAATCATGTTGACTTAACATAATCTTTATCATTTACTGTAATAGCAATTGATTGTGCGATTGTAATGTAATTTAATTATGTCTACGATACTCCGTTATCATTGAAAAGTCTATCAATTTCTTAGTGCTTACATCATTCAAATGTTTAATGTAATTTTAAAAATTCTGTGAAGGAAGGAAGCATAAGACAAACGGGATAAAACGGATTTTTATTTCATATTTTATATTTAATAAAAAAAAAACCCTGTTTTACACCAGCAGCAAGTTACAAATGAGGTCTCAATTTGAAAAGATGTACAAAAAACAAAACACCACAAATAAGTATTAATCATAGAAAAAAAAATAAACACCAACAGAAACGTTTTGTACGTTTTGTCTGTTATGACTTTTAAATATGACCGTTAGATACGGATGGTCAGGAAACTCTTGAAGTTAGATGCAGACACGACACTTTCAGTCAGAAGCTGCTGTGAAAAAATACAGAGATAGATATTTAATTAAAATTCATGATACTTAAATTAGCAAATGAACAATATTTATACTTTGTTCCTCTCGCTTCACAACTCATGAGAACAGACCGAAACCAGAACCGAACCGCAGATTAAGCACGCGCATATAACCGTCTGTATTTTAAGTGTGATTAAAAATACAAGAAATAGCTTAAACTAAAATATTGTGACTAAACATCGCTAAACAGCAGGTGACATTTATGTTCAGTATTTCATTTCTATTTAGAAAGATAGGAATTATTTCCTGCTTACCTTTTCCACACGCCCGCCAAACGCTTGTCTCCTCAACTGTGTTCTCTTCTCGCGATAGTTCCGGTTTTGCTATTTCCGGTTTTCATAGTGACAAGATCTCTTTGGTTTATCTCAACATGATTGAATCTAGAACATGTTAAGTTGTTGAATTTCATGCAAATACAACATGATTTATTCATGTTCATCTTGGAAACATGAAATTATTATGTACAAAACACATATTACATTTTAGTACATGTAACAGGTAGCCAAGTTCTCCAGTGCCAGCGCTTTGTAACAGTTTGTAGAGTTTTACACCGTCATAAATATACTGTACAAGAGTCGTTTGCTTCGTAATGTGAGAGAGGAAGAGAGGCTGTAGAAAGAGTGACTATTGGAAAAATAATGATGGGAACTGACTTAATTTGTGGATGTTCCACAAGGTTAAAGATAGCCGTAAATAGATAGAAAATAGAACTTTTTTTTTAGTTAATTAGAAATTGTAAGAGTTGGTGTAGGTGGAGACAGAAGAAGCTCTGACAAGGACACCACTCAAGAGAGTGTAGTCATTTTTTAGGTTTATTTTATGTCCTTTGTACTTTTTAAGCGCACAATTTTTTTACTTTATGTGTATGATTTATATATAAACTTCACATCTGGTATCAAAATCTGGTCAAATAAATGAAAAATAAAATAAATAAAATGTGTGATTAGTGTTGAGAAATATTTATTGCAAACCCACGTAATATACAGTGTATAAAATCTTACAGTGGTGGAACTTTTGTAATGCGTGTGCATGCAAGTGTCGGCCTTTCAACCCTCTCTACATCACACACAAGGACCTGTCTCTGTTCATCGTCCTTCAAATTAACTCGATGCAAACCAGGCTGTGTTGTCATCAATCCTCTGGTATATTTTCCACAAATACTCCTGCCAGTATTCAACAGCTCATGTTCCTCTTAGAAGCAGATGTAATTAGGCTGTAGCGTATCCACTGACGTGTTGGAAAGCTTCCTGAAGCCTACCGTGATCTTCACACTTCTCTCCAGTACACACAGCCAGAGCCTCGAGCCTTCACACACAGCCATCACTCATACAGCTCATCAGCTTATTGCCAGCACCCATCATTTTTCCTTATGGCAACCCGAGGGCCCAATTAAAGCGCTTGGTGCAGGGCCGGGCTGCGGAGCGCTTTCATGTGGACATTTCTCTTAACGCTGGTCTAACAGCGTCAGCACGCGAGGTCTGAGCTATGTGCCACAGCTAGGTGCCACATGCTAGTGATAACAAAATAAAAATCTGTTAAAAATTACAGATCAACATAAAACAAAAGAATTTGATTCAATGGCTGAATTCTGAAACCGCCCAACTAACTAAAAATTTGAATATAAACATTAAAAATAAATATGAAAACCTTGTTCTCTGTAGGCTACCCTTTAACCTGCTTTCCTCCCAATTTAAACAATGTAATTCTTACGTGGCACGGTATAGAGAGCCGCACCACGAGATGTTTTAATGGCTATAAGAGACCTGACGCGGGGCTTTAGAGGGAATCAGTGAAATAGGAGTTGCGAGAGTGCTTGTGATACGCATGGGAAGACCTTCCCATTGGGAGATGGCGTGGGATTATTAAGGAAATTTTTAAGGATTATTTTAAGGAAACTTAACACAAAATGAACAGAGCTCCGCCTTCTACGTAAGAACGGACGGGGCTCTGAAAAACCAAACAAAAACTATATCCTCTCGGGGTCAAGCCCTTACTGAGGATTTATTGAGAGAGAGATGGTTGTGTTTTTGTGCAAACTCTATAATTCACCTATCTCTCTCTCACTCGCTCCCCGGCGCCTTAAGCAGACAGAGGCTGGGGCTTTGCCTAAATGGCCGCGCCTTTGCCTATTCAGAACTCCACGTGGTATCAATCTGCGGATCTGCCCATTCTGAACAGCCCAAGCATGGCTCCGCCCCTCGGGCAAGCTGCATCGTTACAGTACCCCCCCCCCCCCCTCTACGAACGGCTCCCGACATCCGAGAGTCAATCTGGACCCTATGAAACTCCTTAGTCCGTTCGGGTTCCATGTATGCTGAGCGCAGAGCGCTTGATTGCCCAGGTCCATAAGACCGTGCCTGCCGGTCCGCCGCTCAGTCACCTTGGGTGGGTGTATGGGGGGGAAGACGGTGTGTGATGTACACCGGTTTGGTATGCGCCTGCGATGCGGTTTTACATCCCAGTAGCCCTGAGGGGCAGTAATAAGGGGTACTGTGGAAGGAGGCACTGGAACTGGGGGTTGGGTGCCCTTAAGGCAGCTTAGGGCGCACTGACATCCCCAGTTCGAAACAGAGCGGGTCGACCAGTCAATGCGAGGGTTGTGACATTGAAGCCAGGGGAGCCCCAGCACTACTCTCTGTTCTGTTCTGAAAAGAGATTCGCTCGGAGTGACGTCCGAGGTGTAGTATGACTGGGGCGGTCCTCTGCGTCACGCACCCCGAATTAATTGGCTGACCGGACAGGGAGACCAACTGAGCGGTGGAAGAGAGCAGGCAAACTGTAATGCCCAGTGCCGGCTAGCCTCCCATCAATAAAATTTTCCATGGCCCCTGAATCGATGAGGGCCTCTGTTCGGGCTCTCAGAATCCCTGTCCCTGAGAGCATGGCTGGAAGGAAGAACCCTGCATGACAGAGTCTTGACTTTTGGGTCCTACCTGACCCCCCCCCCCCTTTTGGTTGACCCCATCTGTGGCTTACTGCGCCACAGGCATCACTTGCCCTCTGGGAGCCCCGTGGGCTGCTATACTGAGGGTCAAGCGTGGCAATGCCTGTCTGCATGGGCTCTCCCATCTCTTCCAGCTCTTCTTCAGGCTCAAAATCATGGACGGAATATGAAACCTCAGGCTCTTTCTCCATGAGCCGAGGTGAGGCTTCGCGCCTATAGCTGGGGGAGCGACCGATCCGGCGCTTGGAGTGGCTTTCGTGAGGGTGGAGGAGGTGTTTCCTGCTCCAAGTGGCATGTTCAGAGAGGAGGTGCTGCCACACTGCAGAAGCCCACTCTAGTGCTCTGCCTGTGAGCAGAGAGACCATGAATGCAACCTTCGCCCGTTCAGATGGAAATTGGCAAGGTTGCAGCTCGAATATGAGTGAGCACTGCAGGATGAACGCATTACACCTCTCTGACTCGCCCGCATACGGCTGTGGAGATGGTAGTTGAATTTTGGCCACCAGATGGGGTAGTTGAGACACTGATCCGGGGGCCAGATGGAAACCCGGAAGTGGTGCTCGCCTCGAGCTGCTCAAAAATTAACTCGAGGCGCTTATTAATCCCACGCATCTTCGAAATTAAAGTGGTTAGGGCTTCCTCATGCTTATCAAGCACTCTCGCTTGACCCTCAACTATTTGTCTTTTACTTTCAGTGTGCTTGTCTTTTCTTTTCTTTGCTTTTCTTTTCTTTGTCTTGGTCCTAATACCTTACCGGTGCTACCTAAATGATCGCACGAAGTGCGGAGGTGTCAGGACCCTTATATAGACACGCTGCCAGGTGTGGCTCATTCAGGCCGATTGCCTGATGGCGGCGTGGCTTGGCAACCGCGTGTCTAAATGGCCGCGCCTTTGCCTGTTCAGAGCTCTGCGTGGTATCAATCTGAGGATCTGCCTGTTCTGAACAGCCCAAGCGTGGCGAGCCGCATCGTTACAGTAATGCTAGTTGCATTCCAGGGGCAGTTCTTGCACATAGTGACTGATTGGAGAGACAGGGGGTTCAAGCTCCTCCACCACCGGGTCACCACTGGGGGTCCTGGGTCATGCCTTATACCACTGCTTGAAGTGGCTTGCCCAAGCCCGGTTAGAATATAATTGAGTTGTGATAGAAAGGGCATCTAGTGTAAAAAAAAACCTGTGCCAGCATCAAATAATCTGATGTGGCAAGCCCTAGGATATAAAGGGCAAAATACATCCTGTATAGAGTTACAGAAGCCTGGAGCCCATGACAGGGAAATTGGGCCACAAGGCATGTTACACACTGGTCGGGTGGCCAATCCTTCCATCGTAGACCACAAGCACACACACTCACTACAAGACAAGTTGAAAACACCAGTTTTCCTACCATGCATGTCTTTGGACTGTGGGAGGAAACTGGAGGAAATGGTCCAATTGATTAAATTATTCAAATGTAAACTAGTGAAGGCGGTCACGTAGTGGTTAACATTGTTAACTTGGACTTCCAGGGTCCGGATTCGATTCCCGCCTAGATGTCTACATAGGTTTCCTCTGGGTACTCTGGTTTCCTCCCACAGTCCAAAGATGTGAAGGTTAGGCTAATCAGCATTCCCAAATTGTCCATAGCGTGTTAGTGTGTGTATGTGTTTGTGCCCAGCGATGGATTGGCATCCTGTCCTGTGTGTACCCCGCCTAGTGCCCTAAGTCTCCTGGAATAGGCTCCAGCCCCTAACTCCCCCCCCCCTCCGCAACCTTGTCTGCAGGATAAAGTCGTATAGACGAGTGAGTGAGTAAAATAGTGAAATGCAGTTCTGAGTAAGATATTCTCCAAAAACTAACACTTACTATCAATAAAAATAAAAAATTAAAAGTTTCAAAACAGTGTGAAATTTCTTTAGTCCTGCCTGATATGATACTTTAGTCCTGCCTGATATGTGTGCTGCTGTTTGTGATGTTCTCAGGGTGCGTCCTCCAGCCTGGTAGTCAAGTTTGCCGACACGGATAAAGAACGGACCCTACGCAGGATGCACCAGATGGCAGGCCAACTTGGCATATTCAGCCCCATGACTATCCAGTTCGGGGCCTACGGAGCCTACACCCACGCTGTAAGAGCTGATCTATGCATTAAACTGTCTTTTATTATAGTGTTTTTATTCTTCAACAACTACAGAAATTACACATCCTCTACATATACAGTGTATTGCATTACAATTACTGTTGTATTGTATTATATTATAATAAAATCAAAATGTATGTTTTAGGTCAGTGGGACAGCCATTTCTACTTAAAGAACCAAAAATTAGAGCTAATTAATCAATTACTAACATATTCGCACTCAGTGGATACTAGTTACTCTAGAAATAACTTTCTCAGACTTAAACACAGTAATACATAGACTTAGGCCGATTGTAATTAATTTACACGTCAACCTGTGGTACTTTCGGGATTAAAGCCAGGCGAAAAAATCTGATCGCGGCTGTATATAACTTTCTCTTTCCCAAACACTAAACTGTCTCTTAACTCCCAGGAGTGAAATCATTACTGTGTATATTTCCACCCCTGCTCAAGTCTCCGTATGTTTAGAGACGGCAGCGTTAGCGCTGAAGCTTTGACCGATAACAGACTCTGGCTAGCAGATGCTGTCTGTGCCCACGCTGCCGACACACAGCTCGTTATAGATGCTTAGCGGAGAACAGCCGAGTAGAGCAAAGACGCAGCTGGAAATTCTGCAGGTTTAAATCCATAAGGGAACAAGTAGATATTCATGAGCTCAGTTAGGCCACACAAAGGAAATGCAGAGAACATGAACAAGATGTTTCCCTGTGGATTTTTCTCTGGACATTATACTAAGAGAGTGGTATTTCTGAATCAAAGGTTCAAATGCATGCTCAGACATCAATACAGGAAACTTACAACAAGCTAATTGTATATATATATATACATACAGTATATACAGTAAATTATATGACTGACAAAAGTATTCACTCGCCTGCCTTCACACACATATGATCTCACTGTAAGTAACATCCAATTCTTAATCCATAAAGTATAATATAGTGTTGGCCCACCCTTTGCAGCTATATTACTGTAGCTTCAAGTCTTCTGGGAAGTCTTTCCACAAGGTTTAGGATTGTGTTTATGGGACTTTCGACCATTCTTCCAGAAGCGCACCTATGATGCTGATGTTGGACGAGATGGCCTGCTCTAATTCATCCCAAAGGTTTCTGTTGGGTTGAGGTCAGGACTCTGTGTAGGCCAGTCAACTTCTTCTACACCACACTTGCTCATCCAGGGCTTTATGGACCTTGCTTTGTGCACTGGACATGTTGGAACTGGTGTGGTGTTGTTTTTCAGATGTTGGGCTCGGCTTCTTACTTCCAGTTTAAGGAACTCTTTATGCTTCAGCATACCAACACATTTTGGACAATAAACATAAACACACTCCTAAGCCTTGTGGAAAGCCTTCCCAGAAGAGTTGGGTCATCCCAGAAGAGTTGGGCCATCGGGTCTGTGTGCGTCGAGTTTGAATGTTTCCCCTGAGCTTAGTGGGTTTCCTATGGGTACAATTTCCATAGACATAAGGATTGGGCTAATTGGTGTTTCCAAATTGCCCATAGTGTGTAACTGATTGAATGTGTGCTTGTGTGCCCTGTGACGAGTTGGCACCCTGGCCAGGGTGTAACTCGCCTAGTGCCCTGGGATAGCCTCCAGGCCTCCTGCAACCATTTTCAGGATAAGCGGTATAGAGAATGAATGAGAGTGAGTGAGTAATCAATATATAAAAATTTGAAAGGTTGCAGTGTGTAAAAAAAATCAAAAGTTAATTGGGCATAATAAGTCATTTTAGGCATTCAAGAATGTAAATAGTTGAAAACTAAAGAAACTATAGAACATGGAGACAACCCACACAAACATCAGGAGAACAGTCAGAACTCCAGTTGTAGGACTCAAGCGCAGTGCTAAGATGTTTTATTTATATTAGTTGTTAAAATTTCTTAGTTCTAGACATATGTCCCAGAACCTTTGTTCTTGGTCTTAACTTTGTAAAATAATGTTTGTGTTGTCTTCAGAGGTGCAAAACTCAATACTCAAGTAAAATTACAAATAAACTTATTTTTCTGAAAATCTATCTGATTGAGTTATTGATAAACCATATTTTAAAATATTTGAAGCTGATGCTGTGGTAGCTTGATAGCGACAAGATTTTACATTCACTAAACAAATGGTCTGTAGCATGTGGTCTTCCATTACTTCAGTAGCTTAGACAGCTAGTTGCTACAAGTGCTACCCTGTATAACGGAAGCCATCTGTGCAATTCAACATGGGCATACTGTAAGCATACAGAACATCCCAAACCATCGTGATTATAAACTTTTTATGAATATCGACATTAATATTGGCATGAAACACTAACCAAAAATTGCTTGTTCAATATGTTAACTAGTTAGATAGATTGCTTCTATTTGTTTATATAGTGCCCTGTAGATAAGTTCTGTGAACTTAGACTTTTTGGACTGCTACAACTGTTTTATTCCCGGCCTTCCCACGTGGGGTGCAGTTCAGTCGTGAGTTGGTGTGAATGACAGTTTAAATGCTTATGTTCAGATAAGAAAATCAATGCACATACAGTAAAAGAAAGTCTTTATTTAAAATGTAGTGAGTAAAAGTATAGGGTTTTTCATCAAAAATGTACTGAGTAAAAGTAAAAGGGAGCATAAATGGAAAATATTCAAATAAAGTCTTCTTCTTTGTCTTTCGGCTGTTCCCTTTCAGGGGTCGCCACAGCGAATCATCTGCCTCCATCTAACCCTATCCTCTGCATCCTCTTCTCTCACACCAGCTAACTTCATGTCCTCTCTCACTGCATCCATAAATCTCCTCTTTGGTCTTCCTCTAGACCTCCTGCCTGGCAGTTCCAACCTCAGCATCCTTCTACCGATATATTCACACTCTCTCCTCTGAACATGTCCAAACCACCTCAATCTGGCCTCTCTGACTTTATCTCCAAAACATCTAACATGGGTTGTCCCTCTGATGAACTCATTCTTGACCCTATCCATCCTTGTCACTCCCAAAGAGAACCTCAACATCTTCAGCTCTGCTACCTCTAGCTCTGCCTCCTGTCTTTTCTTCAGTGCCACAGTCTCTAAGCCGTAGAGCATTGCTGGTCTCACCACTGTCCTGTACACCTTTCCTTTCATTCTCGCCGATACTCTTTTATCGCACAACACACCTGACACTTTTCTCCACCCATTCCAACCTGCCTGTACTCATCTCTTCACCTCCTTTGAACACTCTCCATTGCTCTCAACCGTTGACCCTAAGTACTTAAAATCCTGCACCTTCTTTACCTCTGCTCCCTGTAGCCTCACTGTTCCTCTTGGGTCCCTCTCATTCACACACATGTATTCCGTCTTGCTGCGGCTAACCTTCATTCCTCTGCTTTCCAGAGCGTACCTCCACCTCTCCAAATTTTCCTCCACCTGTTCTCTGCTCTCGCTACAAAGCACAATGTCATCTGCAAACATCATAGTCCATGGAGGCTCCTGTCTAACTTCATCTGTCATCCTGTCCATCACTAGAGCAAACGAAAAGGGGCTTAGAGCCGATCCTTGATGCAGACCCACATCCACCTTGAACTCTTCTGTCACACCTACAGCACATGTTACCACTGTCTTACAGCTCTCATACATGTCCTGCACCGCTCTAACATACTTCTCTGCCACTCCAGACTTCCTCATACAACACCACAGCTTCTCTCTCGGCACCCTGTCGTACGCTTTCTCTAAATCTACAAAGACGCAATGCAACTCTTTATTACCTTCTCTGTACTTCTCCACCAGCATCCTCAAACCAAATACTGCATCTGATGTACTCTTTCTAGGCATAAAACCATATTGCTGCTCACAAATTCTCACCTCTGCCCTTAACCTAGCTTCCACTACTCTTTCCCACAGCTTCATTGTATGGCTCATTAGCTTTATACCTCTGTAATTGCCACAGCTCTGCACATCTCCCTTGTTCTTAAAAATCGGCACCAATACACTTCTCCTCCATTCCTCTGGAATCCTCTCACTCTCCAAGATCTCGTTAAACAAACTAGTCAGAAACTCTACTGCACTTCCATACCTCCACAGGTATGTCATCAGGACCAACAGCCTTTCCACTCTTCATCCTCTTCAACGCCCTTCTCACCTCACTTTTACTAATAGTTGCTACTTCCTGCTCCACAACAGTCACCTCTTCTACTCTTTGTTCTCTTTCATTTTCCTCATTCATCAACTCCTCAAAGTACTCCTTCCATCTTCCCATCACCCTCCTGGCATCTGTCAGTACATTTCCATCTCTATCTTTAATCACTCTAACCTGCTGCACATCCTTCCCATCTCTATCTCTTTGCCTCGCCAACCTGTACAGATCCACCTCTCCCTCCTTACTGTCCAGCCTAGCATACAAGTCCTCATATGCTCTTTGTTTGGCCTTTGCCACTTCTACCTTCACCTTACGGTGCATCTCCCTGTACTCCTGTCTACTCTCTTCAGTCCTCTCAATGTCCCACTTCTTCTTAGCTAGCCTCTTTCCCTGTATACACTCCTGGACTTCCTCATTCCACCACCAAGTCTCCTTGTCCCCTTTTCCCTTACCTGATGATACACCAAGTACCCTCTTACCTGTCTCCCTGATCACATTGGGTACAATAAAGTACAGATACATGGAAAATACTTACGTATGTTAATGAAGTGGTTGTACTTTGGTATTCGCCACCTCTTGCTGTCGTCTATTGGAAACCCAATTATATTCCTACATCAGTACTTTACTGGACAGTAAATGTTAATATAATCTTCCAATTTGGTCTTTTATAGTGTATATGTAATTGAAATAATGGTTTGAGCTATATACTGTAAAAGGATTTGATTTTCAGTCTGGTTTGTGACTCAATTTGCCTTTCTTCTGGACTTACTTTTGACTTTGCCTCGATCTCCTTAAGGCTTGTCCTTGCTTTAGGTTATTGAGTGAAAATTAGCAATGGCGAGAATATTTTTTGCACCTTTTAAAATTTTCACTTGAGTTGTTACCCAAATAAGGTGACCAAACTATTAAAAAAAGCATGCAAAATGGATAAAACCTGCAAAGGAAGTAGTAATGAGCCAAGCTTTTGACTGGGAATCCAGGCTATGTAATTCCATTGTGCATCTCCAAGACTGGAGGCATCACCATGGCATCGTGGTTACAGTAGCCTTGTGACTTCACACCTCCAGAATCAATGGTTTGATTCCAGTCTTGGGTTTGTGTGTGCATGTGTGTGTATGTGTGTGTGTGTTGGGGGTTTGCATGTTCTCCTCCTGGTTGCTGGGTTACATTTGGGCACTCCGGTTTCCTTCAAAGACATGCAGAGTATGTCTGTATGGCTGTTCCCAAACTGCCTGTACTGTGTGAATACTGTAAGTGTGTGCATGAGTGCCCTGTGCTGAACAGGTTTCCCAAAGTTTAAACATTAATAACTCTCATATTGTTATTTACGTCATCCTTTTGCTCCTTGTTGTTTTATAGCAGATGATGCAGCAGCAGGCGGCACTCATGGCTGCCACACAGGGCTCCTATCTCAACCCCATGGCGGCCATTGCAGCCGCTCAGATGCAGCAAATGGCAGCTTTCAACGTCAACGGCCTGGTGGCTGCCCCAATGACGCCCTCTTCAGGTAGAAGCAATTTTTAGAGCACTTCATCACACAAATTTACTGCATATTCAAATGGCCCATGGGGTGAACAGTACCATTATGCTCACGGTTACAGCAGTACATTGTAATGCAGTGTGGGTAATGCCATGACTGGGAATATAAATTAGTGCTATGGGCCTCATAAACGCTGTGCATTGCAGAGAGAAACACTTTCAGAATGGATAGGGAAGGAGTTGAAAGGCAGAAGAGAAGTTGGAGTAAAGGGGTAGACAGCTGTTGTTAAACAGGGTTAGGTTTCTCTTTTGTTTTTGTTTTCTCCACCTGGGAATGTGGCCAATCGGATGCCTTTGGATCATGAGTCCTTGGCAAATTGATAAAGGCAAAAGATTTGTGAAAGATAATCCTGGACCTGAGCTTGACCCATCTCTCCAATGCAGGGAGAGACTCTGATGCCTCAACAATGATAAGTAAACTGACATCCAGGGCCAGGAGGGAAAAAAAGAATTAAATAATGTGTCCTTCAACCCCCCCTTTACTTTCCCGTTTTTTTTCTTCTTCTTTTTTTTCCGTCTGCTGCCGTGCATTTGTAATCCCTAAAGCCCACACTACTAAGGTTATACCTATCAAATTTAATCCTACATGGCTTAAATGCCCTTCACTGCCACAAGGAAAAAAAAAAGCATGAGCAAAGAAGCTAAAAAAACATCAAGTCAAAACCAACAAACCTGAGATTAGATAGGACCATTGGCTGAGGAAAATGTGTAAGTCCCTGTGTCTAATCGAATGACACTCAGGATTAGTGAATGATCCTGCCTGAATGCTGTTCTGATATATACCTCACTTTATAGCATCGTGTCCAGCTTGGGTCTATAGTCTTAAGACCTTTGGCGCAACTTATTGTCTAAATAATGAATAATACAAAAATGACTCAAGTGGCTCTGAATGATATACATAATGGCTTACACCAAATCTGATTACAAAAGGAAACGAATTCCCCAAAATACTCCGTTTCTGATTACAGTGGTACCTCGGCATACGAATGACCAGCCTTAAGAATTTTCACTGTAATTGCTGAAATTTTGCAATAAATTTGCCTCGGCGTGCAAAGCATTTTTGGCATACAAGCACCCAAACTGATGTGCGCCTATGTAATTTGGATCATGTCCGGGAGCTGCTCAAAACTTGTTTGTGTCAATGGAAAGCCAAGCAAAGTGAGATTACATGTTTTTTTGTAGTTTGTGCAAGAAGCAAGGATGGTACAGTAGCTAGAACGACAGGGAACCACTTTCAGTTTAATTTATTACATGTTTTTCTTCATTTACATATCATATATATGAAAATATGATTATAGATGTTGGAAATTGGTTATATTGTTCATATTTTTAGGTGGTTGGAACGGGTCTGCATTTACATTATTTGCTTTGGGAAAATGTGTTTTGCAATACCGAATTTAACCTTAAATTCACATTATAAACATTAACATAAATTAACATTATAAACTCACTTTATTTCTATATATAATATAGAAATTACACTAATTACACTGCTACACTAATGCACTTGTCACAGTGTTTCACTAGTGCTTGGATACCATCAAGGTCAAAAGGTTCTCAGTACGCCGGAGCCATGATCGCTCCGCCTGCTTCCTGCTTGAAACACTGGCCTCCCAGGAACTCCTTTAATGACGCAAACATGTGGAAATCACTTAGAGCGAGGTCACGACCGTACGGGGATGTGGCAATAACTCCCAGTTGAGTTCCTGTAACGTAAATCGGTTTTACGGCATCATTCACGAGAAAATTTCATTACAAGTCCTTTGTATTTTATAATTTTATTCTAAAAACACAAAATTCTGCTACGTATTTAAAAGTAAGATGCACCAGCTTCCTCAGCAAAGAAATCTTATAAAATGGTTGACTGAGCTGTTTAACAAATGCGAAGGGTTACACTTCCTAATTACGTGATTATATATTTTAAAAATGCATCTATAGATTTTTGTATATGTGTTTGAAACCAATTGTTCCACTTCGTTTCCTTTAAAGGAAAGCAGAAAATATTTATGATATTTACCGAATTATGAAAATTAGTTTCATCATTCTAAAATAATATTGTGTGTGCCAGTTGGTTAACTAAGTTAACCAGTGGTTCTATTTGTTTCCCAGATGTTGTTGAGGGCTTACCACAAGGTCATGGCAGTTTTGCTTCCTAGCAAACATCTATAAATAAAGGAAATTTATTTTTAAACGCTAATTAATCATTCACTAACAATGACCAACAACAGGTTTTAGCAACATGTTGGAAGGTGAATCAGTCAACATGTTGCTGCATCTCTGTTTCCTCTCTGATGAGTCAGTCAGGTGTTTGCAAACTGCTGCGTTGTTCATGAACTGTTCACAAGCAGAAGGTGCTGTCTGTTTGGTGCGAGCAGATCCTTTCTAGGCTTGGCAGCTCCACTGTGAGCGCTTGTTATGATTACACGAGTATTCATCATGCAAGGTGTTTATATAGCGCATTTTGAGACTGATACCTTGAGCAAACGTTAAAATCCATGACAACTCAGTCCTCAGTTGTTTAAGGATATGCCATTACTTTAACTTAATATCCTGTTAGGAGGCGTTCAAGTCCAATCGTGACTCGGATGAATTTTTTTGTGAATGAAGGTGTAAAACAGATCGACATTTACAGAAGACTTCAAGTACAGTACACTGATGAGACTCTTAGCCGCAGTAAAACAAGGGAATGATGCAAACGTTTAATAGAAGGCTGTATAATACGTCTGTGAGCAACGATCCTGTACGAGGTGGCTCAGAGCCCACTGCGGTCATTCTAGTGAACATTTAGGTTCGGATTAGGGTTAGGGTTAGGAACGTCTGATTCTTGAAAATTAACAGATAATTTGTCACCAACTTGCAAATGAGATGCATCTGTTCGTGTGAGTTCTTGGGAGGCCAGAGTTTCAGACATACAGTAAAGCAGGCAGCCAGGTAATTGTTACTAATGCCTCTTTTCCACTGCATAGAACGGCACGACACGGTTCAGTTCAACTCACTTCGGTTCGGCGCAGTTTGGCTCGGTTTGCGCTTCCACTGCAGTTTAGTAACGCTTTAGAGTGGGCGGGATTACTCACGTGTCGTTTAGTTGCGGCGCCGCTACTGCCGTGACGTCATTGTAAACGCGCCACAAACAAACACACAACAATGGAGCATATCGGCGGCATGGTGTTCTTCATTCTCGGCACGTGGATGTTTTTAACAGCGAGACGAAGGAGTTTGCTTCAAAAGAGGCCGACGGTTAATACAAAAAGGTGCGTCCGATCCTTCTCTGGCTGTTTCTAAATATAGCGTTTCTGTTGTGTCTCGTGTCGCAAGTTCGGTGACGCAGTAATGACGATTTTCTCCGGCTAATCAGTGACCAGCCGTGTTTACACGTCACATTTGGGTAACGGTTCGGCGCGCTTGTAACCTCGGCTGAGGTGGTACTAAAAAAAGGACCAGGTACTATGTACTGTTCCCAGTGGAAAACCCCCCAAAAGTGAGTAGAACTGAACCGTGTCGTGCCGTACTATGCAGTGTAAAAGCGCCATAAGAGACCTTTCTACTGTACCTTGATGGTATCAAGCACTAGTGAAACACAGGATAAGTGTAGCAGAGGATTATATAAATGATATAAAGAAATAGGTAGTTTTTACACTCATAATACATAATTAAAAGTCCTAGTTTGACATGAACGGCCTTTGTATTTTAAGATATTTTCATTATTATAAATAAATAAATGCAGTACTGTATATAGTTTTTAAAAACTTACATGTAATAAATAATTTAAACTTAGATCACGTTATTTAAACTCACATCAAGAAATCTCAACAAGAAATTTCATAATTTTTGTATTAATATTCTGTTTTTTAGATATGTATTATATCATCCTAATAAGTACTGTAGGTATTTAGCCTTCTTAAATATTTTTTTTTTAGATCACATGCTTTGTTTATTTGTTGCTTTGGACATTCTAATCTAATTATTTATATCTAATCATAATTTAACTTTTTGCATTTTTATTAAAATGTTTAACAGCCCATAATACTGAATAGCATGTAGGATAATTTATAAAATATACAGTAAGCTGATGAAGATGTTAGTGTACTGTTTACCAGCTGATGCCTGTTGAAAGCACCTTTATAAATGTTTATGCGGCTTTATGTACTGTATATACAGTAGTATAGTCATAAAGCAGTTGTAACTGGCCGATTATAATCTTTCGCTTCTGTTCAATTGTGTCATATACGGTGGTTCTGGCAGGTGTGTTATTCTCACTTGGATAATTCCTGTGTGTGTTTTAGGCACCAGCACACCTCCAGGCATTAGTGCCACAGCAGTGCCCAGCATTGCCGCTCCGATCGGGGTGAATGGCTTCAGCGCACTGCCTCCTCAAAGCAATGGACAGCCAGCCTCTGAAACCATATACACCAATGGAATTCACCCCTATCCAGGTAACACACAACCATAAGGCATGAGCCGAGAAAAGCCTAGATCTGATCCCAGGATATGAAACCAAACTTCCCTTTTTTCACTTTTTCTACTTGGTAGTCATTTAAATTCTTTGTCACTGCAGTTTCTATTGGTCTGAGTAATCTTTTTCTCCATTACTTTTTCTGTATCCGTACAGCACAGAGTCCAACAGTGACTGACCCTCTCCAGCAAGCATATGCCGGCGTGCAACACTATGCAGGTGCTTTCTTCCTCCTTTTCATCTTCCTTTCTATCCCTCCTAATCCTTTTCTGTATTCTCTAGTGGGAAGAATTGCTTTGAAAAACTCTATCAGAATTGGGTCTTACAGTAATAAGACTATGTACTCTATACTGTTTCTTAATGTTTCCAGCCAAAATAGGGCTTTAGAAATGCTAAAACTATTTTTTAAATATACTAGAATGGGGAAGGAACTGTTTACATTTGCCAACGTGTGAACTCTGATTGAGGGAGGAAATGACTTGACCTGTTCCAGAGTAAATAAAAGAGATTTCATTGTTATCAAAGTGGTTATGCATGACGGCTGATAGATTGGATGCAGTTGCAGAAAACACCAAATTTCTATAAAGCACATCTCTAAGAAGAAAAAAATTACTTTTGAAAACAGTCAAACAATTATCATCTCATGACGGAATATAGTCACTGGAATCGACTCAAAGCACTCTGCCTTTAAATGTTTCTTTTTTAGTTTAAATGTTGAGTTTTGTTTGAAACAACAGTGGTGAGTCAGATGGCCTTTTCTGTAAAAGTAGACATTTCTTGGCCGTGTGTTAACAAAAATCCCAGTAAAAGTCTGGTTCATGCTAGAAAGCAAAATACGCTATATTAGTAGAATAATTACAACTAGTACTAATCATGCAGCAAAATAATAGCAGTATACCTCACTGTAGTAGGTATTGTTATTATTCCAGAGCTATCCATCCTCTCAGGCATATATTATCATATTATTAATTATTTTTCCATGTTACCGTTTTGTTACAGTGGTACTTAATCCGTTCTGGAAGTGAGTTTTTAAATGCGAAATTTTATATAGCAGATAATCCGTTCCAGCTGAACAAAATATGACCAATTTTCAACACTATAATCATATTTTTGCATATAAGAACAGTCTAAACGTTTAGAAAAGACATTAAAAATAAATAGACATTAAACCTCAATTTATGATTCCTCTTGACACCAGCTACTTTAAAAAGGAACCTGGAAGTAGCTCCATTTCTGCTTGCTATCGTCCTTGATAACATTCTAGGGAGCATGGTGCTATGCCTTCACTAAATCTTCCACAAAAAACAAAAAAAAAAAGTTAAATCGCTTTGTTTGGCTTTCCACTGACACAAAGCTGAAGTCAGCTTAGTTCTGTTGCTCGTATGCTGAAAATTCTTATTCCGAGGCAAATTTCTTGCAAAATTGTAGTGAACATTCATGACATTTAATAGCAAAATAAAGCAAATATACTTTCTTAATGATGCCTTATTTCTTACTCTTTTTAAAAAAAAATTTTTTTTTGTTGTTTGCTTGTTTTTTTTAGGTTTAATGATCACCACTGGTGTTGTGGTCTAAAAAAAATAGCCCTCAAGAAAATTTGGTGTGAACTACAGTACATGCAATTAATAATCTGAATGTGGGGCACAGAAAAGCAACTGCATAATCCATCTCAGAATGTGTATAACTTTCCTCCTGTAGATATTGTTGAATGCAATTCTCAGATTCTGAATTTAGCAAAATGGACAAAAATAATTGAAAAAAAAAATGTCACTCTAAAGTACTGTATGTTCTACATAGCATTTATGTTGCAGGGCTTTATACTGTAGCAGTGAAAAAAACTACATGTTTAAAATGTTTGAATACTATATGAATGCAACAAAATGTTCTGCATATTGTGTTTCATTGCAAAATGAGATTTTTTATTTATCTTTTTTAGATTTTCAATCAGGGTGGAAACTTGGTATGTGTCCTCAGTGTGTGTCCTTCTTATATCATTTCAAATCTTGTATTTTAAATCTTTTGGAAACTTTGCAAAAAAAAATCATTTTGTATATGATCAGTAAAGTATGACACTTGTTACTGTAAATAAATTTAATGTATTTAATAGAATTTTGAAGAATGTTTAAGAAAAAGAATGTAAATATCCCTGGTACTGCTATCGCAATTTCTCTAGTGGTCGTGGCTTTCTTTAACAAGCAACTGCTGTTAACTACCAAAGTAAAAGCAAACTGAAATTAGTCGAGGAGACTGATGATACATTATAAAATGAATGTTTTTGTGTTGATTTTAATGGTTCTTACAACAATATTTGTAATTCATAAAAACTAATCTAAAAACTAGAAAAAAATAAGCTCTAAGAATGAGTTAACTTTTTGGTTCTTAAAACTTGACCAACTTTTCACCAATTTTTTACTAACGTTTTTATACTACAAAAACTGTAGAGGTGAATTCATAGCATTTTGCATTTGGCATTTTAAACTGAAACACTATTGTTTCTCAAACAAGCATATGCAAAATTTCCTCTATCATGTTTAATACTTTTTAAAACTATTTATTTGTCAAAAAATGTCTTTATCTTATTTTGCAGTGAAACCCATCATGTGCTGACTTTATTGTAACATTAATGAAACATACTGCATACTCAGACATATGAGTATTTAAAATCCGTAAAATTGTCCTTATTTAACTTTCTCAACAATATGCATGGTTTATTAAAGTCAGAATACAAAGCAGCACAAGAAAATTGCAGAGCTCAGAATGGCAGAAATAGATTAATAACCCACTTACTCACTGACAGAGAGGTCCTTATGTGAATCCAGATGTGGCTGAGATGCATCTAATGCAGCTATTGGAAGTAATCATAATTAGGATTATCATACTTTTTCTTTTTCATCCTTTATAACCTTTACTGACTTTACTCAAAGGCCTGAAATTCTGTGTTATAAAACTGTGGCCGCTTAGTATGCAGAATCAGGTCCACAGTAGTGGAGTAAATTAATCCTTATTTACTAGATAAGACCTTAATGCAAGTCCTGTGTCTCTTTTGCAGTACCTATGGGAGGACGGGTTTTTATAAAAGACCCTCTTGACTAGTTTATTTTCACTGGGCAATGAACCATGGCGAAAATAAAGCTGACTGCCCATGAACTATAACACAATTTATTTATTTAGGATCAGGAAAGCGAGAACAATGTGATAATGATTTAAGTTTTTGTGTCAAATCTGGGAGTATTGATGCAAATTCCCTTTGCTTTCTCTCTCTCTCTCTATCTCTCTCTCTGTCCTCATCTTCTTGTGTCTCCTCGCAACAGCAGCCTATCCTGCCGCCTATGCGCCAATCAGCCAAGCGTTTCCCCAGCAACCAGCCATCATCCCCCAGCAACAGCGTGAAGGTAAGAGTGGCCCCACCCATCCCTGATAAAAAAGGTGATAATTGCCCCGTTCCGCCTGTACATTGTCGAGTCAGAATTAGCTAGGGAGGAAAAGTGTCAGCGCAACAGCTAAAAAAAAAAAAAAGGAAGATGAGCACTAAAAACGAACACACAAATAACGTTCATCACATAAGCACTTTGGAGAAACGAGCAGCGGTTCTAGGAATGTATTTTCAAAATAGCAACATGTTGCATTTGGAGCCATTGGTTAAAAAAGTGTATGCATCAATTGTATGCATTCATGCATGAGCTATATTAAATTTTAGATATTGATAGATTGGTGGTATATTTTTTCAGCCTTGGAGGAAAAACACTGCTCAGGGAACCGAACCCATCATAATAAAGTTGCATACCTATACAGATAAGATTGTTTTTTAGAATAAAAATGCTCGTCCAAACTCAGCAATAGAAATTCACACACACACACACTATCATTTCTTTGAATTTAATGTTATAATACTTTTAATGTTTGTTTTACTGTTTATGTGTTTGGTTAAAGGAAGGAACAAAATCCTGAACAGGACAAGAAGGAGATTAGGAATGTTTGATAATATGCATGATAAAAGAAATATATGTTTATGATACAGTTGTGGCCAAAGGAACTGAGACAAAATTTTAATTTTATGTTTTAATGACATGGCATTCTCATTTTTTTCCAAAATAATAACAATCAAGATTTGATGTGATGAAATTGGTATACAACAATTAATATTAATTTTTATTCTGCAAAACCTGTTGGATCCAGCTGGCCATAGAGTCAAAAAGACGTCTATAGTGCTCTGGTGTCACTCGCTCAATCCATGGTTGCTTGATTGCTTTTTGAAGATCATGTACAAGGGTAGCCCAGTCATTAAGGTATTGGACTGCTGGTCGGAAGGTCTCAGGTTCAAACCCCAGCACCACCAAGTTGCCACTGTTGGGCCCTTGAGCAAGGCTGTTAACCCTCAACCCTCATGCTCAGATGTACCATGAGATAAAATACAAGTCACTCTGGAGAAGGGAGTTTGCCAAATACTGTACATGTACAGTACTGAAGATATTTTCTTGTTCAACAACTTTCTATTGCATTTAGGTCTGGAGATGATACAGGTCAAACCGAATACCATTATCACATTATCACATTCCCAGTTATTTAGCACAACTCTTCAGTCAGATATACTCAAACTATGGTAATTAGTGTAATCACCAGTTTTGTAATTACAAAAAAATACATAGCATATGTTGTCTTAATATTTGTAGCCACCTGTATACACATTGAGACAAGTTTATTATTTTTACTAATATTAGAGTTTTTATACTTTTTTCTAAGCTACTGTAACTTGCAGGTATTGCTGATTATCTGCTTATTATTATTATTATTATTATTATTATTATTATTTTTTTTTTTTCTTTGTAATCATTGTAACATGATAAGCCGCCTGTATGTAAGCCGACATACAGTAACATTATTTCATGAGAGATTTTCTACATTTAGAGGATTAGAAATCATGTCCACAAATGTTTACAATCCTTTTTTTTTTTTGAACATTAAACAGCTAGCTTCTGTAGCATTAGCTTGCCTGACAGGAATCCTATTTCTATGTCTAAGTCTTTTAAACATATGTGATAAATGATGATAATCATAAATGCAAGTGAGTTTGCAATGATTTTTGACTGAAAGTCATATTTATACATTTTTAAAACCACTTCATGTTAGCATCAAGTGTAACTACCGTTACCATTGGCTAGATAATTCAGATGAGCTAATCTGACAAGGATTTATTAGCATTATTTACAAACTTTTATCATTTTGATTGCGATTATTAGAGAACAGTGAATTTTAAAACGCATTTATAAATATTTAAAATATTCAAATTTTAGCCAGCCTGGGCAAATTCAGGGTTTTTCGACAGAAATTCAGGTTCATACTATGTTTTAATTATTAATGGTAATGTTAGCTAGATGGCTAAAATAAGCTAATCTGACAGGATTTCTGAAAGGATTTAAAAATCTTAAATGTCTCACCTGTCTACCAATAGATGACGCATAGGGATCACTATCTGGCGGTGGCGTCCGCTATCCGTCGTCGTCACGATTTATTATTTTTTTAATTACACTGCTACAGTAGATCACTAATCTGGCACAGTTTCTGAGAGAAAACCACATTCATACATTTTCAATAAATATTATTCACCTTAATATGATGTCTAACATAATGTACAGAATTATTAACAGGATTTAATTATGCAATTATGAATTTTTAGCATTATTCACCATATTAAATACATACACAGGATTTCATGCGATGAAACAGAACGTACCCAGAGCAAATCTTTTTGTCGTTTTCTTCGTCACATTCACAGATTTATTCTCACGTCTTGTTTCTCAAAAGAATTTATATTTAAATGTTCTTTTGTGTTTTATGTATCTATTCATGGGCTAAGTCTGTTGCTTATCCTGTTTCTGTTTCCACAGGGCCTGAAGGCTGTAACCTGTTTATCTACCACCTGCCGCAGGAGTTTGGGGATGCCGAGCTCATGCAGATGTTTCTGCCCTTTGGCAACGTCATCTCTGCCAAAGTCTTCGTGGACCGGGCAACCAATCAGAGCAAGTGTTTTGGTGAGTACCCACAACGCTCATCAAAGAAAAAAGACAACCAGCCGCGAGGAGATATAAGCGTCATCATTTGGCACGATCCTTTTAGAAATCGTCTCATGCCCCACTTCCCTTGCCGTGATTAGTTTTTTTCCCCCTCCTCTCTTTATTTCCCATGTCTCCGCTAATCAATTTGCAATTAACATTGGAAAAGTGCCGTCACATTTGAGTGAGCAGTTCCCCTGGATGCTGCTCATCAGTGAAGGTTTATGGGATATTAAAGCACAGAAGAAGCAAGTACTGCAAGACAGCTTTCCTTATAGATATGCAGCCTTGAGAAAAAAGAAAAGTCTACTTGCCAATTATTCCTATGAATTGCTTTGAGTACTAGAATTGTTTTGGGGACTATTTAGAAAAATATATATTCAAAGTATTCAAAATAAATAAAGCGCAATATTTTTGCACTAAACAATTGATACAACCACAATACAGTCAATTGCAGTTTCAAAAATGTCAATCATTGTAAATGCTGCAAGGATTTTTTTTTTCCATACAGATCAAAAACTTTTTTGTTTACATTTTGATTGCACTGTATATATTATAAAAATGTTTGAAGATGGTGTTTAAAAATATTTTCAAGTGTTAAAAAAAGACATCTTCATTAATTATTTTCCAATCTCACAAATTCAGGCTGCCAAAATTCAGGTATTAAAAATCAGATCTTCACATCTGGGATATCACAGGAAAAGCAATGGATTGCCGATTGCTGCGGTCTGTACTTTAAAGTGGGCCTTTCCTGCTCCCTGTGTAGGTTACTACCGATTGGAACACTTCTAACTAACAGATTGGGTTGCCAGTTGAGCAGCAGAATAAATGATGCTATGCGCTAAAATTCCTCCTCCACCGTAATCTCTATATTTAATATTTTATCTTTCATTTAAAGGTGAATTCAAATACAGTCATGTTCAGTATCAAGATGGGAATAATTTCCTCAACTCCAGTTTTCTATACATGATCTTTAGGAAAAAATCTCACAGCAAGGATTAAACGACAATAGAGTTCTACAGTTCTGACTCTGTGTATTTTTAATCCTGAACCCAGCCACATCAAGACATAGAACAAATGACACACTAAATATTAAACTTAAACTAAAATTTGTAGAACACTTGTGTTAAATAGAATAACAAATTGTTCTTAATATCGTAATTGTCAATGGCATTAAAACATTGGAGAAACCGTGCCTAATGTTTTTTCTTTATTGCAAAGTTGTTATTGTTACATTTAATTTATAAGCAATCAAAATTCATGTATGATTGAACGAGCATGATGACTTAGCTTTAAATATAGCGATTACGGCTGAGCTCAACTGGCAACCTAACCAGTTATGCATTCCGATTGGCAAGCAGTTCCTTGCACAGGGAGCAGGAAGGGAAAGTTGAAAGTATACCACAAAACAGACCACAGCAATTGGAAATCCATTGCTTTTCCTGTGTTAAAAAGTTTTTTCTACCTGAATTTTAGTTCATGAGTTTTGGCAGCCTGAATTTGCGAGGTTAAAAAATTATGGATATGGTATGTTTAACACTTGAAAATATTTGAAGAGGAATTTAATAGAGTCAATATTTAAAATTATTCAATTACATATTATAATTATATTATATTATATATTGTGGATATATACAACCAAAATAAACTGCAGTGGCAAAAGATTTCAAGCATTGTAAATGCTGTAAGGATTTTTTTTTCCCATTCTGACCAAATTAAGAAATTCAAACATTTTTATTGCAACAGGTTTTTGTTCAGTTCATGTAATTCAACATACTTCACATTCCATACAAACTTAAATAATTCTTTTGATTGTATAAAGCTGCTTTGCGACAATGTCAATTGTTAAAAGCGCTACACAAATAAAATGTAATTGAATTGAAACATGTTATTTTGCTTTGAAGAATTTTAGTTATACTTCCGTATACAGTGCACATGCAGATAAATTCTGTAGATCATGGATGCCTTCCAATAAATAAATAAATCAATAAATAAAATGTAAGATTCAGTATATCATATAAGTTGTTGTGCAGTTTAATAAAGAAATTAGTTCTTCTGAGGACTTCGACTTTTGCACTTGTTTCCTTTTGCCATGCAAAACCCAGCAACTTTTATTTTGTTTTTATGTATAAAAAGTGGTTACGTACATAATATTCTGCTTTATTTTATTGGCAAAAAGAGAAAAAAAAAGACTGCCATACAATTTTTTTCTGTAACTTTTAATTTTGTGGTGGAAAACTGATTTTCGAAAAAAGGAATTGTTTTTGTACTAAGTAAATAATAAAGTCATAAAAACAGGAAAAAAAGAAAATTTATAACAAAGTTTGTGTTAAAATCACAGGGTGCCTAAGACTTCTACACAAACCTATAATATTTCTTTCTTTCTTTCTTTATTTTTCTTTTTGTTTGTTTTTCTGTTTGTTTTTTTACTCATATTTTGTTCAGACCAGTGCATTACTATAAAAAAGTAAGAAATTAGGTTTAGTATAATTTCTGTCCATATAAACAATGAGGCAACATTTGTCTTATACAGTAGATTTCACAGGATGTTTCCCTGGAACAACTTACAAATTAGATTAAGATGCTGTGAAATTAAATTCGTCTGTGTGCTGCAGCTTCTTTGTGCTCTGATTGAAACACACTAAACCGTATTACTCAACTGTAAGGGAAATCCACTTGTGAGAGATTAATGCAAATATATAGCTCTTCATTTATAATTCATTTTAGAATTGCTCTAAGTCATATAAATGAATGAGTGAAACATGAAAACTCAATCCATTGTTTTATGGTAAAGTAAGCTATGAAATATTGACACCCTCTTTAGAAGCAAACTCTTTGTGGGAATAAAAGGAGCAAATATTAATAGCAGAATAGTGAGTCAGTGGCGGCTCCTCTCAGGTTGCATGGATTTGATATTCTTAGCTTTAGGGCATGGATGTGAGCTCGAAATAAAGCATCTCCGCATCCCTGAAGCAGACAGAGGTGCCTGCCAAATCATTTGGGGAATTGTGTTCTTTTAATTTACAGTGATTACTCACTCAATATTGACATTTAACAATGATCAGTATCAGCCAGGAGTGAAAAATGGTTTTCAGCGGTCTGCTAGAATCAAACACATGTAGTATATATATATATATATATATATTTTATATATATATATATATATATATATATATATATATATATATATATAATATAACTATAATAAATTAATTAATAAATTAACAGACATTTATTAAGGGAAAAAAATCAGAAAAAGTAATTTGTCCGAAACTGATAACTGGCAATGATTTTTAAACACATCATTGTGGAGGAATTTTGGCCCACTCTTCTTTGCAGAATTGTTTTAGTCAGCCACATTTTTCACACGTTCACACGTTTTACGAGCATGAACAACTAGGCCACTCATTAACCTTATGTTATTTATTTACTTATTTATTTTTTAACCATTGAGACATGAACTTGGTGTGTTTCGGACAAATATGTGACAAATAAAAAAAAAGACGGAAGGAGAAAATACTTTTTCACGGCATTGTGTATATATATACACTGTATGCCGAAAAAAAAGAAAGAAAAAGGGCTGAGATATGCGTTTAGATTTGAGCATTAAAAATCCACAGTCAGTCTGTGGTATATTTTAAACTATCTCTAGGGTTTAAGATGTTGTAAAAAAAAATTTTAGGCCTACTGTAGGCCTTGGAAATACAAAAAAATGGATAGACAAAAATCAATAAAGTTCTCTTCCACTGTTAAAGAATCTTTAATGTCTTGCCTCGAAGGAAGCAGCCCTTGTAAAGTGCACAGCTTCCTATAAAACATGGCAGAAAGTTCAGCGCTGACTGATTTACTTTGCTCAAGAGCTGTATGATTTACCACTCTTCCATCCAGTCATCTTCTCTTTAGCTTTGTCACCTCACTCTGTGTCGGCTGCTGGCAGGGACAGGGCTGGATTGGTGCGACAGGAGGGAGGGAGATTTATGACAGTGGATAGAAGTTGTCTGACAGGCTCGGCTCTTTTAAAAGGTTTGTAAAAGCTGTGCTCTTATCTCTGGCTGGCCTGACAAAAGCATGGCCTCACCTACGGAATTAAATCGGAGCTGTAGCCAGGTGATTGAATCAGCTGGCGGGCAGCAAATTTGGCCAGTCAACCAGCGAAGACGGCGATAAGAAAAGGGCAGGAGAGCCGCAGGATCATTTTGCCTTGACACGTCTGTGATAAGTTAGAGCACCTGTAACGAGAATGTTAACAGGAGCAGAGCTGTTACATCAACTCGGGGAGCCCGAACCACCAAAACTGGAGTGTAGAATTCCCAATCCTGATTGTCAAGCACAATAAAACCACAGTAAAGCGTGTAAATGGAGCACATTTTTAAAGAAGGCCGTGCGTCCGTGAATGACTGACTGCAGACATTCCTGTGATCATTCAGTGAGTGGAACACCTTGAAAATCGACTAATATGTTGTTGCCAAACTCCGAGACACATCCGTCTGTGGGAACTGTTCATTCACCAACACCACTCACATATTACAGGAAATTGGCTGGGAGTTATTTCCACATCCCCCGTACACCCCTGACCTCGCTCCAAGACTTTTCCATATATTTGGGGAATTAAAGGGGTTCCTGTGAGGCCAGTGTTTCATTGATGGTATTCAAGCACTAGAGAAACATTGGGATAAATGCATTCGTGTATCACGGGATTAAAGATGGTCTTATAGTTAATATGATAAAATGGAACATTTTAATGGTTTTTATCCTGGAAATTATTTATTTTTCCTTCTCTCTTTTTCCATATTCAGGCTTTGTGAGCTTTGATAATCCATCCAGCGCTCAGGCTGCCATTCAGGCAATGAATGGTTTTCAGATTGGCATGAAGAGGCTTAAGGTCCAGCTGAAGCGGCCAAAAGATGCCAACCGCCCTTACTGATTGCACCAACGTCCACATCCAGGTGAGAACCACCACTAGTAGGGTCTCTATCCACTTGTTTTCATGCAAATTCCATTTGGGACATTTGAATTAAAAAAATTGGGCGTTCAAAAACACCACTGAGTAATAGTTAGAAATACAGAATGTGGGTTGGGCCGCGTGGTGAGTGTTGGTGTGTATGTTTGGGGTTCATTGTTTTGGGCCCGCTTCATAATGCTGTTGCGGACAATCACATATTGTCAGCTGATGCAATTGAACAATTCTCATTTTTATTTGGTTTCCTTAAGGATGGGTACCACTAGCAAAACTGCTGATGGTAAAAGTAAAGACTAAACAAAAATTTATGTGTTCATGAAGTTTTGTTCAAGAAACAATAAAAAAAACAAAAAAGTTTGCAGTTCAGATGGGTCAAATTAAATAAAGCATTAAGTTGCTTAAAAATTTGCATGTGTTAAGGCCCCTGCAAAACCATATAGGAATAGTCTTGAACTGTCAGCTCTATGCTGTTTAAGAGTGTGATCAGTGATCACTTAAACTCTTGAAATTGCATCATAAAATACTGGCAATATAAATCACAGCTATGTCTATTAGTGAACGTAAGATCATTCCCAAACACACGGAGCGCGACAGAAACTCAGGATTTGGACTAAACGTCTGTGTAGCCGTAAGAACCCTATCACTTGTTAATCATGCTAATGATAAGATTCGACTTTGGAGCAATGGGCAAGGGTCATGTGATCAGATTAGTCCAGAGTGACCCTATTCCAGAGCAATGGGTGTGTTAGTGTGCGAGGGAAGCACTTGAAGCGATGCACCCATCATACATCCAGTAGTGTCCTGTACAAGACTCTGGAGACAGTGTTATGATCTGGCGTTGCTTCAGGTGGTCAGGTCTAGACTCAGCAACGTTATGTGTCAATAAAATGAATTCAGCTCATGACCTGAATCTACTGAATTGATGTAAACACATCAATTTATTTATTTATTAATTTATTTAATTAATTCATCTTTTTATTCCCTGATCATATTACATGAGTAAATTCCAGGACTCGAATTGTGAAAGAGTTGTTCTGGGAGCACGAGGAGTCGATTTCATTTTGACACGTGATTTAATCAGCACTTTGTGCACCACAAGTTAAAATACAGGCTGTCAAAAAAATACAGTATGAATGTGAAACTTTTTATTTAGTTTTTAACAGGCAAGTGTACTGTACTAATCCTATCAGGGGGTGGTACAGTACCTGGCCTTAATATTTGCATACCATGTGGATGGAAACAGATGCACAGAAGCAGTACTGACTGTGTTTGGTTGATAATTGTTTGCTTTGATTTTTCCAAGAACCCAGATGTTCAGTCGACATAAAAAAAAGATAAAAATTAAATAATTAATGCCACAGCACTGAGACAGTTAAAAGCATTAGAACACTAGTTGCAGACTCCCTGAGGAGAGGAGGTTTTCCACAGAGCTCGATAGACAGATGTCCTCAAACGAGAGCACTGGGAGGTTTGATCAGCACAATGGCCTACTCAGTGAGAATCTGGCAACTTGCATACAAAACATACTTACCACTTTTGTCCACAGGGTGTGTGTGTGTGTGCGCATGTGTGTGTTTGTGTGTGTGTGTGTGTGTACATTTTGTCAGCAGGAACGTGCATGTCCACCTCCTTGTTTTTATTTTTTCCCAGATTATACATATACAGTAAATAGTTTCTTAATGTACGTACATGCTTGTTCCATTTACTCACTCATTGCAGTCTGTCTTACTCTGTATGTATGTTTTTATTTGTATAATAATAATAATAATAATAATAATAATATTAACATTTCTCATTTCTATCAGCAATGTCTCCTTAATGATCTGCCTGAGAAGTTTGTAAGTGCATCGGTAATGCTCATGACGAAAAAGGTGAAGGAAAAGAAATTCCATGGATTTGTTTATCTTCTTTTGCCTCTAACCGGCGTGAAACCCAGGCATGGCCAAACGTAGCTCGAGATGGCCACGCTGTTGCCTAGCTACATGTCTACGGTCAGGGGGAAACTGTAAGTTCCCGCTACAGTGTCATTTTCTTTTGGATGACGTCATGTGTACTACTGTGATGGAGTGGCATGACGTGCTGTTGATCTTTTATTCTCTTTCTCTATTTCTCTTGTGGCCATGTTCTGGATTTTTTGTATTTATGGAGTGCAGTATTTTGTTTGCGCTGTCGGTAGCTGGTAGCTGGTGTTTGTAAATCTGCTGATTGATTGGTTTCGATGCGGTGTAACCTTTTTTGCTGTTGTACCGTGAGTGGTGTGTTCTTGTTATTTTGCGTGTGAACTTGACAATGTGTTGATATTTTGCCCTTCCTATCTCGCTTCCTTCCTTAACATGAGCTGTGACTCTTTGTACTTTCGTTTGATGTTTTTTTTTCTCTCCTTCTCTCTTTTATTTTTATAAAGGAGCTGAACTTTTTTAATAGCTACTGTAGCTTTCCCAATAGGCGATCATTACATCATGACACCATGTTTGTATGGCAAATATTCTTCCCCCCAGTGGTGATGCGAAGGCAAATGTTAACTCCGGTCTCCTCTTCTCTACCACTGTGTGCTGTTTTCATTGTATCTCAGTTTGAAGTGCTTCGCTGTGATTGTTTTGTTTGGCCAACATGGGGATTGCTTCCTGTTTACTTATTTATGAGCTTGCTAACCAATTACATGATTGCAGAGCTGCAGGTGCTGGCATGGACCCACACATGGCGACTTCATCAAGTCAAGTTCTCACATACACACACACACATAAGCACGCATTAAATGTGTGGTTACTCTCCTGCTACCTGTTTTTTTTTTTTTTGTTTTTTACAATGTTATATATTAAAATCTATCACATGAAAAGCTAATTCTAGGATGGAATTAGATATAAGTACTGAAAATAATAAAGACATTAAAATAAAAAATAAGAAATCAGGAAGGGGGCAAATACATTTCCACGACATGTAAATGTCATGGAAATGTATTTGCCCCCTTCCTGATTTCTAATTTTTTTGCATATTTAATGGTTAAAATCCATTTTAATATTACACAAATTAATTCAATTAAATACAAAATCCAGTTTTTAAACGATGATTTCATTTATACATGGAAAAAAAGCTGTCCAAGCACACCTTAAAAAGTAAGTAATTTTTAAATCATGAATGAACTGAGTTATATTTCACTTGCCACACCCAGGCCTGAATACTGCCAGACCTGGTGAATCAGGAAATCACTTAAATAGAACCTGTCTGACAAAATAAAGCGAGCTAAAAGATCTCAAAAAGAAACACGATCTTAAGACATTCAAGAGCAGATTAGGAACAGTTTCAGAACCTGGACGACTTGCCATAATTGATGGAACCATGAATTCTGTGCTTTAATAGAAAATCCTGAAGGAGAATGTTCGGCTATCAGTTTGTGACCTCGAGCTAAAGCACACTTGGATTATGCAGAAAGACAATGATCTGAAACATTCCAGCAAGTCCAGCTGTTTAATGGCTAAAAAAAAAGGTTTTGGGGTAGTCAAAGTCCAGATTTAAATTCACTTGACATCCTTAAACAGGATTTTAAAACGTTTAATGCTCGAAAACCCTTTAATGTGGCTAAATTAAAATAACTCTGCAAAGAAGAGTGGCCCAAAATTCCTCCACAGTGATGTGAAAGACTCATTGCCAGTTATCGCAATTGCAGTTGTTGGCACAACCAGTTATTAGGTTTAGGGGCGGTTACTTTTTTAAATAGTGCCAGGTAGGTTTGGACGTCGTTGACATGGTTATGTTTGTGGAATTTTTAAATTTGTTTGATAATCTGAATTGGTTAAGTATGATAAATACTGTATGCAAAAAATCACAGCACTTTACATATTAAGAAAATCCTGCTGTTTAAGTCTTCTTAAATCAAGTACTGAAAATGAAATGATCAAAAAAAAAGTCATAAAATGGCATTCCATTACAGTGAGTAAAAGCAGCTTGATATTATGAGGTGTCTATTTTCAAAGCAACTCTCTATCTGCTGTGTTGCATTCATAATCAGACCTTTTTATCACAAAATGCCCAGAATTCAAATCTTTCTTTCTTCAGTCGAAACAGTTTTAACACTTTTAAAAAGCGTGTGTGTGTGTGTGTGTGTGCTCGTGCGTGTGTGTGTATGCCAGCCAGAGAAAAGGAGAAGAACGAAGAGATGTAGTGTGAGTTATTGGTGTTGAGTGCAAGCCAGACTTTTTTTCTTTTTTTTTATTTTCCCTTTTTTTCTCTAATAGAAAGTGAAATACACTGAGGTGTAATTCTTTTGTACGCCTCTTCAGAGATCTTATTATAGTAAACCTAATTAGCATTTTGAATCCTAATGCATTAATTAAAATTATTTAGATGATTGAATTAAAAAATATATACATAGGAAACTGTCTCTGGATTTGATCCAACACTAAGAATACAAGTGGATGCGAACCATGCCAGGAAAATGCACACAACAAAGCCACCATTATTATAATGACTGATGATGATTATTATTATTATTATTATTATTATTATTATTATTATATTATTTTAAAGTCAGTTTCTGCAATTTAGAATTCTATTCATCTTTAGTTTTTCTGCTTTTTCCATACCAGTATGAAGTATGAAGTGTTAGAATTGAAGTTTATAACAGAAGAATTGGACAATAAAAACACTGCACTCACTCAGAGAATTTTACTGTATCCAATCCACCTTCTGACCTTTATGCTCTTTGAAGGGGGTACATTAGGAGACCGGAGATCTACCGTATGTGGAATATGTATATATGAGGTGGCAATTCCCTAGTAAAAAAAAGTATGCTAAGTATATTAAATCCTAGCGTGCCAAAGCATACTTAAATGTACTTGCAGCCAGACTAATGACTAGTATACTTGAAGTTTGCTATTTTGGAACAACTAATTTTGTACTAAGTGTATTTAAGTTGTAATTAAATTGTACAAAAGCACAATTTGAAGTGTATTACGTATACTTTTTTGTGCTAAAGTGGAACAACTTTAAGTATACTTTAGTACACTTAAAGTATATGGCTGTGTGTGTACTAACGTACATACCTGACAGTAATTATTAATACAATTTAAGTATATATTTAATGTATTATACTGTAAGTACATTACAGCTATTTTTACTGTATTACAAATACATGATTAATATACTATGAGTATATTCTTATTGCAGCAGTAGCATGTTGTTATACTTCTGGACAATTACAAATACTAAAAAAGTACACTTTGTGGTTAATACAAATATACTTTATTTTATCATAAGCACACACAAGCGTCTATAATACTGTATTGCAAATGTATTACCAGTACATTAAGTGTTTAGGATAATTTACAAATGCTAAATGCATTTTCTACACTACAACATGTTTTTGAAACACATTACATCAGTAATTATGAGGCAGATTTTATTCATGATTTCAACAGATTTAATTTGCACAAGGTTACAAAAAAGCACTACTATAGTTTATTTGTGTTCAACAAAAGTCAGGTTGTCTCACAAACACATAAACTAAAATATAAACTCGTGTGTGAACACAGACAGACATTAGTATTAGAATCTACAGGTACAGTATTAGTTTAAACCTGGTGTGTTGATTCTGTTACACAGAGACTGAAAACAGGCTGAGAGCTACGGAGCCATTATACCACAAGCAAAGTACACAACACATTAACAACAACACATTAGACAATACATTATATAGCTTAAAGTATGTACTTAATGACAAATTCTAACAAAAAACGTTAAATTTACCTTGTGCCGATGAAAATAAAATAATAACGATACGAACTAACGCACGCGATGATGCAGCTTCAGCCAATAATTTAAACTAGAAGTGGAGGACTGGGGAGCCAATCAGAGAACGAGCAGTCCGAATCTGCCCGCCTCCAGTCTCTGATTGGCTGGTGGGGCGCCGATTCTAGTCTCCGGTTGGCTGTAATAGTTGCAGAGTGTAGCTTTATGACAGTGAGCAGACAGAGTGAGAGAGTGCAAACATAAATGATCTTGAACGGGTAAAAGTGATTTTCAGCGCGCAGGAACGGGTTTGAGCGTGCGCGAGGGAGAGAGATTCAGCGTGCAAAAACAAGTCTAAAAGCGCGCACGCATGAGAGAGTAGTGCACTAAATATAAGTACATATTAATAAGTACATTTAAATTTAACTGATAATATACTGAGACTACCGTATATAATTTTTTTTTTAATAATGTATACTTTCTGTACATTTGTAAAATGATTATTATTATTTTTTTAAATATACCAAAAATACATTGAAAAACAAGTTTAAATAAGTATACTTTGGAAATTAGACCAACATTTCACTTAAAGTATATTTTCCAGTAATATATTTTTGGGAAGTGTACTATAATACAATTATTTTTTAAGTATATTTAAAGTTTAATTCCAAAATTTGGTAAAAGCATGATGTTAGTATACTTTTTATATATTAACTGATGGTACAATGTTTTGTTAGTATATTTGCAATGTATTATCGAGGATTTCAATATATTTGAAATACACTAAAGTCTTTTTTTTTCACTGGGGGCTCTGACTTTAAAATGCCAAAAACACAATATTACTGTAGAGCAGTGGTTCTCAAACTTTCAAGCCAGCGACCCCTAATTGAAGATCGAAAAGTTCTCGCGACCCCCACTATCAAAAACAAGCAATAACCAGAACAAGCTGTTCAAAGTATTTTGACCACATTTACTATACTTCAAAATAATTTTGGCATACCTTTCAATGGGAAGGGTGTACTTGTTTTTGGCAGCACAAAAGCTTCATTCGTGGCCTGATGATCATGGTCATGGTTATTTATTTTTTATATATGTAACATCAGAAAAAGACTGCTCACACAAATATGTAGATCCAAATTGAAGCAGTACATCCATTGCTGCACAGGACAACTCGTGTATTCGGTTGCTACCGCAACTTAGTGAATACTGATACTGCACTTTATGAATTCTTCCTCATATTTCCGACGTTTCCTACTTCGGTCTGACGGGGTCTTGCTCTTTTGCTTGGTCGATGTACATGGTTCCGATGACTCAGGCAAACAATTTCTTTAACATTTTTAGATTTGCGAATAACAAATTTATCCATCTCGGCAGTTGCGATTTTCACCTGCAGTTGTGCGCTGTAGCAATAACTAGTGAGCCAATCGCTGCACATATCTTTGAGTCGCGATTTTTTTTTTTTTACATTCAATTTAAACACTAACACATTTATCAGTAATATCTTTACAAATCAGAAAATATTTATTTATACCATTTATTTTTAAAACTGAAAAGTGTGTATTATAATCACAAAAAAAAAAAATTCATCCCTCTCGCGACCCCTTGAAATCATTCCGCGACCCCTAGAGGGGTGACGACCCCCAGTTTGGGAACCACTCCTGTAGAGTAATCTGGGAAATAAGATGCACCTCATGGTAAAACAATTAATCTATAGGTAAGATTACAACACTAAGAGATGCGTAACTTGAGATACAAGCTCTGTGTGCAGGAGACTGTTGTGCTCCAATCTGAATTCTAAACCCTGTTAGAAACTTAAGGGAGCATGGATGTAGCCGGATATTGACATGACTTGGCATAAATGCTACAGAAATGGTTAAACTTCACTCTTTTGAGGTCGTATTTGCAATGTTGTGATTGGGTCAATGTAATTCTTGTGAAAGTCTTGGTGAACCTCAAGGTCACGTTGTTGCAACCAGATTACATTGTTGCGTAAAGATCCAACGTTATTGTTAAGTAATGGATGAGTCTCCAAATTATTTGGTTTACAATATGATGAATGAATGACGCAATCTGTCCACGGTGCTTAGACATGCTTGCCAGTTGCCAGGCAGTGGAGGCAACACGCACAGACAATGGAGTGTCGGGATGTTCTCTGGCTTATTAACAGAATAAAGAGGTATATGCTGTACTGTTAGTCTTAAACCAAATTCCTGAGTAAACACAAAGCAGATAAGCATCACGCACATCCGTCACTACTCAAAAGGCTGTCCGCTTCTTCTAAAGACATCTGGGGAAACAAAGACGGAGATGTTTTATAGACATCTAGCGATGAACCATAGGAAGTATTGCCATATAAGGAATGAGGAAGGATCCAAGGGAAACAAAGAGTGGGGCGAGCATGCAAAAGTTAACATATTCAAAGGAAAATATCAGAAAAGACTAATGCTGAGGGTTCCTGCTGGGATTTAAATAAAGCACGTAACATACAAATAATGAAGCAAAGTTACATTGTTCTTCCTTCGCATCCTAGCTAAAGCAAAATAAATGGCACCAACTTCAATCTGACCACCATTTACAAAAATGCTATTATCTGCAAAAGTGGAAAGGTATTTACATTATACAGTATATAGAAAAAAGGGCAAAGCACAAGCGAAGGCAAAAATAACAAGCAGAGAATGATACAGTATATCCTAACACACGTAACAACAATAAATATACAGTGCCTTGCAAATTTATTCATATTCCTTGAACTTTTCCACATTTAGTCACATTACAACCACAAATGTAAATGTATTTAATTGAAATTTTAAGTGACAGACCAAACACAAAGTGGCGCATAATTGTGAAGTGGACAGAAAATGATAAATGTTTTTAAAGATTTTTTACAAATAAATATAGTACAGGCCAAATATTTGGACACAATGTGTTTTCTTTCAAATAAAGAACACACATTGAATGAGTGAAGGTGTGTCCAAACTTTTGGCCTGTACTGTATCTGAACAGTGTGTCATGCATTTGTATTCAGCTCCCCTGAGTCAATACTTCGTAGAACCACTTTTTGCTGCAATTACAACTGCAAGTCATGTGGGGTATTTTACTAGAAAGTGTACAGTATCTATCTTTGCAAAATAGCTCAAGCTCTGTCGGACTGGATGGAAAGCATGTGTGAACAGCAATTTTCAAGTCTTGCCACAGATTCTCAATTGGATTTAGGTCTAACACATAAATATGCTTTGATCTAAACCTGTATGTTTAGGGTCCTTGTCCTGCTGAAAGGTGACCCTCCATTTTCTTTTAAGATTGAACAGGTTTTCTTCTAAGATTGCCAGCTTCCCTGCTGTTTCTGCTGACGAAAAGCATCCCCATTATATGATGCTGCCACCATGCACAGTGTTAGTTATCTTTCAAAGGCTACTCTCGATGCTGCATGAAAATGCTATGGGAACATCTTGTCATGTTGCCGGTTGTGAAGCATGTGTGTATCAAACACCCCAAATTTTTGGCTTATATAACCTCGGTCAGGTGACGTCATCTGATTAGACGCATCTGGAGGTTATAAAAGGAGTAAACCGGAAACACTCCTCAGATTCTTTGTCTTCACCTTGTTGTGTCAGCGTGTCTGTGTTTAAACCAGCAAAGCAAGAAGTGTTTAACTCACCGATATTTGGAGTTTTAAAGGAAATGTCCCTCTTCGTGATGTCCCTCTTCCATATCGGAGGGCGATCTCTACACTTTACTGCTCGCTCGCGCGCGCCTCGCATTCCTTGAAAAGCTTCGGGCTGCGGCACACCTTTTCAAATTAAAATTAAAATTTTATTTGTCACATACACAGTCATACACAGTCATACACAGTATAATATGCAGTGAAATGCTTACACGACCGCCAGTAACTGTACAATAAGGGCATAATAAAATATTCTCTTAAATATAATTGATGTGGAAGCACTGAGTTATATGATAACGCCCAGATAGAAGAGACGCTTTACAGGCTATCGCTCTCCTGGGGCAGCATCCTTCCTGAAAAGCTAATACTTCCTTCAAGCTGTGTAGACTTTCATCTTCCCTGGAAGGAAAAGCTTTTCAGGCAGCAGGTCAGGTTGGTGCTCCTTTGCACACCATGGCAGTTTTGCAGGCCTACCATGCTGAAACTTGAGCACTGGCGGGGCTCTTCAGATAGGGCGTATTGGAATTACGCCGGGCCACAGACTTGTCTCGGCGTGCAACAAAAGCAGACGACTCGTGCTATCGGCCGTTTTATGGCTGCGATGGGTTTCGCGCGGAGGCACTTGTGGTTGAATCTCAGGCGCATCAAGGATGAGAATCGTGCATTCCTCCTGGATGCCCCTATCTCGCCTTCCGGCCTGTTTGGCGATATCGTTAACTCGGTCGCCACTAGGTTCATTAGGCAAAGTTATACATAACAAGCCTTCGGGAAATTCCTTCCCCGCCGTGCTCAAGAGTCGGGACTGTCGGCCACCCAGTCTCGATCAGGTCTGACTCTGGCGAGGCGTGAAACACAAGGAGTGTGTTTTTGAGCTCACTATCCACCTCAAAAAGGTCAGACTGGCATATTGTCTTCTTCACAAAGAAGCCCTGAGGTTCATGTGCCCAGGACCATGGGGGTGGCCCCCCAATGGGGAGAGGCACACAGAATTCTTTTTAAGAATTAACTGTTCTCCCTGACACCCCCAGGAGGTCGGTGTTCTTGCTCCGCCACCGCTGGTGTTTCAGACAACACCAGTCTCCAATAAAGTGTTAGTTTTTCCTGCCATGTTTCAGCCGCCGAAACTTTGCCCCATATCTCCTTGGGTACTAAGCACTGTAGAAAACTACAGGATTCAGTTCTCACATCACCCTCCGCGTTTCAAAATGGCATGGTCTCACTTCGCCTCTAGGAATCAGGGCTCACTCAACCAGAGGGATCGCCTCTTTTTGCACTTGCAGGAGGTATTCCCCTGTAGCAATTGTGTGACGCGGAGTGTTGTCCCTCTCAGCACAAATTTGTTACATTCATACTCTGGATATTTATGCTACTCCGGGCTCACGGGTCCCCGAGGTAGCTGCCCAAGCATAGTTCTGAGACCTTCTCAGCCTTGTGTGCACACGCTACACAACCTTGGGGTCCAGACACTTGCAGTGCGGCATTGTTGGTATTCTCGTTCCAATAGCGTTTTCACGCAGCATCAAGAGTAGCCTTTGAAAGGGAACGTCTTGGGTTACTTTGCTGTAACCCTGTTCCCTGAAAAGGCGGGAATGAGACGCTGCGTCCCAGTGCCGCACTGCCTACGTGACCAGATGTCCGTTCAGACAAATCAATCTGAGGAGTGTTTCCGGTTTACTCCTTTTATAACCTCCAGATCGTCTAATCAGATGACTTCACCTGACCGAGGTTATATAAGCCAAAAATTTGGCGTGTTTGATACACACATGCTTCACAACCGGCAACATGACAAGATGTTCCCATAGCGTTTTCACGCAACATCTCGTTCCCACCTTTTCAGGGAACAGGGTTACAGCGAAGTAACCTGAGACGTTTTCAGCCACACATACACACATTTTGCATTTAGGTTTGCAAAAGGTTTCATCTGACCATAGCATCTTCTTCCATGTGTTTGCTGTGGCCCCCAAATGGTTTTCTGCAAACGCTAAAAAGGACTTTTTATGGCTTTCTTTCAACAATGGCTTTCTTCTTGCCACTCTTCTATAAAGTCCAGATTTGTGGAGTGCACGATTAATAATTGCCCTGTGGACAAATTCTCCCACCTGAGCTGTGGATCTCTGCAGCTCCTCCAGCGTTACCATCAGTTTAGGTGGACAGCATGTCTTGGTAGGTTTTCAGGTGTGCCATACTCTAACTACAGTATTTTTGGATGATGGATTAAACAGTGCTCTATGAGATGTTCAAAGCTTGGGATTTTTTTTTAAACCTAACCCTTGCTTCTTCACAACCTTATCCCTGGTTGGTCTGGTGTGTTCTGTGGGCTTCATGATGCTGTATGTTCAAATTCAAATTTTATTTGTCACATACACAGTCATACACAGTACAATATGCAGTGAAAAGCTTTCACGACCGCCAGTGACCTTAAAAAGAAAATAAAAGCTTATACTTTTATAAAATAAATATCAATAAAAGGAAATACTAAAGAAATAAATTTAACTAGTAAAATAAACTGTACAAATAAGGGCATAATAAAATATTGCAAAATACAGAAATATAGGGGGGGGGGGGAGTATATATATAGAATTTAAAGTGACAATGGTTGTGCAAATATGCATGAAAGGTGACTAATGAAAGTGACGTGCAATTGTCCAGATGTATAAATATTTAGTGCAAGTGTGTATGAATGTGTCCATGATTGTCCAGTCAATGTCAATGTTGTGAGCTTAAAAAGATGTTATTAGTCCTGTGTGGTGTAGTGATGATTGAGAGACCTTATCGCCTGCGGGAAGAAGCTCCTCCTCAGTCTCTCTGTGTTGGCCTTCAGGGAGCGGAATCGCTTCCCAGACCACAACAAAGAGAACAGTCCATTACTGGGGTGACTGAGGTCCTTCACGATCTTCCTGGCCTTGGTCCAGCACAGCTTGCTGTAGATCGAGTGCAGGTCAGGGAGCTCAGTGCGGATGATGCGCTCTGCTGATCTGTAGAGCTCATCTGTCCTGCATGGTGCTGTTCCCGAACCAGGTCGTGATGTTTCCTGTCAGGATGCTCTCTATGCTGCAGGAGTAGAAGTTCCTGAGCACCTTGGAGGGCAGTCTAAAGTCTCTCAAGCGTCTGAGGTGGTACAGACGCTGCCGGGCCTTTTTCACCACGGTGTTGAAGTGACAGGACCATGACAGGTCCTGAGTGATGTGAACACCGAGGTATCTGAAGCTGTCCACTCTCTCCACTGGGCTCCTATTGATGACGGTGATCTGGTAGTTCCTCTCCTGCTTTGTACAAAAGTCCACTATCAGCTCCTTTGTCTTACTGACGTTCAGGAGGAGATTGTTCCTCTGGCACCAATTCTCCAGATTTCCAATCTCCTCTAGGTAGTCAGACTCATCATTGTTGGTGATCAGTCCGACCACGACGGTGTCGTCAGCAAACTTGATGATGGTGGTGGACTTGGTAGTGGCCACGCAGTCGTTGGTGTACAAAGAGTACAGCAGGGGGCTCAGAACACAACCCTGGGGGGCTCCAGTGCTGAGAGTGAGTGTAGCTGAGACATGTCCGCCCATCCTTACTGCCTGTGGTCTGCCAGTCAGGAAATTGGAGATCCACTGACACATTGATGAGCTGAGTCCCAGGTGCTCCAGCTTGGTGGTGAGTGTGGAGGGAGTTATGGTATTAAATGCAGAGCTGTAGTCGATGAAGAGCATTTTAACATAATTCCCTTTCCTAGTGTCCAGGTGAGTAAGTGATGTCTGGAGGAGATGAGAGATTGCATCGTCTGTGGTGCGGTTCTGACGGTATGCAAACTGTAGTGGGTCCAGTGTGTTGGGTAGTGAAGAAATGATGAAGTCTCTGACCAGGCGTTCAAAGCACTTCATCACTACTGAGGTGAGGGCTACAGGGCGATAGTTGTTGAGGGAAGCAGGATGAGGTTTCTTTGGGACAGGAACAATGATGGACTCCTTGAAGCATGTGGGGATCACCAACTGAGATAAAGAGATGTTGAATATCTCAGTGAACACAGGTGCTAGCTGGTCTGCGCAGGCACATCGCTAGCGTCTTTAGCTGCAGCCTCAAAGAGAGCATAGAAAGTGTTGAGCTCGTCTGCCAGAGTCGCGTCCGCGTTCGTCATACCGGCTGTTGGTGTTTTGTAGTCCATTATTGTCCTTAGTCCCTGCCACAGGCTCCTAGAGTCACACTGTTGGAGTTGTGACTCTAGTTTCCTTCCGTTGCACTGCTTCGCATCTTTCACCGCCTTCCGGACGTTGTATGACGCAGCCTTGTATGGTTCCATGTCCCCCGACGCAAGTCCCATGTTGTAGGCAGCGGTGCGAGATCTCAGAGCGTCGCGGATGGTTTTATCCACCCACGGCTTCTGGTTGGGAAACGTTCTGATAGTCTTTTTCTCCACGGTATCATCCGCTAGCTTCCCAATGAATCCCACATCATCATCGGAGCTGTTTCTGAACATGTCCCAGTCTGCGTCATCGAGTGCGTCCTGTAACGCGGCCCCCGATTGGTCCGTCCAGCGCGCGACCTCCCTCTGAACCGGAACTTCCTGTTTCAGCCTTTGTTTGTATTTTGGCATGAGGAAGATGGCGGCGTGGTTGTATTTACCAAACGCTGGACGAGATTGCGCCTTGTAGCCTTGACCGTTGTATAACAATGATCTAGTGTCCTATCACCCCTGGTGGGGCAGGTGATATGCTGATGAAAGTTCGGCGCTGCGCGATTGAGGTTGGCACTGTGTAAGTCCCCCGCTACAATGTGTCCTGATGTTGTGTCTGGTGCTGTGTGAGTGCTTCATGCAGCTCGCATAAGGCAGTGTCCATGTCCGCTTGTGGTGGAATATAAACGGCACTTATTATGACCGATGTGAACTCCCGTGGAAGATAAAAAGGACAACACATGATGGACAGTAGTTCCAGGTTTGGTGTGCAGGAGCATGTAAGAGGGACAACGCTCGCGCTGTTGCACCAGCTGTTGTTCACCATCAAACACACGCCGCCTCCCCTTGACTTCCCCGAGTCCCGTGTCCTGTCCCTGCGGTGAACCGAGAAGAACTCGGCTGGTTGTATGGCGTGGTCTGGCACCGCTGGGTTCAGCCATGTCTCGGTGAAGCAGAGGAGGTTGCAGTCCCGAATGTCTCTCTGGAACTTTATCTTGGCCCTGAGGTCATCGAGTTTGTTCTCCAGTGACTGGATGTTGGCGAGCAGGATGCTAGGCAGAGGTGTGCGGTGTGCACGGGCTCTCAGCCTGTTCCTGACACCGGCTAGTTTCCCTCGGGGCCGCCGCTTTGCATCACGTCCATTGTTCTCCCTCAAGATCTTACTCGGCCAACTCGGATCCAGAGTTAAAAACGTCAAACTGTGAGTACATTGTATACCAATAGAAACAAGAGTGTCTCTATCACAGATTTTGCCGATTTTAAAACACTGAAAACTAACTTAAAGAACAAAAACAAAGAAAAGGTGGTCGGAGCAGTCGTGACGGCAGCCGACCTCACCGGCGCCATCTTGGATATCCAAGATGACTATCACTAATATTTTCTAACAAACCTCTGAGGGCTTCCCAGAACAGCTTTATTTATACTGAGATTAAATGACACACAGGTGAACCCTATTTACTAATTGCGTGACTTCTGAAGGCAATCTACTAGATTTTAGATCAGAGTAAAGGGTGCACATTTTTCAGATTTTTGAAGACCATTTATCATTTTCCTTCCACTTCACAATTATCTGCCACTTTGTGTTGGTCTATCACATAAAATCCCAATATAAAACCTTTTGCATTTGTGTTGTTGCAACATGACAAAATGTGGACAAGTTCAAGAGGTATGAATACTTTTGCAAGGCACTGTAACAATGCAATGATGCTAATCTCCAATGACGTAAATGTACATTGCTTATATATGCTTCTGGTCCTGAACAGGGTGCTGGATCAATGGGCCGGGGCTGGAAATGGAGGAAAGAACACACACATGCCACCAGCAGACATACATAAATTGGATATGTTACGAACACGTAGCTCTGGGGGGTTGTGATCTGTAAAAACAGTAACAGAATCAGAGCTAGGACAAACAAACCTCAAAATGTTGAAGAGCAACCAAAAGGCCAAAGGCTTCCTTTTCAACAGTGCTGTACAGTAGCTCATCTGATCAGAGTTAAACTTTTTAGAGAAGAAGCTAACAGGATGATTTCTGCCATACACATCATCCTGAATCAGGACAGCTCCAGTGCCACTGGCATCTTTCGTACAGTTAAAGGCATTTAGACATACATTTTTGTCCATACCATTTTGACCCATACCTTGTCCTACATGATTACAGAGGTAAATAATTGTGACTTAAACAAAATGTGCATTTTGCAATGTTTAGATAAAAAAAATTGCCTGAAGGTGAACACGCATATGGTTTAAGATAAAAATATGTCTATCCTTAGATTTTGGATGCACATGTTGTACAGTAAATGGAACTTTGCAGTAACTGGTAAAATAAATAAATAAATAAATTATCACAGCACTGCCTATCCAGAAAAACTAACAAACAAACAAAAAACAACAAATTAACAAGTAAAAAATTCAAAGAGGAGTGGATGATAAACTGGGTGATGCATTTTTTTAATGAAATTGGCATACAATTGATTAACATTTACAGAAGACTTCAGGCACAGTACTGCGATGAGACTCTTAGCTGCAGTAAAACATTTCATCAGTCCAAATGATTTAAAGAAGGCGAAACGTCCATGAATGATGATGTGAACATGCAGCGAGTAGAAGCCTCCATTCATCCATTTTCTTCCGCTTATCCGAGGTCGGGTCGCGGGGGCAGCAGCTTCAGCAGGGATGCCCAGACTTCCCTCTCCCTGGCCACTTCTTCCAGCTCTTCCGGGGGGATCCCAAGGCGTTCCCAGGCCAGCCGAGAGACATAGTCCCTCCAGCGTGTCCTGGGTCTTCCCCGGGGTCTCTTTCCAGTGGGGCGCGTCGGGAACACCTCACAAGGGAGGCATCCAGGGGCCATCCTAAATAGATGCCCAAGCCACCTCATCTGGCTCCTCTAGATGCGGAGGAGCAGCGGCTCTACTCTGAGACCCTCCCGGATGACTGAGCTTCTCACCCTATCTCTAAGGGAGAGCCCAGACACCCTGCGGAGGAAACTCATTTCGGCCGCTTGTATTCGCGATCTTGTTCTTTCGGTCACTACCCACAGCTCATGACCATAGGTGAGGGTAGGAATGTAGATCTACCAGTAAATTGAGAGCCTTGCCTTTTGGCTCAGCTCCTTCTTCACCATGACGGACCGATACAGAGCCCGCATCACTGCAGACGCTGCCCCGATCCGCCTGTCGATCTCCCGCTCCATTTTACCCTCACTCGTGAACAAAACCCATAAAAATTATGAACAGGATCGGTGACAAAGGGCAGCCCTGTCGGAGTCCTACTCTCACCGGAAACAGGTCCAACTTACTACCGGCAATGCGGACCAAGCTCCGACACCGGTTGTACAGGGACCAGACAGCCCTTAACAGGGAATCCGATATCCCATACTCCCGGAGTACCCCCCACAGGACTCCCCGAGGGACACGGTCGAATGCCTTCTCCAAGTCCACAAAGCACATGTAGACTGGTTGGGCAAACTCCCATGCCCCCTCCAGGACCCTGCTAAGGGTGTAGAGCTGGTCCACTGTTCCGCGACCTGGACGAAAACCACACTGCTCCTCCTGAATCCGAGGTTCGACTATCCGACGGACCCTCCTTGCCAGGACCCCTGAATAGACTTTCCCGGGGAGGCTGAGGAGTGTGATCCCTCTGTAGTTGGAACACACTCTCCGGTCCCCCTTCTTGAAGAGGGGGACCACCACCCCGGTTTGCCAGTCCAGAGGCACTGTCTCCGATGTCCATGCAATGTTGCAGAGACGTGTCAACCATGACAGGCCTACAACATCCAGAGCCTTGAGGAACTCCAGGCGGACCTCATCCACCCCCGGGGCCCCGCCACCACGGAGCTTTTTGATCACCTCGGCGACCTCGGCCCCAGAGATGGAAGAGTCCACCTCTATGTCCCCAGACCCTGCTTCCTCATCGGAAAGCATGTTGGTGGAATTAAGGAGGTCTTCGAAGTACTCCCCCCACTGACCCACAACGTCCCAAATCGAGGTCAGCAGCGCACCATCCCCACTATACACTGTGTTGACCATGCACTGCTTTCCCCTCCTGAGACGCCGGATGGTGGACCAGAATCTCTTCGAAGCCGTTTGGAAGTCATTCTCCATGGCCTCCCCAAACTCCTCACACGCCCAGGTTTTTGCCTCAGCAACCACCTAAGCTGCATTCCGCTTGGCCTGCCGGTTCCTATCAGCTGCCTCCGGAGTGCCACCAGCCAAAAAGGCCTGGTAAGACTCCTTCTTCAGCTTGATGGCATCCCTCACCGCCGGTGTCCACCAACGGGTTCTTGGGTTGCACCGACCACCTTACGGCCACAGCTCCAAAGGCCACTTCGACAATGGAGGCGCGGAACATAGTCCATTCTGACTCAATGTCCCCCACCTCCCCCAGGACGTGGTTGGAGCTTTGCCGGAGGTGGGAGTTGAAGCTCGTCCTGACAGGGGACTCTGCCAGATGTTCCCAGCAGACCCTCACAGTACGTTTGGGTCTACCAGGCCTGACCGGCATCCAACCCCGCCAACGAAGCCAACTCACCACCAGGTGGTGATCAGTTGACAGCTCCGCCCCTCTCTTCACCAAAGTGTCCAAGACATGTGGCCGCAAGTCCGACAACACGAGCAGAAAGTCGATCATCGAACTGCGGCCTAGGGTGTCCTGGTGCCAGGTGCACATATGGACACCCTTATGCCTGAACATGGTGTTCGTTATGGACAATCCGTGACGAGCACAGAAGTCCAATGACAAAACACCGCTCTGGTTCAGATCGGGGGGGTCGTTCATCCCAATCACACCCTTCCAGGTCTCACTGTCATTGCCCACGTGAGCATTGAAGTCCCCCAATAGAACGATGAAGTTCCCAGGAGGGACATTCTCTAGCACCCCGTCCAGAGACCCCAAAAAGGGCGGGTACTCCAAACTGCTGTTCGGCGCATAAGCGCAAACAACAGTTAGGATCCGTCCCCCCACCCGAAGGCGGAGGGAGGCCACCCTCTCGTCCACCGCGATGAACCCCAATGTACAAGCCCCGAGCCGGGGGGCAATAAGTATGCCCACACCTGCTCGTCGCCTCTCACCGACGGCAACTCCAGAGTAGAAGAGAGTCCAGCCCCTCTCAAGGAGACCAAGGTTCCAGAGTCCAAGCTGTGCGTCGAGGTGAGTCCAACTATATCTAGCCGGAACTTCTCAACCTCACGCACTAGCTCAGGCTCCTTCCCCGGCAGAGAGGTGACATTCCACATCCCTAGAGCCAGCTTCTGCAGCCGAGGATCAGACCGCCAAGGCTCCTGTCCTTGGCCACCGCCCAGCTCACACTGCACCTGACCTCTTTGGCCCCTCCTACAGGTGGTGAGCCCATGGGAAGGGGGACCCACGTTGCCTCTTCGGGCTGTTCGCGGCCGGGCCCCATGGGTGCAGGCCCAACCACCAGGCGCTCGCCATCGGGCCCCACCTCCAGGCCTGGCTCCAGAGGGAGGCCCCGGTGACCCACGTCCGGGTGAGGGAAAACGTTTTCCAATGTTTGTGTTCATCATAAGAGGTCTTTTCACCTAGGACCAGATTGCCATGGGTGACAACATAGCTCCCAGGATCATTGGGACACGCAAACCCCTCCACTACGATAAGGTGGTGGTTCAAGGAGGGGGAGAGAGTGGAAGCCTGATCCTTGCAAATCAACAATAACTTTCAGAAGAGACGCATCTGTCTGCAGAAACTGTGTGCAGTACACACAATCATTCACCAACACCACTTGCACATTACAGGAACTTGGCTAAGAAAAAGAAGCGAGTTCTGAGATTTTTTTTTTTTACCTTGATGGTATCCAAGCACTAATGAAATCCTGGGAAAAGTGCGTTAGTGTACTGTAGCAGGGGATATATAGAGGGAAAAAAGGACGTTTCTACTCTTTCATAACTGTGTTATGTAATTCTGCATAATCAAAGTCAAAGTTTGACTTGAGCACTCCTTATTACCTTAAAAAGAAAAAGCCACAATTATTTACCTCTGCAATCGTGTTTGGGTCAAAATTTTATGGACAAAAATGTATGTACATATCAGTAGAAAACTGGTGTGGTAGAATAGGAATATTGATGTTTTATTTCTTGAACAGCAACATCAAGAAAATTTGCATTTGGTGTAATTATTAAAAACAGGAATAAAAAGACTTTTTTTAAAATAAAGACTTATTTCTGTAAAATTCCATTGCACTGCTTTGGCTAGGAAGCCATCCGTCTATAATCTGTTTGTGTAATTACACTCCAGTCATCTCTCATCACACTGTCTTCACGTCGTGTTTATCTGTTTGGCTGTGTGTCTCTCCCACTTGTCCCGCTGTCTGTTTCATTACTTTTAGCTAATGATAGATTAACTGGTGCTACAGACAGAGACGGATTCACAGCCTTGTCATTTTAAACGATGTGTCCAAAAACAGCTACCGTACCAAGTGTCTATTTTCCTCATATTATTGACTCTCGTCCGTCAGCGCTCGGGTTTATCTAACCTCAAATATACGTCTGTACTTTATAATCTGATGTCTTTCACTTTGTTGTGTCGTGAGTGTGTTTCTAAGTGTTGGCTGTACTGTAGATGTCGGTGTGTATAGCGCTGTCAGAATTGCACTTAAATATCTGTTTACATGACTAAATAGTTCACGTTTTTTTTTCTTCTTCCCTCCTCTTCTACCCCTCCCCTTCCTTTTTCTATTTTGTTTTCTTTCTTGCAGGATGAAGGATGACAACACCTTATTTTCACAAGTGCAGTATAAGTACAAAAAAAAAAGACTTCTTCTCCGTTCTGCCACACGAAAGACGAGTGGTCCCTTGATTCTGTGAGAAAATTGCTGAGAGATATGAGACTAGCTGACTGAAGAAATAAGGAGGGATTTTTTTCTTTTCTTTTCTTTCTTCTTGGCTAAATATTTCCTTTTTTTATTTACTCGCTTTGGCATCGCACACCTGTGGAAGCCGATTTTGCAGAGACCAACTTTTTTGCTGCTGTTTTTTAGACAAGATGGAGAAATATTTATAGATACATTATGCTCAAAGCATGCATACACAGTTATACGATCACATGCAGTCAAACGCAAATCTATCTATCTATCTATCTATCTATCTATCTATCTATCTATCTATCTATCTATCTATCTATCTATCTATCTATCTATCTATCTATCTATCTATCTATCTATCTATCTATCTATCTTTCACACACATACGCAGATCTACATAAATTAACAGACACAAACCCTTTGCACTTAGGCTGATGCATAAATGCACTGCAGAAACTTCATATTTTGGATACTGGTTAAAACTGATATCTCTATTTGTAAATCCATAGGAATGCGCGCACACACACATATATGCACACACTTACACACACACTTACACACACCCACACACACACACACACACCAGCCTGCTGCCATTTTGGTTTTCGTGCCTATACAGGTGTTGTAGTTTGTGCCAGGGAATGCTCTGGAGAAATAGAAGAGAAAAAAAATGGAACTCCAGGAATATTTACATGCATCATTCCTTAGAAAATAGGGACCAAAGGACTACATGCTTTTTAAAAGAATATAAATATATAAATATATATAAATAGACTCATTCTATATATATATATATATGGCTCTTACCTTAGCTGCAAACATTGCAATTATAGATAGTAGTAGTTGAAAACAATTAATAAGTCAGTATCCATTAAGTATTCATTATAAAGAGCAAACAAGTGAAAAAAAAGAGAGAGAAAGAGAAGGATAATAATCAAACTGAGGCTGAAACCATTTCGTTCTGGTGGTGGTTTATTTGCACCAGACAGTAGTTTAGATGTAACGTAGATTTAAAGAGTAGATTTGCCAATTTCTTTTTATTTCTTTCCTTTTTTTATGAAAAAAAAATACTTGAACTTGTAATGAAAAAATTAAAAAGTCTACAAAAAAAGGAAACACTACGAAATCAAACAAACAAACAAACAAACAAACAAACAAACAAACAAATCATTGTCTGTCTTAATGGCTGCTCATTCTAGAAAATATGTACCGGACGGATTATACAGCTCATCACGGCCTCTTCAAAATGCCACATTTAACGAACAGATAATGCAACTCATTTCAATTTCTTCTCCGCCATCTGACAGCTACAATGTCTAACTGTGTCGAAAGGAAACCGGAAAGCGGGAAAACGGAAAATCTAAATGAACGCGAAGGAGCGAACGTGAAGGAGCGTCTAAAGTCTGTACTTTGACAGGGTGCAGGCTTCCCATAAGCCTTTTTGTTCAAGCGACAATCCACTGTAAAGACCAAGCTACTGGATACGATGTGGACTCTCTCTTTCTTTCTCTACTCTCCTTTTGTAATACGACAGGGAGCACGCGATCTAGACTGATCTCACAGTTACTACTGCAGTGCGGGGTGTGGGTGGTGTGAGGGGTGGGGTTGGGGGAGGTGTGGTGGGTTCACGTCAACGTTGTCCTTTAAGAGCGGACTTTATAAAATCGTGACGGAGATGACGCGGGAGAGTCGATAGCTACAGAAACTGCCAAATGAACCCGGATAGATAACGACCGCAGTGACTTTTTTTTAAAACCGTAAGTAAGAAATGAAAATCATTAGAAGTGACACCATGCTGGTCTGAAGAGAAACGAATGAGACACGGAGAGAACTTTAGGTCTACTGAAGCAACTGCAGGCTAAGCAAAGCTCTCGAGTTACTAGGTGCTTTGCAGATCTATCCTGAACTTTCATGGGAAAGGCAAAAAAAACAAAAAAAAAAAACAACAAATGCACTCACAGCATTAGCAGCTGAAAGCTTTTAGATATCATTAAGCTTTGTTGTAATCTGATGTAAATGGAACTATGCTCTCTCTAATGCCACCATAAATGATGGAACGAACCTGGGGAAGTAAGGATGACATGCAGTCAACACTCTACCCAAGTCTGTATTGCACTCGAAGGTGATTTCTTTTTTCTTTTTTGTCAGTTATCAAAAATGTAATGTAGACCACAGACAACATGCTCAATGACATAATTACAAATATGAGGCTTTTGATTACATTCCTTTTAATAGTCAAAAAAATTCTATATACCTGTGATGCTGCCAAACAATTTATTTATTTTTGCTTTGTTTTGTTTTATTTTTGAGCGGGTAATTAGATTTTATATTTTGTTTCATTTTTAATTCGACATGTAACGATTCACACAATCAAACTTATATGACGAGTTATGAATATTGATCCTTTCTTTTGATGATTTTCTTTTTTTTTCCATATAAAGAAACCTTAGAATTATTAACAGTTTTAATCTTGTAATCTGTACAAATTGTTAACGACAACAACACTTCCGAATGTGTACTTCTGAAATATCGAACCATGCCTTCATTTATTTATGTATTTGTTTATTTTTTTTATTATTATTTCATGGACAGGCTCAGTGGGTTACAGTCTGCACAGATTTGTGGAGTATGGCAGGGAATCTTGGATGTAAAAAAAAAAAAAAAACCTAAAAAAAAAAAAAATGACCTCTGCCCTTTAATGCCTGCATGTCAGACCTCAGACTTAATCCTTTAAATCCTGTTTAGGAATTTCCAAAGGACCAAAATGATGCATTTAAAATCAGCTGCCTCCCCTTGCCAAATGAAATTTCTTCTTCTTGCCTACTTCCACTAGACTGAATGCTGAATGAAATTAGGTTGTGTTTAACTGTGACTTTCAGCCTGTCCATTTCTAAAGCCCAGAAATTTACTGTATATTTGTTCAGATGTATGGTACTGTAGGAACCACCTGGGACACGTTGTTTTAGGAGAAAAATTGACAAAAGTAGCACAAATATCATGATGTCAGATGCTCTACACACTGGAATTTTTAAAAATTTGAAAAAAATGTGATATGTTCTTCACTGTTTTTAAATGTGTTTTATTTCTTTTAACTGTTACAAAATTATATTGCTTTTCTTTTTTGTTTTTTAATATATTCACAAAGCAAAGATATACTGTATCCGACCCCATCTACATACAATCTGAACAATTTGCACTAGTTATCACCCTTAACTACCTTTTAACGATTTTATTCCATTGTTGTCTAAAGTAACACACATTGGAAATACGTAATCAAGCTACGTATGGTTAATCATCTCGGATTTGTCCATTATCGTCCAAAACTTAAAATTTCTTAGTGTAAAATTGTTAAAACATTATTTTAAGAGATTGGAGATGATTTTATAGAAGTGCCAAACTATTTGATCTGAAATCGTTTGTTGTTGTTGACACCGATTTCGTAAAAATGCCCTCTATCACTATGGTTATCTCAGCACTTATAGTAACTACACCTCTGCCTTCTTATCAATGTACCTTAGCTTGTTTTGTTTGCAGCTGTATATGTAGGACATCTGGAAAGCACATATATGATTAAGCACTGAAAGAATATTGGTGAAGCACAGTATAAAAGGCTATGTCAATGCCGCAAAATGCTGCCCTACTTTGCTCATTATAGGTGGCATAAATTTGCCAAGACAGACTGGCAAATCCTAAGTTACTGTAAAAAAACAACAAAAGGATGCATCAATACCAATGCTTGTATCTGATAACATATTCATTAATTAGTGAGATAAGTCTAATGCCATGTTAATGAACGGATGACACGAAGCAACAGCAATCCGGAGGTATTTCATGATTAATGACCAAGACTGCGAACTAGCATCTTCCTGCAATAATAATAAATAATATGACAAAAATGTCTTTATGGCTTTTAAATGGAATCGTCAACACAGATTGGCAAAGGAGAATCAGCAAAGGATGAAGTGTACTGAGCAATGAGATGCGCATGCTTCAAGTTGCAATGCATGGCAACGGTTTTTAAACACCCGCGCTCTCAGGTCGGCTGCCCTTACGCTCTCTATTAAATGTGAGGGCTGTAACAAAAGTAGTGCGAAAGTGGGCACAGAATCAACAGAAATAGGTTGTTCAAACGGAATGTTCGAATGCTGTTTGAAAATCCCCCTCGTCGCAGTTGAAGGTCTCCTACTGAAGCGCCTCCAGAATGTTTATGAAGATGACATCATTGGCAAGAGCAATGTACGCGGATGGATGAAGACGTTTACGAAAGGGGGGGAACCGGCGCTCCAGACAAACCAATTTTCCAAAGGGAATTAGAGAATTGGGGTCAACAGTGGTAACAATGCTGAGTCGTACCCGAATAGACGAATAAAGGAAGAGTTACTCTACCAGAATGCGCAATTCGAACCACATATGTCAGTAAAAAACAAAAACAAAAAAACGATACCCACTTTTGGATTACTTTCATATAGTTTATATACAATGACATCATAGACACAACAGTTCACCAACTAACAACAGACCTACTGTAGATAGAATTTTGCCTCTGAGTGCTTAACGTCAATGTAATATGTAATTGATTTCAATGTTGTTTGTGTCAGTAAAATACTCAGAAAAGCATGATATTGATGCATCAAAAGAGAATCAAATGTGATGTAAAGGAAGACATATCAATTTCCAGCAGGTAAAATCATTGTCTTTTTGTTGTTGTTGTTGTTAATGGCTAGGTCCAGGTTCAATCCTATCTAAAGGTATTTAAAGATGTTTTGGCTACTGGTAGAGTATCCTGGGAATTCTATTAGTGATGATTGCATTGTTCTCGATTACTGTATATATGTTCCAATTTGTCTGTTTATTTGATTTGATTTTCACACCTAAAAGTGTAACATTGACAAAACTCCATATCAAGTGTTTGCGTTAAATGCTTAGGATTGCTGTGTTGCCAATTAGAAAGCTAAAAAATGAGTGCTTGATGTCTAATGATGCAAACTGTTTCGACAAGACTGCTGTTGTCATGCTCTCACCCAGGAGAGGAGGACAAAATCAACGTCCAAAATGCAGAATGTTCATTCTTTTACTGTACCATTTTTGCCTAAAAACTACCAATTTAGACCCAGCTCTTACTGGAAACGTTATCTAAATATCTGGTATCCGCAGACGTCCATTAAAAAAGCCAAGCCTTGCAAGTGTTTCTGAGTCCGCTGGTTCCTCGCCTGTTAGACAGATGTTGTTGTTTCGCACGTTGTTAGGCCTTTTTATTCTTCTCGCAGAATCATGTTGCTGCAGAGATGAATGTGGGATGAGTTAATCGACCAGAGGAGGGGGTGACCTGCCAGAAACAGAGCTCCTCATCTCCATTCCCCCCTGAGGCTTTACTGCTCTCCTTAAAATAGCAGTGATTGTCAAGGAAAGGAAGCGAAATGTAATTGACTGAAAGTAAAAAGATAATTAAGGGAACCTGTTGGACAGAAAGGGGGAAAAATTAATGTCTCTCATTTAATAGCTGGATTTGGGGGGAAAAATTAAAGATTCCGTCATCGTGTTTAAACACGAGAGGTCTTGTTTAAAAGGACACGGGAACAAAAGGTGACGGAGGTGCATGCTTGGCTGGAAGTGTGCGTAGCTGCAGCGACTTAAGTGCCACAAGTCCAACTCTAGTACTCAGGGCATCACGTAAAATGATGTCACGACTTGTGGATGCTAAGCTTTTTTTCTTTTCTTTTTTTTCTTTTTTAGGCAGGAGGACTAGCAAAGCTTTGTTTTTTTATTCATCAATGCATCAAAGGAAACGCTTTGATTCAGGAAAAAAAAGAAAAAGAGCATTGGCCGATCAGAGAAAGCACGCAGTCATGCTTGACAAAAGCAAATTGCTAAACGCAGCCTTGTTATTTCATCATGTTTGAAAAGAGAGAATAGTACAGATAGTACAGAGAACATCACAATCCCAGTTGGTTTGCGTGGCGATAAAATGAAAAGACAAATCCTTATTCGCTGGAATGAACAGCTGTGGAGTTCTTTTTGTTTTGTTCCTTCTGAAATGTCATCACCTCACAAAAAAATAAAAATAAATAAAAATAATGATTTACGGTATGCGTTCAAAGCCTAAGGTTTCTATTTAGAGATTACTGCATCTGAATGAAGATCTGTATGAGAGCTGCTGGATGGTGCCAATCGGTTGTATAACCAAGAGTATGTAACAAGTGTTTTAAAAAAAAACTTTGTAAATATGAAACAAACAAAAAAAAAAAAGATAAAATGTTGTCAGGAGCGTCCCTAAGGATACGACAGGGAGTTTATGTGTCTGTGTTAACAATATATAAATATCACAGATATTTCTAATAGCTCGGATAAAGAAAGTAAAAAAAAAAAATGTAATGTTTTATTTTAAGATATTTTTGATTGTACTGCTATGACGTTAAAGGAGATACGCCAGGAGAGTTCATTAGGACACATATTGCAAAGTACAGTAGTTCACGGAACACCTCCGAGGGTTAAACGAAATGTCAATGTGTAGCAAGTAGTTTAAACGCGAGCGTAGAGCGATATGTACGTATGTACGCGGATGTACACCAGGCACAGACTGCATTAGCAGGTGTTCGGTCTTAACCTGCATCGAGACTGAGACCAAGCTGTCCTCGTCTCCCTTCTATAGCATTCTCTTTATATCCCGTCCGATTCCGCAAGCCTGCTCTTTTCCCGGGAACTGTAAATACAACATAGCATATTTTTCAATTCTGTTTCTTCTTTCTGGTCTACATGAGAGATACTGGTCTAAAATATTTCTGGAAGAAAAAAAAATCTATATACATATTATATATATATTTCATCGAGACTGATTTTTATTTATGTTCAAATGAATTTTATACTGTATGTATGGCAGCAAATTCTATTGATTGACTGATTTTGATATGTTCTCCGTTTTTTTCCATGTTGTCGAGATCTCTGATGACCTAAATTGTTTGTTATGTTGTGTTTTTGAAGTGATGTTTTATGAAACCCAGAATCACATAAGGTTTTACAATCAAGCAGAGGTTGGAGAGAGAGAGAGAGAGAAAGAGAGAGAATTAAATCATGCAAGAATATGTGTTCATAATCATGATTTTTTTATAACAAATATCAAAAATCTAACATTTTGCCTTGAAATCTATAGCAGTATCGGGTTATTATTATTATTATTATTATTATTATTATTATTATTATTATTCACTGCAACTTTCATTTATTTGTTTATTTTTTTATGTGGTCATATTTCGAAGAAAAAAAAAACAATCTGGGGCAACCTATGTAAATTCTACGCTAAAATAGAAACCATAAAAGGATGTCTGGGAGTTCTATGCTTTGTTTTTGTTTCTAATCTTAAATGCCTTGAAATCTTTACCCGGCTGGAATCGTTACTATTCACGACATCACCTCTGTTGTCTGTTCTGCTTCAGTCTGTACTGTTCTGCTGTTCGGCTCTAATCTCATCGAATTCAGGAGAGGAAAAAAAAAACATGCATAAACTTTATATTTGACTCATCTTTTTTGTTCATAGCTGTGGACGAAGTCGAGATGTCAGTAGCCGAGAGCGCAGACGAGCGGCTGCTCGAATTCACTTACAATAGTCAACAAAACTACAAGGGGTGTTTTGCCTTAAATCCAGCACATTTTCCCCAATGATGCTACCTACACATCAGAAACTCACCACTCTATGCCAGTGTGTTGTATAGTTGCCTCTGTGTTTGGGCTTTGCAGAGGCCCTTTGTGTTTCAGTGCCACTATAAGGACCAACAGTACAGTTGCCAAATTGACTCAGAGGAGGACATGAAAAATGTGTTTTCTGTAAGAAATGAACTATTGCATTTCCTGCTTCTCGATCCATGTCTTGTTATAATTGTTATTTTCTATTTGTGTTAAATGTTTCTTTATTATTTTTTTTTTTTTTGGTGGAAATACCTTATTTATAAATTTAAATACAAAAGTTATGTTATTTAAATTTTTTTCTTTTTTTTTTTTCTTGAATACAAAAGCTGTAAAATAGCATCGGCACGAGCCCATCCTCTCTGCATATGGGCTGTTTTTTCCCTCATTGCTCCTGAACCGTGTAGCTCTAGATCATTATATTCTCTGCTTAGGCTAAAAATAAAGCACAGTCCTGTAGACCAGCACGGCTCCTTTTCCGTTTCTTCGTCTGATTGTTTGACTCTGGTGCTGCCTCCCGGTTCGGAGTGAAGTGTCGCCTGTGGCCGAGGAGGAACTGCTTTTGGTTTTGTAGAGCTGGAGAATGGATGGTGGTATTTATTTATTTATTTATTAATGTATTACTCACATTATACACAGAATGCGTTTAGCATGTGTCATTGTATTAATTGAGATAATATCATTAAGCACATCTGAATACCAAATTAGGCGAAAGGGTTGGGAGCAAATTGTTTAGAAAGGGCGAATAATGCATAATAAATGGAAGCAGGAGTACGAGAGGGTTGAAGGGTGAATTGATTAAAGTGAAGGGAACAATGATTACAGGCACACACACACACACACACATTCTCATACACGCTGTGCGTTTTCCAGAAACAGTGACAATTTGAACATTTTTACTTTGATTGACAAGCACTAATTAAGCACATTATAATATTTATAAATATTTATACATGTTTATAAATACACTTTAAGGCATTTCCTGACAAAAATGTACACATCTGCAAAATACTACGTCTGATTATGTAAACGGACACTTTAAACCTTATAAACATGTGTATAACTATTATGAATAATATTTCCATACTGTATGTACGTGAACACTTTTATATAATATTTATTACACGATGCACACAAACATTGCAGTCTGTTAGTTTTACAGCCAAGCAATAACACTGTTCTGGCTTACGCAGCCACGCCCCCCCCCCCCCCCCCCCCACCCCCCAAGAGTTGATTCATGCCACCGCCTGTGGCACACACACACTCCGAGCGCGTCGCTGATACCCTGTGTGTTAAAGCAGCAGAAACAATGTAGTGTTTGCTTCGAGGGGAAAGGTCAGCGGGAGGAAATTGGACTCAAATGGAAGAATGTCTTGCCTGTCCCTCAGGTCACTGATAACATGTGAAGGGAATATAAATGAAGTTTTCAGAAGGAGATTGTATCGGGTTTGACATGCACGTGTTTGCGAAAAACAAATGTTTCCACAGGATATTCTTAAGGGCGAATTCACGGCATGTTTAATGAATAGCTAGTCTGACAGTATGTACAGTATACAGAATACTGTATATATTTACATATTCGTCGTTGGTTCCTCGAAAGGTTGTTTTCGCACCTAGTGGGTGTCTACAGTAGCAATAAAGAAGGACTCTATAAGCAGAAATGCATTAAACATGTTCATCTCAAAATATATATGCAGAATGCGAGTCAAAATGTATTACTTATACACTGATCAGGCATAACATTAACGTGTAACAGAATCATAGGCACCCAAGGTGCAACACAATGCAACACAACTCACCAAAAAAAAACGTCAATGCTGGACACAACAGAAAGGCATCAGAACACCCAGTGCACTACAGCCTACAGCCATGCAAAGAGTTGTTGATCCAGCCTCCAAAGTCCCCAGATCCCAATTTGATACACCAGACAAACAATGCTGATCCACAGACTTCCCAAAGCACCCAAAGGCCCAGGTGCCAGACAGCACACAGCACATCCCAAGAAGTCCTGTGGAGTCACACTCCGAGGGGCCAGACCAGCCCTGGTGACCCAAGGGGAACCCAAAACCTAGGTGTTTTTAACGTTAATGGTTTTAAAGTTTTAAAGTAGTGAAGATGTTGGATTCCCAGAATGCAATACAGCTATATAATGCGCTTGTGCTGATTAACCAGAGTCTCTGCTCTGCTACTTGATCAAATACAAAGTGAAGACGGTCTTGACAACAGTATTAGCATGAAAGCTGAGGCTTCGGAAACTGATCTGTTTGAGCACTGAGTACAGATGAGGAGGTGAGGGAGCTGGGCAGGCTGAAGGACTAAAGCTCTTTTTAAGTACAGATAACACCAGAGCTAAACCCCACTGGCACCAGACTATCACCAGACAGTCAAATAGGGGGAAAAAAAGGTTAAAACAACAAACTTAGAATTTCTCATTGAGGGGTATTATTTTTTTTTATTTGTATACATTTAAATATTTTTTGTAATAATGATAAATGAATGCAAAGTATTAATTAAAAAGAGTTCCTGGGAGGCCAGTGTTGCAGACGTGATGCAGGCAGACCTACAGTACTGTATCAGTACTTGATGGGATCCAAGCACTAGTGAGACACTGGGATAAGTGCATTAGTGTAGCAGGGGATTATATAGAGGAACAAAGACAGTTTTTACTCTCATGACTGTTTTCTGTTATTCTTCAAAATCACAAGTCCCGATTTGACTTCAATGCACCTCATTAAATATGATTGAATATTGGACATCACAATGCTAAAGGCAAGAGTAAAAAAATAAATACACATACACAATAATCATTTTAGTCTTATCATAACCCAAGTGTGACACCTGAGGTTTCCCTATACTTTCACTCTTCTACAACAGCAAAAGAACTCACTAAGGGACCAAAGGACTGTGTGAAGTATAGACCTATGATCCCCATAAATATAAATGTGAGGTTCTTATGTTTACTTAGAAGTCACTTTGTGTTTACTTAGACAGCACACTCGCAGAATATAAACCTAATATAAACCTGTCCATAGGGAAGAAGACTGGGGTAACATTCAGTTCAGGGTCCTTGCTCAAGGCTGCAAAGGCAGTGCCCAGCGCATGTTTACTTTTATTATGCGCCTCGTTATATCTCTTTACCATATATAGTATAATGGAAGTCAACCACTGACAGGATGGTTATGAACTGTACTATTGATCTACTGCTGCTTAATCCATCACTGATCTTGGATCAGAACAAAAACGACCAAAAGTTTTGGAAAAGAAAGAGGTTGAAAAGAGAGTGCATACAAAAGTTTTATGATAAATTGACCAAGTTGATTCGCAGGATATCAAACAAGACCTCAGTTTTATTTGTTTATTTACTGTGATGGATTGGAATCCCATCTAGAGTGTACCCTGCTCTGTGCCCTAAGTCTCCTGGGATAGGCTCTATGCCCCCGAGACTGTCTATACAGGACAAAGTGGTATAGACTAAGAGTGAGACTTATTTATTTATTTATTTATTTATTTATTTATTTATTTATTTATTTTTAAGTTTAATTGAATTTTTAATTGCTATGGTATTTTCCATGGTATTCTTATGCCTAATGGAGTTTTATTTCTGAGACTCCTAATAAAAGGGTTTATTTATATTTTTATTTTTTCACTTCCACTCTTTTCTTAAAATGCAGATTCAAGAATAGCAAGAGCGTATAAATAAATGGCAATCAGAAGCCAAGAGATCCAGGCACACGCAAAGCCTCTCAATCCATTTGATCCTATTATGTATCACAAAAGTGTAATCAATATCTAATCAGGAGTTGTGCAGCACTGAATGTCATACAGGGTGCTTATTGTCAGGGGTCATGTTGCCGTGGCAACAGCCCAGGTGTGGCAGATCTTTGGCAGGGTGAGTATTGATGGAAGTTTTTGGAAGAAAGGCTTATCAAGGAATAAAGAAATGTGCGGAGATAATGATGCAAAGGAATGTTAAAGCAGTTAAACGATCTTGATTAAGACTAGCGATATAGTACACTGCATCGATATACATCTTAATACTTCCTGGCCTACTTGCATTCCTTTATACCGGCCCAATGAAAACGATAAATTGCAAACAGATTCTTTGGCTGGTAATTGAGATCAGCCGTCTTGCACCACATAATGTCTTTTCAATTTAATGCCGCTGCTACTAATGATAGCCCAAAACAAGAATCATTCATTCAAATGTATTTTTAAATCTGACCGCTGCTATGAAGTCAATAATTAAAGCTAAGGAGGATGTAAAACTCAAAGGACAGCAACAAATTCAGTAGTAGCAATAGTAAAATACTCACTCACTCATCTTCTATAAGGCTTTATCCTGTATTCAGGGTCACGGGGACCTGGAGCCTATCCCAGGAGGATTAGGGCACGAGGCAGGGTACACCTTGGACAGGGTGCCAATCCATTGCAGGGCACACACATAAACACTTATTCACACACTAAGGGTAATTTGGGAACGGCAATTAGCCTAACCTGCATATCTTTGGACTGTGGGAGGAAACCGGAGTATCTGAGGAAACCCACCAAGCACGGGGAGAACATGCAAACTGGAGGACCCTGGAGGCGCAAGGTGACAGTGTTAACCACTACACTACTGTGCCACCAATAGTAAAATACATGGCCTTGGACTACATCAAGCAAAGAAAATAACTAAGGAGATTTGAAGTGATGGGAATCAGGTTAATAACCTTTAAATTATCATAAACATTATCATCAACTGGAAGGATTGTACTAACCATCCACTTTGTAAACGTAATGTGGTTGGAAATTTTTTTAATCATGAATGGAGATGACTTAAACACTTGGTGAAGTTGCACAGTCAACACTGCACGGCTATGGTTTATAATCAAAAGTAAAAACCAGTAGAGAGCATGTAGTCTTTCTTCCCTGATGGCACAGGCATATACCATAGCACGAGGAATCATTTTCACACATGACGTGGCCACTTCAGCCTTATGCAAAAGTTTGGGCACCCTTTGATAAATAACAGATTTACGGTAGGTAATTTCTTAATTGAAAAGATGTTACAGTCTCTTTTGAAAGAATGCATAATATTTTCAGCAAACACTGATGCATACATAGTTACTTTTTATGTCATAAATTGAAATAAAAAAAAACATTATTGTGGCACTGTGCAAAAGTTTGGGCACCCTACATACGTAATCAGTACGTAGTAACACCTCATCTGGCAGATATCACACTTTTATTATAGCCAGCTAAAAGTCTTTCAATTCTTTTACTTGGAATTTTCTCCCATTCTTCCTTGCAAAAGACTTCTAGTTCTGTAATATTCTTTGGTCATCTTGCATGCACGGTTCTTTTAAGATCTACCCACACATTTTCAAAGATGTTTAAATCAGGAACTGTGATGGCCGATTCCAAAACCTTCAGCCTGTGTCTCTTGAGGTTTTCCATAGTGGATTTTGAGGTATGTTTAAGGTTATTATCCTGTTGTAGAAGTCATCCTCTTTTCAGCTTCAGCTATTTTTTTTTCTTTACAGATGGTGTGATTTTGCTTCCAGGATTTGCTAGTATTTATGGAATCCATTCTTCCCTCCACCCGTGTAATGTTTCCTGTGCCACTGGCTGCAACACAACCCTAAAGCATGATAGATCGACCCCCATGCCCAATAGTTGGCAAGGTGTTCTTTTAATGAAATGCTGCTCCTTTTTTTCTCCAAACATGCCTTTGCTGATTGAGGCCAAAAAGCTCTATTTTAACTTCATCAGTCCACAGCACTTGTTTCCAAAACGCATCAGGCTTCTGTAGATGTTCTGTTGCATACTTCTGATGTTGGATTTTATGATGGGGATGCAGGTAAGGTTTTCTACTGCTGACTCTTCTATGAAGGTCTTGTGGAACGTTCCACCACTCCTGAGTCTGCTAAATCTTCCTGCGGGTTTTTTGAAGTCAAATTGGGGTTTTGATTTGTCTTGCTGACCAGCATATGAGCAGTTCTCTCTAAGAGTTTTCTTGGTCTTCCAGATCTCATCTTGACCTCCACAATTCCCCTGAACTGCCATCTCTTAATTACATTTCTCACTGTGGAAACTGCAAGTTGATAATGCTTTGCTATCTTCTTGTAGCCTTCTCCTGCATTGTGGCCATCAATAACTTTCATTTTCAGAGTCTTACACAGCTGCTTAGAGGAACCCATAGTTGTTGAGTGACCGCAAGTGTATGAACAAGAGTCAAAGTATTTGTAGAGCTTTGAAATTGGCATTTACTAATGACAGCTGTTGCCATGCATCAGATCTAACAAGATGATTAAGGTCTGAATCCTTGTAAAAAGAATGTAATACTCTGGAACTCATAGGGTGCCCAAACTTTTGCACAGTGACAATAATGTTTTTATTTTTTTTATTTTTGTTCAATTTATGGCATAAAAAGTAACTATGCATCAATATTTGCTGAAAATGTTGTGCATTTCTTTTCAATTAAAAAATCACCAAAATCTGTTATTTATCAAGTGGTGCCCAATGCAAACTTTTAAGGCATGGAATCAAACTCTCATACATATTGTTCTCTCATGAGGAAGACGTTCAGTGTAAAGAGCTGTTTAAATTATTTTACTTTATTTTATTTCATTTTATTTTATTTATTCAGGCTTCAGTTTGCTAGGGAGCACACACAAGTCATGTGATCTGATGAGTCCAGATTGACCCTATTCCAGAGTGATTGGGTGTGTCAGGGTAAGAAGAGAAGACCATGAGGCGATGCACCCATCATGCATAGTGGACACTGTACAAGCCTCTGGAGACAGTGTTATGACCTGAGGTTGCTTCAGCCGGTCACGTCTAGACTCAGCAACATTACGTGGCAATAAAATTTCAATTAAGTCAGCTGATGACCTGAATGCACTGAATGACCAGGTAATCACATCAGTGGGGATTTTCTTCCCTGATGGCACAGCCATATAAAGGACTCGCATTGTAAAAGGAGAATGAGAAAAGCTAAAGGTGGTAACATTAAATGGTAATGTATCACAATTGCATTAATTTTTAAGCAGCTCAGACCTATGCATTTAGCGCAATTTAATATAGGAATAAGATAGACAGAGACAACTCATCCGAGAGGCCACAAAAGACCCCAGGACAACATCTAAAGAACTGCAGGCCTCACTTGCCTCAATTAAGGTCAGTGTTCACGACTCCACCATAAGAAAGAGACTGGGCAAAAACAGCCTGCATGGCAGATTTCCAAGACGCAAACCACTTTTAAGCAAAAAGAACATTAAGGCTCGTCTCAATTTTGCTAAAAAACATCTCAATGATTGCCAAGACTTTTGGGAAAATACCTTGTGGACCGACGAGACAAAAGTTGAACTTTTTGGAAGGTGCATGTCCCGTTACATCTAAAAGTAACACAGCATTTCAGAAGAACAGAAAGAACATCATACCAACAGTAAAATATGGTGGTGGTAGTGTGATGGTCTGGGGTTGTTTTGCTGCTTCAGGACCTGGAAGGCTTGCTGTGATAGATGGAACCATGAATTCTACTGTCTACCAAAAAATCCTGAAGGAGAATGTCCGGCCATCTGTTCGTCAACTCAAGCTGAAGCGATCTTGGGTGCTGCAGCAGGACAATGACCCAAAACACACCAGCAAATCCACCTCTGAATGGCTGAAGAAAAACAAAATAAAGACTTTGGAGTGGCCTAGTCAAAGTCCTGACCTGAATCCTATTGAGATGTTGTGGCATGACCTTAAAAAGGCGGTTCATGCTATAAAACCCTCAAATAAAGCTGAATTACAACAATTCTGCAAAGATGAGTGGGCCAAAATTCCTCCAGAGCGCTGTAAAAGACTCGTTGCAAGTTATCGCAGACGCTTGATTGCAGTTATTGCTGCTAAGGGTGGCCCAACCAGTTATTAGGTTCAGGCGGCAATTACTTTTTCACACAGGGCCATGTAGATTTGTATTTTTTTTTCTCCCTAAATAATAAAACCCCTCATTTAAAAACTGCATTTTGTGTTTACTTGTGTTATCTTTGACTAATAGTTAAATGTGTTTGATGATCAGAAACATTTTGTGTGACAAACATGCAAAAGAATAAGAAATTAAGAGGGGGGCAAATAGTTTTTCACACACATATATATATATATATTTTTTTTTTGCATATGCTTAAATGAGATATGTGCATATACACATATACATTGACCTTTTAATAATAATAGTAGTAATAATAATAATAATAATAATAAGAAGAAGAAGAAGAATTTTCACGTTTCATGGTTATAATTTTTCTTTTTTGAATTTGGGATTGTGATTTCTGATGCATAGTTTCCATAATACAAAATGAAAAGTGATGATGCACTGCTCTTTTTTTTATATCTCAATCTCTTTCTCATCCCATTCTGATTTAGAGACTGATAAACGTATAATAATGAAATATGGGGCCAATGATTCGGGTAGTGCGAGGAACACCTGAGTCGCTGGAGAGCAATGTCATCACACCTCTGATAACGACCTCTGCGGAGCGGTGGTTCAGGCGAGCCGACATTGCAGAGGTTGACCTTTTGTCAATTCCGATCATCTGTTCTATGGCACACTCAAGAAGTAAACTGCCAGGCTTTTGCAAGGACACGCACTGACTGTGTGCGAACACTCAACTAACCTTTGTGTGCAGAGGCAATGATGAGAGACTGATCATCGGTAACTGATTAACCCCTCGGTTAATGGATCATTACAGTGTGCTGTCAATCTGGGCATTCAGGGCAGTGGTCAAGTGACTGTTAAGTGTAAGTGGATGCATAAATCACTTGAAGGAATAGGAAGAGCCCTTTTACCCTAGCAATAGGAGCAGGATGAATGCCAAAACCAAGCTTGACTTCTGTAGCACTTTAGAGTCATTTTTTTTTTCCTTAGATAATTTTGTTGTTGTTGTTGTTTTTTTAATGATTTTATAGAGACATAATCATTTATCATGTTGATATAAAGTTGCATTTCAATCCTCTCTGTTGCTGTTTTCCAAGAATGAAGGGTGGTTGTAAGGCACACAATTTGGGATAGTGTCAGGCACATCGATCTGTGCAGAGCAAAGGAAAATTGTGACCCATCACATTAAATCAGGTATAACGTTGCATAGGTTAAAATGTATATCAGTCTATACACAGTTATGTACAGTATGTATAGTATGTTTGTATTTAGTACCATGCAAAAGTTTCGATTAATTTCCGAAATTTTAGAACAATACTGGATTTTTCTTAAAACTATGAAAAAAATATATATGGCCAAGTTGTTGTTATGGCCAGCTGTTTGGGAATAGTTCTTGCAAGAACAGTATTGTTAAGTGCATTTCTAAAAACACATCAAGCACCATGATGAAAGACCTTCTCAGGAAAGCGAGACCAAACTTACCTCTCCTGCTGAGAAGAAGTTCATTTAGCCTCAGAAATCACCAATTAACAAACAGCACCTCAGATTAGAGCTGTTATGAAGGATGTCATATTTTGGTATACAATACAGACAGAAATTACATATATATGTAAATACACACACATATATATATATATATATATATATATATATATATATATATATATATATATATATATATATATATATATATATATACACAAGTCTATTCTCTGGGACATGTTTTATTAAATAAATAAATAAATAAATATTACCTGCTGATAATTACATACGCTGAAAAAACATGTTTTTAATTAATCCTTGTCAGGGAACAAATGGGAAATTCATTAACGCACACCCTTTTTTTCTACCAAATTTAATTTTGTTTTCTTTCAAGCCAACAACAAACAACGCTGGCTTTTGAAGATTCCGTGCCAACTGCTTTAAAATCCCTCCCACCCTGTGGAATTTATACCGCAGAATCTTCAGCTAAATATGCTCCCTACAGCATCACATTCATCTCGCCCTGCCATTGCGGATAGAGGAGTTTGAACAAAGAAAAAGAGGGCACACCGTCACACACCGCCCTGAGCTGGATGATGCAAACATGAGGCAAGTCTCTCTCTCTCTCGCTCTCTCACTCTCTCTCTCTCTCTCTCTTGTTCTTTTTACTGCTTCACCACAGGAGTGAAATGAGTGAGGGCGCTCAGTAATGCACCACTCAACAGCCAGAAGAGAACGATCATACCTATTTCTCTTCCTCCCTACCCCGCAACCTCCCAAAATATTCATCTTCTAAATAAATAACTTAAAATATATAAAGCAGCTATTAGGTAACATTTAATAAAACACTTGTTAAACTTCACTTTCAGATTCTGCTTTTTTTTTCTTTTATGAATATCTTTTTTTTATGATAGTCCCTGCAATATGTTTTATTATAACACTATAAATTACTTTTCTATTATTTTTGCATAAGTCTCTATGGAACTCGATTTGTATCTTAGCAACCTGCTCGGTGACAAAAAGCAAGATTAGAGAAGCTACTTATTAACTTGTTGCTATGACTACAGTGGTGGGCAATAAAGTGCTAAGATGTGTTTAACCCTTTGCTCAAGGCTTCCTGCTTTCTGCCACCAGCTCAAAACATTTTCACATCACTGTGTCAGTGTCGGAAAAGACGCCCAAGTGTGTTTACACTTTTCTCCTTGCCAAGCTTTCCTCTTATTGTCAAGTTTGTTGAAGTGTGCAGCTGCAGAGAAGGAGAAAATGCTGATTATATTCCAATCCAAATTGACCAACATCAATTATATTTTATTTTTGTTATCCATATACAGTACACATATTCACTGCATATGACATTATAATTAACATTAGACAAATATTTACACTGAGTTACTTTTATTAAAGTCTAGATAAACATCACTGTCATCCAATATTCATTTGTAATTGAGATCTTTCAACAGGATCTTCCAAAGATTATCCAAAAAGCCACCCTACTAATGATGGAAAGGGAAGCAGGAGCACTTTAGTAATTTCATCTGTCCAGCTCTCTCACTAGCTCATCTGTACATTTAGCCGAACAAAAGCTTCCAAAGCTTTAACAGTCTTTTGCGAATACACTCATGCACATCATCTACCCTGGATTTTTCATCAGTATGACATCGTGAAAAAAGAAGCTCTTGCTCTTTTGTTTTAGGAGCTAACCACAAAGGCTGATGATGATGTTTGAGATTTTTTTCGTTCTATTCCCTCCTATTAAACATCATTGTAACAATGCTTGAAATGTCTTCTCCCGTTGCCAGTGTAGCAGAAAAACTACGAACTTCTCACTGGAATAAGGAAAATATAGAACCAATAACAAATCAGCACCAGCACCATTAAGCACATCACAGATATGTGAATAAAACATATTTAAAGTGTGGAGTTTTATATTAAGTATAATAGTAAAGCAGCTCGGTTGCAATATCCTGCTTCAGTGCTTGTGCGGTAGAATTCATAGTGCATACATATACAATTTTTATACAGATTTTTACAAGTATATAATGTATATAGAGACAGTACACTTGTAGAGCATGTTTATTATTATTAAAAAAATACAATGTAAAGATGATTTACAGCAACAACATGCTGTGTGTGCATATGTAAATGTAATATATGGACACATAAGAATTTTTGCCATACAGTATATGCTGCAAATATTGTCTATATATATATATATATATTCTCAATTATACAGTAGGACACTGGTGACAGGATGGGAACAAAAGCCAGCCCGCCTGGCCTGATCCCACAGAAAAACCAATGCACCAGAATTGGCCATAATAGAAAGGCACCAGAACACCCAGTGCATCACGGCCCACCACAGATGGGGCATAGAAGCTAAAGTGTTCAACTTTATTGACCTGGAGTCCAAATTTCCAAGATCTGCATTAGATTGAGCATCCATTGGACAAACAAGCCTGATCCATGCAGGCCCCACCCAAAGGATCTAGTACTACGTTCCAAAAGAAACCACAGCACAACCTCAGAGGTCCCAGGGAGCCACACCCTGATGGGCCCGATCTGTACCGATGACACAAGGACCTACTGTAGGATGGTTTAATGTTAATGCTTGAAAGTTATGACTGACTGGTGTATAGTGAATTTACTAATATGTATATACTGTACGTAACATACAGTATATGAAAAAACTTCTCTCTGTAATATACACATGGAATTGACTTCAGAAGTAAATCAAGTGTTCTTAATGCTTTTGAATGAATTTAAATGAATTTCACAAAACCACTCATTACAGGTTTATTTCATAAGGATAATCTAATATTGGCTAATTCTTACGAACTGAATTTTTGAAAGATGTTTGAATAAATCGCTACTGTGTTCCCTGATTCAATATATAATTTCATTGGCAACAATGTGATTTTAAATGTTGTGTTGAGTGTGCTCCCATGGCTGTTTGAAAGCTCTATTTCAACACGGAGCATTTAAATATCAGAGAACGGCCTCAGGATAAGACAAGCTGTTTCTAAAATACAGCTGCACTTGGATGGAGAAAGTTCATTGAACTCAGTGCATGGTACTTTTCTTTTTTCATAAGGAGTAATCTTAGGGAAAGGGAAAAAGAAAGAGATGGAGTTAAAATTCTTATCGTTGTGATGATGACTGAGCATACAGCCAGTGCCCCCTAGAGGAAATATTAGAGAAAGGAAGCTCAAACAAATATAACCATTGCTTATTATTATTATTATTATTATTATTATTATTATTATTATCCGGGGAATTTGTTTGTGCGTGTGTGTGTGTGTGTGTGTGTGTGAGAGAGAGAGAGAGAGAGAGAGAGAGAGAGAGAGAGAGAGAGAAGGATGTTATTTTATTTAGACATACACACACCATTTTTGATGTATACCATGAAGGTTATCAGACTAACATGTGGGTGTATGGAAAACAACAACAACAACAACAACAACAACAACAAAGAACAGGAAATATGACTGACAAGGTGTAAAAAAAAAAAAAAAAAAAAAAAACGTTCCTTTATGAAATTGTTAACCAGTGATACAAATGACACAGGATTGTCACACACTCATGTGAAACAAGTGTGAGGTAACAGCAATGCAGCTACAGTAAGTTGCTTTTGTGCTCTAAGGGCTAATCACGAAATACAGCCGTGTGCATTGAAAGAGAGTAGCTCATTGCAGTAGGGTGTAATGTAGTACACAATCCCAGAAATGGGGTTTCATTAATCATATGAACAGATAAAAGATACAGCACAGTGTACGAGCATGAATCATGGAGACATATTCACACATTATTTGGTATTGACTTCTTTATGTTTGTCCAATTTGTGTTTGTTTGATCTCTGGGCAAATTACTTCTAACAAATAAATTATAATTGCGTTGAAACACCCAGCTTCTTTTTTTTAAGCTCAAACATATACATTACAAGCAATAGATTATTATCTCATTATACAAACGGTGTGATTTATCCTTAAACTGATTGTATGTTACACTACAAGGTGTTGTCTTTCCTTCATTCTTCCTCATCCACGTCGTTATTTACATCTCTGTTTTTCATCCCTTTTTTGACCCCCCCCCCAACCAACTTTATTGCCTTGCCATCATGAAGGACCTTGTGGCCTCCCACATAGCCACAATGTGAAGAGGGGTCTGTAGCTTGGCAACGCACCTAGCAACCGTTCCTCGTAACCATGAATTATAACCTGTTGCCAAGGGAGACAGAGATTGGGGATTGATTTTCAAGGATGGATTTCACAAGTAGAATAGAATAGAATAAAATAGAATAGAATAGGTTATATAGCTTAAAATTATGATATTATTTATTTATTTATTTTTTTATTTTCAGCAAAAAAAAGGCTAAATGATTGCTAAGGATGCAGGTCAGTAAACCTCTTGCATTTCTCCTTTATTTTCTTCCATTGATTGGTCAACTTTTTAATAAAGATGGTATTAATTTTTGCACATTTCTTTAATTTCTTCAAACCTGTGTAGCATCTCCAGACATGGTCCCCATTCATTCACAACAGCTTCCTAAAAGCAGGCTGAAATATAAGCTCAGTTTTCTGTGAAGTGGTTGGATTACTGGGCAGGGGTGAAACACAAGGACTTGGAAAAGTGATCAATCATGTCCTTGAAAACGATGTTGTTCTGAAAGTGGGACAGTTTGTGATGAAATCAGTGGTCAGATGTGACCGTGGTCTCTGAGGTGTACGTTTACACCTGGCTGGAAGGGCTCTTTTGGCTTGTGAACATGCGGAACAAGATAATATGAAACTAATGATGTCTAGGTGCAACAGGACAACAGTATTTTACCTGGAGTATGTGACTGGTGTTGTGCAAGTCCAGGTTGGTTGTGTATTGAGAGATATGGGCTCTATGATAAGTCAGTCTCTGAGGTGAGGCAGTACAAACTTTTTCTCTGTAAGTTCCTGGTTGGAGATATCTCCCAGAGGAGTGATGCTGATCTGTCTGCCAACCTCCCAGTTTCTCAGTGGGAAATGAAATCAAAGAAGTTCAAATGTTTGGCTGTATTGATGTATTCCAGGTTCTTGTGGTTGGTGTAAATTACAGATGGGTCAAGTGCCCATTGCCAGCCAGTGTGCTGTCACTTCTCAAAACCCAGTTTACAACTGGAGCTTTTTGTTGCTTACACCACTGGACGTATTTTGTTTTTGAATTTTTCTCTAAAACGTTTTTAAATAATTGCCCTGACACCATCTTCTGTTGCATTGACTTCAACATTTTAGTGCCTTCCTTAAGGATAGTGGAAATCATGCTGAAATCTTGGATGAAGGTTCCGTACGATTTGACAAGCTTTAGAAAATGCTATTTACAGTACAGTAAATGCAGGATTCTTTAATCATGGTGGAAATGGCCCATCCTGTGACCACCTTGGTCAGTGAGCACCACCTGGGTTCTAGTGATCTAACATAGGAAGGTGAGCCCATGAACATGAAAATTACACCTCTGTTGACAGAAACTGGTATGACAGCCCCAGTGAAAACAAATACATTTTAGTGTATTACAAATATATTGAAATCCTCGATAGTACACTGCAAATATACTTAACAATAAATAACAAAAAGTTGCACCATCAGTTAATATATAGAAAGTATACTAAGATCATGCTTTTACCAAATTTTGGAATTAAACTTTAAATATACTTCAATATAATTTTATTATAGTACACTTTACAAAAATAGATTATTGGAAAATATTCTTTAAGTGAAAGGTTGGTCTAATTTCCAAAGTATACTTATTTAACCTTGTTTTTCAATGTATTTTTTGTATATATATATATTTTTTAAATATGCTCGAAATAATCATTCTACAAATGTATAGAGCGTATACATTAGAATAAAAATTTTAATATATGGTAGTTTTAGTATATTATCAGTTAAACTTTAATAAGTTATGTACTTATTCATATATATTTATATTTAGTGAACTACTCTCTCGTCCGTGCATGCGCGCTTTTAGACTCGTTTTTGCATGCTGAATCTCTCTCTCACGCACACACTCTCAAACTTGTTTTTCTAGTTTTCAATTTAAGTATTTATTTAATGTATTATAAGTACATTACAGCTATTTTACTGTGTTACAAATACATGATTAATATACTTTGAGTATATACCCTTGTCAAAAAGAAAAATATACTAAGTATACTTGCGCCATACTAATTTTCAGTATACTTAAGTATAATGGATTAGTTAATTTGAAGTGTGCTATTTTCGACATACTAATTTTGTGCTAAATATATTTTCATTGTAATAAAGTTGTAGCAAAGCACAACTTTAAGTGTATTAAGTATACTTTTATGTGCAAAATTGAGACAATTTTAAGTATACTTAGTACACTTAAAGTATATGGCTGTGTGTGTACTAACTTACTGTACATACCCGACAGTAATTAATACAGTTTAAGTATACATTTAATGTATTATAAGTACAATACAGCTATTTTTACTGTGTTATAAAATACATGATTAATATACTATGAGTATATTTTTATTGCAGCAGTAGCACGCTTCTGGTCAATTACAAATACTAAAAAAGTACACTTTGTGGTTAATACAAATATACTTTATTGTATCATACAGTACATACAACATTTAGGCATTTGGCAGATGCTCTTATCCAGAGAGACTTCCTTTTTTTTTTATCTCATGACACAACTGAGCAGTTTAGGGTTAAGTTGAGGCTCAAGGGCCCAACAGTGGCAACTTGGTGGTTGTGGGGTTTGAACCTGGGATCTTCTGAACTGTAGTACAACGCCTTACTGGGCCTTACTTTTCACTGGGGTTTGCTTGTGGTATAATGGCTCCGTAACTCTCGGCCTGTTTTCAGTCTCTGTGTAACAGAATCAACACACCAGGTTTAAACTAATACTGTACCTGTAGATTCTAATACTAATGTCTGTCTGTGTTCACACAACAGTTTAAATTTTAGTTTGTGTGTTTGTGAGACAACCTGACTTTAATTGAGCACAAATAAACTATAGTAGTGCTTTTTTGTAACTTTGTGCAAATTAAATCTGTTGAACTCATGAATAAAATCTGTCTCATAATTACTGATGTAATGTTTTCCAAAAACATGTTGTAGTGTAGAAAATGCATTTAGCATTTGTAAATTATCCTAAACACCTTTAGTGTACAGGTAACACATTTGCAATACTGTATTATAGAAGCTTGTGTGTACTGTATGATATAATAAAGTATATTTGTATTAACCACAAAGTGTACTTTTATAGTATTTGTAATTGTCTAGAAGTATAATAGCATGCTACTGCTGCAATAAGAATATACTCATAGTATATTAATCATGTATTTGTAATACAGTAGAAATAGCTGTAATGTACTTATAATACATTAAATATATACTTAAACTGTATTAATAATTACTGTCAGGTATGTACGTTAGTACACACACAGCCATATTGTTGTGTTCACTGATTATGTAGTGCAACCGCAACACTAGGTGGCAGTGTAAGAATAAGCGGGAAATGAAGAAGAAGAGAAAAGAAGACGGATAGGGGGATAGGAGGATAATTGCACTACTGTTGAGCTGTTGTAAATGTTATTGTACTAGCTGTTAAGTAAACTGTTTTGTTCTAATCCCTGGCCTGGTTATTTTGGATACCACCATAACAAATTGGCGACGAGGTGGATCTTTTTTTTTGCTTCTTTTTGCTGACTCACTATGGCCGGAAATATGCCTGCGCCCCCGATGTTTTTGCCGTGCCCGGGAGAGCCGTCGACACCCTTCGACATGTGGATGCGGATTTTCAAGAATTACCTACTGGTAATTAATGCGACGGGTGACGCTTGGCCTGAAGCCCGCAGGAGAGCTACATTGCTCCACTGTCTCGGAGCCGAGGGGCAACGGACTTTCTACTCGCTTCCAGATACAGGTGACTCCTTTGACTCTGCTGTTGCTGCTTTAGAGAAACACTATGCACCCAAAGTAAATGTTGTAGTGGAACGACATATCTTCAGACAGCGAAGACAAGCACCTCATGAGACTATTGCACAGTATGCGGCCGTGTTACGTGATCTTGCTTCAAAATGCGGGTTTGATGATAAAACAGATGAAATGCTCCGTGATCAGTTGATTGAACATGTGAGTAATCCAAACATTAGAGAGAGGCTTCTGCTCGAACCTGATCTGACACTGGATAAAGCTTTAACAATAGCATCGCAAATAGAATCAGCTGTTCAACAAGCTAAAACAATAGCAGCAAAGGACAGTATCCCAGTGCAAGCTGTACAACCCCGTTCACGATTCACTAAAAAGAAATACAAACAGGATGCGTATCCAAATAAGCCATTTAATGCCTCCACTGCACCTTCCCGCAGCTGTTTCAGGTGTGGTTCTGACAAACATTTAGCTAATTCTTCTCAGTGCCCTGCAGCCAAAGCAACTTGCAAGTCTTGCCAGAAAGTTGGACATTTTGCTCGTGTTTGTCGCTCATCCAGGACAAGTGATGTAGGTGAGATTCAGCTACCTAAACTGACTGTGCTGTACTTAAACAACCCTTACCATGTGCCAAACACACTTAAGTGCAAAATCAATATCAGTACACCCACTTCCCTTACCACAGAGCACGAACTAGTTGTTGACACAGGATCAGCAGTATCGATTTTGCCACGCTACATCTATATTCAGTACTTCAATGAAACACCACTGCTCCCAGCTGTTAGTCAACTAGTGACCTATACAAGGAAGAGAATCTCTGTGCTTGGCTGCCTACAAGTCAAAGTGAGTAGAGGAGTTTTCACTGCCCCAGTCACATTCTATGTGGTGAAGGAGGGCACCTCTCTCTTGGGAAGAGATCTTATGAAAGCCTTAAACATCTGCATCAAAGGTAACACTGTCCTCCCACCCGTACTTACCACAAATCCTGCATCTCCTTCTGGCATCTCTACTGCTCCTGCCGTCAGCTGTGTAACTGTTTCACCTGCTTCCTGCATCCCTACTACTCCAGACATTGGTTGTGCACGAAACTTTGTGCATAAGGTAAAAATTGATTCAACTGTTAAACCAGTACGCCAGAAACTACGACGCCTGCCTTTTGCTGTAAGAGCTTCTGTCTCAGCTGAACTGGAGCGCTTGCTGAAAGCTGGCGTGATTGAAAAAATTGATGCATCACCTTGGGTTTCACCTATTGTGGTCACGGGACGAAAAACTGGTGGAATACGGATGTGCACAGATCTCCGTGAACCAAACAAAGCTGTGATCATTGACTGCTACCCTCTACCTCATGTGGATGAACTGTTTGCGAATTTACAAGGTGCAAAGATGTTTTCTACAATTGATCTGGCTAATGCATACTACCAGTTACCTCTTCATGAAGATAGCAGAGACCTTACAGCATTCATCACACATGATGGTCTGTTCAGATTTTGCAGAGTTCCATATGGGCTTGCGTCGGCTCCCTCAGCCTTCCAGAAAATGATGGCTGACATCCTAAATGGCTTCCCAGGTGTTCAAAATTATTTGGATACCACCATAACACATATACTTTAAGTGTACGAAGCATACTTAAAGTTGTTCCACTTTACCACACAAAAGTATACTTAATACACTTAAAATTGTGCTTTTGTACAATTTAATTACAACTTAAATACACTTAGTACAAAATTATTCATTCATTCATTCATTTTCTATACCGCTTAATCCTGTGTTCAGGGTCGCGGGGGACCTGGAGCCTATCCCAGGAGACTTCGGGCACTAGGCGGGGTACACCCTGGACAGGGTGCCAATCCACCGCAGGGCACACACACATACACACACTCACACACCCAATCACACACTACGGGCAATTTGGGAACGCCAATTAGCCTAACCTGCATATCTTTGGACTGTGGGAGGAAACCGGAGTACCCGGAGGAAACCCACCAAGCACGGGGAGAACATGCAAACTCCATGCACACAGAGACGGGAATCGAGCCTGGCCGGGCAATCGAACCCAGACTCTGGAGGTGCAAGGCGACAGTGCTAACCACTACACCACCGCGCCGCCTAGTACAAAATTAGTTGTTCCAAAATAGCAAGTATACTAATACTTAGTCGACTGCAAGCATATGCTTGGATTTAATATACTTAGCATACTCATTTTCACTTGGGAGAAGCTTCTTGAAATTGTGAATGTGCTCGAGGAGATCTGGAAAGTAGATGTCAGGGTGTGTCATGATGAACTTCCCTGGCATGTCCTACGTCACATCATTTTATGAAAAATTAGAACACTGCAGGAGCCGAACATAGCCAATATGGCATCACACACTACATGTAGTGGCCAGAGGTGGTGCTAAATGATGTCTTCCCCTCATCTCCCTCAGGGATTCGCACAAGTTTGCAGGTGTTGTGGAGGTCAAGTTTTGTGGAGATTTTATCCTCTCTGAATAGTTCTAAGGCAGCAGGGACCAAAGGCAGAAGATAATGTTCTTTTACTATGACCTGATTCATAGCTGGTAACCAAGGCAAGGTAAGAGTTATCTCCTTTTTTCCCACAAAGAAGAAGTCTACAGAGGCTGGAAATATGGAAGTTCAATGTACTCCATTATGGTCTGTGTTCACTTTTGGAAATGCGAGTACACTTTGGTGTTCTCAATCATTGTAGATCCTATAGTAATAGAAGTAGTTTGGAGAAAGCTTGTTCCTAAAGACACCTGTGTGTTGGCTGATGGTCTTGCCATGTACTGGGCAAAGTGATATTGGGTGCTGCCATGGTAGAAGCATAACTATGCATACAGTAATGTCTATACCAATTCTCACTGTCATCCACATGAATCTGCCCCAGCTGCATGGGCTCTGGTGTGGACACTGCAGGAACTGACTAGATGTTGTCTTTTGCAAGGTGTCATGGTGTTTTGAGTAAAGTAGACATGTTGATCAGTACTTACAGTACAGAGATCTCAGCTCTGGTTGTCTCTGCTTGCGAGTTATATGGGTAATTCAGGTCTAAACCCCTGATTTGATGCAGATTTTTATTTCTACTGTACATCCTCCCATAGACGGTGTCTGTCTGCTTACGCTTGCTTATGTGTCTGCATGCACAGAATTTTTTTTTACAGAAATCGCAAGGAGGAAAAATGTACCTCCCACCTCGTCAAGTGTTCTGAACCTGTAGGTTTACGCTGGTGTTAAAACCCAGGAATGTTGTTGAATATACACTGTCAAGGAGAGTTTGGATACCTTGTAATACCTGTAACTCATACAGAACACTTTATTGCACAGCAACCTACAATGCAGCCATTGATCATTGCCTCATGGTACTGTAGCAAACTGCTGCTCTCCAGCCAGAGGGAATGGTGGCGAGGGCCCAGAACCACAGTCAGGCTTCACTTTCTAAGGCGATTAAGCAGAGGACCATTCGGTAGCAGCATATCCAGGGCAGGCAAATTCCACCACCTCTTTCTCTCTGTACCTTGTCCTTCTCCTTCTACTCTGCTCCCTTCCCCTTCTCTTACAGCCCAGAAATGGTTGTTCATTCCCTTAACAAGCTCCACAATCCTGTGTTTTGCCTTCTCCTTCTGTTTCTTCTGAATCTACTTCACCCTCCCCACAGACTGCTGATTTGGTGATGGAGTGTGGGAGTAAGGCTTTGGCTGTCCCAATTCGAGGACCCATGCCACCTGATGCAGGTAAGATCGCTGGTTACAGTATGATCCCGAATGTTCTACATGTGACCTCTGATCAGGCAGGTCCATGATACATACCACTGAGTGTCCAAAGGGGTACAAACCAACTTTGGTGGATTTGGAGAAACCCTCAACTCACTAAAGCTTGGTTTTAGGCTTTTGGGGTGGGGTACCTTAAGGAAATCCTAACTGACTAGGGCACTGCATTTATGTCAAGGTACTAATTTTACCCTGTTTCACCTTGTTGAGCTCAAAATCCCATGCAAAGTGGCAATGAGCCACGGTGGGTCATGGATGTCAACTATCAGGTTAACCTGCTTAAGCATGTGGATTGAGGTGATATCACCTCAGTCTCCCAAAACAATTGAGGGAGGCAGGTACTATGGCAACTGTGGTCCCTCTCTGGAGGTGTTGGGTCAAAGTTAAGTCTGAAAAGTGTGGTCAATTTTACCCCAGGCCCCTGTGGAGAGCATCTCTCAATGTCCTCGAAAGCAGAAATTGCCAGGTTGATGTGTTTTTGAATCTACTCAGTCACACAAACCTAGTAGCACACCTCCAGAGACTGTGTGGACTTATCCACACTTAGTCCTGTCTTGCATACACCACACAAACACACACACACACGGTTAAGGGCTATCGTTATGATAGGCTGACAATTTAAGAAGGAAAAAGCTTCCCTTTTTCAACATGCACACACACAAACACACACACAGAGAGAGAGAGAGAAAGAGAGAGAGAAAGAGAGAGAGAGAGCAACACTCTCAACCTTTCTACCCATCATTTACTCCATCTTTATCTTTTGCTTGCTAATGACAGCTATTACACACCAAGAGCCAACAAACTGGTCATTACTGAAACATCCACTCACTCTGGAGCTCGATTACAACACACACATGTGGATAGGCCTGTAGTCCAGTCAGTGCAAATGAAAGCCTACAGTTCCCAAGACTGTCACTTTTGCAGGCTCTCACTACAGGCTTAATGACAGCCTGCCAACACACAACATTTCAGCACTAATGGCCTTGGAAATAACAAAATGCTCACAACGCAAACTATATTAAAAATCAAGTCTAAGTGTAGGAGAGCAGTTAGTGCATGTCTGTTTTATATGCACATTCAAATGTCTGTTTTTTATTTAATGGTTAGAGCAGTTTGTGCATGTACACATATAAAGCGAGCTTAAATACACTTACCTTAATTATAGTGGCCTTTCACTTTACTCTGCGGATAATTTGAAGCTTATGGTGGGGGAAGTTCATTGTCAACATTTTTATTTCTAATGCACAGTCACCACCTTGTGGACGTTCTGGTGCACATACAGTACATTCACATTTGCCTGGGCCATAGCAGTTTAAAGTTGTGATTTAGTTGTAATATTTCTATATTTTATCATTTAGCATTTTCAAATTCAGTTCCATAATCATGTCACTTTTTCATAAAATGCATAGCACATGCACACACAAAGCCTCAGCGTTACCGTTCTTTTAAACCACGTTTATTTATTCTGTTTACTTCTAGTTTCTCTTGCAAAGGCATTTTGAAAAAGTGTTGATCAAGAATATACTGCATTTATTTATGTTTATTATAACTGCTATTAAATATTTGTTTTCTAAATCAATGCTAGTAAAGTGTCATGGATGTGTAATAAAAAAAAAAAATAGGATTAAATAAACGCAACTTAGCGGACGTGAAATCTAGGATCATTTCTTTTATTGTACACATGGAACAAATGTCCCAGTTAAACAATGTAAATAATGTATATATTCAATATACAGTGGCTTGCAAAAGTATTCGGCCCCCTTGAACTTTTCCACATTTTGTCACATTACAGCCACAAACATGTGAATCAATTTTATTGGAATTCCACGTGAATGTGACAAAATGTGGAAAAGTTCAAGGGGGCCGAATACATTTGCAAGCCACTGTAAATGTCTATAGTGAAATTTACCCTCTTTTCACCAGCAGATGTCACTAGTGCTTGGTACATAACACTCACTCACTCATCATCTATACTGTACCACTTTGCCCTGTATACCATGTTGCAGGGGGCCTGGAGCCTATCCCAGGGGACTTAGGACACAAGGTGGGGTTCACATACACACACTCACCCACACACAATGGGCAATTGGACTGTAAGAGGAAACCGGAGTACCCAGAGAAACGCACCAAGCACGGAGGGAACATGTGCACAGAGATGGGAATCGAACCTGGCCAGGAATAGAAACCGGACCCTGGAGATGCAAGGCGACAGCGCTAACCACTAAACTACTAACCACTAAACTGCCTGGTGCCTAATACTTATTTAATAATTTTCACCCGTCTAACTAGGGACGCCAATGACATATTGTATTTAAACTCAGCTTGGTAGGACCTCCGGTCAACATTCACACACTACGGGCAATTTGGGGGCCTACCTGAGTACCTGGAGACAACCTTTTTGCAATAGCTTATAATGTAGTTATTTGTTTTGTTACCTACAGATGCTGGTCAAAATATGATTCACCTTTATTACTGTATCTGATCCAGCATTGTTGTCTTCAGAGATGAAGAGAAAAACAATTTATTCCACAGCTGGCACTGTAAGGGTTAACCTCTAGAGGGCGCCAGAACGCCCGTTTGTTTTAGTGTGAGTTTGTTTGTAGTTTGCTTTGGTTCTTTACACTTCAGTTCCCAGTTTGCACCTTGGTCAGGTGACGTAGAAGCTCACCTGAACCGAGGGAAGATAATTATGTTTAGTTAAGGTTTGATTGTATAAATAGCCTGACTGAATCTCAGTCAGCGTCGATCTTTAGTTCATATGCTTAAGTTTGTGTTGGGTTAATTTATGTCTCTTTTGTTAAATAAAAAGTTATTTAAACCGCCAGCTCGCTTCCTCTGCATTCATGCCACGCACACACACCCGACGCAAACGTGACAGAAAGATCGACCGTCAAAGTGGCATGGCGGAGGATTTCCTCCTAGACTATTTTTGGGGGGGCGCGAACACGATCTCGCCCGAGCTGGTGGACTGAATGGAGGACAGCGAGGAGGACATGTATCGGAGCTGGGAATACAGCTTGCTGGAGGAGCAGGAGGGTTTGCTGGAGGACAGCAAGGAGCACTGGCAAGGCGGGGAAAACTGCAGGTACGCCGAGGAGGCGGAGATGCAGGAGGAAAGCGTGACACAGAGTGAGAGGATGGCGCGACAAAGCTGGGAAGGTTGCAGTCTCGCCATCCGGCGCACGCCTTGGAGAGGTGTGGCAGCCGAGGGAGAGACGGGAGAGTGCTACAGGCAGTGGGCGGAGCACAATGAGGAGCAGATGCTGCGGCTCCAACAGTTGCTCGTCCAGGTTCGGGAGAGCCAGGCTGTAGTCCCGGAGGTCCTCCCTCTCTCGGATCCGGATGACATGCTCCACATTCCGCCACTGCCTGGGACCTACAGGGAGGACTACGCGCCGCTGCTGAACGGCGACGAGGACGCGTTTCCTCCACCTCCGCCACCTGTGCTCTGCGCGGAGGACTACGCGCCGCTGCTGCACAGCGACGAGGACGTCGTTTCCGCCATTCAGCCGCCGTGCGACCTGGAGAGCGTCATCCTTCCGCCTCCTTCAGGCTTCGAGGACAGCGCGCCAGCTCTTCAGCAGCCGCCGAACCTCGCACCCGCTCTGCCGCCGCCTCCCGGCTTCGAGGTCGACGTGCCAGCGCCGAGCGCCGCTCTAGTGCCGCCACCTCCCGGCTTCGAGGACGACGTGCCGGCGCCGAGCTCCGCTCCAGCACCGCCATCACCGAACCTCGCATTGACACCGCCGCCGTCGAGCTCAGTGCCAGCTCCGCCGCCGCCGTCGAGCTCAGTGCCAGCTCCGCTGCCGCCGCCGAGCTCAGTGCCAGCTCCGCCGCCGCCTTCGAGCTCAGTGTCAGCTCCGCCGCCGCCGTCGAGCTCAGTGCCAGCTCCGCCGCCGCCGTCGAGCGTCTCTTCAGCTCTGCAGCCTAGCACGTCTCTAGCTCTGTAGCCGCCGAGCACGTCTCCAGCTCCGTCACCAAGCCTCCAGGACGGGAGGAAGAAGGTGGAACATTGGGGTGGGAGCCCAGGACCTCCGGTGATGCTCCAGAGGAGCATTTTTGAAGGGGGGGTGATGTAAGAGTTTGTTTGTAGTTTGCTTTGGTTCTTTACACTTCAGTTCCCAGTTTGCACCTCGGTCAGGTGACTTAGAAGCTCACCTGAACCGAGGGAAGATAATTATGTTTAGTTAAGGTTTGATTGTATAAATAGCCTGACTGAATCTCAGTCAGCGTCGATCTTTAGTTCATATGCTTAAGTTTGTGTTGGGTTAATTTATGTCTCTTTTGTTAAATAAAAAGTTATTTAAACCGCCAGCTCGCTTCCTCTGCATTCATGCCACGCACACAAACCCGGCGCAAACGCGACAGGCACCTGGTATCTAGCTGGTAGTTTTACATATTTTTGCTTCATTACATGAATAAAGTTTTATTTGTATATATTTATACATAGTACATATATAGTGCACATCCTTTCAGGTAGGATACAGTAACGTTATTAAGTAAAATTTGTGGCTGCTCACTTGTGACAGGAATCAATGAAGGATTGAACAATGAACTAAGCGTTATCACACCTGAGGTCATGCTGTTGCACTGAGTATCATTAAGGCTGTGATGTGGCCGCGGTGGGCACGACGGCACTGAAGTACTGAAGACATCACAGCCATGCTGATATTCATGTATTGAGATACAGTATGTATCTTTAAATGCCCCAGTGCTGTTATGATCTACAGTATATCAGCATTTATGGAATGCTTCTCATCCAATTAGATTACTAGTTTGGAACTAACTGTTTTATAAACTACATAAGTGCAGGTTTGGTAAGAATTATTATTTAATATGCCAAATATTTTTGTTCATGATAATGTTTTTGCATTCAGGATTAAGCTTCTTTCTTGCCTTATCAGTGAAATATGGAGAAATTCTTGTCTATTGTTATCACACAAATGCACAGATCCAGTGGATAAATATTAGATAAAAAATCAGTTCATGGTTTAGTGGTTCGTTTATTTACAGATCAATACTAACCTATATTTAAGTTCTCTTCTGCATGATAGCAGCAGACACCTGAGGTCTGAATAACACTAAGCCATTTCAGGCAAATCAACAGTACACACACACACACACACACACACACATTCACATACACACACAAAAATCATTAAATATTAATGTACACTGTATTATAATCTTGCATACAGTAATTGGATATGGTGCTAAGGAGATCTAATTGCTGTGACTAGTTTGTGACAGAAATATTCAAAGACCGAAACAGAAAGGTTATAACGAAGAATATAAATACACTAAAGAGCGTCACAAGGACAAATGCTGAGACATGACTAATTGGCTGGAAAAGTAAACAACTGGGTCAGTGTATAGACAGACAGAGCTTATTATCCATAATGAATGGATCTACCTGACTTGCTGCCAGCATCTTCATTCATCGGATGGATGGATGGATGGATGGATGGATTTCCTACAGTAGACATTCCTTAAAGATTCTGGCACCATACTGACATGGGAGTATTCATATAAAACTCCCATTCAACCACATCCACAAGATGCTCTATTGGATTGTGATAGGTGATTCTGGAGGCCTTTTGAGTACAGTGAACTCATGTTCATGTCATGCTCAGAAAAACAGTTTGAGATCATTTTAGCTGTTTTTACCTGTGGTCATAAATGAAAAGACATGATAAGCAACAATACTCAGGTAGGCTGTTGCATTTAACTGATATTCAGTTGGTACTAAAGGGCCAATATGCCAAGAAATCATCTCTACAGCATTACACCACCAGCAGCAGCCTGAATCATTGATAAGTCAGGACGAATGCATGTTTTCATGTACGTAGTTTTATGTCAAATTCAGACCTTATCATCCGAATGCCACAGCAGAAATCAAGACTCAACAACATTTTTTCAATCTTCTATTGTCCAAATTTGGTGAGCCCAATGCAAATTGTAGCCTCAGTTTCTTGTTGTTAGCTGACAGGAGTGGCACATGGTGTGAACTTCTGCTGCTGTAGCCCATCTTTCATTATGTGTTTCATTACGTATTATGCGTTCAGAGATGCTCTTCATCATACTGTACCTTGGTGCTGTTATTTGAGTTTCATGTTGGTTTTCTAGAAGCTCAAACCAGAAGCTCAACAAAGCATTTTGGCCAAGGGAACTGTCGCTCATTGTTTAGTTTTTTTTGTCTTTTTCAGACCAGCCTGTTTGGCACCAACAATCATGCCACATTCAAAGTGACTCAAATCAATCACCTTTTCCCCCATGGTGATGCTCAGTGCATGTCTTGACCATGTCTACATGCATAAATGCACAGTGATGCTACATTGTGATTGATAGTTAGATGATATTTAGTTTCATTATACCTAATGGCCAATGCAACTAAGTAGGTACATACATACATACATACACACACACATACATACATACATACATACATACATACATACATACATACATACATACATACATACATACATACAAGGCTTCTGGGTGCGCACTGTGGTGTCCGGCACCAGGATCTTTTTGTCTCGCACATCTCATGGGTGCTTGGTTGGATTGGTTTGTAGTTGGCCTTGGGCCCTTTGCCTGCTGGACCCCATTCATGATGGGCTGTGGTGCATTGGATGTTCTGGTGCCTTTCTATTATGACAAGCATTTACTTTTTTGTGATTTGTGCTGCATTGATTTTTCATTGGGATCAGATCAGACCTGGGTGCCCATGATCCTGCCACCACCTTACTGGTATAAAATTGCTAATCGGTGTTATTCAATTCACCTGTAAGTGGTCCTAATGTTATGGCTGATTGGTGTACATTTATAGGAAAAAAAAAAAAGGATCTTGATATAAAAGTGCGAGATGGATACCTCTGTCAGGAAAATGTGAAGGAGGAAGAAATGTTTTGAAATAGCTATCTGTGCACCTGTTCCAATTTACTGTCATTTTATTGAGCTCTGCGTATTTTTTTCTACAATTTACATGTCACTGTATATGCGAGTTTAGTTATTTCGTTAAACAGACTCGACAGGATTGACTCAGGCATATTTCTGCTTCACATGCTTTTTCTATGCTTGGGCTAATTTGCATTGATTACCTGCTTATTTGAATAAGCTTTGGCAATGCATGCACTATAGAGGGGAAAAAAATGAGCATAGCTGCCATGAATACACTAAAACTGTCATAGCATTGAGATAAGTGAAATACTGGATGATGTATTATACAAAAATGTTTGGAGCTGGCCATTTGGAAAGGACATTTTTGTGTCTGCCTAGAATTTTGAATTGTGGGCCGTTCTTGGAATATAACACAGTTCCTCAAAAAAGCATACTTTTGCTCTATACTGTCTCTATAGCAGGGATACATAATTAGGCATCATTAAGTGGCAGTATTAAAGTAAAAATGAACAAGATAGAAAAGGTTTTCATGAATATAAAAATAAATATTAAAGCTGATATTAATGTGAAGTTATTAAAAAGATTTTGAAACAAGTCAAGGATGAACAGTTAGACACATGTGCACTGTTGGGAATGTATGCATTATAATAGAGATTGTCATCCATTAAAGGGAGATGGAACATGTGCTGGAAGTATCACTGTGTGTCTAACAGTCTTCGCAATATGCCAGTTGATGGATTTGAGTGATCTAATTCACCATTTGGACCCTAATTGAGATGTCAGGCGGAGCGGCGAATGTGCTTGCATGTGCTGACGTGTCGCTTAACTGTTATTTATTATGGTTATTAGAACACTTTGCACTACCATCAATTAATCTCTTCCGCATGCTCAGTGAGAGTGCAACATGGAGCCAATGTGCTAGAACAACCATTATGGGTTTATGACATTTGCTTTGTCTCTTGCTGTCGTAAAGGAAATGAATGTGCACATGCTTCAAAGCAGAACCTGGTTTAGGAAAAGAAAAGAAATGAAAAGGACAAAAAAAGGCAATACAGTACTGTATATACGTACATAGCTAATATATTCATTCATTCATCTTCTATACCGCTTTATCCTGTATTTAGGGTCGCGGGGACCTGGAGCCTATCCCAGGAGACTCAGGGCACGAGGCAGGGTACACCCTGGACAGCGTGCCAATCCATCGCAGAGCACACACACACACTATGGTCAATTTGGGAACGCCAATTAGCCTAATCTGCATGTCTTTGGACTGTGGGAGGAAACCGGAGTACCCGGAGGAAACCCACCAAGCACGGGGAGAACATGCAAACTCCATGTACACAGAGACGGGAATCGAGCCTGGCCGGGAATCGAACCCGGATCCTGGAAGTGCAAGGTGACAGTGCTAACCACTACACCACCATGCCGCCTTAGCTAATACATACTTATGCAATTATGGTTTTATGAAAGTTGCTTTTAATCACAATGTGCATAAGGCTGCATGACACCTACAGTATGTAAGCATTGACATTAACTTCTACTATATAATAGTATATTATTATATTACTTGAAGTTTACGAGCCCTCATGCAGATCCTGATGCTACCGTCTGCATGCTACCGTTAGCTGTAAACATAGTGTGAGATCAATTCGCTCTTCAATGTTTCGACAGCCCCTACATCTGGGTTTCATTCGCTCATCTTATCTGGGGTTTTAATTGGCTTGTCATGGAATTTAATTGCACACTTATACGTTTTAAAATGTACAGTATCATCTGTTGAATTTTGAGATGGACTGATGATTTTCATGTTTTCCATAAAAAATTTTAAGTAGCATATATTGTCTTCCCATGAGCCGATTGTGATGAAACAGAGCCTATATGTTACATCAAGCTCGGCCAAATACACCTGTGAGAACCCCATTAAAATTCATTCAGTAGTTTTTATGTGATGCATGCACATCCAAACAGAGAAACAGACAAAAATTCTAAACCCATCTTGATGTGTTCTATTACTCATCTTACATCCCCCAAAACTTATTTTAATTTTTTTACAAATATCTTTAATGTTCAGACATGCTCACTTTACAGTTTCATTATATAAATACAGAATAGATAAGAGAGAGCCAACAGGTGTGGTTAAAAACTACTCTTGCTACAATGTTCACAAACACAAGAATGAAATGAACAGTATACAAACATTTATAAAGGCTTTTGTGAGCATACATTAGATGCCATAGAGATCAATTTAAAAATAGTTTATAAGTTTGTGACTTGCTTTCTATACTTTTCTCTCTTATGCATAAGAAATCTTATTTTAAATAATCAACAACATCAGTGCTTTGGTATACACACATTGTTTTTAAATATAATTAACTTCCTTATGTAATGTATAATAGAGGTAACCTGAATTACAATTGGCGGTTGATGTCAACATCTTACTTAATAAATCTATATGGCAGACTAACAAAGGTACTAATCATTTTGGCACAGCTGTTACAGTACATTTATTGAAATTGGTAAGTACAGGGTGACACAAAAAAAAACGGGAACTTTTTTACAATCCAATAAAACTAGAAGTGATAAAAGAAATAAATTTTATTCATAGTAATTGAAACCTAAAACTTGCCATTTACGAAACATTGATGTAATTTATCATTTCTTAAAAATTACGTCCTTTAGATGGCGCCCTCCTGTACGAATAAATTCAAACGTTCCCGTTATTCTGTGTCACCCTGTATTAGGAGTTTCTTCATTAATTTGTACAATATATTGTACAGCAGCCTGTTGCACTGATCATGTAAAAGTTACTCTAGGTCAGAGGTGGAAAGAGTAATAAAATTTTGTACTTAAGTACAAGTATTGTTACTTCAGTGAAATTTTACATAAGTACAAGTAAAGTTACCATTACAAAAATCTACTCAAGTAAAAGTAAAAAGTAGTTCATTAAAAAATGTACTCAGAGTAAAAGTTGCCGAGTTACTTTTTTTTTTTTTTAACAGTGGGGGTGGGATGAGGCATTCGTAGTTCAAAAAAGATGAGCAGATATAAATCTCAAACTAGTTGTTTTTAACTGAAGGAACACCTTTGCATAATAAAGCTGTTGTCTTTCTTGTGCTTGAAAATCAAAGTGGTCACTTAAATATGGTGTTACGTCCCAGTCTAGGGTCATACAGCAAAAGAATGGTTCAGGGTTCTATTTTAAACTGTATGGAAATGGTGGCATATGGCAGAAAGAACTAGATCCAATCATTAACTGATGAAATAATGAGGTTTGTATATATGTACACACACACACACACACACACACACACACACACAACAGGAGGAAGATCAGATTCACGGTGGACCCAGGCCAAAATAATCAACAAAATGGTATTTATATTTAGTAGCTAGATTACCTGCAAAAAAAAATTAAACAAAAAAAAAACACAAGCAAAAATACAGGTACCTTCCCGGACTCCGTAAACCAAAAACAATGAAATTATCTACAAATATATACAAAGACCAACCAAACCAAAGGGACAAAGCAATAATCAAAGTCAATTGGAGGCAAAAAGTCAAACCAGAATACACAACCAAATATCAAAACGCCAAAATCACAACCTCTTTCATCTTTCCCGCGTCTCTCTCCGGTTTATATATGGTCGCGCTAGTCGATGACGTCACTCTCAGGTCGGAAGCGACCGTGTGGAAGGTCAGGAAGATGCCGATGTCAGAAAACCTGGAGTGGAGTCTGGAGCGGCGCGCGACCAGGACATGATACACACACGCGGCGCAACGGAGCATTTATACAAAGCATAATATTTGTATTATTTTAGCATTTTCATTCATTTATTTTTTACTCAGTAGCGAATATGATTTAAAATGTAGCGAATTACAATACTTCAAACAAAACGTACTTAAGTAAAAGTAAAATTACAGATTTTTAAAACTACTTTAAAAAGTAGAAATACATAAAAAAGCTACTCAATTACAGTAACGCGAGTAAATGTAATTCGTTACTTTCCACCTCTGCTCTAGGTAGATACATCTAATACACTGTTTCCCAGACTTTTTAAAACATGACAAACTATCACAACTCATTACATAACAAGCTTATTCATACTGTGTGTCTACAAATGAATTTTACATTTTATTCCCATTTACACATCATAGTATTAATTGAAGTAGTAATCCACCTGCCAGCACAGTGGTGTAGTGGTTAGCATTGTTGCCTTGCACTTCCAGGGTCTGGGTTCGATTCCAGCCCAGGTTCGATTCCTGCCTCTGTGCATGCAGTTTGCATGTTCTCCCTGTGCTTGGTGGGTTTCCTCTGGGTACTCTGGTTTCCTCCGTTTCCTCCCATAGTCTAAAGACATGTACTGCAGTTTAGGCTAACTGGTATTCCCAAATTCCCTGTCATGTGTGAATGAGTGTGTGAGCATTTGTGTATGTGTGTGTGCCCTGTGATGGATTGGCACCCTGTCCAGGGTGTACCTCCAGGTCCCTGTCACCCTGTATTCAGGATAAAAAAGTATACACTAAAACTAGAATACAAATGCATTTATCAGCATAGGAGTTCACATCTGATTTTATTTATTATCTGTTTTTATTTCCTCTATTCTTACTCTAAATAGTATAAAGTACTGTACTGAAATACGTACTCCAAACAGAAATCTGCTGTGAACCCAATGGTCTAATCAAAGCAAAAGGTAACAATAAATAAATAAAGCAGCTAAAATAAAATGTTGTTCGCACAAACAAACCACAGGTGTCACATTTAATTGCACACTCTTATTTAAAAAAAATATACAGCGCCATCTGTTAAATTTTAGAATGAGCCAAAATTTTTACGTGTTACAGTGAAGTGCACGGAATTAAGGTGTGAGATCACGTTTCTTAAGTAGATTTGAATTTCATACCCATAAATGCATATTAAAAGATTTACAGTGCCTCTGTTCAGTTTTGAGATGAACTAATGATTTTTTCAAGGTTGATTTTTTTTTTTTTTTAAATAAGGGTGTTTTCCATTAAAGATTCAACGTAGCATGTTTTCTCTTCCCGTGGGCCGACCGTGATGAAACAAAGCCTATATGTTATCTCAAGCTCGGCCAAATAATCCTGTGAAAACCCCATTAAAATTCATTCAGTAGTTTTTTCGTGATGTGTGCACAAACAAACGGACAAAAATTCCCCAAAACATCTTGATGTAATCTACAGTATTACTCATTTTACAGCCTCCGCATCCTATTTGCACCATTTTTAACGTCAGTACTGTAATTACTTTCGCAGTGTGAAATTGATGATGATGAGTATTACCCTTACCTATTCAATAAAACATACTGTAAGAAAAGGAAACAACTTCAATGCTTTGGTTTCAGTTAAATGCATGTGCATTTAATTAGTCAGCAACAGGTAATGTAGTGTTATTTGAGTGTGTGTGTGTGTGTGTGTGTGTGTGTGTTTGTGTGTGTGTGTGTGTGTGTGTGTGTGTGCGTGCGTGTGTGTGTGTGTGCGCGTGTGTGTGTGTGTATTGCTGCATGTGTGTAATGTCAAAAAAGATGTTCCTTCGAGCAATACAGAAGATAATGTTTCGCTCTTTCCTCATCTTTCTCTCGCTGCCGCTCGCCCCGTTGGCCCGTCGCCCTCCCGTCACACTGCTGGCTGCATCACAGCTAATCGTCTCCTTTTGCCCCAGCGGCAGCAACGTGCTGAGAGAATTAAAGTTCCTCAGCCATCCTTTTCACTGCCCTTCTCCAATTCATCTTTTATTTCACCTTCTTGGTGTGTTTTGTCAGAGCTTCTATAAAACAGTGAATGTGCAGAGGCAGGTCTACATTTCAGACTAAACGTATGAAAGCAAAGCAGCCGGAATACTCACTAAAGCTTAAACAAATTTCAGAAGAGCTAATGTATATTCATTCCCTTTGTTCTTTCTATCTCGCTTCATCTTCTTTCTGTTCCCCCTTTTCATTTGAGGCTCCATTCAGGCCCGACTGCAGTCTAATCAGTTTCATCATGGTTTCCATTAGTGTGAGAGAATATGAAGTAATTAAAGCATGGCCAGTAGAACAGATAGAGAGAGAGAGAGAACCAGTCATCCATATCAAACAGGCCAACAAGGTGAAGAATAAAGGGTGTGGTATTCAGGTACAGTATATCACAGTGCCATCAATGTATGAAAATGAACACAAGAGGGAAAAACATTATTGTAAACTGAATTATTAATGTCAAATTGATAGAATTTTTTTAGACCTAGTATGAATATGTTTTCTGGTACTCAGTTATACCAAATGCTTCCAAAATGCATATCACCTCTTTATCTCAGCTTACCCCTTTTAATCTCAGCTAAGCCTTGTTTTATTTTTGCTGTTGTATCTTCATTAATACGACTCGTTCACTACTGCTGAAGTTCACCTAAACATAATTAGAATATCATTCATTCATTCATTCATTCATTCATCTTCAATACTGCTTTATCCTGTATTTAAGGTCGCAGGGACCTGGAGCCTATCCCAGGAGACTCAGGGCACGAGGCAGGGTACACCCTGGACAGCGTACCAATCCATCGCAGAGCACACACACACACACACACATACACAGACGCACTCATTCACACACTATGGTCAATTTTTGGGAACGCCAATTAGCGTATAATGTATAACGTAATTATATAACGTATAATTGCTAAGCTTTTAAAATTGTGTAAAAATGATCAACCAATGGATAATAGAACGAAACATATCAGGGACTTGCACAGACATTTTCAAGGTCTGTTGCTCTTATTTTAAAAATGAACAACCACCATTATTTTAGATGAGTACAGACCTCTCACTCTCACACTCTCATTCTCTAAACCATGTGTCCTGGCCGAGGTCATGGGACGTCTAAGAACTGTCTCAGGGGGCATGAGGTGGGTGGGGTACACCCTGGACAGAGTGCCAATCCATTTGCAGGGCACAAGCTCACACACTGATAACCGGATAAGTGATATTTAAAAACACTGTTAGTGTAACACATTATTGTAGATATACTTTGGTCTAAACTAATTTACGCAGCAGTATGATTTTGCATCTAAAGCTTAACCCTGCCATCTATCAATTTGCTTTAACATGGCAGAATGCTCTGTCACGTAATTTGATAATAAAACGTAGACGCACAATATTCAAGCTTCTAAGATAAACTATGTAATTTCAGATGATTGTGTCGATATTTTATACATTATGCCAAATAAAAATGTTAAAGGAGAGGTTGCAGATTTATGTAATTGGAAATGTAACACACTTCACTATACTATTCAAAACCAAGTACTTGATTCTATTTGTTTAATTCATATATAATAATAAACCCCATATAATCCTTTTTTGTGTTTTGTGCTTTGTGTGTGCGGGTGGGGGGAGCTGGGGTGGGATGTCTTGCTTGTTTTCAGAGCAATGGTCCCCCAAACTGTCTGTGCATATCCCTGCAGAAATGGGTAACCTACTTTATATTAATGAGTAGGGGGTGGCATGAAGCATGCTATTTAATTTTGTTTATGTCATACACAAATAGCAATGAACTGCTTCTGCTTAAGCTTTATTTTTAAGATATTATCACATGTAAACACTATCTTTAATATTGTAGCAAAGACCTTGGGTAGCCCGCATGAGCGCTCAGAGCATTATCAGTAAGCACGGTCATTAAAAGTGAGAACAGCGTGCTGTGAATCGCAGCTTGCTCACACAGACAAGAAAGGAATCGTAAGCGCTTCAGTATGTTAAGAACTGAACTGCTCTTACACACAAGTCCTACTGTATGCACTCTCACTTGACTCCCACCTGTCAGGTGTCCTTGTTTACTATGTAGACTTGTCTAACATCACATACCGTAGTGTATGCAGTATATGCACATGTGTAATAATAATAATAATAATAATAATCTGTCTCAATTGAAATTATTCAAAACACACAGTGTTTTGGGAAGGAAAGAAATAGACCGACCTCAATGTTCTATACCATACATTGGACCTCAATGTCCCCAACTTGCGAACATTTGATTTACAAACAATCCAGGATACGAACAAGTATTCACACATGTTCAATTTCAAAAGTCACGTCACATTTCCGGCGAGCATTGTCACGTGTGTGCGTCGTGCATCTCAGGATGTCCTAAAGCAAGCATAAAAGCAGCGGTGATGAAGCTGGCATTGCAAAGAAGCACCAAGAAATAACGGTGGAGATGAAAGTGAAAATAATTGAGAGAATGAAGCAAGGTGATGAATAGATGAAAGACATTGCTTGTTCTTTTAACATGAATTGTTCAACCAACGGCATAATTCTAACGAACACTGAACTGTAATTTACTGTGTACAGCCAATTTTGTTAGTGTCCGAGTACCTAGACAATGTTTGTAGGACTTATGAATGGGCTCTCAGAACAGAACATGTTTGTATGTTGAGGACTTACTGTACTGAACCTGATTCAGTGTGAATAGAGCTTTAGACTCTTAAAACTATTTATAGGTTAATCCAATTATTATATATTATGTAATATATTCTATCTTTAATTATACAACAGTTAGTTTAGAGTTATCTGGTTGAGGCATTCTATGAGTCGTGCAGCACTGAGACCAGTCAAAGAAGCACTTTTAGTAAGAAAACACATATGATGAGGTTCTCTCATCTAACAAAACACTTGGTCTCTTTAGTAATTGTTTCTAAGTTGGACTGAATTGACTCTGAACTGTCTATGTGTCACAGTCAGGCCAGGCTCCGAACCCAATCTGACACAGCACCCTTTATCCCCAGAGTACTAATCACAGCCACCTGTCACCAATCAGCACGAACACATACTGTAAAGACCACACACCACACTTCAGTCAGCGTCCGGGCTCGTACCCATGAGAGTGGACTCAACTACGGACTTCCAAGTAAGACGACAAATACTTACCTGATTACTGTACCTTTGCTTTCAGAAGTTTCCCAGTCACTGTTCCTGAGTGTGGCGCTCCGTGTCGCTGTGTTGTGTGGCTACATAGTAGTACTTAACTACTACTTTCACCCCTGCTATTAATTACACAAACTGTCAGTTACCTGCTCCATCAGTTGTAGTTAGTTAGGAAACTGTATGTGTTGTCGAAGCAAAATTACTTGTTAAATGATCAAACAAATCATAATCTTTTGATAATAAATGGTTTAAAGAACTGTCATATAAAAGCAATATCACACTAAAGTTCATGCTGTTCACGTGTTCTGCTATGCTGTGACATCTTTAACACTCAGGGTGCACTCCCGTGCCAACAACATCACAGCCCTGCTGATAACCAGTGCAACATCACTCCCTCTAGTGTGACAATACTTAAGTATATTATATTGATAATACCAGGTAAAAGAAATTTGAACAGATGAAACAAAAGAAGCATGAATACCAAGGAAATTTGTACTTTAAGGGATTCTTACTGTAAATCTGTTCTGCTGTTAATGACCGAACTGTCTTGTTAAAAATGTATTACTGTATGCATGTTTTTTTTTTATGTGTTTTGTGATTATTTATCTTCTGAGTTACTGTACTAGGTTTAAGCATTCTAATAAATTTCTAATCATGCCCGGTCTAATGGTAGATTAGATTAGTCTAGATTCCTAGATTAGACTTGAGTGAGACAAGATGGAAAAGTAGTCCATTACTTTCATACAGTACCTTTAATGCAGTCACTGTTGTTTCGTTAAAGATACTTTGGTATGATGATTCAAGGCTTGATTTTAAGTGTAGCATTGAACTGAATTATTACGGTATATGTGTAGACAATTTTTTACTAAATGTACAGTAGCATGTAAAAGAGTCGTGAAGTAATTGCAAAACAATAATACTCAGACACATGCAGGTACAATACTAATGTACCGGCATGTGTCCTGGAGGAACGTTGTTTCGTTTCACTGTGTACTGAACTGGATATGGTTGGAATGGCAATAAAAGCCTACTTGACTTGACTTGACTCATGCAAAAAATAACTTTGGCCAAAGAACGTACAGTATGTACATTATATTATTTCAAATCAGATTGATACATTTTCTCGGTGCTTTTTCTTTTGACAGAATCCATTTGTGATTCTTGTTAAACTTTTGACTTTTAATGCAGGTTCAAATATACTATATGCACCAAGACTGGAATGAGTTGGCCATGGTACATAACTCCACACACTCAGATCGACTGCCCTGAGGCTCAATAGATTTTCATTTCTTGCCGCAGCACAAAGCCAATTGTTTTCATTCTCACTTTCATCAATAATTCGCTCAAGCTTAGCATGTTCGGAATCACAGGGCCTGCTGCTTTGATGAACTGGCAGAGAGAGAGAGAGAGAGAGAGAGAGGAATGTGAGTACAGAAGACAGAGAGCAAAAGGAGAGCGATTCCTTACTGTGGTGGAGGACAATAGAAAGAACAGTGTGCTGTGGAGGCGATGCTTGAATGTCTAACATAGCAAATCACTCTGCAATTTTCCTTGCACTTCTGTTATCCTCCCTCTCTCTCTCTCTCTCTCTCTCTCTCTCTTCCACCTCCCCCATTTTTCTCTCCGCCACCAATGATGGCTGTCTCAGCACTCTTTCTGCCGCAACTTCACAATAGGTACTTATTTGAGGAGGCACTCTGGCAGCGGAAGCTTTCGCCATGACAAGGTCTTATTATAGTGGAGGTTCAAAATGAAAGAACACACCCACCTTACCTTCAGTGTCCTACAGTATTGTGAAGACCTATGGCAGAGGCTGGGGAAGATATTTGTATGGTGGCTGTGCTGTAGGAAAGGAAATCAACAGCTTTATCATCACAACCCATCAGAACAAACTTTTTTTTTTTTTTTGCTTTTTACAAGTACAGCTTGGAGATGAACTATAACAAGTAGAGTTCAGATATTTAGTTCTTAAGGGACAGCTTTGTTGTGAACACACACACACACACACACACACACACAGAGAGATGATTTCATTCTGCTCCCGCTGCCTCACTGACAAGCTGGGAAATGAGCATATGGATCAAATAATGAGAGCTGAACCACAGATGAGTTTTAAATTATAGCTTTTATCCAGTGTGAGAAAGCCTTGTCAATACCCGTGCAAGAAAACCACACTTTCAGGGGCGACTTTGTTTTGGCCTCATCTCTGATTACCATTATAATCCAGCAGCGGCACCACTTAGGAGTCCAAACACATACACATAGCATTCAAGTCTGGGCCCTGAAAAGACGATTGCCTTATGTTTAAAGTCCTTTTTTTGTGTGGCTTTGCTATGACAAATGCTTTTCCAATACCCATCACAGGCGGGCAGACTTCTTTGGATCAGTGAAAGTGGCTCTGAGTCCATCAGCAGAAAGTTCCCTCATGCAAAGCGAATAACACTGAGCAATCTAACACACATGAAAAAAGGACAAAGGGATTTCATATTTTATTCCCCGTATATAAATGCTAATGTGAGAAGTAACAGTAGGTACTTTGTTTGCATAAGAATATACTGACATTCCTTCAAATTGAGAACATTTTAACTTTTTTTAATTTGTTTAAAATTGTGTTTCAGATGATAGATAACATGCATTAGTAGTCTTGGTTGAAATTTTTAAATGCTAACACTAAACATTTATAATCGGTGCAGTTACATGCATGCTTTTTCATGTGAATGCATATAGAACCCTGGAGAGATCAAAGAGAGACAATGCAATGACACTTCCATATCCTCTTGAGACCCCAAAGTCGTCATACTACAGTAGGACATGACATTTTCTTCTATCTTGGGGTCACTTGCAAATGTCTTTGTTTTTTGTTGTTCAGTAATTTGTTTTCTACATTCTACAATACTGAGGATTTCAAAACTATGAAATAACATATCGAATTAGGTAATTATGTACCACATAAACATGAACAACTACAGCAGCCAGTTGCTATTTTAAGACAGACTTTTGGGAATTGTTCTTGAAAGAACAGTATTGTGTCGAATGCATTTGCAAAACACATCAAGCTCCATGATGAAACCAGCTCTCATGAAGACCGTCCCAGGAAAGCAAGACCAAAACTTACTTCTGCTTCAGAGGGGAAGTTCATTTAGAGTTACCAGCCTCAGAAATTACCAATTAACAAACAGCACCTCAGATTAGAGCCGTTATGATAATTATGAAATTATCGTTACAGATCATGAGTCTCAATATCAACTTTGCAAAGATTATTGCATATTTTAGCATTTCTTTACAAAGTAGAAAGAAATAAACACCAGGGACGTCCATTGGGTTAGAAAGTGATCCCAAACTTTTATATCTATACAGTATCTATACTGTTTTAAAAAGTAGAGTTTTCAAAAGTTTTACGGAGTAAATTGCATTGGTCTCTCTCTCCCTTTTTTATTATTATTATTTTTTTAAAGCTGTATATCCTTGTGCCATTACTGTTACATGTACTGTTAGCTATAATTATTTTGCCTATATAACTTCAGCAAGTAATTATGAATAAGGAGAAACAATAAGGTAATGCAATGTATTGTATACGTACAATAGTATAGACCGGGTCTCAAGGATGCAAGATTTTATTATTCTCTTTATAATAGGTTTTAAGCTTATCTATTTAAATACAATTTATGTTTTTGTAATATGTATTTTATTGAACTGTGCAAACTAGAACTAGAAAACTAATTATATAAAACACTCCATTTTGTGGCATTACATTTGTGAAAGCATGATATGCAATTTTTATGCATGTATTTTGCAATTTAATAATTTTTTTTAATTATTAAAGGTAAAAACAAAAACAAAGAATTAACAAAGCTGTCAGTGCACATGTGGGATTGAGTGCTTCCTTCCCTAGAATTTTACTAATAACCCACTGCGCAATGTGACGTCGTAGCGACGTCTTTTCCATGTCATTTTGGACGTCCAATTTCCGTCCATAGATGGGGTTGTTTTGTAACGCCAGACGACGTCTTTTTTTCGACGTCTACCGCACGTCTAATTTTGACGTCGGTGAGACCGTCGTAGACCGTGAGACCGTGAGACGTCTTTTTCATGTCATTTTTGGACGTCCAATTTCCATCCATTGATGGGGTTGTTTTGTAACGCCAGGCAACGCCTTTTTTCCGACGTCTAATGTTGACTCCACCAAATTGCTTCGCCGGCTGACGGCGCTGTAGCTTGCCCAGGATCTTCAACTCGCCGCTCCGCTTTGATCGTGCTGTGTCGCTCGCTATCGTGGAGATAAGAGTTGGATTGATTGCTTCCCAATGCAAATGCCTGGAAGTACTTTACTCACCACAGCACGCACAGGAAACGCATTCACTCGAGAACCAAACCCAATTCAGCCTTAGCATGAACCGGAACACATTCAACAGATCTCTCACACACACATACTCAACACACCTAAACTTGGCTGAAGCCATTAACCCAAACACATTTCCTCATCACGGTGACCACAGCAACCCGCCGCAAAGCATGACGGTCGTCAGCCGCTGCCCCGCTCCCGGTTTTAATTTTATTTAAAGCCTATAATCAAGTTATTTATGTTTTTATTTGATATTGTATTACTATAGTGGTGTGGGCGGGGCAGCGGCTGACGACCGACATGCTTTGCGGCGGGTTACTTCAACCTCTTGTGGAAATGTCTTTGGTCTAAGTCAGATTAGGTCAAATGTTGAACGTCAAAATGACGTCCAAGTTGGGTCATGGTTGGACGTCCAAATAGTGGACCTAGTTTGGATATCAAAATGATGTAAAAAAAAAAAAAAAGCCAGGTTGTTGAACGTCAAAATGACGTCCTAGTTGGGTCATGGTTGGACGTCCAAATAGTGGACCTAGTTTGGACGTCCAAGTTGGGTCATGGTTGGACGTCCAAATAGTGGACCTAGTTTGGACATCCAACCATGACCCAACTTGGACGTCATTTTGACGACCTAATATGGCTTTTTTTTTGGACGTCATTTTGACGTCCAAATAGTGGACCTAGTTTGGACGTCGAATAGACGTTCAGAATTGGTCATGGACCGACGGACCCAATATAGACATGATCTGCACGTCTATCCGACGTCCAATGTTTAGTGGGAGAAAGTCATCATCTCATGACCTTGACCTGAGTAACATGAGCAGACTATAAAAGCAATGTACAGGAACATACCAAACAAAGAATAACTAGCTGGAGTGCTTTTGATGAGCGCCATAAAGGGACTCTGCTTTCTAAATATACTAATCCTAAGTAAGTGATTGTGCAGGAATACTTACATTAAATGACATTTTACACTTGTTGTCGTTGTGTGTCAAGCAATGAGCCTGGAGTCAACCATTCAACTTGACCAAAATATACACACAAATTATGCGTCATTGTCACATATTTTCATCCTGAGTAAAATAAATATCAGCACATACATCATTTAAGAATAATGGTTTCTCCTCCTTAATAAATTTCAGTATTAGTAAATTAAATTAGTTAATACATCGAGTTATTCTCATCCTCAATAAAGTATGATATTAATACATTACACTTTACATATATTAAGTCATTCTTATCTTCAAAATAGTACTGTGATGATGCATCCATCCATCTAGCAACCTCTGTAGTCCAATTAGGGACCATCGTGGTAGGGCCTCCAGTCAAAATTCACACCTACATTTACACATTACAGGCAATTCAGGAACACAAATTAGCCTAATCTGCATGTGTTTGGATTAGGGAAGAAACCAGAGTACATTTACATTTAGGCATTTGGCAGACGGTCTTATCCAGAGCGACTTACATTTTTATCTCATTATACATCTGAGCAGTTGAGGGTTAAGGGCTCAAGGGCCCAACAGTGGCAACTTGGTGGTTGTGGGATTTGAACCCGGGATCTTCCGAACCGTAGTCCAATGCCTTAACCACTGAGCTACTGTACACCTGGAGTACCTGGAGGAAACCCACTACAAGGGAAACATACCCTGAGGTGGGACTCAAATCCAGACCCTGGAGGTACAAGGCAACAAGGCTAACTACTAAGCCACTATGCCACGACTGTAGTAATGGGTTAATCATTTTCCATCCTCAATAGTTATAATAGATTAAGGAAATCATATTCTCAAAATGTTCAGTATTAGCTTATTAAGTAATTTATACCCTAAATATAGTACAGTATGAATAGATTTAGTGATTTCTATGCTTAATAAATAAATAAATAGATTTTTCAAAAAGTGTAGTATTAATTCAATGACTACAGTATTAATAAATTAAATTATTCTAAATCTCAATAAATTATTCACATTCTTAATAACATAATATTAGTAGCCTGAATGATTCTTATTATCAGTAAAGTACAGCTTTAATACAATAAGTAATTATTATTCTCAAAAAAAAAATACAGTTTTAATAGATTACAGGATTCAAATTTTTTGTTAAGTGCAACATTGAAAGATGTTTTTATGGTGATTTTCCTCCTCAGTATAATACAGTGTGAACAGATTGAAGAATTCTAAGCATGTTAATGTGCAAACAAACAGAAACAAAAATTCTAAAAACTATCTTCATCTATAGTCTATTACTCATCTTACCCCTCTCCCACAAATTATTTTTTGCCAAATAAATAAAATTTACAAGCACGCCAACTTTACAGTTTTATTATGTGTATAGAGTTCTCTCATGCATTTATTATTTTATTTATTTATTCATTACTTTCTTTCTTTCTTTTTTTTATTGACAGTTCATTTTCCCTGTGCTGTTGTTGCACACTTGGTTTTTTAGGGAAAACAGGAGACCTGGTGCATTTCCCAGTCATATATTTTTATTATGTAATCATTTCCACCCACATGTATTCCATTTGATGATTATACCAAGATTGTACAACTCTATGATTCCTAGTACTTACTCTCTTGTCATTTTATATATAAAAATTTTAAAGTAGGTTGTATTAACAAGGAATACATAGAGGTATTAATATTAACTAATAGTGCATAAAGCTGATTGCAAGTCGTAACCTCATTTTCGATGACGAGGACACAGAGTTTTAAGAAAACACAGTTTCCCCCAGCAGAGAGAGTGTATTAAATCGAATGTCAGCACACCCTCTTTATGCCCCATTTTTGCATTATGATAATTGCCACCTCAATTTTTGTGGTTGTAATTAGTGAGGTCTTCACTGTAAGCAGACACAGCGAGCAATGATGAACATCCACACACACACACACACACACACACACACACACTGACACACACATACTCAGAGCATTGGCATGCAATTACACTCCTGCAATTATAGTTCTATTGTAAAGCAGGGATTTAGGAGGGATTTATGCATGGTTGATGCTCCGGTGCAATTAAAAATGGAACAAATCTGGTTAATTCCTGTAAAAAAAAAATGTGTCGTGGTTTTCACATATCTCTACCGACTACAGCTTTCTATATACTGTTATTAAGAATATATTTTTTAACATTTGTGTTTAAAACATGCACCAGGAATCTGGATTTATACTTATGAATATCTCGCTCTCGCTCTCTCTAACACACACACACACACACACACACACACACACACACACACACACACACACACACACACACACACACATATGTATCTTAGTAAATTTATGAGGCCTTTCCTCTAACATACTGTAAATGTTAATGCCCCTGAATCTTATTCTAGGATTAATCACAGAATACACACAGGCACTTTTAATATTTACAATATTTACTGTGTTTTCATAGGTTTGCTTCATTTAATACTACTACTACTACTAATAATAATATTTATTATTATTATTATTATTATTATTATTATTATTATTATTATTATTATTATTATATAACAACAACAATAACAACAGCAATAATAATAATAATAATTACTATATTATTATTATTATTAGTAGTAGTAGTAGTAGTAGTATTAGTATTATTATTATATAGTTGTATTACAGACAACTATTAGCTATTCTGTTCCTTGTGGAAATTCTTGATCCCCACCAAAATATTTTAAGACACACACACACACACAGACACACACACTTGACATTTCCGTGGCTTCCTTCTGAGTTAGATGACCCAGCTCCTCTATGCAGCATGACGGTGGAAGCAGTGACCCAATAAAAACAAGCACTGCAGGAGAAACTCTCTCCCTCACACACACACACACACACACGCACACACACACAAGCAGTCTTCCTTCGTCTCTCTGAAGGTCCTTTATCCATCTGGTGGCATGCTGAATAGACAGTCTTTACATAGGGGTCTTGGGGCCGATAAACCTTCGTATTGAGAACCACTCTTGCATATTAACATGTTTATTTCAAGTGAACAGATTGCTAAGTGGCCCGACGGCCTGTGCCTAGTCTCTGTAAACAACATCATTTGGTTGTCTTAGAAACATCAGAAGAGAAACGAGTTGCCATTAGTATGTTTGGCTTGGCTGAAATTATGACATTAATGTCTACAACACAGCTGGTGCAATAGGCCATGCTAAGGGCTGGAAAAGAAACCCCATGCTTGAATGTATTGGAGCTAATGTTTAGCAGAAGACGCATGGTCAATAAAATCGGCTAAATGACTGAGACACCGCTTTGCGAAAATCTAAAACAATCAGTACTCCAGTTAGTTTGGCTGTTCGGGTTGATTTGCACATAAGGGAATGTGGATGCAGAATTGTGTGTCAAGTGCATTGTGGAATAAATAGTGAAGTGTTTCATTTAAAAAATGTACAGTATGCTCAGGGAAACTGGAAACATTATACAATTTGTCCATTATGTAGCATTTCTTCATTTATCATGCTACATGAATACATAGATAATTTTACACATTTGTATTAGTTTATACAAAATCGTGCAGAATAAAGCACAGAAGAGTAAAAAAACTCCCATTACTTCTCTATATAATCCCCTGCTACTTTAATGCACTTATTGTATCCCAGCATTTCACTAGTACTTGGAAACCATCAAGGAAAAAAAGTTATCTTAGTACACCGAAGCCATGATTGGACTGCCTGCTTCACATCCCAGGAACTCCTTTAATGGCCCGAACATGGGGAAATCATTTAAAACAAGGTCAGGACTGCATAAGGGAAGAGATATGTCAGTAACTTTAAATGGAGCTCCTGTAATGTGCAAGTGGTGTTGAATGATTGTGTCTACATTCCCTACAGACAGATGCGTCTCTTATCCATCAGTTTTCAAAATCAGCCGCTCCGGTCTCATCACCATACTGTGCTTGAAGTCTTCTGTAAATGTTAATCAGATTTACGCCTTCATTCACAGGACATTTTACAATCGCCTGTTTTACGTCTATAGTTTAAAAACTACCAAAATACATTAATTTTCCATAACCTGTTTTCATGGCGTGCGCCTGTGATGGGCGTGTGCCTCAATCGTTATCGCTCCTTGCTCACTCCATAGGCTCTCTACGTAGACAGCCACCACTTCTGCAGGTGCGCGAAGGGGGCGGAGCCGCCAGGTCGGGCTGGCTGGCGATGATTAACACCAATGGACCTCACATTATAAAAGCAAAGCGCAAAGTTGAGTCCGCGGTCCGGAAGCACAGCAAAGAGTCGCGCGGTGCGGTGATAACACATGTCTTTGTGTTGTGGTGGAAACCAGAGTAAAAAAGCATGCAAAGAACATGCACACTCTATGCACACGCAGGCAGAGGTTGGATTTTAAGGCTGCCGCCATGGACGTGCGAGGAAACAACACCAACCGCTGAGCCACCAACAAAATTTCATAAATCATAAATTAATACTGTAAATGTATTATAGTAATTGCTAGATAAAGGGGGTCTATTACTGGGGATCATGTGGATCACTATGCTGTATGAGTTAGCACATCCAGGCTCAATTCCTGCATCCCTCATTGCCAAATTCTCCCCGTGCTTTGTGGGTTTCCTCCGGGTTCTCTGGTTTCCTCCCACAGTAAAAAAAACCATGCAGATTAGGCAAACTGGAGTTCCGAAATTTCCCGCAGTGTGTGAATGTGTGTGAATGTTGACCGAATGCCACGGGTGTACAAATGGGAATAAATTTAATGATCACCACTGGTCTCCATCACTGGACTAGAGGGGTTCCTAGATGGATGGAGGGATAGATTAGAGCAGGTATTACATCAATATTCAATTAATAGAAATAAATAAATAAATAAATACACTGTCTAATAGGCCCACTTTACATCTACGTGTAAACCTTTTTTTTTTTTTTGCACCACGTTAGTCAGGTTTAATCAGAAATGATCAATAAACCCCATTAGAGATAGCAGAGCTCATACCGAAGAGAGGCTCTCTGTGCAGCTGCTATTAACAGATAACGACAACAATTATAGAGAAGTGTTTAAGTGAATTCAGAGGTAACAACAGTGCGCAAACTCGTTTAGAAAATGAGAATGCAAATCACGCTTTGTTTAAATGTATTCATTTGCGTACCAAGCCATGTTTTAAGAGTGGGGTTTCTTTTTTTTCTTTTTCGTTGCGGATGCTTGAAATAGCTTCGGAGATGACTCACTTTATCAGATTTGTGTAGATTCGTTCAGATTATACTTTGAGATGTAAGAAATATTAAGAAATATCATATAAAATATCATTTGATACATTTTTGGATAAACTTTGCTGTCAAATATGAAGCAATCTGAAACTATTACAGCATAATAAACACTTTCTTTATTTTTTTTCCTGTTCCAGGATACAATTCTAACATCTGCATTGCAGTGTTAAACAGGGGGAAAAAGACTCATAGAGAGAGTTAATGAGACAGAGGTGTTACGGGAGTTATGGCATGGTAATTACACCCCTTCTGCTCCAGGCAACCCCATTTTCCATTTTATCATCCCCCATCCTATTTTCCCCGTCTCTCTCTCTCTCTCTCTCTTCTTTTCTTCATCGATGCATCAAAGTGCCTCATGAAGCCCTAAATGGTGACAGCACAAGATGGGAGAATGATTATTGATATTTGTAGTCTGGTACGTTCTCTGAATTTTATGATCCCTTGATGACAAGGCAAGGAGTGACATAAACACACACGTACACACACACACACACTAACACATTCTGGGGTTTTGTTTTGAAGTTTGTGAAGCTGTCATGTGGGTGATAAATGCACATTGTCTGTTTGTGTCTGGAGGTATTTCATGCTTCTCCAATCTCTTATTTTGCTGTCAAAAAACAAAACTTTTCATTAAACATTGAGGTAAAAAAAAAAAAAAAAAAAAAAAGAAGACTATGGCAACCTTTCGAGTCCATGTTTCAGTGTGTCTGTATGTGATACACTCACTCACTCATCATCTATATACACTGAAAACCCTAATAAGTTAATTGGACTAAATTGATTGAGTAAACTCGTTGTCTCAATTTAATTGAGTAATGGAATCTTCCCAAACTTGCATATTTAAGTTTACTTAACTTGGCGGTTTTGTAGACTGTACTTAAATCATTCAGTTCAACAAACTTAGCACTTATTTACATGTACTTAAACGATTGTGGGGTGGGTTTCCTCCGGGTACTCCGGTTTCCTCCCACAGTCCAAAGATATGCAGGTTAGGCTAATTGGCGTTCCTAAATTGCCCGTAGTGTGTGATTGGGTGTGTATGTGTGTGTGCCCTGCGATGGATTGGCACCCTGTCCATGGTGTACCCCGCCTAGTGCCCGAAGTCTCCTGGGATAGGCTCCAGGTCCCCCACGACCCTGAACACAGGATTAAGCGGTATAGAAGATGAATGAATGAATTAAACGATTGTGTTCACTTATATAATATATATATAATAATTATATATATTATATATATAATCTTTTTAAGTGTACTTATATATTTAAGTTAACTCAACATGAAAATGTAACTTAAAACTGTTAAACGATGTTCTTTATATTTGACTGCCAAGCTTTGTGCACACCGAACTGAAATAACACAATGAACAGCATATTTAATCTTAGATTTGTTTATTGACAAAATGTCACAATATTGTAGCGTTTTCCACCGCTAAAAGGGAACTTGGAGATGAGTGAGCTTGGTTGCTGCCCACTGCAATGGCTGGGAGTATTTTATTTACCACAGCACACATATATTATGAGCAGCACATTCACTGTTATAACACGCACATGTCAAGCACACACACCACACACACAACTTGGCCGAAGCCATTAACCTAAACACCCTTCTCTAACATGGTGGACACATACTGTAGAGAACCCCCGCAAGGCATGATGGTCGTCAGCCGCCGCCTCGCCCATGCCACAATATTATTGAAAACAGTAAACGCTATACTGTAATGTAAATAAGGTTATAGCCTCACTTTAAAGGTGGTAAAAAAAATTTATTAACTAGTGCAGTACATCAATTGTACAACTCTATGCACATATATACTTCACTCAAGCATCAAGTATTATGTTAATGTAAACATAACTATTACATTTGACTGTTAAAGCTTTGTGCAAACATAGCAAACTAAAATAAAACAGTCAACATATAGTGTTACCAAAATTTCACAGTATTACAGTACAAACTATACTGTCGTTGAAATATTACTGTGTCACAACCACTACAGAGGTGTACAATATCCTAAATGAACTACTGAAGATCAGTTGTAGAACTACTGTATGCATTTTACAATTTAAACATGCTTTTTATTCTTCATAAAATGTATAATTGAGATCATGAACTCAAGGTCGGAAAAAAAAAAAGAAAAAAATAATGGTGTTAAAGTATCACAGTGATGCTTCTTAAGCAAAAAGTTGGTTTTCCAGGTACAGTTTTTGTATGACCACCATATATATCTAAACCCTTGTACATGGGTTAAAGTTAATTTGTCAACAAGAATTCCCAAATAAAAAATAAGTAGCCTAAATTTATTCCCATTATGGTGAATACTTGTATCTGAAGCCATTTGTTTTCTGATTTAAAAAAGAGAGAAAACACCTTGCACATGGTATTAGAATTTTACAATCAAGAAGACTACATTTGTGAAAATGACCTTTTTGTTTTTCAAAGAATTAATCATGATTTTGAGCTCACAACACTTGAAATCTTAAGTGTATGCATTTTGATGGTAAATAAGTTAAATGAACTCATATTTTTAAGTGATAGGTCCAAAATGCAACATTTTAAGTAATGTTTAGTCAACATTACTTGATTGTATAAGTAAAGACAGCATTAGGGTTTACAGTGAGTATATGTCCTGTATACAGGGTTGTGTGAGGCCTGGAACCTGGATGGGGTGCCAATCTATCACAGGGCACACACCAGTCATTTCCCATACGTACACACTCACATGTTCATTCACACACTATGGGGAATTTGGGGACGCCCGTCAGCTGAAGTCAGCTTGGACTGTTGGAGGAAACCGGAGTACATGGAGTAAACCTACAGTACTGTACCAACCAGGGGTGCATTTCCCAAAAGCATCGTTAGCCAACTATGGTCGCAAGTTCCGTCGTTACCAACATAGTTCAACAACTAGGTGTTTCCCGAAACCATAGTTCAAACGAACATTCGCAAACAGCGTCGCAAACTTACGTGGTTGGAACTACAGCCTTCGACCTGTGGTTAGATGCATAGTTCCTTGCCGCGGCTGGGTGTGTTCTATTCACAGTTAACGACCCTACGCCCTATTAGTTTCTAAAAAAATTCCCAACCACTTTGAGCGATTTGGAAAACTTAATGTTTTGGTGCTCATATATTAGGTTATTAATTTTTCGGTTATTTTTATTACAAATTCACTTTAAACAATATAACAGCGGTACCATCGCAATTATTCTCCCTTCGAAGTGCCCTACAGAAGCATTATTTATGCCGGTTGGAACACAGCCTTGGTTTCGTTTGTGCGAAGAAAAGGTGAGTTTTTAACTGAGTATCTTTAAATATACCCAAAGAGAAATGTCTCATAACAATATTTGTAGTATTATGTTAGAGGTTTTCACTTATAATGAATGTTATCTGTACTGTTCACGTATTCAACATATACAGTGCACAAAGTGTTAAGCACTAAGAAATTGTAAAATTTATGCACTACCATAGTGTAAGCCTATTTAAAATATTACTCAATATACAGTATGTAAGCCTATTTAAAATATTACTCAATATATATTCAATGAATGTACCCAAATAAATCAACAAACTGGGGTTTGGGTACTGGCTGGGAATCGAACCCGGGCCGTCCACACGGTAAGCAGAACAGCTACCGCTGAGCCACAAGTTGGTCACACCTGCAAAGTCCCTCTGTCACGTTTCCCTCTCTGTCTGCGTCTGGAGTGGGTGCGAGGCATGATCGCGGAGGCAAGCTGACGGTTAACAAAGTTCTTTATTTTTTAAGTCAAACAAAACATAAACACTCCAACACAGATTAACGTAAAATGAACGGTTGCCAGACGCCTGACTGGAGTCCAGCCAGGCTATTTATAGCACTAAACACAAGCACTAATCAAATCAACTTCCCTCGGTTCAGGTGATCTTCTACGTCACCTGACCGAGGTGCAAACTGGGAAATGAAGTGAAAACTAAACGAAAAACAAACTACAACTCAAAAACCAACAAAAGTATAAATGGCGCTCTGGCGCCATCTAGCGGTTAACCGTTACATTACCCCCCCTCCCAAAAATGCTCCTCCGGAGCATCACCGGAGGCCCCGGACACCCAACCCAATGTTCTACCTCTAGCCTCCTATCCAGGAGGCTGGGTGACGGGGCTGGAGGACTGCTCTGCGGCTGCTGGGCTGGAAGCGTGCTCGGCGGTTGCAGAGCTGGAGAAGGGCTCGGCGGCTGCAGAGCTGGAGAAGTGCTCGGCGGCTGCTGGGTTGGAAGCATGCTCGGCGGTTGCAGAGCTGGAGAAGGGCTCGGCGGCTGCAGAGCTGGAGAAGTGCTCGGCGGCTGCAGGGCTGGAAGCGTGCTCGGCGGCTGCTGGGCTGGAGAAGGGCTCGGCGGCTGCAGAGCTGGAGAAGTACTCGGCTGCAGAGCTGGAGAAGTGCTCGGCTGCTGCAGAGCTGGAGAAGTGCTCGGCTGCTGCAGAGCTGGAGAAGTGCTCGGCTGCTGCAGAGCTGGAGAAGTGCTCGGCTGCTGCAGAGCTGGAGAAGTGCTCGGCTGCTGCAGGGCTGGAGAAGTGCTCGGCTGCTGCAGGGCTGGAGAAGTGCTCGGCTGCTGCAGAGCTGGAAGCGTGCTCGTAGACGGCGTGGGAGCGGTCACTGCGCTCGTAGACGGCGTGGGAGCGGTCACTGCGCTCGTAGACGGCGTGGGAGCGGTCACTGCGCTCGTAGACGGCGTGGGAGCGGTCACTGCGCTCGTAGACGGCGTGGGAGCGGTCACTGCGCTCGTAGACGGCGTGGGAGCGGTCACTGCGCTCGTAGACGGCGTGGGAGCGGTCACTGCGCTCGTAGACGGCGTGGGAGCGGTCACTGCGCTCGTAGACGGCGTGGGAGCGGTCACTGCGCTCGTAGACGGCGTGGGAGCGGTCACTGCGCTCGTAGACGGCGTTGGAGCGGTCACTGCGCTCGTAGACGGCGTTGGAGCGGTCACTGCGCTCGACGGAGGCGTTGGAGCGCACTCGGCGCTCGACAGCGGCGTTGGAGCGCACTCGGCGCTCGACAGCGGCGTTGGAGCGCACTCGGCGCTCGACAGCGGCGTTGGAGCGCACTCGGCGCTCGACAGCGGCGTTGGAGCGCACTCGGCGCTCGACAGCGGCGTTGGAGCGCACTCGGCGCTCGACAGCGGCGTTGGAGCGCACTCGGCGCTCGACAGCGGCGTTGGAGCGCACTCGGCGCTCGACAGCGGCGTTGGAGCGCACTCGGCGCTCGACAGCGGCGTTGGAGCGTGCAGTGCGCTCGACGACGACTCTGGAGCGTGCCGTGCGTTCGCCAGTTCAACGTCGTCCTCAAAGCCGGGAGGCGGCGGCAGAACAGGCGCATGGGACAGCGGCTGCTGGCGTGCTAGCTCGCTATCCTCGAAGCCGGGAGGCGGCGGCAGAACAGGTGCATGGGACAGCGGCTGCTGGCGTGCTAGCTCGCTATCCTCGAAGCCGGGAGGCGGCGGCAGAACAGGTGCATGGGACAGCGGCTGCTGGCGTGCTAGCTCGCTATCCTCGAAGCCGGGAGGCGGCGGCAGAACAGGTGCTTTGGTCGTTGGAGCTTGTGCGGAGCTCGACAACTGCGGCGTTGGAGCGTACACTGCGCTCGACGACGACGTTGGAGCTTTTGCAGAGCTCAACAGCGGCGTTGGAGCGTGCACTGCGCTCGACGACGACGTTGGAGCTTTTGCAGAGCTCAACAGCGGCGTTGGCGCGTGCACTGCGCTCGACGACGACGTTGGAGCTTTTGCAGAGCTCAACAGCGGCGTTGGAGCGTGCACTGCGCTCTCCTGCAGCGTTGGAGCGTGCACGGAGCTCGCCTGTAGCGTTGGAGCGTGCACGGCGCTCTCCTGCAGCGTTGGAGCGTGCACGGCGCTCTCCTGCAGCGTTGGAGCGTGCACGGAGCTCGCCTGCAGCGTTGGAGCGTGCACGGCGCTCTCCTGCAGCGTTGGAGCGTGCACGGAGCTCGCCTGCAGCGTTGGAGCGTGCACGGAGCTCGCCTGCAGCGTTGGAGCGTGCACGGCGCTCTCCTGCAGCGTTGGAGCGTGCACGGAGCTCGCCTGCAGCGTTGGAGCGTGCACGGAGCTCAACGACGGCTCAACGTCGTTCTCAAAGCCGGGAGGCGGTGGTAAAACGGGTGCGTCGGACAGCAGCTGTAGACACGCTGGCTCGCTGTCCTCAAAGCCGAAAGGCGGCGGTAAGACGGGTGCGTCGGACAGCAGCTGTTGATACGCTGGCTCGCTGTCCTCGAAGCTGGAAGGCGGCGGTGAGACGGGTGCTTCGGGCAGCGGCTGCTGACACGCTAGCTCGCTGCTGAGTGTTGGCGAGGGGGGAGAAAGCTCCGAGCCCGCTTCGCGGTTCTCCTCGAAGTGGAGGATCATCTGCTGGAGCTCCTTTACATACTCCAGCATTTCACTCACCCGTTCCGGCTCCGGAATCCACCACATGAGCTCCTCCTCTCTCTGCTGCTGCTCTGCCTGGGGTTTTCTTTCCCCCTCGTCACCGCCGTACTTGGGCTTCCTCGCCCTTCTCTTCCGGCCAGTGCGGGGAACCACGTGACCCCGTGCCGCGTCGCCCCTGAATGGCGTCCGCCGAATTGCGAGCCTGCAGCCCTCCCAGCTTTGTGGTGTGTCTCTCTCTCTCTCCTCGCTGCTCTCTCGTAGGTGCTCCTGCTCCTCCAGCAATCTGTACTCGCAGCTGCGGTACATCTCCTCCTCGTCCTCTACCAGCCCGATGTTATAGTCCCAGCCGTAGTCCTCCTCCTCGCTGTACCGCCAGTTCGTCAGCTCGGGCAAGATGGCCACTGCGCCCCCCCCAAAAAACTTCAGGAGGGGATCCTCCGCCATGCCTCTTGGTAGGTCTGGCAATCTGTCACGTTTCCCTCTCTGTCTGCGTCTGGAGTGGGTGCGAGGCATGATCGCGGAGGCAAGCTGACGGTTAACAAAGTTCTTTATTTTTTAAGTCAAACAAAACATAAACACTCCAACACAGATTAACGTAAAATGAACGGTTGCCAGACGCCTGACTGGAGTCCAGCCAGGCTATTTATAGCACTAAACACAAGCACTAATCAAATCAACTTCCCTCGGTTCAGGTGATCTTCTACGTCACCTGACCGAGGTGCAAACTGGGAAATGAAGTGAAAACTAAACGAAAAACAAACTACAACTCAAAAACCAACAAAAGTATAAATGGCGCTCTGGCGCCATCTAGCGGTTAACCGTTACACCCTCCACTTATTTCTGACTTCCTCTGGGCTTCTCTCATACCCATTCCCAGTTTTTGTGCGATTTCATTCCAATTTTTTGTCCGAATTTGTAACTGCGAGCTCTTTTTTTTAGTAAATTGTGGTTTTCGTGTCATTTTTTTCACGTCAACTCTCATTAAACCATGGCTGTATGTAAAGGGACTTATATAGGAAATAATATTGAGCAAAATGGGTAACAGGTGTTCACAACACAATCCCAGCGTTTTCAAAACCCATCATTTCTTTTTATTTTAATTGTACTGATGTATCAATACCAAATAAAAAATTAGTTCAAATGAAATATTGAAAAATGAAAAATGTTGTGTTTGTGACATTATTACACCACTTCTACGTTACGTCACTGCGAAAGCCGAAGAGAGAGAGAGAAAAAATAAACACACTATACAGTAGGGGGCGATATGTGCCTATTGCACTACTCCGCCATTGTATCGAAGAAGAAGAAGAACGACGGTTCAAACCAACAAAGTTCTAACCATGGAAGTACGACACAGGTACTATGGTTTTGGGAAACACTTGTGACTAGTTAGTTATTGTCTTCAACGTTGCATCGTACCATGGTGGTTAAGCAAAGAGCTACATAGTTGTACGGGAAACGCACCCCAGAGCGAGAGCATGCAAACTCCATGCACAGGCGGGAATTGAGAACAGTGCTAACCACTAAACCACTGTGCCACCTGCTTGGTAGATTTCCTACAGGTTCTCTGGTTTCCTCCAGCCTTGAATCCCAAACTGCCCGTAGTGTGTGATGGTGTGTAAATATTGACTGAATGTCCTACCACAGTTGTACAAATGGGAATAAATTTAATGATCACAGTCCCTGGTTGGACTAGAGGGGTTCCTAGATGGATGGAGGGATACCCGGGGAAACCCACCAACCACAGCAAGAGCATACAAACTCCATGCACAGGCGGGAATCGAATCTGGACCCTGGAGGTGCTAACCACTAAACCACTGTGCCATCTATCAACAATGTTAATAAGCACAAACGCAATTTGATAATAGCTTTGAAGTCTTCCCTTTGTAATTTGAGCTGGCTAACGAGATTTTTTAGCAACCTCACTATGTTTGCCTGCAATTATGGATTTCTAACGGAATAAACGGGTAAAATAATACTAAACATCAACCTTAACATACTTTCTTCTTTTTCTTCTCTCTGCTCCGAAGTGATGCCATTTTGTAGACATTTTATAACTAGAAATGGCAACAGTTGACGTGATTACTTAATTAAACGAGTCTTAGTTCATATGCAATGAAAGATTCACTCCCCCTTATCATTCTAAAGGATTTGAGGACAAATTAATTCTGTCACAGTGTAGGAACATGCAAAAGTAATGAGTTATTATCCAATTACTTGTTAGAAGTCAAAGAGAAATGAATAGACATGGAGGGGAAGAGAGAGAGAGAGAGAGAGAGAGAGAGAGAGTGTGTGTACTGGTTCCTCTCAAGCATCTGTGCATCTCTTTATGAATGATGAGGGTAATTTCTCCAAAACAGTCGAACTCTGCTACCCAAACACCCACCCTCATTTGGGAATTATAAGAAAGCTTGTTGGAATGTATACTTGTGGACAAAGTGTAACCGATAAATAATTAGAATAAAAAAAAATATTGCACTGTACACATACAGAGAAATGGTAATATAATGTTTGAAATTATGAGGGCGAGTCAAAAATTATCCACACTCGGTTACATTAAAACTGCTTTCTATTTAAGGCTACTAACTGTTACATGTGGAAGTGTGAACGTGTAACATCAGTTCACTTGTAACTACAGTGCGAGCAAAAGAGCATAAGTCAGTTGGGATTTGCATAGATAAAGAGCACCTGAAGGCTAAACTCTGGGTTGAGTGCAGAGGACTGCTATTCAAGGCTATCTAATTGCATGAAAATGCACACCGCAAAATCTTTGTTTTGAGATGCTCTAGAGACATGCATAAATGGCTAATTGCTACTATTGCTACCTTGTATAATGCGAGTAGTCTATAAAATTAAACATGGGCATACTGCAAACAATCAGAATACAATAAGGTTAAAGGGCATGCCAAACATTATGAGCTTGTTAGACAGTATATGATGTTGTTATTGGTATGAAACACACAACCAAACATGTACTGTAAGGCCCACAACTCTTTTCCTCAATATGTTAGATGGTTAGCTGGATCATTGTTCATCTTACTTTAACAAGTATGCTCATTCGAGATGCTTGAGAAAGAAGCAAGAAGAATCTGCAGCACAGAGACAATGTGCGTGGGATCTGTTGTCCAGGTAACCATCAATCACTTTGGTGCACTAACCAATCTGCACTTTCATAATGACCTGCCAATCATTTCTCTAAACTAGTTTTGTGCCATTGTTTTGTTCCTGTCCTTCCCACGTGGAGTGTAGCTTAGGTCACGGTATGGTGTGAGTGACAGCATAAACGCTTTTGTGTTGATTAGAAAATCAATGCATTTTTGTGTAATCGTCAGCTGAAAAGTAACCAGTTTCAAGATAAAATGTAGTGAGTAAAAGTACTTTTTTTTTCATAAAAAGTAAAAAGCAGAACCTATAAGCAAAAAAATCTTGAAGAATATATACGTGTATGTACATATGTGTATATACGTAGGCGGCACCGTGGCTTACTGGTTAGCACTGTTGCCGTGCACCTCCGGGGTCCTGGTTCAGTTCCTGGCTAGATTCGATTCTCGTCTCTGTGTGCATGGAGTTTGCATGTTCTCCCCGTGCTTGGTGGGTTTCCCCAGGTCCCCTCTTTCCTCCCACAGTCCAAAGACATACAGGCTCATTGGTGCTCCCAAATTGCCCATAGTGTGTGAATGAGTGGATGAGTGTGTGTATATGTGTGGGTGCCCTGCGATGGATTGGTACCCTGTCCATGGTGTACCCTGCCTTGTGCCCTAAGTTTCCTGGGATAGGCTCCAGGCCCCCCATGACAGGATAAAGCGGTATAGACAATGGGTAAGTAAGTGACCTGGCCAAAAAAGTCAGCACCTGGATTTAACTAGGCAGCCGAAAGACCAACAACATCAACAACATGGGTAAAAACCTTCAATTGGATAATTACTTACTGATGTAGTGAGTAGCTTCTCATATCTTAAAAAAAAACAGGTCAGAAGACAATTCCTGTGGTCATGTTGAGGTTACTCTTTTTCAGGAGGGGCAAATTATTGACATACCTCAAGCAAAATAACTAAGGAGATTGCTGAAGCTACTAATATTAGGGTAAGAACTGTCTAGCAACTTTTTAAAAACCTGTACAGATAGTGGTGAACCATCATCTTTGAAAGAAAAGCAGTTTGGAAAAAAAACAGAAATCACTTAAATATTTTAAAAAATATGTATGTGTGTGTGAAGCCGAGAGGAGGAGGGGGTGGGAGGGGAGGCTGTAAAGGCAAGAGTGTGTGTGTTGGTGTGAGTGAAGGAGCATGACGTGAAATTGCGTGCGCACACACACACACACATACACACACACACTCTTGCCTTTACAGCCCCCCTCCTCCTCTCGGCTTCACACACACATAGACACACACTCTCTGACTTACACAGAAACTCTGCAAGCGCTAAGCGCTAAGGGGAGACGATTACCTATAATTCCACAGTGCAAGAGAGAGAAAAAACGTTGGCTCAGTTGTGATCATGTGACGCTCGGCGTCAAAACAAGAAGCGCATGCGTGATACATGATACTCTGTACTCGTAAACCAAGACAATGCTCGTTTTCCAAGTCAAAATTTACTAAAAAATCTTTGATCGTCTTGCGGAACACTCGTAAACTGCGTTACTCTTAATCTGAGGTTCCACTGTACTTAAAAGTTTAATAATAATAAAGCAACACCAGAACTCTCAGCTATTTGTCACAGCTAAATTTCAAGCATTTTGTCACGCATAATGCGAGAAAACTCAAGAAATTGGGACTAAACAGCTATGTAGCTTAAAGAAAAGGACTTATCAGTGTGACTAATTTATTGAATGTCATTGTATGTTATAACCAAATTAAAATCTGGTCATTTTTATATTATTTCTACCTCTAAATGCAGATTATAATATTAGGCTTGATTTTTATTCTCCTACATTATACCCATGAAGTTAATGAAAAACAGGATTAATAGCTATGACCGTTGTGCTGTTTAACTTCAATAATAACCCATGTGGTCAGTATTTAACTGAAGAATTAAATTGCTTTCAACTGGCTGTGTATCTTCATTCCACTACCCAGAGGACTATAAATAGTAACACGTTGTGAAAATAGCAAATGTAGTAAATACCAGTCTCTCTCTCTCTCTCTCTCCCTCACTGAGACAGCTCATTGTTTCAGACTGATTGGTCTGCCTTTACCCATTTACTCACCTGTCCATCACTTAGGCTGACTAAGCCAGCTGTCCCCTAGAGAGTGGTCCAGGACTATAGCTGTCTGTGCAGGTAGAGCCACTAAGCAACAATCCAAAATAAAGAACATAGATATACATGGATGTAAATATACTGTCATTACACATGACTGAATAACACACGTGCCTAAAGTGTAAGAAATGTCAAGACAACATGTTGACACTCAGAGATGTGGACTTGCATCAGCTTTAACAAGATAGCTGAACCAGAGAGAGAGAGAGAGAGAGAGAGAGAGTAGATTAGTAGTTTCACATACTGAGAGTTTTAGATTGGGTTTCTGTCTGTGTGAAATTTTGCCTATTCTCTCTACATGGCTTGCTCTACATTGTCTGATTACCTTATACTGGTATGTGGATTGGCTGTACGTTTGCGTGTCCCATCCAGGTTGTAGTCCTGTTTTAGGGCAACAGTAGCTCAGAGGGCTAAGGCACTGAGTTACTGATCGGAAGCCACCTCGGACGGGATCGTACAGCCTTCTTTAAAATGTTAGCCTTGGTCCAATTTAATTTTAATAAAGTGATTCTAGTGGCAGCATGGTGGCTTAGTGGTTAGCACTGTCGCCTTGCACATCCAGTGTCTGGGTGGCTTATACAGGATAATGCAGTATACTGTATATGATGAGTGAGTGAGTGAGTGAGTGAGTGAATAATTCTAATATTTAAAAAAAAATCCTTAATGCCACAATAAGGAAAGTTGCCATACAATTGTAACAACCGAAGAGCGCTGCTGGGATGTGAGTACCATCAAGAACATGCAATGAATGTTTACAGTATGTTATTGGCATTAATTATAGAATATGACAAATACAATAAAAAAATTAAGCTTGAAAATTATGACAAAAGCTGAGTTAGGTCGGTCTGTCTTTGCTTTGCTTTAAGCTGTAAACAAATGCCTAAGCTGATGGAAGATTTATCACAAGTCTCCCTTATCAGGAAATTGATATTTAAAAAAACTGCATGATCCCTTCTTCCAGAGGATAAATTATGGATTAAAAATAGACTTTATTTGCAACTATAGCTTCTTTACACACTGTGCAACATTTTTGATCCAGCAAATCAGCCCAGATACATTTGAACCATTTGAAATTGTTTTCTCATTTGACAGCTTTCCCATTTAACCAAACTTAGTTCACACTTAATTCAGCTTCTCTGTAATCTGTCTTCAGGTTTTGAACTTTTCAGGTGCTGTCACGCTGCCAAACAATTTTATTATTTGCATGGGTCTAAATAACTTCTACTTACTGCTTTTTCTTTAAGCGATTATTAGTCATTAATATAATATAATATAATATAATATAATATAATATAATATAATATAATATAATATAATATAATATAATATAATATAATAATAGAATAGAATAGAATAGAATATAACACAGGTGCATCTTAATAAATTAGAATATATTTAAAAAGTTACATTATTTCAGTAACTCTATTAAAAAAAATAAATTCATCTATTATATAGATTCATCTTCCTCTTCACAATACCCTAAAACCTATAGGTTTTAGGTCGGGTGAGTTTGCTGGCCAATCAAGCACAGAGATACCATGTTTCTCAAACCAGATATTAGTATTTTTGGCAGTGTTTTCCTGATGGAAAATGAAATCAGCACCTCAATTAAGCTGTTCACAACCCTGGTCTGGTCCTGGAGGGCTCCTTGCAGTACACCTTGAAGTGTTTTGTTTTGTTTTGTTTGTTTTGTTGGCCCCTAGCACACCTGATTTGTGTGGTAGATGGAAGTGGTAGATGTGGTAGATGGGTCTTGAAAAGGGAATCTCCCAAATGCCATTAAAATGTAAAGCAATTGAGTAAGCAATTGTTGTTGTTGTAGTTGTTGGTGGGTTGTGGTGATGGTGGTGTTGGTGGTGGTAATGGTGTTGATTTCTTGCATGCACATTTTTTCCCTGTAAAGTACCCAAAAAATATTTGACACCATTTGGTCCAACACTTCCGAGGTCATCGCTGTGCTGAAAACATTAACATTGCATTATGCAAATAATAAAAGTGCAAAGACTTCTACAAGGAGAAAAAGGCTAAGTGCAGCGCAATTTAATGCTCCTGACTTTCAGCAGGGCCGTGAAGGATGTTTTCAATTAGAAGCGAGATAATTTCATTCATTGTTACACCCGCTGAAATTGCACTTTTACAAGCTTGACTGACTCCCTACTTCAGAGCTGCAGGTTAATGAGTCATGTACATTGAGCACATGCACTGGAACGTCCTCTAAACAGACTGACACAAGTTGCTTAAACCTGTGCCGTTGGTCTTAAAGGAATAGACTTTTAACCAATGTGATATTTTGTTCTTCAGAGGAGGCATCTGTACCTTTAAGAAGGATGAAATATTTCAGTCTTGAGGCACTACCCCCCTGCCTATCCCCGCATTTATGTACCAGTGCTGCTATTCTCCGCATCTTTGAAAGAGGCTGGAGTGCTGACTTTGTCTCTTAAATAAAATAAAAAAATCCTTAAAAGAACAGGGTGCAGGTCCCAAGCCAGCCTGAAGGACTAAGAAGGAAAGCAATATTTCCATCAGAGGTGCTGCTTTATGGTTTTGAGCACAGAGAAAAGAAGATTGAAGAGCATGGAAGAGGAGCAGAGAGCACTACAAGAGAGTAAAGTTATATCTTGAATTAAAAATGTATTAAAGATAAGACAAGAGTTATCTGCATAAACGATGGCTAATATCCTGTAATCAGACTTCATTTTCAAGGAAAGAAAAACCACACAAGAGGAGTGGTTCTAAAGTTCATCAAGACCACGTTGTAAAATTAGTTTTTCTGTGGCTAATCTTCAGGACACCAAAGAAGAGATAATGTCTTTTAGCTTACAGATAAAGGACATTTGAAGCGTCACATTAAGATCTGGTAAATCAGTTCTGTCTGTATTTGCTCTTTGATTTGTCCAAGCAGTTTTTGGATTATTTGTTTGGATGATGTTTTTTTGCCATTAATGTTTTTTTTTCCATGTAGACTATTGTTCATTTTGCACTAAGTAAAATTACACTGTTCAAACTGATTTTACAAATAGAGACATTAATGAATTAGTTGAATTCTTTATAACTGGAAAAAAAAACAATGCAGGAATGATCAGGATTTTATGGCTGGAATCATTTCAAAGACTTATGTTGACTATGTAAAGCTCCTGAGGTTACAGAAGAAGTGTGCTTATGGATCTGAGCATTACGCCTGATGAGCATCTACCCTTCCCGGGTGAGACAACTACTGCTCACCACACCTCTGCACCTCCTGCTCTGCCCTCCCACAGTCCAATCTTGAAGCAAGGGCTTGCGGCCGGTTTTAAGAGGGTTTATCGGACAGAGGAGGATAGCCCGAGCCCATTTCCAGGGTTGCTTCCAGGCATCCTGGAGATGAGGGTAAAAGAAGGCAGCAAGATTCGTAACCTGATGGGCTTCGCAATGGCACGGATGCAGTGCGAAGAAGGAGACAGCAAACAGGTCGGGCTGAGGCAGGTGGTGTTCACCGGTTCGGGCCGAGCAGTCACCAAAACCATCACCTGTGTCGAGATAATGAAGAGGAAAGTTGGTGGACTCCACCAGCTGACCAAGCTACGCTACAAAGGTGTTCGGGAGGTGTGGGAGAGTCAGGAAGGAGGCAGTGCTAAAATGACCGTTCACAGGACTGTACCCTCTATCAGTATCCTTCTCTCTAAGGACCCATTGGACCCTCTTGAGCCAGGATATCAGCCTCCTGAGATGCAGAGCGCTCTCTGGGAGGAAAGACAAGATAGTGATGCAGTGTGTGTGTGTGTTGATGCAGGAAAAAGGCAGTTTGACTACACTGTCACACAGAGTGAAACACAGCCAAAACGGTTCTGTCATCAAGGTGGAATCTCTATAAATTAAGTATTCTGATTAGTGGGTAAATTAGCCAGATGATTACTTGCTGAAATTACAAAGCTATTGCAAAGGAAATCTGAAGGTAGTTTCTTTGCACATTTTTTAATACTATCACAGATTGTGATTTTAGCTGATTGACATGCTACAGTATCTATAAAGCCTAGATCTGGACTGGATAAGTTTATCTAATTATTTCTGTTACAGCATATATCCACTTGGAAATCACTTAATCATGCATGGACTTCTTCCTGCTCAATGCTGATTGACTTTATCCTTAATGTTTCCATCGATTCTACTAGTGTCAAAAAACATATATATTTTCTAATTAACATCTGAATATCCTTTTCTAATTGGCACAAACTCTTCTGCATTAAAGTGCACAGTTGACTTTACATTAGGACTAAATAAATCTAATTAAATAACAATAATTTATAATGTAATATGAAAGTTGTAAATGCACCAACATTCCCACAAACATAACATGCATACTATGTTTAAATGGAAAAGTAAATCATTTAAATATATTTTTTGTGAAGACAATGAATTATAAAGAAACGCAAAAAAATATGCACAAGAATAGGTTTCATTGTTCATATTTTAGAAAATATATCAAATGTAATGTTTGTTGTAGTCTTTCTTGTTTTTGTTGTGGGGGCGGGGCAAGGTATTACAAGTATGCATAAATTTGATGACAATGTGGTAGAGCAACCAAACGTTCAAGGCTAAATGTATAAATGTATAAAAGTCAATAATAATAATAATAATAATAATAATAATAATAATAATAATAATAATAATAATCCATATTTGAGTGTAAATGCATTTATTTTAGTGTCAACCCTATCCACACCAAGCATCAGCTTGGAAAATCTCACTAACTAAATAAAGAAAATTATATTCCTTGATCGGTATCAAATATATAAAGCTTTCTGAGGCAGACCAAAGCCTACACGCTCTTAGAACTGACTTTGCTGCAGTGGTTTTAGATACAGGGTGTTAAGATAGGACATCCATCATTTTAGGGCAAAGATGACAGCGTGTCTATGGGGCATCTCATCCTAGTGAAGTTCTTGAACCATGAGTGACTTTGTATTAAGTTTTTTTTTTTTTGTGTGTAACCTGAGGATATTTTTTAGGATCGTGATGAAAATCTCTGAGGCTTGAAGAACACTTAATGCATTTAATTTATCGCTCAGACCCATGTAATGGATTTGACAGTACACTGCAATGAGCAGTTAGTACTTGCAGTCTCATTATGGTTTTGCTTTTGCCTGTGGATGAAATACAAAGCAATTCTTGGAAACATCGAATGGTATTTGAGTGGTCTTTAATGGTTTCCTGAGGTTCTATTGTCTTCCGTAGACATACAATTAACCTCCGTGTTCAGCTCGGGAAAATAAAAGAAAACGCGGTGCTGAACCGAAGGCTTGGGAGTGTCAAGCAATTGCATTTGCTAAAGAACTCGAATGGAACAAACTTCAGAATGCTGAGGACAGACTAAAGGTTATCTGGGAGTGTTTATCGCTGACTTAACAGCTTTCACCCTGCACGGTGCTGTCCTATAGGGAATCTGTTTCTTTCACATACATTCAATTCAATTCAATTTTATTTATATAGCGCTTTTAACAATGGTCATTGTCTCAAAGCAGCTTCACAAAAATGAAAGAAATTTAACAAAAAAAAACAAAACAAAAAAAAATAATAATAATAAAAAAAAGAAAATAATAATAATATATATATATATATATATATATATATATATATATATATATATATATAATAGTAATAATAATAATAAAATAATAATAATAATAATAATAATAATAATAATAATAGAAAAGAAAATAATTGGAAGTGTGTATGTGTGAGAAAAATGTGCAGAAAATAATAATGAGACGAATGAATGAAATTTCTCTGATGAGCAAGCCAAGGGTGACGGCGACGGTGGCAAGGAAAAACTCCCTGAGATGGCATTAGGAAGAAACCTTGAGAGGAACCAGACTCAAGAATACAAATACAAATTGGGCTTTTAAGTTGTAAGACTAAGGAAATGAGCTTAGCAGAATAGTAATTAGAAGTGAGGTAGATTTGGGATTTTTTTAATCAAATCGTACAGCCCTAGTGCATTCTATAATTTACAATAAAAGCAACAATCTAAAGAGCCTGTAATTCTAGACTTAGAGTAAGTGTCAAAAGTTTGCATCCCTCCCCATAGTTTTATCTTTCATTGTTTAAATGATATACATTTTTATTTATGCTTAATATGAACTTATTGTTTATTAAGTTTATAAAGCAGCACAGTTGTGTAGAGGTTAGCATTGTGGCCTCGAACCTCCATGGTTGAGGGTTCAATTCCTACCTTTTGCCTGTATGTGTGTGGAGTTTGTATATTCGCTCTGTGTTTGGTGGGTTTCCTCCCACAGTCCAAAGACATACAGCTTAGGCTGTAATTGGTGTTTCTAAATTGACCACAGTGTGTATATATGAGTGTGTGCTCTGCAATCGATTAGCACCCCCGCCGGGGATAGTCTCCTGGGATAGGCTTCAGGCTTCCTAGCTACAACCATGTACAGGATAAGCTGTATACAGAATGAATGAATGGCCTAATTTATGTATTGACTAATATTAATTTAATAATTAAAATAATCACAAGAAGTTACAAATACAACATGTATAATATCTGGTACAAATTTAAAGTTAAAAATATAAGGTATAAATAAGAAAAAGATAACAAAACTCTGTGAGCTGCTCAGGTTATTAGGTTTAATAGAGGGCAAAATTAAATTTTTCAATAATTTCTGTTTATTTTGTTATTATTATCTTAGAAACTTTAGACCACTGTTTTATTATATTGTCTTATAATTAAATAAAGATTGTAAAAGCAAACACATTGTTGAAACATGTTATGTTTAGCTCTTAATTTTGTAATAATAATTATCTTATTTTTTGCAAAAGTGTTGAAATAGTTATTCGTAAAGAGGACTAAAAATAATAACACACTAATGAGGCTTTGATGATTGTGAAGTCATATATAAAATATGTGAAGTCATATATGAAATGTTGATGAAGTAGAAGGATAATAATAAGAAGAAGAAGAAGAATGATTGCAACTTTAATGGCCATGGCCTTTCCACTATGGTTGAAAATAAATTCAGGTGACCCTTTGATAACAGTGCGCACTTTTTTACTTGGTCTCTTTCTTTCACCCACTCTGCGCTCTCCATCTCTCCCTCTCTTTCTTTAGCGGATAGGACCGAGGGCTCTAGGATGGTGTGGTAGTTCACTATCTCCCTCCTTCCAGATGGCACAGTCTTTTCTTATCTAGAAGAATGGCCACTGCCTCAATTTTTCACACTCTCTTATCTCAAAATCCTTTAAATTGAATATTTACTGGGCTGATGTTTACAGCCAGTGTTTGACTGCTCAAGGCAAAACACTGTTCTCCCACTCTCTCACTAGGACAGACTAAGGGGGGCATTTTTCACTCTCATTCTCTCTCACTTTCATTTTTTCTCACTCCCTTTTTGCCCATTCTCTCTAATAAGATATTCTCCTGTTAGATAATAAAACTAATTGACTATTTGCTGCACTGGAAAAAGCATTCAGTCTGAATAGATGTAAATTAATGTTTAGCTAGGGAATTTATCATAATGCTACCTTTAAAACCCATGATTTGAAATGTGAAGTGGAAAATAATACACCATGACATTAAAAGGTGCTTGTTTACACTTTTGTGAAGGCAACATATGAATATGAAGATTGTGCCTCTTAACTACAGACAGGTAGACACTTGAATTTCTATTAAATGATGGTAATGTTTATGGATCTTCTTTGACATTGACAAAGAGTTATGGACACTACATACTGTACAACGCCAAAACTGTACTGTTTAGACAATTGGGAATTCAATGCCTAGATATGCCACCTGCCACTGTTGGGAACTTAATCCCACTCTGCCTCCAACTCCCTAACCAGCTGGTATATAATAAGAACATTATTCCATTATACTTTAATGTACACTGGGTATAGAAAAAAATCACCATCTTAAAATAATCACATATTGTTACTTTGCAGCCAAAAATGAAGAAATGAATGAAGCTGTATTTCCTCAGGACAACATTTACAGTAACTTTAAAGTAAAATCTATTTCAAGTCATACACAGCACGATATGCAGTGAAATGCTACATAAAAGAAACAAATAGTAATAAAAAAACAGAATTACTGATATGGAAAATGATCATTGTCCTCCTAAAAATGACTTGTAAAATCAAACAGGTGAAGCTAATCACTTTCTTAATGGCACACAAAGGTTTGATCTCGGCTTTGCAGTATTTGCCAACTCTTCTTTGCAGAATTGGCCGGGTTGAGTTAAATTTGATGGTGACCATTCATAGACTGCAGTATTAAAACCATTCCACACATTTTCAATAAGGTTTAAGTCTGTGCTCTGACTAGTCCATGCATAGACATTCACCTTTTTCTTCTTCAACCACTGTGTGGTCATTTTTGCTGAATGCTTTGGTTACTTGTCATGTTGGAAGGCAAACCTTGTATTTTGCCCTATCAATTTTCTTTCTATCAACGTCCTGGGAGGGTCTGTGTTGAACCAAATACCTTCCACATCTTAAGAATAGACTTCACTGTGCTTTTAGGCAGTGATCAAGCCTTTAAATTGTTTTTGCATTTATCTCTTAATGAAGATCTTTTGACAGTGCCTTGCCACCGGTACTTGATTGTTTGCGTCAGATGCAATACCAGGGACCGAAAACCTCCAGCTAATCAAACTGATCACAGTTGAAAGTCGAACGGCTTAGTGTGCCATCAAGAAGGTGTTTAGCTTCACCTGGTTAAGTTTTCTTTCACTTGGATGTTAAAAGTTGCAGTAAGTATATACAGCTGGGTAAAACACAAACTGTCTGTCTCCATTTCAACAAAATGTGATTATGTTAAAGGGGGGGGGGGGATTATTTTCCATATCCACTGTATATTTGACAAATTAAGCATTCAAATATAGTATATATATGTATAATATATGCACTGTATATACAGGTATCTGGTTATTACAACATGTTAGGAATACAGAGGTACACCAATAAAAGGATGTCTATAAAAACTTTATTACAATGTCTTGGAGAAATTTTATGCTGGATTTTGCAAATTTTAAGTCCAAAAACCGTCTTGAAATTCTGACAAGCTAATCGCATGTTCCATACTTTAGCATATTGCAATAAAAGAATGTCAGTGATATTATTTTATTCCAGCTATATGTAGATGGGGGGGGGGGGGGGGGATGACAAAGGACACAAGGAAAACCTTTTTATTGCTGCCATCTTGTGGTAAGGAGAGTGAACTTTAGTATTTAAATGAAATGTTTTTATTTAATAGTATTTTTAATCATTCTCTTTTACCTTTATTTCACAAAGGTCTCCAGCTGAGACTTTTTTTTTCTTACAAGGGAGACCTGGTAGTGGCTATGATAAATACAACATAAGAATCATTACATATGATATACATAGAAGAATAAGTAAATCCAATATTGTACCTTATATGTTGTGACCAGCGTATACAGGAATGCTTTAGGAACATCAATACTTTATAGTGTAGCATTTACAGATATTTACAAAATAAAAAAAAATATTGAGTATATGACGTGTAAACTAAAAATAACTGTTCTGTTATGACTCCTTGAACCAGCTCTATATGAAGGGGTAGAAGGGTGAATTTCTAATGTTCAGGGTGGCATTCTTGGGGTACATTATTGGCCTTGAGGGGGTGCTCATGGACCTCGACAAAGTTTTTGTCCACCATAAATTAATAGAAACAGAGCTTCTCACACTTACTGTAAATTGGCTCTGGGTAAATGGCAGCATTGGCTGGAAGGAACTCTTCTTTCGTTCATTATATTTACCAACACATCAAGTCTGCAATAGATGGATTCACAGAAAGCACAATGAACCCTGGCCTTCACCCACTTCAACTTAACCTTCTCCATACCAAAAATTTCCAATCTACACTCAGCACCCTCTTGTAAAAACACCAAAGAATGAATTCTGTCTGATTCACATATTATACTGTAAAAGCTCTAACTTGGGTCCTGTATACAGTAAGGATATCAAGAATTCTCCAGAGATGAGGGTTCCCAAACAGTGCCCAGTGGGGAAAATTTTGTGCCTTTTATGGGCTACAGCTGTCCAGCCATGAGACACCCCAGGACCCCACAAGAAATACAAAGAAAATTCTGATTAATTTTTTATTAATTTAATTCAGTTTATTTGTATAGCGCTTTTAACAATTGACATTGTCTCAAAACAGCTTTACACAATCAAAAGAATTATTTAAGTTTGTATGGAATGTGAATGTGTATGAATCAAAATGTTCAGATAGTCCCTGGTGAGCGAGCCCGAGGGCGACAGTGGCAAGGAAAAACTCCCTGAGATGGTAATAGGAAGAAACCTTGAGAGGAACCAGACTCAACAGGAAACCCATCCTCATCTGGGTGAAACAGATAGCAGGAAATTATCTGGATTTATACAGTGTTAAGTGTTAAGTTCAGCTATAATAGTTGATGTTAATTGATGTTATAATAGTTGATGTAGAATGGAGTCCAGTAGTTATTGGAGACTCAGATAGACTTGTAGAAAGTTCCAGTCCTGAACTATCTAATTGTCAAGTCCTCAGAGAAACAGCTGACAACACCAGTCGAGGCCAGAACCATCTTCTAAGTAGATAGAATCTTCCCCAGACACCAGACGCATCCCAAAGAGACACACGGGGCATCCATGCGACGAGACCTCCAACCAGAAACGGGGCACCAGGATGGATCAGGCAGGTCCGGAGGGCAGAGGGAGTCTGGATCACTGGCAGCTCAGGAACGACATGTGTAGCTCGACAGAGAGAGAGAGAGAGAGAGAGAGAGAGAGAGAGAGAGAGAGAAAGAGTGTAAGGGGGAGACAGGGGGAGAGAGGAAAGAGAAAGAGGGGGAGGAAGAGAAGAGGAGGAGAGATTGCAATTAGGTATGGTCACAGTCACAATGTATAATGTGAATGTATATTTACTGTAGAGTGCAAGCAGGGACTCCGGCAGGACTAACTATGACAGCATAACTAAAAGGGAGAGCCAGAAGGAAACACAAACATGAGGGGGAACTGAGATGTAAAGCAAACAATCACCTCACCGTCAACAAACCTGAGTGATCAAATGAGATTGAGGAAGACAGCATCTAAACAAACCAGTTCACCATAATACTCTACGTCCATGAGTCCCCCAGATCTGCTCCTTTACCTTATGGCAAATCTACAGTATTTATAAAAATGCTTGGCTAAATAAATAGGTTTTTAGCCTAGACTTAAACTGTCAAAGATGAACTAACCTGAGGTGACCAGAAGACGTAGCTTTAGCGGTTAGCCCAATGTACCGTGGATGGTAAACCCAAACGCGGAAAGAAGCGAGTAGGTAGGATAACCACGCGGCTTTAATCTAAGGACTCTCACAAAATCGGAGCAAGGGAAAAACACAATTTTAACCCACGTCCTATAAATACACACACAATAGCAGAAAGCAGATGAACCAAATGGTGAGTACTCACGGTTTGCTGAAACGACAACCGAAACCGACATGGGCCGAACTCAATGACTGAGCGGTAAGCCATCGTTTATTTACCTCTTTTATACTTCCTGGTTTGGCGCCCGTTTACTTCCGGGTCCTAGTGCCGGGCGCAGATTGAGTGTGCATGACATAAACACTGAGACTGTGTCTGAGTCCCGAACACTATTTGGAAGACTATTCCATTATTTTGGGGCTTTGTAAGAAAAAGCTCTGCCCCCAGCTGTAGTTTTCATAATACGCGGTACTGATAAGCAGCCTGCATCCTTTGACCGAAGTAGGCGTGGCGGATCGTAAGACACTAGCAGTTTGCTCAGATACTGCGGCGCGAGACCATTTAATGCCTTATATGTCAAGAGTAGTTGTTACGACCCCCGGTCTAGGGTCAAGGGACGCAACAAAGAAAATAATACATTTATGTTAAATAAATGAATCTTGCAACCAAGAAATCAGTGCGTGAATTTTTATTTTCATACACACGCACATACAGGAAGCTCTGGGCTTCAGGATTGAGCCAGGCCAAAACAATAAACAAAACCCCCCCTCTATCTCCACCCTCAAGCTAACTAAACTACCAAAAGAAACGAATATAAATCAAAATACAGCAACTAAACTAACTACCTAACTATCCACAAAAAAACAGGAGAAAACAGGGGACAACAAAAATGGCGCTCAACCCCTACTGCTTCCTTGCAACTAGGTACAAACAAAAAAAAGAACAAAACAATATATATACAATATTTACAATGAAAGAAAACTATATACAATAGCGGGAGGAACACTTCCATCCACGCTAACACAAACAAACAAAAAGAAAACCCAAAACAACAAACAGGAAGGAGAGAGGCAAGGCGCGACACACAGGCTCTCTCTCCAACCAAACAAACAAAAACACACACACCCACACAATCACTCAAAACAAATACAAAATAACAAACAAATACACAGTCACACTCCAACACTTCAACATACAGTCAATCACTCAACCAACCACACAATCCAACAACCACACAATCCAACGTTCACAATTCACAATTCACCAATCAACAGAGCACGGAAGTCACACACAAAGTATAAGTCGCGCCTTGTCTGCTTCCACTCGTGAGCTTAAGAAGGCGTGCAGATCCACAGCCAGCCAATTGCGGCGCACGTCACGGCACGTTCCATCGGGGCGGGGCTTCCTGCGAAAAGGAGAGCGGGAGAGAGAAAGGGGGGAGAGATCGCGCACGCGCCGCCGTCGCGCATGCGCACATATCCGCGCTACACACACACACATACGTGCACTACTTCTGCACGTAACAGTAGTATTTTAAAATCAATGCGAAATTTCACAGGGAGCCAATGCAGTGAAGATAGGATAGGGGTGATGTGCTCATATCTTCTGGTTCTAGTGTGGACTCTCGCTGCTACATTCTGGACTAGCTGAAGCTTGTTTATGCTGTTACTTGCTAACTGAACAACCAGACAGTAAGGCATTACAATAGTCCAACCTAGAAGTGATAAAAGCATGAACTAGTTTTTCTGCATCGTTTAGCGACAATATATTTCTTATTTTGGCAATATTTCTGAGGTGAAAGAATGCTATCCTGGTGATATTATCTACATGAGCTTCAAATGAAAGGCTGGAATCTATAATCACGCCGAGGTCTTTTACTGTTGCACTTGACGGAACAGAAAGGCCATCTAAAGTTACGGTGTGATCTAAGATTTTACTTCTAGCTGTATTCGGTCCTATGACTAGAACTTCTGTCTTATCCGGATTAAGCAGAAGGAAGTTAATTAGCATTCAATTTCTTATGTCCTGCACACATTGCTCAACTTTAGTAAGATGGTTTTTCTCATCAGGTTTTGTTGAGACGTATAGCTGTGTGTCGTCAGCATAACAATGAAAACTAATACCATGCTTACGGATTATGTTGCCCAGAGGAAGCATGTAAAGGGAAAAAAGCAGTGGGCCTAAAACTGAACCCTGCGGAACGCCAAACTCCACTAGAGAACATGCAGAATAATCACCATTTAAGTCTACATACTGATAACGATCGGTCAAATAGGATCTGAGCCAGGAGAGGGCTGTACCCTTAATTCCTAATACATTTTCTAATCTGTGAAGAAGAATAGCATGATCAATAGTGTCAAAAGCTGCACTGAGGTCGAGTAATACAAGCATAGTTACACAACCCTGATCAGAGGCCAATAGGAGGTCATTTACTACTTTAACGAGTGCTGTTTCTGTGCTGTGATGAGGCCTAAATCCTGACTGATAAAAAAAATGTGTGGTAGTTGATGTGAATGTACGCTTAATACGGTAGCCGCGGTGCTGTGCGTACATTATCACTGTGACACACTTGAATGGAGACAAGATAGTGATCTGAGATAATTTCAGACAGTGGAATTGTGAATACATTTCTTATAATTAATCCGAAGAATATTACTAAATCTAAAGTGTGACCTGCTTTATGAGTGGGTCCTACTACACACTGATCTACGCCTATGGAGTCCAGTATGGACATAAATGCTGTTCTCAGAGGGTCTTCTGGATTCTCAAAATGAATGTTAAAATCTCCAGCAATTAACACTTTGTCTACAGAAACGACCAGGTCTGAGATGAAATCTGCAAATTCACTAAGAAATTCAGAATACGGCCCTGGAGGTCTGTAAATTATAATTAGTGGAATCGACTGAGCTGATTTAATATACTTAAATAGACTTATGTTACTATAGAGAATTTCAAATGAGTTAAATTTGTGTCGGTGTTTTTGTACGATAGACAGATTATCATTATGAATAACTGCGACGCCTCCTCCTCTACCAGTTAACCGAGGCTGGTGTACTGTATGTAGCTGTATCCAGGAGGACTAGCTTCATTTAGAGCTACATACTCATCCTGTTTAACCCATGTTTCAGTTAAACAGAGTATATCAAACTCCTGATCTGTGATAATTTCATCAACAATAACTGCTTTTGACGCGAGAGATCTAATATTTAACAATCCTAGCTTCAGATCAGAGGTGCCGGCTGCGCATTCAGTATGATCTGAGTTTGTGGTCTTGATGTTAATTAAATTATTGAAACAGACTTTCTGAGTCTTTCTACATTTTTGCTTAGATCGGCGAACAGACACAGTCTCAATATGGTGAACCCTAAGTGACGACTCTATGCAGCTAGCAGACGGTTGGTTTAGCCATCTGTCTGCTCCCTGGCCTGGGCTCTGGATTGTCACCGATTAACTAGACCTCTACTGAGACTATGAGCTATACTGCAGGAAATGAGAGCAGCACCTTCCCGAGTGGGATGGACACCGTCCCGCCCTAACAGGCCAGCTTTGCCCTCAAAGGTCTTCCAATTATCTATGTAGCCCACATTATTTTTAGAGCACCACCTGGACATCCAGCAATTCAGCGACCATAACCTGCTGTAAGCTATGTCACCACGTCTCATTGGGATGGGACCAGAGCATATTACTTCATCGGACATCGCCTTCGCTAATTTAAACACCTCTGTAAAGTTACTCTTACTAACCTCTGACTGACAAAGGCGTATATCGTTAGCTCCAGCATGTACCACTATCTTAAATAACCTGTGCTGTCCTAGAGCCCTAAGATTACCTGCTATGTCCGGTGCTCTCCCGGGATACACCTAACCACTGCCGCTGGCGCCCCTAAAGGTCTAGCTAATGTCACGTGCCTCAGTATAGAGTCTCCTATAACCAGAGCTCTTTCAGGTTTCTCAGCGGGTGCATCACTGAGGAGGGCAAACCTGTTGGACACGTGACGCGCAGAGGAGGTGTGCTCCAGTGGGCTAGCCTTAGCGTTAGCTTTGGCTGAACGAGTATGCCGCCGAGTCGTCACCCACTCGCCCCGCTGTGAGGGCTCTAATGCCGGAGTCGGGGGCTGTTTATCTCCGCCTGTTGCACCCAGACTGTCCGCTACAGGAATAACACTGCTCTCACACTGTTTAACACTCTCTTAAGTCTGGATGCGCTCCTCTAACGCTGATATCTTCTCCGTCAGAGTGCTCACTAACACACACCTATCACAAATAAAATTATCACTAATGACGGATGGGCAGACATGCTTCAAGGTCTTTGTCTCATCCTGTTGAATTTGGATGGGCAGACATCCATAGGTTTGTCTCATCCTGTTGAATTTGTGTCCAAACCAAGCTACTCTACTCTACTTATGCCTCAAAGACCATGTTCCTACCTACTGACTTTAACACTGATCTATTCGGCAGAATGTCATGACATGGTATGCCTGACACCTGGTTATCATTCCCACACTAATGGCCAAGAGCAGGAAATGGCAAACAAAGAAATCAGACTTTCTGCACCAGTAACCAGGACTGGGAAATTCTTTCCCTGGGTGAAGTATGTGGAGAATTCCTTCATAACTTCAGGAACCAAGCTTAGTAAATTCTTGTGCCTTCAGGGATACCAGCCATCTCTTTTTTTTGTTGGAGCACCAACACCATGGACGTACCCATAGTAGGTAGCTGGTTTAAGAGAAGTAAAGAAGCATGAGACAGGTATCATGAATAGACACCTGTCTCTGAACTCTAGAGATTGGGTGTACCTGCTTTAGACTACCACTCATACCCTTTACAGACAGCAATCACAAATACCTGAACTCAATCATCAGTTACCTTTTTTAAGGAGAATTTACATACTTACACATTGAAAAGTATATAATCTGTGTTTTTATACTAGTTCTTGCCAAGCTTTTTGATTATTTATAGTCTTTCTGCTGTACTGTATATTGGATTTCTTTACTTGCTCTCTGTCTGCACTTTGACCTTAATTGTGATCATCTTGATTGATGCATTAAATGGAACCTACTGTATACTGTTCACTGCCTGGTCAAAAAAAAAAAAAAAATACATGCTCAGGGTTAAATGTGGTCCGTTGGAGCTGTAGCATGAAGGTGGCAGACAAAAATAGATTTGACAACTTAATCAGGAGAAGGGGGCTGTTTAAACTCCACTCACTGTTAGACAATACTTCTTCACCCACACAGTGTGCTGTCTAATCAAAGGAGCACATTCTGCCAGATTCTGATCGCTGGCAATAATTTTTTAAAGTTAATTACAAATTAAGGGGAAACAGTCTCCAATACACTTAATATAATATAATATAATAAATATACCTGGGGGAGTGGATAAATAAATAATAAATGTCGCCTTGCATCTCCAGGCTCTTGTTTTAATTCTGGGTTCTGTGTACAAGGAGTTTGCACGTTCTGCCCGTGCTTGGTGGGTTTCCTCCTGGTGGTCCGGTTTTCTCCTACAGTTCAAAGACATGCAGGTTTAGCAGACACACAAGCATGCAAACATGAACTTCCACGAACGCCATCTTCTGCTGCATTAGTGAGTGAGATGCAATGAACAGCAGCAACATCCATAACAACCAAAGAACGAGGAGGCAAGAGAAAGAGGTGCCGACTTTGTGCACCAAAAAGTCACAAAAGCTTCTCGTGTCACAGATGTGGTATATATACTCAGGAAAAAAAGAAGCGTCCCTTTTTCAGGACTGCGTATTTCAACAATAATGTTGTAAAAATCCAAATAACTTTACAGATCTTCATTGTAAAGGGTTTAAACAATGTTTTCCATGCATGTTCAATTAACTATAACTATCAATTAATTAACCTGCACCTGTGGAATGGTCGTTCAGACCTTAGCAGCTTACAGAAAGTAGGCATTTAAGGTCACAGTTCTAAAAATACAGGACACTAGAGACTTGTCTACCGACTGTGAAAAACACCCAAAGAAAGATGCCCAGGGTCCCTGCTCATCTGCGTGAACGTGCATTAGGCATGCTGCAGGGAGGCATGAGGACTGCTGATGTGGCTAGGGCAATAAATTGCCATGTCCGCACTGTGAGACGCCTAAGACAGCTCTACAGGGAGACAGGAAGGACAGCTGATCATCCTCACAGTGGAAGACCACGTGTAACAACACCTGCACAGGATGGGTACATCCGAATATCAAACCTGCGTGACAGGTACAGGATGGCCACAACAACTGCCGACTCACACCAGAAACACACAATCCCTGCATCTCACAGCAAGAATTGACAAATCTGGTCCAGTCCATGAGGAGGAGATGCACTGCAGTACTGGTGGCCACACCAGATACTGACTGGTACTTTTGATTTTGAGCCTCCCTTCATTCATGGACACATTGTGAAACATTTTTAGTTTATGTCTTATGGTGTTGACTCTTTTAGTGTTCATACAAATTTTTACACATTAAGTTTACTGAAAGTAAAAACAGTTGAAAGTCAGAGGACGTTTCTCTTTTTGCTGAGTATATATTTGCAAGGAACAGGCAATGACCACAGTACTGTACATTACTCAACCTGCTCATGACATGGCAAAACTGAGGAATATTGGGATTTTCAGAAGTATGTGAGAAAAATGTTAATGTGTTTATACTGTGTTTATTTTAAGCATTACTTTTGTAATATCATTAAGTTTTCCCTGCGTATATATCTCATACTCCTTCTACTGAATTATGTGAAGTTTTTATGCTCTTTTTTAATAAGAAAATTGAACTGATCCACCAGCAAATGGTTCCACCCAGCTCTGGTCTTAATATTTCCTCTGGTCAATTGCTAAGGGCTGACTATACCTTTTCTACTTTTATACTACCAACTGAGGAAGAAGTTTGTTATATTATACATAAATCTAAATCTGTTACATGTCAACTGGACCCTCTACAGACTCACTTAGTTAAAACAGGTTTACCTTTCTTATCTTCCTTAATTATAGACATCATGCATGCATCACTTCTTTCCGGTATTGTTCCCATCGGTTTTAAAACTGCAGTGCTAACTCCAATCCTCAAGAAACCAGGCCTTGACCCAAGTAAATTCGACAACTATCGTATTTCAAATTTGTCGTTCTTGGCTAAAACTCTTGAAAGGATTGTTACTTCCCAGCTCTGTGATTATCTTTCCAGTAATAGCCTTTTTGAAAGGTTCCAATCTGGCTTTCGTTCTCAACATAGTGTTGAGACCGCACTAGTGAAGATATCAAATGACTTGCTGTTGGCTGCTGATTCTGGACTTTTATCGATTCTTATACTCCTTGATCTTAGTGCCGCTTTTGATACTGTCTCACACATCATACTATTGAACAGATTGGAATCTATTGGTATTACTGGTATAGCCCTTTCTTGGTTTCATTCCTATTTTTCTGATCGCATGCAATTTCTACAAATTAAACAGTTTCAATCAACCACTACTCCAGTTGTCACTGGTGTCCCTCAGGGCTCCATGCTAGGACCTCTCCTGTTTCTTATCTATCTTCTTCCAATAGGGAGCATATTTGGGAAATATGGCATTCAATTTCACTGTTATGCAGACGATACCAAACTCTATCTCTCCTCTAAACCTTCCATGATGTCTCTCCCTTCTGCTCTTGTTGAGTGCCTTGAAGAGTTAAAGCCTTGGTTTTCAAGCAATTTTCTTAAATTTAACAATAGTAAAACTGAAATTCTTCTTGTCGGCACAAAATCAACATTAGGAAAGGCAAACATTTCTTCTGTTTTAATTGACAATCTTAATGTTCCTTTATCCAACCAGGTCAAAAGTTTGGGAGTCATCTTTGATCAAACACTGTCATTCGAAGCCCATATTAATAGTGTTACCCGCTCAGCATTCTTTCATATTAGGAATATCAATCGTTTACGTCCCGCCCTTTCAACGAAGAGTACGGCTATTCTTGTGCATGCTCTTGTTACATCGTGGATTGATTATTGCAATGCTTTATTTTATGGGCTTCCTTCAAAAATACTTTATAAATTGCAGTTAGTACAAAATGCTGCTGCTTGGGTCATATCCCAAACTTCTAGTTTTCAACACATCACTCCCGTTTTGCAAAATCTGCACTGGCTCCCTGTTAAATACCATGTAGATTTTAAGGTTCTACTTTTATACCAACAAAGCACTAAACAACTTGACACCTTCATATCTTTTGGACCTTCTTGATATACATACTGTATCCCGTCGCGTGATTTAATGTCTGCTTCTGAAATTACACTCGTTCGTCCACATACAAGGACAGTTTCTATGGGGTCTTGAGCCTTTGGTTATGCGGCACCTTTTTTATGGAACTGACTTCCTGTCGAGGTCCGCAACAGTCCAAGTCTCCCAGTTTTTAAATCTCATCTAAAAACCTGTTTGTTTAGACAAGCTTTTATGTAATGCAGATTTTCTGTCTGTTTTGTTTTTAAATCATTGTTCTTATACTTTGACTGTAAGGTGTCCTTGAGTGCCATGAAAGGGCCATTAAATAAAATGTATTATTATTATTATTATTATTATTATTATTATATTTGGCTTTTGTTTTCAATTAATAAATCCTACTGTACCAGTCAGTTTTGACCGGAAACACAAAAAGTTATTTTGTGCCACAGCTAAAACAATTAAAAATAACTGGTTTTAAAAAAGTAACTTTGGTAAACATTTAAGTGAAGTACTCTGTGGTAAATATTACACTAGATTTATATTCAAAATAATATATTATTATTCAAAATAATATCTATATAATGTTAATTTCCCTAAAAAAAATGAGTGGTATGAGCTCAGATAAATGAGGCCTGCAGGACATACACAGCAAATTCAAGTTCAAAGCATGTAATGTTCACAAGAGCTGAAGTTGATAAAGAGATCTAATACAACTTTAGGTGATAATATATGCATTATCGTGAATTTATATTGCAATAAAATGATCCAGCTGGCATGCTGGTACAGCGGCTGAGCGGTTTTCCGGGGTGGGATCGGGGGCCTTAACGCAATCCTCCTTGATGCCTTTTCCTCTTCGACGGTGGGGACTCGGAGGCGGGCTCGGCTCGGAAGTGAGCGCCAGTTCTTTCTCACGCTGAAATTCGGGCGGAAATTCATTCATTCATTCATTTTCTGTACCGCTTAATCCTGTGTTCAGGGTCGCGGGGGACCTGGAGTCTATCCCAGGAGACTTCGGGCACTAGGCGGGGTACACCCTGGACAGGGTGCCAATCCATCGCAGGGCACACACACATACACACTCACACACCCAATCACACACTACGGGCAATTTGAGAACACCAATTAGCCTAACCTGCATATCTTTGGACTGTGGGAGGAAACCGGAGTACCCGGAGGAAACCCACCAAGCACGGGGAGAACATGCAAACTCCATGCACACAGTGATGGGAATCGAGCCTGGCCGGGGAATCGAACCCTGGACCCTGGAGGTGCAAGGCGACAGTGCTAACCACTACACCACCGCGCCGCCGGGCGGAAATTCAATTAAATAAAATTTATTTTTAAATAAATAAATAAAATAGCACTTTTAACAATGGTCATTGATTAAAGGGTGGAATTCCAGTGTCCTTTTTAAAGTCCCTGGGGCGCGTCATATTGCCTCACTCGCATGTCACTCTCTCATGTTCCACTGCATCACGTACTTCCTGGACCCCGTACTAAACTCTGCACCTTCCTTTTATAATGCGGAGCAAGCCCGAGATCCTATTAACGTTAATTATAGCAAGTCGGCCCGAATTGGCGGCCCCGTTCCTTTTAGGGGGTGCCTACTGTACATAGGGAGCCTATTGGGTAAGCGAGGAGCGATAATAGATTTGGGCACATGCCCATCACAGGCGCATGCCGTGACCAGCTATCTATCTATCTATCTATCTATCTATCCATCTATCTATCTATCTATCTATCTATCTATCTATCTATCTATCTATCTATCTATCTATCTATCTATCTTACACTATACACCAGGGGTACTCAAATATAAATTTGAAAGGTCCACTTACCAAATTTCTATTCAGTCCGAGGTCCGGAAAAATTTCCAGTCCAATTTCAACTACAAAAAAAGTCAAACCCAAAATTTTCGAACAATACCCAAAAATGACGTGGTAGTCCTTTTAGTGTGAAAAGTGATATCTTCTTTGTGCCACCAGTTGTTTGAACTTGGGAATAAAAGGTGTGAGGACCAGGTGGAGGCACAGATGTAAATGTTCATTCATGAGGGTGCTGCGATATGTGTTTTTCACCGTGCTCATAGTTGAAACGACAGATAGTCGTATAGTCATGGTCTGTCATAGTTCTGCAGGACAGGAACGCCTGCTGCAGTAACCATCTTTGTCCAGAAAGTGAGAAGGTGACCAATTTTGATTGCCAGATTAAGCACATTGGTTTTCTGCTTCCCACGGGGAGCACAAATGCATATTTTTCTGTCCACTCACTCTTAAATTCGCTGTTTTCAAAATCAACTTATATCAATGGCCAGCTTTGAGCACACCATTAGGATATCAAGGACATATTATAATAAACAGAATGAGTAGCTCACTTATATCTTCCAGTCTGAGTCGTTCGTTCTTTTGAATCTACTGCACCGCATAGTGTCTTTGGGAGTCACGTGCCAAAGGAACGAACAAGTTGGGAATCTTGGTTATTCGTTGAGAACCGTTCAATTCTGTTTCCTGTACAGAGATTTTGCGATGATTTGCGCGTGCGCGTCCAGTAGAAAATTAACGAATCACTCTCGGAGATGACTCGTTCTTCTGAGTCATGTTGAAGATTTGGTCAAAAAGAACGAATCGTTCATGAACGAACCATCACTAGAAGACTCAAAGATATATTGGATATATTGGATTATGATTAAATTAGCATGTTTGTTTTGGCGTTGGTCCAGATGTAAACCGGAGTCTGCCTATTGAGTATCCCGGGAATACACTATCCATTGAGTTTAATATGATGTTGGCTCACCCTTTGCAGCTATAACACTGTCTTGGGAAGGCTTTCCAAAAGGTTTAGGAGTGTGTTTATGCAAATTTTTTGTCTGTTCTACCAGAAACACAATTGTCACATGGTCAGACACTGATTTTGCATGAGAAGGTCTGGGTCACAGATTCAACTCTAATTCATTCCAAAGGTGTTCTATCGGGTTGAGGTCAGGACTCCAGCCCAGTTCTTCCACACCAAACCCGCTTATTCTTGACTTCATGGACATTGCTTTGTGCACTGCTGTGCAGTTACAGAGGGAGCCATGCCAAATAGCCGCGACCGTGTGAATGGCGTGCGAATGGCGTACGGCTGCGTTCTCAAGAACACGTTAAAACAATCCATTGATTTAGCTGCGCTGAATTGCAATCACGTGATTTTAACAACCTGCCCCCACCCCGCCGAACTGACGCTACCAAACTGCACTACAGAGATGAAGTTTACAGTTTATTTCCCAGTTTAGTTTTTTATTGGCCATTTTGAAAATCACTGGCAGCACCTGCAGCGGTGAGATGTGACTTAGATAAATTATCTGATTACCAAGTCTGGAGTTAACATTACAGCTTACTGTCAGTGTCACAAACTCACAATGTCACTCCTCTCTTCCTCAAAAATATTCCAAAAACGTCAAAAATACTATTAATGTCCCTATTACAAAAGCTGCATTACCCGATGAAGAGTGTTTGTGCACTCTGAAAATACCTTCAGAATCTGACTGAGTGTTGTCTGGATAAATTCAGAATTTATTTATTCTTTGGGTAAGAGTTAATCTGCAGGTTATTACTGTGATTGTAATATAATTTGATGCAGTTCATGAGAGACACAAGATGAGGATAGATGCACAGGAGCTAGTAACGCTCCTAACTGGGTTTATATTTTACCCACTTTGGCCGTGACTTTGTGAGCTAGTGCGATCGCTTAGTTAACGAGCTGGATAAAAACATTGACGTGTTTATCAGTTAAGGAGTGGGGGGAGGAGTGGGGAGGTGTGGAGGGCTTCAGTAAGTTATAGTTTGGCTTCAGATATGAACTAATGCTCATATACGAGTGTTATATCGCTTAGCTTATTTGTATGAAAAGCACATTATGTAAATTCTCGGTTAATTTAATGCAGACGATAATACAGACAGATAGTGGTTAACACTAACAAAGTTAAATCGTTAACATTAGCACAGGCAGTTTATTTACATTCCAGAATTCCCAAAACAGTATTTTACACACTCTGTGGTAAATAGGTTTATTAATATCTTTTATATTTATTACAACCAGATATTCTGTAAAGTTCATTTGTCTTTGTCTTCACTAAATTCTCCTGTTGTCTTTAAGCAGAGCTCCGCTGCGGAGGATTGGGGGGTCAGACGGCTGACGGCTGGCCTTTTGGAGCTACTGGAGGAGCCTGAACAAGCTGTTGAGGGAACTGTAGGAGGGATGATGTCACAGTGCAACAGCTTTAGAATGATGTTTGGTCAGGTCTACTGTATATTCTGAACATAGAACTGCAAAACGTCTGATACAGTACTTTGGGGGAAACAACGACTTAAACTGTTCCATTTTAGATAGTTTAAAAAATATATATTTTAATATAAAACAACTAGATAGAGACTTATAAGCAGCTGGTGTATTAGTGTGGTAGTTTAATGAATTTTAAGCAAAAATACAACATGTATTCACCTGTTTTATACAAATTACTGTTTTAACTTTGACTAGTTTTGGAAGAATAAATTTAATTGTTAAAGTCATGCTTGTGTGTTTTAATTGTTGGGGGATTGTTTGGGTATTTAAAAAATGTTTACTTGAACCAACAACTTCAATGGGCAAAAAATAGGACACATAATTATTATTAAATCAATGATGCGAATCAGAAATATTATTTCCATACCGGATCGGTCGCGGCCCGGGTTAACAACGACCGCCACTGGTGCTGTTGACTTACAGGGTGCCGGTGGAAATTGGGCTACTGTTGGTCAAAGAAGGAGAGGAGGAAGGCGTGTTCGAAAGCAGAGAGAGAAGAGGAAAGGAAAGAGTTTAGGAGTGATAGTAGGGACCTTGAATGTTGGGACCATGACTGGGGAGGCAAGAGAGTTGGTTGATATGATGCAGAGAAGGAAGGTGGATATACTGTGTGTCCAGGAGACCAGGTGGAAAGGTAGCAAAGTTAGAAGCTTAGGATCAGGGTTCAAGTTGTTTTACCATGGTGTGGATAGGAAAAGAAATGGAGTAGGAGTTATCCTGAAAGAGGAGTTTGTAAGGAATGTCCTAGAGGTGAAGAGAGTATCAGATAGGGTGATGCGTCTGAAGCTGGAAATTGATGGTGTGATGTTCAATGTTGTTAGTGGTTATGCTCCACAGGTAGGATGTGTGTTAGAAGAGAAGGAGAAATTCTGGAGTGAGTTAGATGAAGTGATGCAGAGCATCCCCAGAGGTGAGAGAGTTGTGATTGGTGCAGACTTCAATGGACATGTTGGGGAAGGGAACAGAGGGGATGAAAATGTGATGGGCAGGTTTGGTCTTCAGGACAGGAATGTAGAAGGACAGATGGTGGTGGACTTTGCAAAGAGGATGGAAATGGCAGTAGTAAATACTTTCTTCCAGAAGAGGCAGGAACATAGGGTGACATATAAGAGCGGAGGCAGAAGCACTCAGGTGGACTACATCTTGTGTCGACGTTGTAATCTGAAAGAGATTAGTGACTGCAAAGTGTTGGTAGGGGAGAGTGTAGCCAGACAACACAGAATGGTGGTGTGTAAAATAACCCTGGTGGTGAGGAAGGTGAAGAGGACAAAGGCAGAGCAGAGGACAAAGTGGTGGAAGCTGAGAAAGGAAGAATGTTGTGTAGTCTTTAGGGAAGAGCTGAGACAAGCTATGGGTGGTCAGGAGGTGCTTTCAGTTGACTGGACAACTACAGCCAATGTGATCAGGGAGACAGGTAGGAGGGTACTTGGTGTATCATCAGGTAAGGGAAAAGGAGACAAGGAGACTTGGTGGTGGAATGAGGAAGTCCAGGAGTGTATACAGGGAAAGAGGCTAGCTAGGAAGACGTGGGACTCTGAGAGGACTGAAGAGAGTAGACAGGAGTACAGGGAGATGCACCGTAAGGTGAAGGTAGAAGTGGCAAAGGCCAAACAAAGAGCATATGAGGACTTGTATGCTAGGCTGGACAGTAAAGAGGGAGAGGTGGATCTGTACAGGTTGGCGAGGCAAAGAGATAGAGATGGGAAGGATGCGCAGCAGGTTAGAGTGATTAAAGATAGAGATGGAAATGTACTGACAGATGCCAGGAGGGTGATGGGAAGATGGAAGGAGTACTTTGAGGAGTTGGTGAATGAGGAAAACGAAAGAGAACAAAGAGTAGAAGAGGTGACTGTTGTGGAGCAGGAAGTAGCAAATATTAGTAAAAGTGAGGTGAGAAGGGCGTTGAAGAGGATGAAGAGTGGAAAGGCTGTTGGTCCTGACAACATACCTGTGGAGGTATGGAAGTGCTTAGGAGAGGTGGCAGTAGAGTTTCTGACTAGTTTGTTTAACGAGATCTTGGAGAGTGAGAGGATTCCAGAGGAATGGAGGAGAAGTATATTGGTGCCGATTTTTAAGAACAAGGGAGATGTGCAGAGCTGTGGCAATTACAGAGGCATAAATTCAAATTCAAATTCAAATTTTATTAGTCACATACACAATCATACACAGTATAATATGCAGTGAAATGCTTTTATACGACCGCCAGTGACCTTAAAAAAAAAGAAAATAAGAAAATAAAATCTTGTACGTAAAATAAATAATCAATAAAAAGGAAATACTAAAGAAATAATTTTAACTAGTAAAATTTGTAAAATTAACTGTGCATAAGGGCATAATAAAATACTGCAAAAATATAGAAATATGGTATTAAAGTGTCAGTGGTTGTGCAAATATGCATGAAAGGTGACATGTGCAATTGTCCAGATGTATGAGTATTTAGTGCAAGTGTGTATGAATGTGTCCATGATTGTCCAGTCAGTGTTGTGAGCTTAAAAGATGTTATTAGTCCTGTGTGGAGGTGTGATTGAGAGACCTTATCGCCTGCGGGAAGAAGCTCCTCCTCAGTCTCTCTGTGTTGGCCTTTAGGGAGCGGAATCTCTTCCCAGACCGCAACAAAGAGAACAGTCCATTACTGGGGTGACTGAGGTCCTTCATGATCTTCCTGGCCTTAGTCCAGCACCGCTTGCTGTAGATGGAGTGCAGGTCAGGGAGCTCAGTGCGGATGATGCGTTCGGCTGATCGCACTACCCTCTGTAGAGCTCGTCTGTCCTGCATGGTGCTGTTCCCGAACCAGGTCGTGATGTTTCCCGTCAGGATGCTCTCTATGGTGCAGGAGTAGAAGTTCCTGAGCACCTTGGAGGGCAGTCTAAAGTCTCTCAAGCGTCTGAGGTGGTAGAGACGCTGCCGGGCTTTTTTCACCACGGTGTTGATGTGACAGGACCATGATAGGTCCTGCGTGATGTGAACACCGAGGTATCTGAAGCTGTCCACTCTCTCCACTGGGCTCCTGTTGATGACGGGGGTCTGGTAGTTCCTCTCCTGCTTTGTACTAAAGTCCACTATCAGCTCCTTTGTCTTACTGACGTTCAGGAGGAGATTGTTCCTCTGGCACCAGTTCTCCAGATTTCCAATCTCCTCTAGGTAGTCCGACTCATCATTGTTGGTGATCAGTCCGACCACGACGGTGTCGTCAGCAAACTTGATGATGGAGGTGGAGTTGGTAGTGGCCACGCAGTCGTGGGTGTACAAAGAGTATAGCAGGGGGCTCAGAACACAACCCTGGGGGGCTCCAGTGCTGAGAGTGAGTGTAGCTGAGACATGTCCGCCCATCCTTACTGCCTGTGGTCTGCCAGTCAGAAAATTGGAGATCCACTGACATATAGATGAGCTCAGTCCCAGGTGCTCCAGCTTGGTGGTGAGTGTGGAAGGAATTATTGTGTTAACAGCAGAGCTGTAGTCGATGAAGAGCATTTTAACATAATTCCCTTTCCTAGTGTCCAGGTGAGTGAGTGATGTGTGGAGGAGATGAGAGATTGTATCGTCTGTGGAGCAGTTCTGACGGTATGCAAACTGTAGTGGGTCCAGTGTGTCGGGTAGTGAAGAAATGATGAAGTCTCTGATAAGGCGTTCAAAGCACTTCATCACTACTGAGGTGAGAGCTACAGGGCGATAGTCATTGAGAGAAGCAGGATGTGGTTTCTTTGGAACAGGAACAATAATGGACTCTTTGAAGCATGTGGGGATCACCGACTGAGATAAAGAGATGTTGAATATCTCAGTGAACACAGGTGCTAGCTGGTCTGCGCAGGCTCTGAGAATACGACCTGAGATGCCGTCTGGTCCTGCTGCTTTCCTGGTGTTCACTCTCTTGAAGGCTCTCCTCACGTCGTGCTCGGAGATGATGAGCGCGTTCCCGGTGCTGACTGTGTCTTCCTGTCTGCAGCCGTTAGCGCCGCTAGCATTAGCGCCGTTAGCATTAGCGCCGTTAGCATTAGCATTGCTAGCGTCTTTAGCTGCAGCCTCGAAGCGAGCGTAAAATGTGTTCAGCTCGTCTGCCATAGTCGCGTCCGCTTTCGTCATACCGGATGTTGGTGCTTTGTAGTCCGTTATTGTTCTCAGTCACTGCCACAGGCTCCTAGAGTCACTCTGTTGAAGCTGTGACTCTAGTTTTCTCCCGTAGCGCTGCTTCGCCTCTTTCACCGCCTTCCGGACGTTATATGACGCAGCCTTGTACGGTTCCATGTCCCCCGACGCAAGTCCCGTGTTGTAGGCAGCTGTGCGAGATCTCAGAGCGTCGCGGATGGTTTTATCCACCCACGGCTTCTGGTTGGGAAACGTTCTGATAGTCTTTTTCTCTACCGTATCGTCTGCCAGCTTTTCAATAAATCCCACAACCGCTTCCGTAAACACGCTGACGTCATCATCGGAGCTGTTTCTAAACATGTCCCAGTCTGCGTCATCGAGTGCGTCCTGTAATGCGGCCACCGATTGGTCCGTCCAGCGCGCGACCTCCCTCAGGACCGGAACTTCCTGTTTCAGCCTTTGTTTATATTTTGGCATGAGGAAAATGGCGGCGTGGTCGGATTTACCAAACGCTGGACGAGATTGTGCCTTGTAACCGTCTTTGACCGTGGTATAACAATGGTCCAGTGTCCTTTCGCCCCTGGTGGGGCAGGTGATGTGCTGATAAAAGTTCGGCGCTGCGCGTTTGAGGTTGGCACTATTAAAATCCCCCGCCACAATGAGCGCAGCGTCCCGGTGTTGTGTCTGGTGCTGTGTGAGCGCCTCATGCAGCTCGCATAAGGCAGTTTCAGTGTCCGCTTGTGGAGGAATGTAAACGGCGCTGATTATGACCGATGTGAACTCCCGTGGAAGATAAAATGGACGACACATGATGGACAGTAGTTCCAGGTTTGGTGTGCAGGAGCGTGTAAGAGGAACAACGCTCGCGCTGTTGCACCAGCTGTTGTTCACCATTAAGCACACGCCGCCTCCCCTTGACTTATCCCGAGTCCCGCGTCCTATCCATGCGGTGAACCGAGAAGAACTCGGCCGGCTGTATGGCGTGGTCTGGCACCGCTGGGTTCAGCCATGTCTCGGTGAAGCAGAGGAGATTGCAGTCCCGAATGTCTCTCTGGAACTTTATCCTGGCCCTGAGGTCATCCAGTTTGTTCTCCAGTGACTGGACGTTGGCGAGCAGGATGCTAGGCAGAGGTGTGCGGTGTGCACGGGCTCGGAGCCGGTTCCTCACGCCAGCTCGTTTCCCTCGGGTCCGTCGCTTTGCGTCGCGTCCATTGTTCTCCCTCAGGATCTCACTCGGCCAGCTCGGATCCGGAGTTAAAACCGTCGAATTGTGAGTACATTGTATACCAATAGAAATAAGAGTGTCTCTATCATACCTAATGTACTCAATGGTGGTGATTTTGCCGATTTTAAAACACTGAAAACTAACTTAAAAAACAAAAACAAAGAAAAGGTGGTCGGAGCAGTCGTGACGGCAGCCGACCTCACCGGCGCCATCTTGTAAACCATTATCATAAAGCTAATGAGCCATACAATGAAGCTGTGGGAAAGAGTAGTGGAAGCTAGGTTAAGGGCAGAGGTGAGAATTTGTGAGCAGCAATATGGTTTTATGCCTAGAAAGAGTACATCAGATGCAGTATTTTCTTTGAGGATGCTGATGGAGAAGTACAGAGAAGGTAATAAAGAGTTGCATTGTGTCTTTGTAGATTTAGAGAAAGCGTACGACAGGGTGCTGAGAGAGGAGCTGTGGTGTTGTATGAGGAAGTCTGGAGTGGCAGAGAAGTATGTTAGAGTGGTGCAGGACATGTATGAGAGTTGTAAGACAGTGGTGAGAGGTGCTGTAGGTGTGACAGAAGAGTTCAAGGTGGAGGTGGGTCTGCATCAAGGATCGGCTCTAAGCCCCTTTTTGTTTGCTCTAGTGATGGACAGGATGACAGATGAAGTTAGACAGGAGTCTCCATGGTCTATGATGTTTGCAGATGACATTGTGCTTTGTAGCGAGAGCAGGGAACAGGTGGAAGAAAATTTGGAGAGGTGGAGGTACGCTCTGGAAAGCAGAGGAATGAAGGTTAGTCGCAGCAAGACGGAATACATGTGTGTGAATGAGAGGGACCCAAGAGGAACAGTGAGGCTACAGGGAGCAGAGGTAAAGAAGGTGCAGGATTTTAAGTACTTAGGGTCAACTGTCGAGAGCAACGGAGAGTGTTCAAAGGAGGTGAAGAGACGAGTACAGGCAGGTTGGAATGGGTGGAGAAAAGTGTCAGGTGTGTTGTGCGATAAAAGAGTATCAGCGAGAATGAAAGGAAAGGTGTAGAGGACAGTGGTGAGACCAGCAATGCTCTATGGCTTAGAGACAGTGGCACTGAAGAAAAGACAGGAGGCAGAGCTAGAGGTAGCAGAGCTGAAGATGTTGAGGTTCTCTTTGGGAGTGACAAGGATGGATAGGATCAAGAATCAGTTCATCAGAGGGACAACCCATGTGAGATGTTTTGGAGATAAAGTCAGAGAGGCCAGATTGAGGTGGTTTGGACATGTTCAGAGGAGAGATTGTGAATATATTGGTAGAAGGATGCTGAGGTTGGAATTGCCAGGCAGGAGGTCTAGAGGAAGACCAAAGAGGAGATTTATGGATGCAGTGAGAGAGGACATGAAGTTAGTTGGTGTGAGAGAAGAGGATGCAGAGGATAGGGTTAGATGGAGGCAGATGATTCGCTGTGGCGACCCCTGAAAGGGAACAGCCGAAAGACAAAGAAGAAGAAGACACGCACATACGCACACACACACACACACACACACACACACACACACACACACACACACACACACACACACACACACACAAAACATACAAAAACAAACTAATAGACCCCATTTGCATAAATCATTCCCCTATAAACAAGTCACACACATCTAAGTAAATATATGCAAATCTCTCCAATGTAAATTGTATCGTTAAAAAAGAAAATAAACTCGATTTCCAGTATAAAATGTAAACATTTTAAGTAAAAAAAGTTGCAAACATTTAAAAACATTGCTATAAATTTATAATAATCTAGTAAATAACTAATATCTACCATAAGTTACATTTTTATTTGTTATTTAGACAAATTAGTTTATATGATTGGAATTGACGCTAGTCTACAGTATGATGGGCTGTAGCATAAAAATAATAATGTATGTATAATAAAATAATTGTTGGTTACAAAATCAACATAATAAATTAATTAACATTTTAAACATAGCCAATTGTTGCTAGCAATTTAGGGAAACTTACCTTATTGGGATTTTTCAAGTTTAACATCTACGTGGACAAAGGCAAATTTTAAATACTGCTTATTTAAATTAAGCCAGGCCCAGGGGTGTTGGACTGAATTTGAACTAGCTTCCATGTTCTGATGCATACAGCTAGTACCAGAGTTACTATAATAGCAATAGTTTACTGTAGTAAACAATAGTTTAACCCATATTGACACATTTGATTTACATGTATTTATTCATTTATTTTATGGGTGCATCATTTCCTATATTTTATTTGAGGTGTTAAGGCACCAAACTATTTCTTAAGAATTTTTGAGAAGTACAATTACAAGTACAAGTACAAAGAGTTCAGATGCTGTTCAACAAAAATTGTTATTTTTGGTTTCAAAGTTTGTGAATTCTTAAACTAAACTGTTAAGCTGCTTTGGTAACATCTTTCATTTATTCTAATTTGCTGCTCTTTAACACTACCCTTTGAGATTTTTTCAGGGATGTTTTCTTTGCTTAATGCAAGCAGAAATTAATCACTTCTGAAACACAGTAGCATCTTTTTGATTACCCCAGGATATGTCTCCTGACATGGTTACTCACTGAATAATTTACTGTTAAATTTCCAGAGAAAGCATATCAACCATTTCAGTAATTATCAAGTATTTAAATCTGAACAATATCTTTACAACAGCCACTTTTTTTTTATTAATTTTTTATAGGCAGTTTATACAGCTAAAAATAAAAATTCTAGGTTCTAGGGTTTTCATTTGGGAGCCATGTGTTGTGATTTGGGTGGACGATGCAACAACCTACTGTACTTACAGCCACTGTATATGCTGTCATATATCATCAGTGTTCCTGCTGGCTGTTTTGTGACTTGTTTATACTAGAACTTACTCGAGCCATTATGGTCAGCTGTGACATTTGTAAATAACTTTGAATAAAATCTTTTTTTCATATCACAGTATGTAAATGTCATGTAAATGTCAAAGTTGGGAGCTAAGTGAGTGAGGCTTACTTTCCACAACATTTACAAAGAGAAAACATAGAAACCAGCATAACAGAGATAATTTTAGTTATTTACTATTATTGTTTTATTATTATTATTATTATTATTATTATTATTATTATTATTATTATTATTATTATTATCATCACTGAACACATAAAACAAGTTTGGATTTTTCTGTACTCTTTTTGTCTTTTTTACTTAATTCTTTTAAACAATTTAATTCTCCTAAAATAATTACTTTATTAAATTAAATCAAATTTTTATAATGATTTTTATATTATTATATTATATATTATAATTATGAATTAACAACCTTTAGGTCGATGTATCAGATGGTTCTTTAATAAAAGAGATCACGGATTAAAAGAATCTGACATTTTGTACAAAGTACTTAACATTATAAAGTGAAACCTCGGATTGCAAGTAACGCAATTTAATTTTTAATAAATTTTGACTTGGAAACCGAGCAAGTCTTGGTTTACGAGCACAGAGTACCATCTATCACGCAGGCGCTTCTTGTTTTGAGGCCGAGCATCACGTGATCACAACTGAGCCAACGGTTTTTCTCTCTCTTGCGCTGCGGAATTGTAGGTAATCATCTTAGTTCTTAGTGTGCGCCTCTCACTGGTATAATCAACATCCGTGCACGTGTGTACTGTTTACTATAACACTGTGACCACGTGTGTGTGTGCGTAAAAGATTTTATTTTGTGCTTGTAAGCGTGTGTACACCATGCATGTACTGTTTCTTATAACACATGTACACGTGTAAAGCATGTCTTACATGCACACGTGTAAAGCAAAAGAAATTCTCATTAGAGGTTAAAAATCCATTTTCTCTCCCTGTCGTTATATGTGTGCATTATGTGTGTGCACGTATGTAATTACACACACAAACACACACACAGAGGTGGAAAATAACGAATTACATTTACTCGCGTTACTGTAATTGAGTAGCTTTTTTGTGTATTTCTACTTTTTAAAGTAGTTTTAAAAATCTGTAATTTTACTTTTACTTAAGTACGTTTTGTTTGAAGTATTGTAATTCGCTACATTTTAAATCATATTCGCTACTGAGTAAAAAATAAATGAATGAAAATGATAAAACAATAAAAAAAAAATATTATGCTTTGTATAAATGCTCCGTTGCGCCGCGTGTGTGTATCATGTCCTGGTCGCGCGCCGCTCCAGACTCCACTCCAGGTTTTCTGACATCGGCATCTACCTGACCTTCCACACGGTCGCTTCCGCCCTGAGTGACGTCATCGACTAACGCGACTGGAGAGAGACGCGCGAAAGATGAAAGAGGTTGTGATTTTGGCGTTTTGACATTTGGTTGTGTATTCTGGTTTGACTTTTTGCCTCCAATTGACTTTGATTATTGCTTTGTCCCTATGGTTTGGTTGGTCTTTGTATATATTTATAGATAATTTCACTGTATGTCTGTGCACTCACTAGTAGCAGGGGCGTGGCTGCCATTTATTTTTGGAAGAGGGAGCTTATTTGGGAATTTATTTGCTCAGGAATAAAATAATGATAGCTGACTACCTTATTGTACGGAATGATGGGGGGAGGGGGTGATAAAATTATATATACATAATATATATAAGGTTATCAAAGCAGTCCCACAGCTTAATCATAGCTAAAACCTTCCAGTGAAATATTAGACTGTGAGACTTTTTTGAGCCAGGTATTTTATATAGTTTAGCTTAGGTTTATATTTTATATAGTTTATATAGGTTTAGGGAGTCCGGGAAGGTACCTGTATTTTTGTTTGTGTTTTTTTTTTTTTTTTGCAGGTAATCTAGCTACTAAATATAAATACCATTTTGTTTATTATTTTGGCCTGGGTCCATCCTGAATCTGATCCTCCTCCTGTTGTGTGTTTGTGTGTGTGTGTGTGTGTGTGTGTGTGTGTGTGTGTGTGTGTGTGTGTGTGTGTGTGTGTGTGTGTGTGTACAAAAACCTCATTATTTCATCATTTAATGATTGGATTTAGTTCTTTCTGCCATATACCACCATTTCCATACAGTTTAAAATAGAACCCTGAACCATTCTTTTGCTGTATGGCCATAGACTGGGACGTAACACCATATTTAAGTGACCACTTTGATTTGATCTGCTCATCTTTTTTGAACTACGCTAGAATGCCTCATCCCACCCCCGCTGTTAAAAAAATACAAATAAAAAAGTAACTCGGTAACTTTTACTCTGAGTACATTTTTTAATGAGCTACTTTTTACTTTTAGTTGAGTAGATTTTTATAAGGGTAACTTTACTTGTACTTAAGTAAAATTTCACTGAAGTAACAGTACTTGTACTTGAGTACAAAATTTTATTACTCTTTCCACCTCTGCACACACACAAAATAAAGGCGAGAGAGAAAGAGTGTATGTGTGTGTGTAAACCGGCATGGTGTCAAATTCTCTCTGCTCTCCACAGAAAAGCTGTTGTGTTGCGATTCTTTTCAAAGGTAAAGTGCAGGTTCGTTTGTTTTTACCTTACAGCAGTGATTCCGTTAGTGTGCACTTACACGAGTGTCATTAGCAATGTTCCTTGCTAATGTTTCCGTCAATTCCGTCATTCCGTCTTTCGGTTAATGTCTGTGTTATGCGTCTGGTGAATAAACTGAAACATTTATCTGTCTGGATTTATTTTTACTTTTTTTTTTTAAAGGTAAAGTGCAGGTTAATTTTTTTTTACTTTATATTTTGTATTAATTATTTTTATGCTTTTTTTTTGGGGGGGGGGCTTATTTCTTATGGGGAAATTAAATTTGGTTTACTAGTGTTTTGGAAACGAACACGCTTCCGGAATGAATTATGCTTGTAATCCAAGGTCTGATTGTAACAAATTGTAATTGTAACTGATTGTAACAAATTGGAATTGTAACAAATTTGTGTACATTTATATAGGAAACAAGAATTATACAATATATTAAATATTCACTTACAGTTGTAACGGTTGGCCCCTAGGTGGCGCCAGAACGCCATTTTGTTTGTGGGTGATTTTGAGTTGTAGTTTTGTTTATGTTGAGTTTTACTTCGTTTCCCAGTTTGCACCTCGGTCAGGTGACGTAGAAGCTCACCTGAACCGAGGGAAGTTAATTTGATGATTATGTTTATGTTTGTTATAAATAGCCTGGCTGAACTCCAGTCAGGTGTCTAGCAACTGTTGGTATCGTTTAGTTTGTGTTGGAGTGGTTTTGTTTATGTTTTGTTTATTCATTCATTCATTCATTCATTTTCTGAACCGCTTTATCCTTATATACAGGGTCGCGGGGGCCTGGAGCCTATCCCAGGAAACTTAGGGCACAGGGCGGGGTACACCCTGGACAGAGTGCCAATCCATCGCAGGGCACACTCACATACACACACTACGGGCAATTTGGAATGTCAATTAACCTAACCTACATGTCTTTGGATTGTGGGAGGAAACCGGAGTACCCGGAGGAAACCCACCAAGCACGGGGAGAACATGCAAACTCCATGCACACAGAGACGGGAATCGAGCCTGGCCGGGGAATCGAACCCGGACCCTGGCGGTGCAAGGCGACAGTGCTAACCACTACACCACCGTGCCGCCCTATGTTTTGTTTATATGATAAGAAAATAAAGAACTCTGTTAAACCGTCAGCTCGCCTCCGCAGTCATGCCACGCAATCGCACCCGACACAGACACGTTAGAGGAGAGAAACATGACAACAGTAACTACTGTATGATGGATTGGCTCCCCAACCACAGCGTAGCCTGCCTCGTTCACTGAGTCCCTTGGAATAGGTTCCAGGTTTTTTGCAACCCTGTACATAATAAGCTGTTGAGTGAATGTGTAAACATTTCCTTTTTTTGTAAAAAAAAATAAAATAAAATTCTAAAACCTACTGTTTATTTTCAATTGCTTTCCATTCTTTATCAAAATTGTTAGCTGTTAAAAAAAATATTCATTTATAATAATAAATAAAATACCCCAAACCACATACAAGCACACAGTAAGACACACTTAAAGTGGCTGCGAGAAAATGATTTGCCTTAAGTGGGAGAATTTTGTAAATCTTTGTTTGGTAAGAAGACGCTAATTTGCCTTTCTCCCGAAATCTATTGCACCTGTATGCAAATTGTTTATAAAGTTAAATGCAAGAATTTCCAGTCCCAGCCGAAGTCTTTTACTGTCATTTATGTCATTTCAGACACACAATGTTTTTTCACCCAACAGTAGAATGGATAAATAACCACTGAGAAAATCATCTCCATACAGTATGTAAGATCAGTTTGGATATATCGAGAAATAATCAACATTTTTGAAATCAGCATACACTGTGCAACAAAGGCTGAGGGGGTCAATTTCAGCAATTGCTGTAATTTATACTTTAAATAAATATTTTGTTATCGATCCAGACTTCTGGGACACCCTATATAATATTATTAATCACCAAACTCAAAATAGGAAATACTGTGTTTCAAATCCTGTGAAGTACAGAAAAGTGTTAACTCTAAACTATTACTATTATTATCTATTAACTATTATTATCTCTTACTGTACATGGGCATTGCTAGCAATTAAGCTACATCCAACATAAGTGAGACTACATTTCTAGATTATCTCTCTTGAGTGCTAACACTTACTGTTGTTTCAAAAAAATAAAAAATTTACTTCCCCAAGCAGCTCAATGTAAATGTCATGTAAATGTGAAAAGTGTGAGGTATAAGTAAGAGACCTGTAAAAAGATTTACATAGGTGAGAAAAACCACTGCAAAAATGACAGGGTCTGTTTTGCTTTTAGTGTTCCTTTGTAGAACAACTATAGCTCTGAAAGGCCTATATATTTACATTCCGGAAAAAATGAACTGGACTGATGCTCTCAATTATTGCACACAAAATTATGGTGGCCTGGCTACTATCACCACTGCTGGGGAATTGAAGGAACTTATTAGTCCACAAACTAATACTTCAGGCTGGATTGGGCTCTTTAGAAGGCCAATAAATTCTAATATTTGGCTCTGGTCTAATAGACAGCCGAGTATTTTCTTTAGCTGGTGCAGTTTGCAGCCAAATAATTATATGGGAATCCAGAACTGTGTCTCTATGGATCCATGTGGCTTGAATGACTTGGAGTGTGAAATCATTCAACCTTTTTATTGTAACAAGGTCATGGATATCTTGGTTATGGAGAAAAAGACATGGACAGAGGCTCTTGCCTATTGTAAGACTCTTTACAGTGGCTTGTCGTCTATGTCGCATCTACACCTGACTGAAAATAATACCCTACAGATCCAAGGTGACAGTGTGTGGACTGGCCTGCATTTCTTCAATGGAGCTTGGGTCTGGGTGAGTGGGGAGCGACTGGGGATTCCACAATCACTGCCATCATGTCCAATGCAATCCTACAGCTGTGGAGCTTACAACTTAAAGAGTAATGTCTGGGAGAACAGAAACTGCAATGAGAACCTTAGTTTCTTCTGCTACTGAGGTAAAAAAAAAAATCCAATTCTAATTACTAATTACATTATTTCTTAGTGTGACTTGTGGCTTATTTTAAATAACTTTTATGTGATGACCCATTGCCTTGTTCTCTGAACAGAGGGATTTGCATGAGTGGGACAGAGTCCTTGAAGAGGAATATACAGTACATGTTTTTGTTTGTTTGTTTCTTTCTTTATTTCTATTAAAATACTGTACAGCCCAACTTTATGGATTTCTGGCTGCTCATGACTACATTAGAGATGATGTTAGGTAATTGCTTGGATGCAAGGTATGCTATGCAATGTAATGGGTTGTTATTTTGTTTCAGCCATTTACAATAATCAATTAAATAAATAAATACTGTAGCTTTATGAGTGAAGAGCAACATATAAAAAATAACATATTTTTTTTGTTTACTGACATGATGAGGATTTTCTGAATAAGTAAGTAAGTGAGTAAGTAAGTAAGTAAGTAAGTAAGTAAGTAAGTAAGTGAGTAAGTTAAATAAATAAACGAATGAATGAATGTGTTATACACCTCAACCAGGACAAAATAATTATGGCTGGCAATGTATGGCTGGCAAAAATATGAATAAAAAGTAAATAACATTACCACATTACCTAGTAATATGATTTGGCATATGATCAAATTCTGCAATTGCTTTTTACGTTTAAATCAGGTAATACGTCTGATGTACCTGATGTTAATCAAAGTTATAACTTATTACCTATACATTTGGTCATAAGTAGATATGATTAATAAATGCAGGGGTAGCTGGGGTATCTTTCATTTGAACTGAAATTAATGTCTTTTTTTCCCCCTGTTTTCACTTTTGAAGGTAAACAGACATTTAAAATTCTAGACATTTACTTAGGGTTGAGAAAAATGCAGTGTAAATATATTACAATTCAGAGAAACTAATTGTTATTAACACTATAGTGGAAAATGTCAAAATGTGACTATGCGGTAGTCCCAGGATGTAATTGTTGCAGATTTTGTAACATTAAAAAGGCAAACAGATATAAATGCATGAACTGTCAGTTGTTAGCTGAGGTTACATTAAAAATATGTGAAACATACATCTAAGAGCTGGCTTCCTATAAAACATTTCTAGCTGTTCAAAATTAGTCAAAATCAAAAAATTGTGAAGCTGGTTTGAGACAATGACCATTGTTACAAGCGCTATATAAATAAAATTGAATTGAAATTTAATTGAAAAATTATTGTACAGTGGTGTAGCACTTTCTTGTTGTGTGTGTGGTTACCTCCACCTTCCAAAGATCTGCCATAAATCAACTGGTTTGGGAAATAGATGTTTGAATCTAAATGTGGTTAGTGCTGTAGGATTGTCTGGCATTTTAACAGGTAACTCTGTTCTTATTGTAAAATAGGTAGACAACTGTTGTCTAAACAATAATAATTTACATTTTTAAACTAATGGGTATCATTTTGGTTTGACGAGCAGCACAAATTACAGTGTTGCCTGGCCACAAAATACCTTTAGCAAGTCCACAGTACAATTTGGGCACCAGAACTGATCTCTTTTTCTTAACTTCATACTTCTCATTTTTATTTCTCAATCATTGTGATATACCTTACAATAAAAATTATTTTTTATATATTTCATTCAGATTATATATTATAAAACAAGATATTGGTAATTGTGGGATGAGGTGTCTTATATTAAAACTAAGATGCAAGGAAGAGCAAGGGGACGGATCGATGTACTTAAACCACTGCTGAAATGTAAAATGTAAACAGCTAATATTACAATTTTAAAATATCCTCAGAAAGTTTCAGGAGTGGAAGGCAAGTTACACAGATTATCATTATTTATTAAGATTACTGAGATGATATACAGTACCATTTGACCAAGAGTATACTCTACTGGTCAAAAGTTTGTGCCCTAGTAAAATTCCATTGATTTTGAAAAAAACACTTAAGCAAACTTATTTTAAATAAAGCAACGTACAATTTAAGACAATTCAAATACTATCTAAACATTGATAAAAAATAAATTAATTAATGAATAAGGAAAAGAAATAAAATAATAAAAAGGCCATGTACTTTTATTTTAAACATTAGTGGCTTATGCAAGTTTGAGAAAGCTTGACGCCTCCTCTCGAGCATGTTTGTTCAAAGTAACATTCTGGGGTGATATTGTGGCCATAATGTGGGATATTAATTCATGATTAAAGGGTTTTGAACACGGAACCCTTATCACTTCTTTTTGCAACGCCACACTACGCACTATAGATGGCGCTTGAAGAAGCGTTTGGGAAAGTTGACGCGAAAACGGCGAATCTGGCAACTCGAGCTCCATCGCTACGTGCCGTGTCTTCCTCCACGTGCCTCCCATTACCGAGTTTGCCTTACGCACGCGCCGTATTTCTACACGCATGCGCGAACTACAATAACGTCCCCTTCCCTTACCCTGAATAGTGAAGCATTCAGCAGCCGAACATCATCATGTTTTCTGCCCTTATTCGTGGTTCTGCGGCCGGTATCAGGGGTTTAGCACGAACAGGAGCTCGGTCCACAGGTGAGTGGTTGATTTTTTAAATATATATATTTTACTGTTATTATTATTCTTTTTTATATACCTAATTTCAATCGTCCTTAGCTGCTACCTGGTGTTGCTTAGATTCAGGAGATGCTACGTTTTAATAGGTGTTTATTAATAAAAATGGACTTTATGCAGAATTTTGAGGTACAGTATAGTCACAGTAACTGGGTTTGTATAAAGTACATATAGCGACAAATTACTTTAGCTTCGGTGTGCTTAAAAGTACCTCGACTTAACATTGACCGGTTAGCATGTTAGCTTATCGAGTACATGCCCTTGTGGTGACCGAGGAATCTGAGAAACACTGCAAACACACAGACTGAACTCCGGCTAGTCATCATTAGCACGTAACAATTCACATAATCTATTAACTCACCTGAATATTTCACATCTATACAAATCGTACGTACGTTTAACTTATTTACTGTCAGAAGGAAACTGTCAAGTTCACATTATTTAGTTTGTATCAAAGGAAAAGACATTGGGGAGAAATTTTTATAATTGATTGATTAAGGATAATTTCTACCATTGGAAGTAGGAAGGTTATGGGGATTAAATAATTGTAAAATACGTCTTAATGTTTTGATTAAAATAGAAAAGTTGTGGCAATGCAAATATTTCATTGTTGTTTTTAATCCTAAAAAGAATATCAGTGGAATTTTGTGGTGTATTATGATTGTGTTGTGTGGCAATTCATGTATCGGCACACTGAGTAATAATAAAAACTTATTTTGGAGTCACTCACTCACTCGTCATCTATAACACTTTATCCTGTATTCAGGTTCGCGGGGGGGCCTGGAGCCTATCCCAGGACACTTTGGGCATGAGGTCAGGGTACACCTTGGACAGGGTGCCAATCCATCGCAGGGCAAACACACATGCAGACAAACTCATTTATACTATGGGCAATTTGGGAATGCCAATTAGCATTTGTCTTTGGACTGTGGGAGGAAACCAGAATACCCAGAGGAACCCAACAACCACTGGGAGAACATGCAGACTCCATGCACACAGAGATGGGAATTTAACCTGGCCAGAAATCACACCCGGACCTTGTAGGTGGAAGGCGACAGTACTAAGCCACTGTGCCGCCATTTATTATTGTTATTAATTTATTATTATTATTATTACTATTATTAAGAAGAAGAATAGTGTTTTCCACATTATGTATAGCGTGCCGGCATTACATCCCAGGCAAAACGTGGTCTACTACATATAACATATTACGTAAATATAACCTTTAACACAATATTTGTATTTGATATTTCTATCAATTTCCCAGATCAAAGATCGGAAGCTCAGGTATATTGACTCCTGCCCAAGTATACTCTGTGTTTGGAAACACTTATTAATATTATTATTATTATTTAATTGTTATAAGTTTGCCAGCTGGTAAAATGTTGCAGTTCCTCTTTAATCCTAGAGGCGGTGCATTCTCATCTCTTGCGGAAAGAAAGTTTTAATTTAATAGGAATAAAAATAATTCATATCAAGACATTTTCTTAGCGATATTGAAATGGAAACATAAATTAAATAAATATCTAATTGTTATAAATTTATAACAAGTACAATGAAAATACCAACTACATTTTATTCTTTGTGTATGGTCAATATAAAAAGATCCATAGCAACTCCTATTTTAGTTTTTTATTTTATATTTTTTCCAAAATGTTCTTTAAACATAAAAACAGAGATAGATGGATAAGTAGACCAGATACAGCTGCTTTTTACACACTGTAATATGTATTTATTCTCCTCCATGAAGCTTGGCACAAACAAACAACACACATAGAATCATGTATCTCTGTCTTGCTTTGTGACTTTGAAAATGAAGGTCTAAGGATAAAAAGTATCAGTACAATTTGTTACACAAATTGTAAAACCTTTCTAAAATAAAGAATGACAGAAACAGCAAAGGAAAATAAAAATGTTCAGCACCCAAGCTAAGCTGATTACAGGACTTGACATAATTAACCAGTGGGAGAAACTAGGTCCTGGTCACAGCCCAAACATCACAGATATCTGGTACTCTTTACTGTACCTGAACTACGAGGAGCGTTCAAGTCAAACTAGGATTTGTGATTCTCTTGTGAATGAATGTGTAAATCAATTGACATTTACAGAAGACTTCAAGCACAGTATGGTGACAGGACTCTTTTTTTTAATTTATTTTATTTTTTATTTTTTTTGCAGTAAAACAATTTGAGTGATGTGAACTTTTTAAAGAAGTCCGTACATCCGTGAATGACGATTCGGCTGACGTGGCTCGGAGCCCACTGCTCTCATTCCCGTTCAGCAAGTGGAATGCCTGCTCCTTGAAAATCGACAGATAACTTGCGTACAGTTAGTTGCGTATCTCCTGTACAGTCCTGATCTCGCTCCAAACCATTTACACCTGTTTGATTCAATAAAGGAGTTTCTGGGAGGCCATCATTTTAGATGTAAAGCAGGAAGTATGATCACACTTCGGCATTGAGAGAACTTTATAACTTGATGGTATCCAAACACTAGTGAAACGCTCGAATAAGTGCATTAGTGTAGCAGGGGGTTATGTAGGGGTGGGGGGGTTATTGTTCTTTTATTTTGCACATTTGAAAGTTCCTGGCAAAATAGTTCTTGCAATATCCCTTACTGTACAACAGTAAAAACAAACAAGAAAAGAAAATCCACCAGTTTCTGGTACTTTACATAAACATACTTATTTGCCCGTATTTATGAAAATGGTTATGAATGAATGTATTCATATTTCTTGTGCAAAAATGGATTTGTTTTTGCGCAAGAAATATGGTACTCATGATGTTGGGCCAGAGGTAGCTCAGTGGTTAAGGCATTGGACTACGGTTCTGAAAATCCCAGGTTCAAACCCCACAACCACAAAGTTGCCACTCTTGGGCCCTTGAGCAAGGCCTTTAACCCTCAACTGCTCAGATGTGTAATGATATAAATAAAAAAATAATAATTTAAGTCGCTCTGGATAAGAGCATCTGTCAAATGCCTAAATGTACATGGACTGGACGTACAGTGACATCTAGTGGTTTGTATAAATTAAATGTAGCACTTATCTGCCTTGCTGATTGAATATAGTTGGCAGTACATGTAAATGACTGCAGTAAACTATATAAATAAAGTTTTGTGTTTTTGTAAAACTTTTAAGTTTGAGTGTACAATAGTAAATGTGCATTTTAAAGTATATAAATGTAAAAAAAAAAAAGTCAACTTTTTGGTGGTAGCGTATAAGCTCAATGCTCCTATGGGCTCATGCATATTTACTCTCTTTATTTGTGCCTTTAAGCTTGTGGTAATTGGAGATTGTGCTGTTTGTATCAATTCCAGATGCTCCCAGACTTTTGATCAGCATTTTCCATTATTACTCTTCATTATTAAAATGTAGCTCTTCCTTATAATTAGGGCTGCAAGAACTAATCGACAAAATCGATAATTATCAATAATGAAATTCGTTGTCAACGGATGCCGTTATCGATTAGTTGGGCTGCTCACGTTATTGAGGCGCGCGACCACAAGATGGACACAGACACACACAGATACACAGTCGCTCGCGCAATGGAGGTTACAGAAGCGTTTGCAGGAAAAACCGCGCGCACCCCAAGTCCATCAAGGTATCGGAGCAATTTACATTAAACACCTCTTATCGGCGTTAAAAGCGAGCGGTTTTCTGGCGTTCGTAGTGTCCGGTGAGCGCGGATGAAGCGCAGAGGGTTTTTTACACATGTGGGAGCCCCTAGCGACGGGGAGGAATTGGCCACGACTAAAAAAAAAAAGGATTGAGAGTTCACACGGGCTTTGGTGACGTGCGTTTGTCCGACTGCGCGGTTATACGGGGTAAAAAAAAAAAAAAAAAAAACGTTGCATGCAGCTTTTTCTTGGTGTTCAAACCCCAACGAACACAAGGAAAACACTTCTCGTGCGTTTTCTTCAAATTCAGTTTACACCTCGGAGGACCGGATATATCCCATCATCCTACATGCTGTACAGAGGGAAATGCGGGAAAAGGGCAAAATAAACAGAGTGAATTTTTTTTTTCTCTCCCTACGTCGCCGTATTACGAGAATGTATAGTATAGCAAAATGGTCTATATATATATATATATATATATATATATATACAGTATAATAATAAATAAAACTATTAGAACAGTATAATAATAAAAAAAAAAAAAATATATATATATATATATATATATATATATATATATATATATATATATATATATATATATATATATATACACATATTTTTTATTTTATTTTATTTATTTATTGAGACAACAAAAAAAGGATAAAATACCCGAGAGGATCGAAATAATGTATGAACGTGACAAGGATGTAGCAAGAGACACTTTCATTAAAAATAATATCATAATAATCTAGAAGTCTATTCTTCTTCTTATTAAGTTGAATTAATTTAAGAGAATTTAAAATTGAGGTCATTCTTAACAACTGAATGTCAGTGTATTTTTTTTTAAACTACTGTGTGTGTGTGTGTGTGTATAATCTATATAAACACACATACACCGTATCAACACTGTTAACTTGCCATCTGCAATTATTGTTAAAAAAGAATGATTTACATAAACTAAGGTTTAAATGTCAAAATTAAAGATCAGTATACTCTGTGGCTATTGCATTTTTTAAAGTTTACTTTTATACATAAATAATACCCTGATTTATGGTTTTATATTGTTAAACAAAACAGCAAAGTAAAGCGGTCACTTTTTATCCGATTAATCGATTAATCGCAAAAGAAATCAACCAACTAATCGATTATCAAAATAATCGTTAGTTGCAGCCCTACTTATAATCCAACCTTGTGTTGTATCTGTAAAGGTTTAAATATGTATGCCATTTTATTACCAAAACATTTTGGTAATGGTTGTGAACAGTAACGCGTAATCAGAAGCATCAGACAAGTCTGAAGCTTCGGACATCACCCGTCACAGGTTATTGTCCATGTGACACAAGCTCCAATACAAAGTATTGAAACAATTTTGAGATCTAAGCATGTCCTTAATATTTGTTGTAATGCACCCTAAGAGGTAAATTATGTTTGTTCTTTTGTTTTCTCTTTCTAGCTCCCTTGGCTTCCCGTTGCTACTCTCATGCAAAAGCAGAGACAGATGAGGAGTTTGATGCCCGCTGGGTGACTTACTTTAGCAAGCCCAGCCTTGATGACTGGGAACTTAGAAAAGGTAAAATGTACACAAGTTAATGAACCCATGAATATACTTTACATCACCTTTGCTGAGTTAAATAAATTAAACAAATGCATCCTAATTAGGCATCTTTTTTTTTTTTTTACTGGTTATGAAGCAGAAGTGGATTATGGGAGACAAAAAAAGCCCAAAAGGAACTTTTAGTTTTTCTTCCTAGATTGAAAATTTTAATATTTATCTTAATGAGAAAGTGAAGTATTTTATTATTGCACTAAGTTAATTGCAATCAAAGTGTTGTTAAAACTAATAAGCGTTGAGATTATCACTGGGTATTAAACCTTAGTAAAATTGTGTCTTTTAAAGCTTTTTGCACATTTCTGTTTTTGTAACAATTTGTCTTCAGGAGTGAACACTCTGATTGGTTATGACTTGGTCCCCGAACCTAAGATCCTCGACTCTGCACTGAGAGCTTGCAGAAGGCTGAATGATTTGGCCAGTGCAGTACGCATTTTAGAGGCAGTTAAGGTGGGTTTGTGCACCTCTTATATACAGTGTATATATGATGCAGCAGACATGATACAAACCATGAATTAATTGCAACAGCAGGTGGTGAAATAAAAATTAATAAATAAATAAACAAACCATCAATAGTTAACATCAATCAAGATTACTTGCATGAAAGAGATGGTATTTAGAATGTTGTGCTATTTTAAAGCATAATTAAACAACAGAGTTGCAAATAACTCGTGTATTACTTGATTTACAGGTATAACCACATTCCAAAGTATAAGGGTTTAAGAGGAAATATCTCAAATGGCGTGTGACATTTTACAGATAGCTGCTAAATAGGCTAGAATTAATCACAAATTAATAAGCATGGGATAATCACTACAGGGTGATTCACTCGAAAGAGGCCCTGAAAATTCTGTAATGGCTCTGGTGGAAGTGATCTCTAGTATTTTCCTGACACATTTCGACCCAGCTCTCCATGTTCCTCCACCATGAGAAGGGATCTGCGATCACATTGTTTTCAGTTTCCGTACCAATCTCTGACTAGCAGTCTTGAAGGGTACATCAGGAGCACCATTTTCTTTTTCTTTCAGTCTGATTTGTACTAGTGAGTGTTATTAAAGAATATTTGGTGCCTCTTTCGAGTGAATCACCCTATTTAAGCAACACTATGAGCCAAAACTTTTGTATTAAAAGCCATTTTATCCCCACTCAGGGGTCCTGGTTTGCTACTTATTTTACCTTGTTATATCTAGATGCATATGTATGTAAGACTTTCAACCATGTACAGCATGTTGCCAGATCTAAGAAAAAAAACCTTGTTAAAGTTTTTCAGCTGTATATAGGAAGAGACACATGCCACAGTCGAAACAAAGGCGTTTGCTAATCTTTTCACTGTTCTCTGTATTTAGCTACTTTGCTGAGCTTTTGTCAGAATTGTTTAGTATTGGCAGAGGTGCGATACAGTTCAAACACGAGTAGAAATCAATCAAGACTTCACAATGCTATCACTAAACTGGTGTAAACAAGCTTTCATAGGGACTTTAAGTATGATTGGCATTCCATAATGGTATGTATCCATAATAGAGTGCAGCAATTTTCATCAACTTGTTAAGCCCACCTTCTGTAGTCCTCAGTCACCAAATTAAAACAATTTTAAACATTATGGGAAGATCTGGAGCATTGCCCATTCATTGACCGCATTCTAAGAATTAAAGCTGGTCTGAGGGCACTCCTTATTAAGTCCATATTAATATACTGTTTTGTCCAGCTGCTATACATTTTTGGACATTAATATACAATAATGTTTTATTAAATTGCATATAAATTGTAAGAATTTTTATAGCAGATGTGAATAATACTAAATTCAGTTGTGTGTAATGAATCTAAAATATATGAAAGTCTAATGTTTATCAGTACATTACAGAAAATAATGAACTTTATCACAATATGCTAATTTTTTGAGAAGGACCTGTATACTCTTCAAATGTATATTGACCTTTTAAAAAATGTTCAAAGCAGACTTTTTCCCCCCCTGTTTTAACCATTGCCAAATTGTCTTATTGTCTCATTTTCTCAGGATAAGTCTGGACCACATAAAGAGATCTATCCATACGTGATTCAAGAGCTTCGCCCCACCCTTTTGGAACTGGGCATCTCAACCCCAGAGGAACTGGGCATCGATAAAGCCTAAGCAGGTGTATGCATGGAATGTTATCTCAGGGAATTCTCCTCAATAATAGGAACAAAGCTGCAGTACGGGTTTAATATATTTGACAAATTTGTAAAAAGTAAATTTTTCAATAAGTAATATCTTAACTTTATCCTCTGTAGGTTTTGTGATGCAGTTGACAAGGTTGTTCATTGCACTTCCGGTCTGCCTTGTTTTCTACATGTTCAGCATCTGTGAAGTTCTGTCTAAACGTTTTGAACTAATAAACAGCAATATTTAATGTGTGTGGGTTTTTTGTTTTTTAAGGTCATGCGTTGACACTTGTCAATTGCATATAAATTGGTCACCTTTCACAAACCTGAGATCACAGTGTATATAAAAAAAAAAAAGACAGAGCATTGAATAAACCATGTTAAAGGGGCCATCCAGTCCCAATTCTTCATAGATTAATATAATTCTTTAAGGTCCTAATGAATTGTAATATACTTTAATTAAAAATTATCAATGGTTGTGTAAAAAAAAAAAACACTACTTTTTTCAGTGCATGCTCCTTTAAATGCTGCTGAGCCCGCCCCCCAGTTCTGTGGGGTGTCTTCACAACACACGTGGGGTATAGTTTTGACAACAGTTAAAAATATATAAAAAAAAAAAGTTTAAAATAATTTTACATGATCTTAGGATTATTTTATATATGAAGGAGTTATTTCTACTCTCTTGCTCTCTTCCTCATAGATCTGATATTACGTGTTAAATCTTCCCTGCTGCTATCTTCCTATCTCCTCTTGCATCTGTTCTTAAAGTGTGTGTGTGTGTGTATATATATATATATATATATATATATATATATACAAAATTTTTATATTAAAAGTGGCAATGGCTGTGCAAATATGCATGAAAATCCTGACCACTGGGGACTAATGTCTAACTCATGGAGATGTCGAGTATTCATGAATACATATATATATATATATACTGCTCTTAGTCTACCTCATAAGACTCGTCTGTTACAGGGCAGCTCTCTATCCCTTTACATACTTACAAGCTGGCGCCGGTGAGGTCGGCTGCCGTCACGACTGCTCCGACCACCTTTTCTTTGTTTTTGTTTTTTTAAGTTAGTTTTCTCTGTTTTAAAATCGGCAAAATCACCACCATTGAGTACATTAGGTACGGTAGAGACACGCTTGTTTCTATTGGTATACAATGTACTCACAATTCTACGTTTTTAGCTCCGGATCCGAGCTGGCCGAGTGAGATCCTGGGGGAGAACAATGGACGCGACGGGAAGCGGCGGCCCCGAGGGAAACGAGCTGGCGTCAGGAACCGGCTGAGAACTTGTGCACACCGCACACCTCTGCCTAGTATAATGCTCAATTCAATTCAATTCAATTTTATTTATATAGCGCTTTTAACAATGGTCATTGTCTCAAAGCAGCTTCACAAAAATTAAAGAAATTTAACAAAAAAAAAAAAAAAAAAAATTATATATATATATATATAGAATAATTATATAAAGTAATAAATAAATAAATACAATTATAATAGAAAATAAATAAATAAAAACAAATAATAATAATAATTATAGAAAAGAAAATAATTGGAAGTGTGGATGTGTGAGAAAAATGTGCAGATAATAATGAGACGAATGAATGAAATTTCTCTGATGAGCAAGCCAAGGGTGACGGCGACGGTGGCAAGGAAAAACTCCCTGAGATGGCATTAGGAAGAAACCTTGAGAGGAACCAGACTCAACAGGGAACCCATCCTCATTTGGGCGATAACAGATAGAAATGATATAACATCTTGTGTGTTGTGCAGGTGAAAATTCAATATGACAGAAATTATTTAAATTGTCATGAAGACCAGTTCAGCATAGGGACGAGTCAGTAGGTGTAGAGGGCAGATGAGGTCTGGATCACTGGAAGCACAGGAGCAGCATGTGTAGCTCCAACCATCATAAAGCTGAATCCAGTTGGAGCTGGTCCTTCTCTGGATGCCTCAGGAACCTCGCAGGGTCAGCCTTTGTCTATTGAAGCTGGCAAAATCTCCCGATGCCTCGGGATGGGTAGAGAAATACAGAACAGATGGGGAGAATTAGCGTAGTTGCCATTCGGTATAGGTGTACTGGAGTATGAGTACTGGGATGAGTTATGTGTATGCCAGATTAAAAAGATGCGTCTTGAGTCTACTTTTGAACTGAGAAACCGTGTCTGCTCCCCGAACACTGTCTGGAAGGCTATTCCAAAGCTTTGGAGCTAAATATGAAAAAGCCCTACCCCCTTTTGTAGATTTTGAAATTCTGGGAACTACCAGAAGTCCGGAGTTTTGTGATCTTAAGGCGCGTGGTGGATTGTAGCGTATCAGAAGACTGGTTAGGTATGTGGGAGCTAAACCATTTAAAGCCTTGTATGTAAGTAATACTATTTTGTAATTTATTCTAAACTGAACAGGTAGCCAGTGCAGGGATGATAATATTGGGGTTATATGATCATATTTTCTGGATCTAGTGAGAACCCTGGCAGCTGCATTTTGGATTAACTGAAGCTTGTTTATTGAGGATGCAGGACAGCCACCTAGTAATGCATTACAATAGTCCAGTCTGGAGGTCATGAATGCATGAACTAGTTTTTCTGCATCAGATACGGATAAGATGTTCCTAAGTTTAGCAATATTTCGAAGATGGAAAAAGGCTGTTTTTGTGATATTTGAAATGTGATTTTCAAAAGACAAGTTACTGTCTAATATTACTCCCAGATCTTTTACTGCTGAGCTGGTAATAACAGTACATCCTTCTAAGCGCAAGCTGAATTGTGAAAGCTGTTGTGTGCTGGTTTTTGGGCCAATAAGTAATATCTCTGTCTTATCTGAATTTAATAAAAGAAAGTTATTGGTCATCCAATCTTTTATGTCCTGGACACACTCAGTTAATCTAGACAACTTAGGTATTTCATCTGGTTTAGTTGAGATATATAATTGGGTATCATCAGCATAACAATGGAAACTAATCCCATGTCTTCTAATGATGTTACCCAAGGGAAGCATGTATATTGAGAACAACAGAGGTCCTAAAACTGACCCTTGTGGGACCCCATATTTCACTGGCATTATACCAGACGGTTCTCCATTTAGATCTACAAAATGGTAGCGATCAGACAGGTAAGATCTAAACCATTTTAGTGCCTGTCCCTGAATACCTATATAATTTTGTAAGCGATCTATGAGAATATTATGATCTATAGTGTCGAATGCAGCACTAAGATCGAGCAGGACTAGCAATGAGATGCAGCCTTGGTCTGAAGCTAAAAACAAGTCATTTGTAATCTTAACTAGTGCAGTTTCTGTGCTATGATGGGGCCTGAAACCTGACTGAAATTCTTCAAGGATGTTGTTATCCTGCAAGAATGTGCAAATTTGAGCTGATACTACTTTTTCTAGTATTTTTGATATGAACGGGAGGTTTGAAATCGGTCTGTAATTTTTTATTTCATTCGCTTCCAAATTAGATTTTTTAAGAAGCGGCTTAATAACTGCTAACTTGAAAGGTTTAGGGACGTGACCTAGATGTAATGAAGAATTAATAATGTTTAGGAGTGGCTCTCCAACCGTAAGCATCACTTCTTTTAAAAATCTGGTTGGGATTGGGTCTAACAGGCACGTTGTTGATTTAGCCGAGGTGATGAGTTTATACAGCTCTTCCTGTCCTATACCTGTAAAGCAGTGAAAATCTAAATGTGAAGCTATAGGCTGAACTGGATCGTGAGATACTATTAGAGGTTGAACCTCCATTATTTTCTTCCTGATATTATTGATTTTTTCATTAAAGAAGTCCATAAAGTCTTCACTTCTAAACTGTGATGGGATACTCTCTGCAGGCATCTTAGGTTTTGTTAGGCGAGCCACTGTACTAAATAAGAACCTGGGATTGTTTTGGTTTCTTGCTATCAGTTGGCTAAGATGCTCGGTCCTAGCAGTTTTTAGAGCCTGTCTATAGCTGCACATACTGTCTTTATACGCAATTCGAAAAACTTCTAATTTAGTTTTCCTCCATTTTCGCTCGAGGTTACGGGTTGCTCTCTTTAGGGCGCGAGTATGACTGTTGTACCACGGTGCCAATGTTTTATCTCTGACTTTTTTTAATCTGATGGGAGCAACAGTGTCTAATGTACTGGTAAAAATAGTGCCCATGCTGCTAGTCACTTCATCTAGATCATCTGCATTTAGGGGTCTAATAATAAATTGGGACAGATCCGGCAGATTACTTGTGAATCTGTCTTTAGTGGTGGGATTCATATTTCTAACAGATTGATAGCGTGGGGAGACACAGCTAATCTGTTCTACGGGTAGAGTATATGTCAGGAGGTGATGATCTGTGATATCATCACTTTGAGGTATGATCTCTATATTAGAGACATCTATACCATGGGATATAATTAAATTGATTTGATTTGATTTGATTTGATTTGATTTGATTTGATTTGATTTGATTTAAATCTAGCGTATGATTAAAGCGGTGAGTTGCTCCAATTATATTTTGCTTAACCCCAAAGGTATTTAGTAAATCCATAAATGTGAGTGCTAAAGCGTCGTTAGCATCATCTACATGAATGTTAAAGTCTCCTACTATCAATACTTTGTCAGAGTTAACCAATAGGTCTGATAGCAGATGTCCAAATTCTTTAAGAAAATCGCCATATGGCCCCGGGGGTCTGTACACGGTGGCCAAGGTAAAATATAGCAAGGGTTTATTACGTATTTCATTTAGTGCAACATTAATGATAAGCACTTCAAATGAATTAAACCTGGGCCTTATTTTCTGGGTAACAGTGAGTACATCATTGTAGATAGTGGCGACACCACCACCGCGACCAATTAGACGGGGCTCGTGCTTATAGAAATATCCTGACGGAGTAGACTCATTCAGACCAAAATATTCATTTGGTTTAAGCCAGGTTTCAGTGAGACTGAGTGCGTCAAGGCAATAATCTGAGATAATTTCATTAACAATAAGTGCTTTAGGCGCAAGGGATCTAATGTTGAGTAGTCCAAACTTTAGAGGTGGATTTTGACTACTTATTTTGCCTTTTTCTGGTTTTATGGTTATCAGATTGCTTCGGGCAAATTTAACAAATTTATTCTTTTTTCTCAGTATTCGGGGAACAGACACAGTTTCTATAGGACAAGCTATGTGTGTTCGTCTATCACTACGGTGAGTTGTGATGTGTCTAATATGTTTGGAATCTACAGTATGACTTACCGCCAGTCAGATGGTTCGTAGTGTTCTGGAGATGTTGTCAGAGAGGACCGCTGCTCCAGCTCTGCTAGGGTGTAGGCCATCGGTGTGATAGAGCCTAGGACGCTCCCAGAAAACATTCCAGTTATCAACAAAGCGTAATTTCTGTTAATGCTCACCAACGTCCAGTCACTGGAGAACAAACTCGATGACCTCAGGGCCAGGATAAAGTTCCAGAGAGACATTCGGGACTGCAACCTTCTCTGCTTCACCGAGACATGGCTGAACCCAGCGGTGCCAGACCACTCCATACAACCAGCCAAGTTCTTCTCGGTTCACCGCATGGAAGGCGGCGTGTGCTTAATGGTGAACAACAGCTGGTGCAACAGCGCGAGCGTTGTTCCTCTTACACGCTCCTGCACACCAAACCTGGAACTACTGTCCATCATGTGTCATCCTTTTTATCTTCCACGGGAGTTCACATCGGTCATAATCAGTGCCGTTTATATACCACCACAAGCGGACACAGACACTGCCTTATGCGAGCTGCATGAGGCGCTCACACAGCACCAGACACAACACTGGGACGCTGCGCCGAACTTTTATCAGCACATCACCTGCCCCACCAGGGGCGAAAGGACACTGGACCATTGTTATACTACAGTCAAAGACGGTTACAAGGCACAATCTCGTCCAGCGTTTGGCAAATCCGACCACGCCGCCATCTTCCTCATGCCAAAATATAAACAAAGACTGAAACAGGAAGTTCCGGTTCAGAGGGAGGTCGCGCGCTGGATGGACCAATCGGTGGCAGCGTTACAGTACGCACTCGATGACGCAGACTGGGACATGTTCAGAAACAGCTCCGATGATGACGTCAGCGTGTTTACCGAAGCGGTTGTGGGATTTATTGGGAAGCTAGTGGACGATACGGTGGAGAAAAGGACTATCAGAACGTTTCCCAGCCAGAAGCCATGCCATGGGTGGATAAAACCATCCGCGATGCTCAGAGATCTCGCACCGCTGCCTACAACACGGGACTTGCATCGGGGGACATGGAACCATACAAGGCTGCGTCATACAATGTCCAGAAGGCAGTGAAAGAGGCGAAGCAGCGCTATGGGAGAAAACTAGAGTCACAGCTTCAACAGAGTGACTCTAGGAGCCTGTGGCAGGGATTAAGGACAATTACGGACTATAAAGCACCAACATCCGGTATGATGAACGCAGACGCGACTTTGGCAGACGAGCTGAACACATTCTACGCTTGCTTCGATGCTGCAGCTAAAGATGCTAGCGATGCTAATGCTAGCGGCGCTAATGCTAACGGCGCTAACAGCTGCAGACAGGAAGACACTACCAGCACCGGGAACACGCTCATCATCACCGAGCATGACGTGAGGAGAGCCTTCAAGAGAGTGAATACCAGGAAAGCAGCAGGACCAGATGGCATCTCAGGCCGTATCCTCAGATCCTGCGCAGACCAGCTAGCACCTGTGTTCACTGAGATATTCAACATCTCTTTATCTCAGTCGGTGATCCCCACATGCTTCAAAGAGTCCATCATTGTTCCTGTTCCAAAGAAACCACATCCTGCTTCCCTCAATGACTATCGCCCTGTAGCCCTCACCTCAGTAGTGATGAAGTGCTTTGAACGCCTGGTCAGAGACTTCATCATCTCTTCACTACCGGACACACTCGACCCACTACAGTTTGCTTATCGTCCGAACCGTTCCACAGACGATGCAATCTCAAATCTCCTCCACACATCGCTCACCCACCTGGACACTAAGAGGGGAAATTATGTGAAAATGCTCTTCATCGACTACAGCTCTGCATTTAATACCATAATTCCCTCCACACTCACCACCAAGCTGGAGCACCTGGGACTCAGCTCACCCATGTGTCAGTGGATCTCCAACTTCCTAACTGGCAGACCACAGGCAGTAAGGATGGGCGGTCATGTCTCAGCCTCCCTCACACTCAGCACTGGAGCCCCCCAGGGTTGTGTCCTGAGCCCCCTGCTGTACTCTTTATACACCTACCACTGCGTGGCCACTACCAACTCCACCGCTGTCATCAAGTTTGCTGACGACACTTTCGTGGTGGGCCTGATCACGAACAACGATGAGTCGGCCTACCTGGAGGAGATTGGAAATCTGGAGAACTGGTGCCAGAGAAACAATCTCCTCCTGAACGTCAGTAAGACAAAGGAGCTGATAGTGGACTTTAGTACAAAGCAGGAGAGGAAGTGGAGAGAGTGGACAGCTTCACATCACGCAGGACCTGTCATGGTCCTGTCACATCAACACCATGGTGAAAAAGGCCCGGCAGCGTCTGTACCACCTCAGACGCTTGAGAGACTTCAGACTGCCCTCCAAGGTGCTCAGGAATTTCTACTCCTGCACCATAGAGAGCATCCTGACAGGAAACATCATGACCTGGTTTGGAAACAGCACCATGCAGGACAAACGAGCTCTACAGAGGGTGGTGCGTTCAGCTGAGCGCATCATCCGCACCAAGCTCCCTGACCTGCACTCAATCTACACTGGATCTAGGCCAGGAAGATCGTGAAGGACCTCAGCCATCCCAACAATGGACTGTTCTCTCTGTTGCGGTCAGGAAAGCGCTTCCGGTCCCTGAAGGCCAACACAAAGAGACTGAGGAGGAGCTTCTTCCCGCAGGCGATAAGGTCTCTCAACCATACCACATTCACACCACAAACACAGAGCTAATACAATCTGTTAACGTCAATGGACACTATGGACACTTTCATGCACATCCACACTTACATCCATACTTATATCGGAACTCATGTTTATGTTTACATTCTGGACCCTTGCACAAAGACACTTTAATAAGGCACCTTAAGACACTTTTCTATGCCTACTTGCACACCATACCTCCTCCACCAAATTACAATTAAGGGAAAAAAAATCTCTATTGTACAGTACATTTCTATTTTTATTTCTATTTTATGTACAGTATACTTTTATTTTCATTTCTATTTTTATTGTAGTTAAGTTAAAAATTTCCTATCGTATTTCTTTATTCATATTTATTTCTTACTATAAGATTTAATTCTCTTTTTAAGGTCACTGGCGGTCGTGTAAGCATTTCACTGCATATCGTACTGTGTATGACTGTGTGACGAATAAAATTTGAATTTGAATTTGATTTGAAGCTCTATTTGCACTATACAGTATGTCTGCATTTTTTAAATTCTACTTTATGTATTTAATGTTATGTTATCCACCAAGGGTCTGAGAGTAACGCAATTTCATTTCTCTGTATGTCCAGTCCATGTGGCAGAATTGACAATAAAGGTGACTTTCACTTTAATAAGTTCTTATATAGAATATAATACATATATATTCTTATATAATATGGTTATTTTGCAAATACGATGCACGTCAGTAACGTTAATCAGTGGGAGATCCTGGAGACAGCGGGTGTAGAACCTAGCCATTGCTAAACCGGAACTGACTGAGCCCTATTGAAAAGAACGCGGAAGTCGGCGTGCAAGTAGCGCACTGACGCTACAGTACCAAACTACAGAGATGAGGATGGCGGCTTAATGGACTATTCGCGGTAAGTGGTGTTTTATTTTATAACATTTGTTCGGGGTAGTTTACAGTTTATTTCCCAGTTTAGTTTTTTATTGGCCGTTTTGAAAATCACTGGCAGCACCAGCAGCAGTCAGATGTGACTTTAGATAACTTAATGATCTGGGCCCGGTTTCTCGATAACGCACACTATTCGCGCGATAAGAAGACTCTTAAGATATATCTTACGTTAAGTGATAACTTTTCTAAGTGTATTTCTCGAACTGTCTCTTAGGAGTCTTCTTAAGTCGCTGACTCTTATGTCCAACGTTACAAGGCGCTGTCTACAGTGAAGGTCCTGAATTAGCCGACATCGGTGGCTCAGGAATCGATTTTTCACTCCTTTTGCATGACAGCGTTAAGAAAGACGGCACTTTCTATACAAATTAAACATTGCACTAAATTATTTTAATAGCGTTTATTTCGACATGGGTTACCTTATCAATAATATGCCATAATAGACAAATATATAAATTAATATTAATTAATAAATTAATTAATTAATTAACATCGCTAATATTTTCATGTAACATGTGGCCGTGAAACGAACCGGGTATCCAATCATAGTTGATGGACAAACAGCTGATAACACTCTTCACCAGCTTCAGAAACAATGTGAAGTATGTCAGTTGTTGGGGTTGTATAGCACACTTATAGAATGAATATGATGAGATGACAGAGTGGAGGTTTAATACCCCTATCTCACACGCGGGGCCGTAAGTGCGGTTCATTAGGATTCAGCGCGAGTTTTGGTGCTGTTATTACGTTTCCATTTTACCACGCAAAAAAAATAAACATGTTTAACATGTGGAAGCTCGCGGACCTTGTAGATCTTCGCGGACCGTCGGGCGCCGGTCACTCGAGGCGGATCACGGTGCCTAATACCCCTCTCTCACCTGTGTGGCCTCACACATCTCTGTGAGCTGCCGCGATTGCCCACGACGTTCCTTTAACGTTCCGCGAAGTTCTACAAGGTCTGCAAGCTTCCGCGAGGACCAGCAAAAAACTAAACGTGGAATTTTTCACGCGGAAACATGGAAACGTAATCACAGCGCAAAAACTCGGGGTGAATCATGATCAAGCCTACGGCCACAGCGCGAGACCGTGCAGGTGAGATAGGGGTATAACACACCGCATCTCACAGCGAGTCAAACCGCATAGGTGAATACTGTAGGGGTATTAAACATTACAATCACCCAGAAAAATTAATAAATGCGGGGTTTGAAACTCCCATGGTTATTTTCTCATTTAACTAAATCAAATTTCATAAAAATAAAACGTGTCAAAAGAAAAACCCATAAAGTTATGGATAATGGCTAATGATCAATGAAACATATTTTAAACAAAAAGCAGCGAGCAGCTGGACATCGGGACGGGGAGTGTACAGTAAGTACGATGTGTTGGTCTGGCACGCGCAGGTCTGAGCAGCTCAAGAAGCTCCATAATCTGTTGCCTTAGGAAGGCAAAACTTTTATTTAAACATTTTTTAAATAACGACCACGGGGAAAATATGAAAAGGGCTGACGTTTTGTCTAAAGGATAAATGTACAGTACATGACCCACACGGCTCCACGGACCGCGCCGTCTTCAGTTTAACACAACACCACGCTGTATCGCTGCCTAATTGTTCGCCACCTGTTTAATATTAATAGTGATTGGCAATTTTAATGCATTAGTCACATTATGAAATAGGCTAATTAAAAGTCACTCTATTAGTTCTGATATCAAATAAAATAAAATTCTTAAACAGGTCTACAGTATATTCCATCATTAATACGACTTTGATAACGTGCCATAATGTGTTTGCATACACCGCTGGTTTATAAAGACTGCTGCTCAGTGGCGGCGACTAGCGTCTTGAGCTGAAACTACGCTAAGTATGAGTTAAGGTTGGTCCAGACCAACCTTACGAATGTGTGACTTAGCTAATAGATACTTAGCGTAAGAACGTTTCGGGAAATGCGCCATAAAGTTAAGAGAGAGGTTAAGGTACAACTTAAGAACTACTTAGCGATAAGAAGCTTTCGAGAAACCGGGCCCTGTTTACTAAGTCTGGAGTTAATAAATGTACTGTACATATGCACTTACATTGTGCCTGCAAACCCCAAATTCTATGATAGAGCCATGTGCCTAAACATTTTGCTGAAAATAATTAAAATCAGCACTTATCTGTCTGTAGGCATGGAGTTATACTGTGTATTATAATGTTATATAATTCACATATATGGTGATATTCTTAACTTTGTCTGCTGCAGTCCTTGAACCGTTCATCTATTTATTGTTGTTGTTTTTTTATCTTGTGTGAGAGAAGAGCCATTTTGGTAGTGTGCAACATAATTTAAAAGGCCAACTTGTTTCACTCTTCTGTGTATTTTACAAATAACACTTAAATAACCAGGCATAATTTCATCTTTTGAATTTTTATTTAAAGCATTAAGAATGAGATTCTGAGAACACCAAATGAAAGGTCTGTGTTTGTGCATGCAGCATATTCAAGAGGTTATACTTACTAAAATGAATCCAAAAGGAGATAATAATAAAAGCCTGATATATACACTGATCAGCTAAAACATTACAAAGCATTACATGCCCAATCTTGTGGCGGTTCTGATAAAGGTGGCTAAAGGACCACCCCGTAAAACTGGTTAGATGATCATGAGCATGGGTGAGCCTTGGGTGCCCATGATCCTCTTAGTTTACTAGTATATTAATTGATAATCAGAGTTAATGTGTTAATAATATTTAGCGTTTGTTATGGCTGATCATTGTATAAAAACTGTTTTCCCATTAGTACCCAAAAGGAAACTTTTTAATCTAAAAAAAAAAGGACAAATTTTTAGCAAATATTTGGTCCTTAGCACAAAAGATACAAAAGACAGTAAAGATACTTTATGTTCCTAAAAGTCCCCCTTTGAGTCTCTCTAACAGAGAATCATAATGCAAGCTTAAACACATCAAAGCCTTTCCAGTATCTTGTCAGCAAGACAAGCTACCGGATAAAAAAATCAGCCCAGAAATTCACTTGTAGATTCTGGACGGTCTTATCACTTCATTCAGCATTTTTGCAAAGAGAAAACTTTTCATCCCCCATTCGTTTAGAAGAGAAGTATCCAAGCACATTTGCAGCAACATTGTAGATTAACAATAAAAAGATGAATCTCTGATCAAAAGACAGCATAATTTTCAAAAATCATTTAAATCACAGATTAAAATGATAAATTAATTGAATAACTTTGGAATTTCATGGACATTTTATCCCTGTATTTGTTTCCCAGACTTTTCACATAATATTATGACTACATGAAAACTACATTTTACAGGTAAGGCTATTTTTTTTAAGCAGTGTGAATTAAAATTCAGTGCGGATTAAAATGTTAACTTTTCTGTTGATCAGACCAGAGGGTATAATGTGTAGTGTATGATTCATGGTCATGTCAGGTCTAAATAACAAGGATGACAAGGTAGTGGCATTAAAGGCAAATTGAAAATTTTGTGAGATTTTGAAATCTATACTGTACTGTACCTATTGAAAAAGAAAATATAAAGAAAACCAAAATTGCCAACAAACAATTAGTTTGTTGTTGTAAAACGTAGTTGAATTTCTTTTGCCTTGGAACTTCCTCCTTGTATATGTGTATTACCCATTTAAATTGATAGATTCTTCCAGTTCTAATATATAAAAAAAGAATAAAAATATGATAAATATTGCTGGATAATTTTAAAAGTAAAAAACAAAACAAAACATAGAAATGTTTTACTTACTTCAACAAAACCAATGAACTGAACGGTAATTCCAGCAGATGGCATTCCAGGAATTTCAATGGCAGAAACGGTCTCCAAAGGAATGCGGTGTTTAAATGTGCAGTGCTTAGAGCCACCCACATAAACCTTAAGAAGCATGGAAGATTTTGTAAATGACTAAGAATTTTATGTTCATTTAATTATTACTATGAAATAATTGAAGAAACTGACCTCATAGCCTTCTGATTTAAAAACAAAAATAATTTGGAAGGAAGTTTTCCTGGTAAAGGGTAAACCAGATAAATTTTCTGGTGTCTCCCAGCCACCGTTTCTGAAGGAGTTTAGGACAGTTTCACCAGAAAAGCGGGGATTGTAGTGAAAAGCGATGTCTTTACCGTCATCCTTCCCTATTTTGAAATTAACTGAAAAGCTGAGAAGAAAAAACTAATAAATATAACTTGTAATAACTTTTGGGCAACATTTCCTAAATCATATAGTCAATAGTAACATACAATCATGCTCAAAAGTCTATAAAAAAGAATCTTGTGAACAACATATACCTTTATTTATTATCATTGACCATTATTATTATTATTATTATTAGAGATGTTCCGATACCATTTTTCCCCTCCCGATACCGATTCTTAGGCTTAGGGTATTGGTCGATATCGAGTACTGATCCGATACCTGGGTGTGTATCTGTACAGTGTGTGTACAGTATGTGTGTGTATGTATGTGTGTGTGTGTGTGTGTATATATATATATATATATATATATATATATATATATATATATATATATATATATATATATATACTGAATAATCAGTGGTGGCTGCTCTAAGACTACAAGGGAAGCTCAGCTTCCCCTACTATGTCAGAAAATAAATGCCCATGACCCTGTTGCTACATATGCACTGTCATATTTATATTGGTTTTACTGTAATAAAAGTGCACTACAACGCGTTCAATTTCATGACTAGCTCATTCAGAATCCGGTATTTATTGTAGATTGTTTGACGCGATTTTCTTACATTTCCGTGCCGCACAGCACGTTAACCCCTCCTCCTGAAGCCCAGCTTCTCTGAAGCTCTATGGGGAAGCACAGACTAGCTTTTTTCACTGCAGAAAAGCTGGACGGTAATTGGATAAACGCACCAAAATCATCACTTCCAGGGAAGCTGAGCCTCTCTGGGTGTGAATGGAGCAGTGGGCGGGACAGGACGCTGGGCTGCTGCATGATGATTGGAGGAGCTGTTTAAACGGCGGAACCCCTTTTTGATTGACAGCATGTCTTAAGTATACATCAGCGGTACAGACAGCGCGTCGCTATTCCATTTTTAGGGGGGCTTTAGCCCCCCTAACATTTGTACTCAACCTCCCTAAAAATTCTCCATAAACTTCACACAAATTGCTGGTCCCCCATCATCGTCCCCTTTAAATTTCATATGAAAGTGTCGGCAGACTTCAGCTCCTCACCGTCTTTCAGCGGGTCTTCAATTCACCATCACAAGGTGTGTGTTTTCCGATAAATTGTTATATCTGCATCAGTGCAGTCCTTTCTCATAAATACAGTTTACAAAATGTCATGAGGGATTAATCAGTTAAATCTTCGCTGTGTTCACCCTCATCACACCAGCTGTTTCCTCTAGTGAACACGAAGCCCCTAATACAGACTCTATCAACCTATTGTCTACTTTATACAACAATCATGCCGTTGCTGTTTTAATTGGTAAAACTGTCTATATAAAACATTACACATTGCATATGGCATTAACTACCATAGAGTTATAAACATAAATGATTAAAAATAGTGACAGACAGCATTCAGTGCTCTCGTTTAACAGTATAGCAGTGTGATTTACAGAGATAGAAAAATCCTTTTTTTTGTAATAAATATTGTATTAAATAATGTCCCAAATCATAAAATACATTTATTAGGCTTAGAGTAGGGTTTTTGTCACTTTGATTTAGAAAAGTTACTTTTTTACTGAATAGAAACCAAAAAAAAAAAAAGAATGATATTAAAAAGATGCTTTGTTTAATTGCATTAAAACAATGTTTGTCTATATTAATGAATTTGAATAAATAGCCTAGTACAGATTCGAGTTTAGTCCCATGCGGATTTGCAGGTGATTTTTTTTATGATAAATTTAATTATAATAAAAATACTTCATTTTCTTTAAATAATATACTGCATGGTGAAAAGAAAGTTATATGTTGTTCATTTGAGGTTGTATTTGCTTAATACTAAACCCACCGTGATCAGATCAGATGTTTTTTTCTTGTTTTTACACAAAAATCCATATAATTAAAAAAGATTCACATTGTTGTATGGTGGTGTCTTTGTTTTAATTCAAAATGCTTTAAACACATACCCCTGTGCAGCTGCAAGAACAGTCCCATACACAAACATGGCCATGCCTGGTTTGAGCCCATTTGGGATTTTGCTTGCATAGGGAATCGCCTGGAGACAGAACAAATTATGTACACAATCAACCAGCAGAAACCTTATTGTTTTTTGATGTCAAACAGTTGTGATTGTTACTACATTGCTGTCCAATGCACAATATCAAACCAGTGATTGTATTAAGTTGGTTCTGAAAGTTGGAATTACTTTGCTAAAATGATGTAGGGTTAGTGGTGAATGAATAATCCAACACAACGTTCCCAATACAACCTCAAAACAACAGAATAGCAACATTTATTTTTAGCATTTATATCACTTTATTACTTGATAATTTATTTAGTAATTTATATCACTTTTTTATTTTATCTGTTGGCACAACATCCGACGGCATTTAGAAAAATGAGGGGTAAATTAACTGTTATAGTTTTACATTTTTCATTGTTATAGAGTTCATTTTCATATTTTATACTGCTTATCCTTTGTACAGAGCCTACACACACCCATACACACTATGTATGTACCATACTATTTTGTAATAAATTATTTCACACAATGTCCAAACTGAAAACGTCTTTTCTGACAGAAGGTATTTTAAAGTCAAGCAGCACATGCAGTACCTGCACAACTTTTACATGACCTGTGTGGATTATTAATGTATTTTTAAATTTTTTTTTATAATCAATTTCCTGATTCCTAAATTCTACTTATGTAGTAGTTAGGATACTGTCATGCACACACAATCTGCGGCCGGCACTAGGACCCGGAAGTAAGTCGGCCGCCTACCAGGAAGTATAAGAGGAGTAAACAAACGGTGGCTTACCGCTCAGTCATTGAGTTCGGCCCATGTCGGTTAACGTTGGCTTTCTTCAAACCGTGAGTACTCACTGTGTTTTGGTTATCGCTTCTTGCCGTTGTGTGTGTATTTATAGGACGCGGGTTAAATTTGTGTTTTTCCCTTGCTCCACTTTTGTGAGAGTCCTTAAAGTAAATCGCGTGGTTATCCTGCCTACTCGCCGTTACTCCGCGTTTGGGTTTACCATCCACGCTACATTGGGCTAACCGCTAAAGCTACGTCTTCTGGTCACCTCAGGTTAGTTCATCTCTGACAGAATGACTGAGCCCCAAGCGGTAAACCCAGCGGAGCATGCGCGCCTATGCGGCGTGGTAGATCAGCATGCCGTGCTCATTAACGGTCTAACCGCGGAGCTCGCTACTCTGCGCCGGAGTGTCCAAGACATCGCGGCCTTGCGCCGCGAGGTTGCGGAGCTCAGGCGGGAGAACGCGGATCTGCGGGCGGCCGTTGAGGGCGCGGCTAGCAGGCCTCCCGTCGCAGCGGCCGCGGCGCCGCACCAACCCCCCCCCCCCCTACTGATGTTTTTCTTGCACTTCCAGAAAAATGGAATGGCACGGACGGGAGATGTGATGTGTTTTTGACAGCGCTTGATCTGGTGTTCGAGTTCAATGCCACCAAGTACTCCACCGATCGGCTACGCATCGCTCTCCTGGTCTCGTTGCTAACAGGGCAGGCAGCTGAGTGGGCCACGGCAGTGCTTAAATCCGATTCTGATACCGCCCATTCTTACAATGAATTCACCCGCCAGCTCAGATTGACTTTCGAACACCCAGCGGGCGAGGTGGAGACCGACACTAAACTATACCACCTGCGGCAGGGAGGATCGTCCGTGAGCCGGTACACAGCGGAATTCCGGACCCTCGCCGTGCAGACAAACTGGGGAGACGCCGCGCTCCGGACGTCCTTCTACGAGGGACTGGCCTCCCGCATTAAAGACGAGCTCGCCGGGCGAGAACTTCCCGCCACACTCGAGGGGCTGATCCAACTGGCCCTGCGGATCGTCCATCCATCTTCTTCCGCTTATCCGAGGTCGGGTCGCGGGGGCAGCAGCTTCAGCAGGGATGCCCAGACTTCCCTCTCCCTGGCCACTTCTTCCAGCTCTTCCGGGGGGATCCCAAGGCGTTCCCAGGCCAGCCGAGAGACATAGTCCCTCCAGCGTGTCCTGGGTCTTCCCCGGGGTCTCTTTCCGGTGGGGCGTGTCCGGAACACCTCACAAGGGAGGCGTCCAGGGGGCATCCTAAATAGATGCCCAAGCCACCTCATCTGGCTCCTCTCGATGCGGAGGAGCAGCGGCTCTACTCTGAGCCCCTCCCGGATGACTGAGCTTCTCACCCTATCTCTAAGGGAGAGCCCAGACACCCTGCGGAGGAAACCCATTTCGGCCGCTTGTATTCGCGATCTTGTTCTTTCGGTCACTACCCACAGCTCATGACCATAGGTGAGGGTAGGAACGTAGATCGACCGGTAAATTGAGAGCTTTGCCTTTTGACTCAGCTCCTTCTTCACCACGACGGACCGATACAGAGCCCGCATCACTGCAGACGCTGACCCGATCCGCCTGTCAATCTCCCGCTCCATTTTACCCTCACTCGTGAACAAGATCCCGAGATACTTAAACTCCTCCACTTGGGGCAGGATCTCACTCCCAACCCTGAGAGGGCACTCCACCCTTTTCCGGCTGAGGACCATGGCCTCAGATTTGGAGGTGCTGATTCTCATCCCAGCCGCTTCACACTCGGCTGCGAACCTATCCAGTGAGAGCTGTAGGTCACAGGGTGATGAGGCCAACAGAACAACGTCATCTGCAAAAAGCAGTGACCCAATCCTGAGCCCACCAAACTGTACCCCCTCAACGCCCTGGCTGCGCCTAGAAATCCTGTCCATAAAAATTATGAACAGGATCGGTGACAAAGGGCAGCCCTGTCGGAGTCCTACTCTCACCGGAAACAGGTCAGACTTACTACCGGCAATGCGGACCAAGCTCCGACACCGGTTGTACAGGGACCGGACAGCCCTTAACAGGGAATCCGATATCCCATACTCCCGGAGTACCCCCCACAGGACTCCCCGAGGGACACGGTCGAATGCCTTCTCCAAGTCCACAAAGCACATGTAGACTGGTTGGGCGAACTCCCATGCCCCCTCCAGGACCCTGCTAAGGGTGAAGAGCTGGTCCACTGTTCCGCGACCCGGACGAAAACCACACTGCTCCTCCTGAATCCGAGGTTCGACTATCCGACGGACCCTCCTTTCCAGGACCCCTGAATAGACTTTCCCGGGGAGGCTGAGAAGTGTGATCCCTCTGTAGTTGGAACACACTCTCCGGTCCCCCTTCTTGAAGAGGGGGACCACCACCCCGGTTTGCCAGTCCAGAGGCACTGTCCCCGATGTCCATGCAATGTTGCAGAGACGTGTCAACCATGACAGCCCTACAACACCCTGCGGATCGATCAGCGCCTTTTGTCTCGCCCGAAGCCAGCCCCGAGAACCCTGCCGCCTGCACCCGTCTTCTCCTACACCACCCCACGACCATCAGCAACCTTCACCAACCCCAATACTGGAACTGTCGGATCTCCACCTCCTGCCGTGGTTGACACCGGAGCCGGGGAACCCATGCAATTAGGGCGCGCCTCCCTGACCGTAGCCGAACGTACACGCCGGTTTAGAGAGGGCCTGTGCGCGTATTGTGGGTCTGCAGAACATCATCGGGCGACCTGTCCACTGCGCCCGGGAAACGCCCATCCCCGGTGAGCGGAGGGAGAGACTCACCGGGCCCACTCCTGATCTCCACCACTACCGACGCCACCTCATCTCGCCTTACGGTTCAGGTATCCCTCCAGATTGGCCACAAACGAGTCCGAAGTACTGCGTTCATCGACTCCGGGGCAGCAGGTAACTTCATTGACTCTTCTTATGCCAAAAAATTGGGGGTAAAATTTGAGGCGTTATCCCAGCCCGTTCGGATCACCTCCGTCGACGGTCGCCCCCTATCTACCAGCCCAATCACCACCCAGACTCAACCCATCACCCTCCTCATCGATCAACACCACGAACAGATCAGATTTCACGTCACCTCCATCTCATCTCCTCCTATCATCCTGGGACACCCGTGGCTCCTGCAACACGATCCTCTCATTTCCTGGACACAACACAGGATTCTACAATGGGGCGCGACCTGCACCGAACTATGCCTAGGGGCGCCGGCTGGGACGTGCTCTAGGGAGTCCGAGGCCCCCGACGTCGACACCAACGCCATTCCCGAGTCCTATAGGGACCTGGCAGAAGTTTTTTGCAAGCGGCGGGCCATCCATCTTCCTCCACACCGCCCTTATGACCTCGCCATCGATCTACAGCCAGGTGCAGTCCCACCCCGCGGCCACCTCTACTCTTTAACATCAACAGAGACGCAGGCGATGGAGGAATATATAACCAACGCCCTCCGCCAGGGGACCATCAGGCCCTCCTCCTCACCTGCTGCCGCGGGGTTCTTCTTCGTAAAGAAGAGAGGGGGTGAACTTCGCCCATGTGTCGACTATCGGGGGCTCAACAACATCACTATAAAAAACCGACACCCTCTGCCTCTTACCAACTCTGCCCTGGACGCCCTCTCTGGTGCCACCATCTTTACTAAGTTGGACCTCCGGAGCGCCTACAACTTGGTGCGCATTAGAGAGGGCGATGAGTGGAAGACGGCCTTCATCACCCCGACTGGACATTACGAAAGCCTCGTAATCCCCTTTGGACTGTGCAACGCCCCCGCCGCCTTCCAACACCTGATAAATGATGTTCTTCGAGACATGCTAGGGCGGTGGGCGTTTGCGTATCTGGATGACATCCTCATTTACTCCCGTACCGCTGAGGAACATACCCAGCATGTCAGGGCGGTCCTAAAGAGATTACTCGCCCATCAGCTGTACTGTAAGTTGGAAAAGTGCGCTTTTCACGAGCGCTCCACCACGTTCCTGGGTTTTGTCATCTCGCCCCAGGGTGTGGCCATGGACCCGCAGAAGCTGGAAGTTGTGCGTCATTGGCCCCTACCCAAGACCCTCAAGCAACTTCAACGGTTTCTCGGGTTTGCGAATTACTACCGTCGCTTTATCCGGGACTACAGTACAGTTGCCGCCCCCCTAACCGCTCTGACTCGTCCCTCCTCTCTCCCTTTCCGCCTCAACTCTACTGCCATCTCCGCCTTCAACAGACTCTGTGACCGCTTTACCACCGCTCCCATCCTCCTCCATCCTGACACCAGTAAACCATTCGTTGTTGAGGTGGACGCTTCAGATGTGGGCGCTGGAGCCGTTCTCTCTCAACGAGGTCCAGATCAGAAACTACACCCATGTAGTTTCTTCTCCAAAAAATTTGACACCACTCAGCAGCGATACGGGGTAGGGGACCGCGAGCTGCTGGCCATAAAGTGGGCTTTGGAGGAATGGCGTCACTGGCTCCAGGGCGCCAGGGAGCCATTCATCATCTGGACGGATCATCAAAACCTCATCACCATCAGAAGTTTGAAACAGCTCAACCCCAGACAGGCGCGATGGGCATTGTTCTTCGAACATTATAACTTCCACCTTTCATACCGCCCGGGGTCAAAAAACACCAAGGCAGATGCCCTCTCACGACAACTCGAGATGGAGCCACCCCGGGCGGACCCCGCGCCTGTCCTACCCTCCTCCAGAATCATCGCACCACTTCACCTGGATCTGGAAACAAGGGTCCGCCAGGCGCAGACCTTAGAGACCGAGCCGGCAGGTGTGCCGCCTGGACGACTCTATGTGCCCAACGCCATGAAGTCCGAGGTCCTTCAGTGGGGCCATTCGTCAACCATCGCAGGACACCAAGGCACACAGCGCACCCTACGGTTCCTCCAACGGGACTTCTGGTGGCCATCAATGGCGAAGAACGTCAAAGAGTTCGTTCAGGCGTGTCCAGTGTGCGCCCGGGCCAAGAACCTCAACCAGCCCCCCTCCGGAGATCTTCAACCTCTCCCGGTTCCTCGTCGGCCCTGGACGCACATTGCCGTCGACTTTGTCGTGGGCCTGCCGGCCTCGGACGGAAAGAACACCATCATGACCATCGTAGATCGGTTCTCTAAGGCCGTGCACTTGGTAGCCCTTGCCGGACTCCCGTCAGCCAAGGAAACAGCAGAGCTGATATTAGAGCACGTAGTCCGTCTGCATGGGTTCCCCAAGGACATCGTCTCGGACAGAGGGCCCCAGTTCACAGCCAGGTTCTGGAAAGCCTTCTGCCGTCTGATCAATTCAACCTGCAGTCTCTCATCTGGATACCACCCACAGACTAACGGTCAGACGGAGCGGACCAACCAACAACTGGAGCGCTACTTGAGATGCTTTATTACCGATCGTCAGCGCTCCTGGGCTCGCTACCTCATCTGGGCAGAACTTTCCCACAACCTCCATGTCTCATCAGCCACGAAGCTAAGCCCATTTGAGGTATGCCACGGCTTCCAACCTTCGATGTTCAACCATCAGGAACCGGAGGTTGATGTGCCGTCAGCCCAACAGTTGGTCCGCAGGTGTCGACGGCTGTGGACACAAGCCAACCGAGCCATCCAACAGGCCAACGCCCGCTACACCATTCAACATCGCCGTCGACACCCCCCGGGACGATTGTTCCACGTAGGTGACAAGGTATGGCTTTCCACCCAAAATCTTCACCTCCACACTGAGTCAAAGAAACTGTCACCTAGATTCATCGGCCCATACCGCATCACCCACCGGATAAACCCTGTCACCTACCGGCTCCAGCTGCCTGCGGCACTCCGGATCCACCCAGTCTTCCACATCTCACAATTAAAGCCCTTCATCACATCACCCATGATTCCACCCTCCCCCCCTGCTCCTCCTCCCCGGATCATCGACGGTGGTCTCGCCTACACCGTGCGCCGGATCCTCGACTCGCGCCCTCGGGGCAGAGGTACGCAGTACCTGGTTGATTGGGAGGGTTACGGTCCCGAGGAGCGGTCTTGGATTCCGGCCCGGTTCATTCTCGACCCCGAACTAATCCAAGACTACCGTCGTAGGGTATCCTCCACCCCAGGACCGTCGGGAGTCGGTCCTGGACAGGGGGGTACTGTCATGCACACACAATCTGCGGCCGGCACTAGGACCCGGAAGTAAGTCGGCCGCCTACCAGGAAGTATAAGAGGAGTAAACAAACGGTGGCTTACCGCTCAGTCATTGAGTTCGGCCCATGTCGGTTAACGTTGGCTTTCTTCAAACCGTGAGTACTCACTGTGTTTTGGTTATCGCTTCTTGCCGTTGTGTGTGTATTTATAGGACGCGGGTTAAATTTGTGTTTTTCCCTTGCTCCACTTTTGTGAGAGTCCTTAAAGTAAATCGCGTGGTTATCCTGCCTACTCGCCGTTACTCCGCGTTTGGGTTTACCATCCACGCTACATTGGGCTAACCGCTAAAGCTACGTCTTCTGGTCACCTCAGGTTAGTTCATCTCTGACAGATACTTGTTGGAGAATATCGACAGTGGAACCTCGGATTGGGAGTAACGTGGTTTGCAAGTGTTTTTTAAGATTTTTAATAAATCTTTACTTGGAAAATGAACAAGTATTGGTTTACGAGTACCAAGTATCATGTATCACGCATGCGCTGAGCGTCACGTGATATCACAACTGAGCCAATGATTTTTCTCTTTCTTGTGCTGCGGAATTGTGGGTAATCGTCTCCCCTGCTGGGTCTTTCCTGTGCGTCTCTCACTGGTATAATCAACATCCGCACACGCATGTACTGTTTACTATAACATTGTGACCACGTATGTGCGCGTAAAAAACACATTTTATTTTGTATTTGTATGCGTGTGTACTGAATGCTCTAGAGGTGAAGAGAGTATTAGATAGGGTGATGAGTCTGAAGCTGGAAATTGATGGTGTGATGTTCAATGTTGTTAGTGGTTATGCCCCACAGGTCCTGATGACATACCTGTTGAGGTATGGAAGTGCTTAGGAGAGGTGGCAGTAGAGTTTCTGACTAGTTTGTTTAACAAGATCTTGAAGAGTGAGAGGATTCCAGAGGAATGGAGGAGAAGTGTGTGTGTAAAATACTCAAATAAGAGAGGAAGAATGGTTACTTAAGATGAGAAGAGGGAGAAGGGGTTCTACTGTAGCTTCCTCTCCTCTTACTTTAGCTGCACACACACACACACACACACACACACACACACACACACACACACACACACACACACACACACAACATAAACGAAAACACTTATCTGTTGGGATTTATTTTTCCCTCTTTTTAATGTAATGTTAATTTGTTTTATTTTTACTTTATATTTTGTATTAATAATTTTTATGGATTTATTTTTTTTGCCCGCTTTCAGAACGAATTATGTTCATAATCCAAGGTTCCACTGTATATGCGTTTAATAGCATTGACATTGATCTCCGGGTGGAACAGGGGAAATCATAAAATGTTTGACGTTAGAAATAATAAAAAAAAAATAATAATAAATGTGGTTTGGAAGTCATATTTTCAACATTCTTTTGGGATCATCTGTTTAACATTATCCCAATGTCATGTAGTTAATATTTATCCAACGTTTTTTAACAACCTAATACCATGAATGTTCTAACGTCTATAATATTGCCATTTCAATAATGCCACAATAGTTTGATAATCAAAAATTCCATAGCCATTACGTTAAAACAAATATTTTGGGACATAATGATAAAACTCACTTACAGGGAAATTTATTGGATATGAAGTCTCTAAAGGCAAAAATGGCAAAATGGAGGTTGAGCTTTCTGTCACTCCCTTTAGTTCTGCAAAGGATGAATGAGCACTCCAATTCTGAGGAGAAAGGAAATAAAATAAGCATGTTATTGAAATGCAGCTTAATGAAAAGAAGTTATTAAGTATGTAAGCAAGTAAATAAATATATAAATGAAGACAATTTATTTAATTTTATTCTTTAATGCAGTTTGAAGGTACACCAATAAAAACAAAATATATTGTAAACTTACATCAATAAAACCACAGACATTGGTGGCAACATTTCCAAAAATTTGAACTGTAGAAACTTTCTCTAGGGGAATACGGTGCCTGAATGTGCAGTGTTGTACGCCGTTCAAAAATACCTACCAAAAGGAACTTTTTAATGATTAATCATAATATTTCTTTAATTACACTGTAAATACATTCCTATCCATAATTTAGGAGCAAATAAAGACACCTCATAACCATCAGACTTGATGGCTATAAGAAGAATGAAGGCCCCTCCGCTGGTGTAGGGCACACTATGTACATCTTCTTCGGTCCTCCATCCTTCATTTTGGAAGCTGTTCAGGACTGTTTTAGCATTAATCCAGGGTCTGTAGTGAAAGGCAATGTCACGGGCATCACCAAGCCCTGTTTTGAAATTAACTATAAGGCTGAGAAGAGAAAAAAAAAGTGAAATTATAGTTACAGTAACTCAAAAATGATCGTGTACAGTTTAAAAAGCATCCATTGATTTAGACTGAAGCCTTTTTTTAAAAATAAACTGTATTAGTTACATATCGTGTTTTCATCATTATTACTGTATATAATATATTTAAATCATACGAAGTTGCATTTGTAAGAATGGTCCCTTGTAAGAAAAAAACCATGTCTTCTTTCAAACCTCCTGGAATTTTATCAACATAGGGAAGTCTCTGAAAACAGAAGAATTAATGTGCACAATTAGGAAAGTACAGAAGTTCTAAACCTAATGGTAAAAGATTATTTTTTTACACTATTACAGAGCACATTGGTTGAGTTTAAAACATTTATTCTGCTATGTTGTGGCTTTTCTGTCCATGTTTTACTTACAAGGTTACTGATTGGATATGTAATTTCTAAAGGCAAGGATATCAAACTCAAAGGTGAGCTCGGTGGGGTTGCGGGTTTTGGAGTAGTGCTTTTAGTCTGAGGAGGAAAAACAAAGAAGCAAACAAAATTTTTTAATGTTTTATGTATTACTGTTATCAGTATTAATATTAATAATTTATTAATACCATTTTGTAAATGTACATAATTATTTTGATAATTAATCTTTAATAGTTCTTCATATTCATGTTCTAAACATTTTAGAATTCTGAATAGAGAGTACGACATATTTTGATAAACTGGTGATAGTTAGCAATAAACAGATTTAGTTACCGCAAAACCCAACCATCGTATTAAAACATCTCCAGAAATTCCAAGTGTATTAACTCTGTCTACAGGAATGCGGTGATTGAATTTGTAGATATGTTCTCCATTCACATGGACCTGTAGATGAGTTTTAAATGTGTTTTAATGTTTGACCATCATGTTTTGTTCAATAATTATCAATGATTTATTTTAGGTTACGTACCTCATAAAAATCCCTATAGATGATAAACAGTAAAGTAAAGGATGCTCCCTGAACAAAGTGCTTATTATGACCCAATTCCTCTTTCTGCCACTGGCCGTTCCTGAAGACATTCATGTATACATTCTGACCGATCCGGGGATTGAAATGAAAAGCAGTATCATCACCATCTTGTACACCTGTTTTGAATTTTATTTGAAACCTGCATGGGGAAACAATTATTTACAATACCAAGATTGAATAGATAACATTAAAAATTATTCAAACTGGATTGCTACATGTCTGTAGCAGCTACAGGTCTATAATAAAATTTTAAGTAATAAAGATTAAGAAAAATAAATATAGCATACTGTTTGGCATTAGGAGGAATAGCTCCTTCAACATGCAGCTGCATTCCTGGTCTTATACCTCCTGCTACTGGTCCAACATAGGGAATGCTCTTTAATTAATAAAATATAATTATAAAGACAGAAAAATACAAAATTCATATTTGGTCATGTTTTGGTTACTTTATTATTCCATTAAATAATTTGAAGCATTAGAAATAATTAATCATTTCAATTAATCATTATAAATTTGTGCTTATTAGCTTACAGGGTGGATCACAGGATTTGAAACCATAGATGGGATGGAATAAGTGAATGTTTGGCGCCAATCCTAAATGGGGAAAAAAATATATAATCAAAATTTACATTCCTACTGTGTTGATTATTTATTTATATATTCATTTATTTTGTATTAATTTATTTTGTATTTTGGTATTTTCTGTCTTTGAAAATGAAATTCCCTGATAATCACACCTGACCACAACAAAAAATTTAAACAATGAGTCACTATATACGTATATTCACATTTTGCATAGATATGCCATGGTGAAAGAGGTTTAGGAGGAGAGCAGGGTAATAAACAGATTTGTTAAATTAAAGTTTTAATAATAAGAAACCTTGTCACATACACTACAGGGATTGCTGTAGTTCTTTTTCTTAGATACCCTAGCTCATTAGGAAGGTGGTGCCAGAGCACATGGTCAGCCAAGGTACAGTCCCCCAAATAGCAGAGAGGTTCAAGAACCATGCTTAAAAGTGGCAGACAGTGGTACAACAGTTGCAGTACCACTTGCTGGACTGTCTATAAATTAACATTCATGGTATTTGGTATTCACAACCTAGTGAATTTTCATCTGCTCAAGGGCGCAGCAGTGCCACCTTTGTGGTGCTGGGGTGTGAACCCATGATCAGTAATCCAATGACTTAACCACTGAGCTACCTTCTGCTCCTCTGAACCCCTTGACTTTAAGATTAGTAACCCAGAGCAGTAACCAATGGTCCACCACTGCCCTCACGTGTGTTTACATAATGGTTCAAATGTCAACATGAAATCTCAAATTTAGGTCAGAACGGTTTTCTTGTTTTTACCTTTTCAGAGTTTAAAAAGACAATTGACATCTTATTGTATCAAACGGAAAATGAAGGGTACACTCAGTTTGGCCTTGTGCCACCAATATAGGGAGGCAGAGAGCACCTAGAATCCTTTACAGACGTTGGACGGTATCCAGTGGGTACTACGGGGACCTCCCACAATCTAACGACTTGTAGGTCAGAGTAACTTTCATTTCCAAATAGCCATAGTGTATGAATGAGTATGCGTGTGAATGAGTATGTAGTACATGTTGGTTATGGCACTACATGCATTTCCACTCTTACCCTGTCATGCCCATTGCTCTGAATTAGGGAAAATCAGAACATCTTAGACCACCTGAGCATTTGCCTAACAAAGTGAAGGCTTCTTTTCAATTAGCTTTACTGACAGTTAATGACACTGTTCAGTCATAATCCTTTGAGTGCTCATTACATTTTGCTTGTGGCAATGCACTTACTTTCATTATCAAAGATAGCTGTGATTTCTATTGTCAAAGTTTTTATAATGCAAATTCACCAAGAATCAGCTTTTATAATTCTTAGCCAAGGCAATGTATAATTGTATTTTGCTTAGTTTTTCCCATTGGCCTTTGGCTTTTTCTGCATCTGTGCCTGTTATTGTGGGTGGCTCGCTGTTGCATTCTTGCTTAGTTTGCTGGATATGGGGGTTCAAACCTTCCAGTTATCTTTTATATACGTACAGTTCTAGGTTAAATAAGACTTGAGCTATGTTTAAGTTTTAATCAGTTAGGGATAAGCTGTCACAAAGGCTTGTGGGTAAGTGATCATGTGGCCGAGTATTATAAATAGCATTGAAATATAGAATAATGTGGCCCAGTATTATAAATAGCATTGAATAATAATAATAATAATAATAATAAATCATGGTTTACTTACTTCAAAACCCAACCAGATTATTGAAACATCTCCTGAAATTGAAAGTGTAGTAATTCTTTCTAGAGGAATGCGATGATTGAATGTGTAGAGACGCATTCCATTCACATGGACCTGTAAGCAAGTTTTACATGTTTTAAATATTTCACCTATAGGTTTTGTTCAATAATTATCAATGATTGATTGTAAATAACATACCTCATAGAAATCCTTATAGACAATAAACAGTAATTTAAAGCATGCCCCTCGAACAATGGGCATATCAGAACCCAATTCCTCTATCATCCATTGACCATTCTGAAAGGCGTTCATGACTACATTCTGGCTGATCCGAGGGTTGAAATGAAAAGCAATGTCATCACCATCTTTTATCCCTGCTTTAAAATTTACATGAAACCTGTGTAGGAATAGTTATTATGCAAGTTATTTGCAATACCAAAATTGAACCAATGTAATTAAATGTAATGTCAATTCATATATATTTCATGTGTAGCAACTACCTGTACAACTGTAATAATGCTATATTCATATTCATATTATTATCATTGTTGATTTTGTATTGTATGTAAGGTAACTTTTATTCCATAGCTTTAAAAGACATTTTAGATCATTGCGTGTTTCTGACCTTGTGAAATTAGCTTGAGAAAGACCTTAATATGGTCATTCAGATGTCTACATGCTTTTTGCCATACAGTATAGAGTCTGTTTATTAAAATTAATTTATATATATATATATATATATATATATATATATATATATATATATATATATATATATATATATATATATATATCACCTTTCAAAATCTACTCTTAGGGTATTACTATATCACAGCAAAAATGGCATATTTCTGATGTCACCAAACACACACAAATCTTCGCCTAATTAATATTGTAAGATTGAAGAATAGATCATTATAACTTGGCACTACAGTAAATGCACAGCACACTTCTTTAAATTGTATTTGCATTCACCTAAACCTTTTAGCTTTGTACTGTATTCTGCTGCTTTCACAATGAATCAATGCCATGACCATGTTGCTATCCTCTTTGTGAATTATGATGAATTGATATTTTATATGGATTTCTTTAAAAATATTCTGTAAATGGTATCATACTGATGGGCATTAGGATGAATATTCCCTTCAACGTGCAGTCGCATTCCAGGTCTTAAAATCCCACCTATAGATCCAACATAGGGAGTAGGCTGCAGACCAATGAACAAATTACAATTACTAAGACAAACAATTATTATTACATTTCTATTTGGTGCATTATTCTAGAAATACTTTAGAACGTTTTTGTGTAATTTATCCACAAATGTGGACTTTTAACTCACAGGCTGGATGACTGGATTTGAAACCTCAGACGGAATTGTTGTACTGCTGGTCGATGTACCTGATAAAAATGTTTGGCTGCCCATCTGATGGTTAAAATATATATCAGAATCTATTTGGACATTTATAATAAATTCAGGAAATTAAAAAGAACAGTTTGAAGTAATTGCCATGATATTGTATGTGGCATGTTATCACAAAGGCTTTGGGGTGTGTGGTCATAAAATGACACAGAAGTAAAAAACAATATATATATATTTTAACATTGCGTCCTCAAGTACTATGTCCCCACTACAAATAGTAATAAATTTAGCTGTAAATTGATTACTTGACAATTATATTAAATATACTATATATATTATTCATTTTGCATCACTGCACACACAAAGAAACACAAAGACACACACTTTTACACACACATTCGCTATTTCAAATAGAAGTAAATAAAGTGTTCATCTCAGAATAGTACTTACAAAGGTCGTTGGTTGCAAATGGCTATGACAACTCATGTTGGCAATGTACAAGGTGAGAAGATGCACACACCAGGCTGTGTGAGATCGGTGTTCAGGAAGTTATATAGTGTAGCACTGAAGGGATGGAACTCTTTTTTTTTAATCACGTGTTAAAGAAATTGCCTGAGGTGTTTCATTAAATTTTATGCACTTTTGAATGCTATGCATTTAAGCGTTAGCCCTTTGGAAATTAAAGATTTCATGCAAATTCCTTCTGAGATATGCCCCAATCTAATTTGTTTTGCATAAATAAAGTGCTGAGATAAAATTTTTCTCATTTATTTTTTTTCATTGAAAAGAAAAAACAATGTGAACACTTAATTTTTATTTAGTTTTACAGCATTTTTTATGTAGTGGATGGAAGAGAACTGTGTTCATGATAAGCCTTTTGTGTGACGTAATGCAATCGGCTCTATATTATCTGGTAGAATTTTCAGACAAAGGTAACAAATTTAACATGATTAATAATTACATTAACTTTTAACCCTTAAAACCCAATTGACATAGACTTGTGCCAGCAACACAGCTGTGTTGACAATTAAAGTAAGCTATTTGAGCTTACAGTATATGGAAGCCTTGCAGCTGGTGTGTGTTAACAGGGAGGTTTGAGACATCAAACAGTGCATTTGGGTATTTGGATATGTAAAGTAGAAAAAAAGCTATCATTATATGTAAATTTTCCCGTAACGGAATATGGGAATGATGTTGCAAAAATGTATAACTCTCGAAATAAGCATATTATTATTATTATTATTATTATTATTGTCATAAAAACAACCAAAAAGCACCAGAAAAACTGGTAATCATGTGTATCTGTACTATTTCTTTGCCCATGTGACCCATTTTTACATTTCCTGGTTAGTCATTTTTGTATAGTTGGTTAAAATTAAATAAAAATGAAATAAATACAGTTTATCATATTGCCTATGTTGTTCAGGAAATAAAGATATTTCACTTTATCTTTCACTAATCCAATAAAACAATGTTTATAAAAAACTGCAAAACAAAACAAAAAGGAGTTTTAAGGGCTACCACAATCATTTCTATCTTTGTGTAAAAGCTTTTTTTTAACACCATCTACTGATTAGTGATTTTTATTCATTCACCCATTTTTATAGTGCTTATCCTGTGTAGGGTCACCGGGGACCTCGATTCTATGCTGGGAAACGCAGGGCAGAGCAGGGGCACCCTGAAAGCACACACACAAACACACTATGGCCACAATACATTACACATGCATTTTGTTGGACTTTGGGAGAAACTGGGGTAATTGGAGGATACCAAAAAAGTGTAGGGACAACATGGCACAGGGAGAACACTTCAGAAAACATGCAGGGGCAAGACTTCAATCTTCAATTGACAAACTGTGTCCAGGAAGGGGTTAACATGGTCAGCAACAAAACTTTCAAGCAATGATTAATTTAGTTAACAAAAAAGTATGAAAAATGTTTTGAGATGTGATTTAAATATGGGAAGGGTGAGAGCCTGTCTGTTACACAAAAGCAGCTTATTCCAAAGTTTTGGAGCTGCAATTTAAAGGCATAATCACCCTTAACCTTACTCAATTTTAAACAACAGCAACAAAGCAAGAAACAGACAGGTAAGCTGGGTAAGAATTCCCAATAAAGTATTAAATGAGAGCTCAACTTGCATATGAATAAATTAATATAACCTTTTCATAGGCAGTCGAGTGTTCTCCGCAGTATGTTTTAAGGCCTACGTTTACACTGCCAGGTAAATGTGACCGAATTCCGATTTTTTGCTCACATGTGACACATATCGGATATGTTCTATGTCCGTGTAAACAGGAATAAAATGCATGCATTCCGATATTTCGAGATCGGTTTCAGGCCTCCTTCATATGTGCACTGTAAAAAATCTCTGTAAATTTACATAGAAATTTAACAGCAAAAAGCTGTTTTCATGAAATATCAGTAGGTTGCCGTTTTCTACAGTGCATTGTGGGAAGACTTGTTCACTTCAGGTTAGTGGTCGAACAACAACAGTATACCACTGTTATTTGACGGTATTATATCATATTTTTCGATCTGTGCGACGTGTATTATCACCACGAGGTAATTAGTTTGCACCTTTATCTATGTTTGTCATATCTTTAAAAATATTACAGTGGAGTTTTTTATAATGTTTTAATCAGACAAAGCAATAATTAGTAAAAGTCATACAAAGTATTTCTAAAAAATAACGTTACAAAAACATGTGGGTAACGGATCAATTAAAACAGAGGCCGTCATCGTAGCTGGGTGGCTACACACAGAAAACAACCTGTTTGGAATTAAAAACTCTAGCGCGACGCGGAGCTGCGGAACCGCCACTAAAACTGCCAACGTGTTGCAAACAGGTAAGAGTTCGCTTTTAATTGTTCGTTTGACTAAAATCTGCAAAGTAATGTTAATGTTCAAATACAAGAGAAATCATATATATATATGCTTGTGACATTTTATCGGCTGATTACTGTGAATGTGCTCATTTAAAAAAGTCTAACGTCAAAAACTCTGGCACTTTCGTCAGGCATTTTATCATTTGAGCGTGACTCGAATGCAGCAGTAATTTGTTAGATATTGTTCCGACTGTCCTTTGCATTATGTTTTCCTGTCATTTCTGCAGGGAAACATGTGCTACCCCTGTGGTTTATGTGAAACACATGAGAATACACAGTCATGTCTCAAATAGTGTATTCCGTTGCTGCATACGTAACTGTAAAAGAAAGTTTCAGAAACACGCAGGCTTGAAATCTCACGTCTACAGACACCATAAAAGATATAAGTCAGAAACCACAATGTGCACTACACATTCATTGGAATGCCATGTTGATTTGTGTGGTGCCAAAAGTTCTAGTTTACCTGACTTTATTTCTCATATCAAAATGCACATTAAAGAGGGTCGAAGAGTCACATGCCCTTTTATGCAGTGTGGTAAAACGTTTGCTGTTATATCAACATTTACCTCTCATTTGTGTAGAAAACACAAAGAAGACACAAGACAATCAATCACGACACCTGATGCCAGCTGCTCCCAGATTCAGGAGGATAATTTTCAGTCTGATGCACAGACTGATGAAAGTGAGAACTGTGAGGAACCAGATGTAAGTCCTGAAAATGTTGATGAGACATTGTTTTTAAGGAATCTTGCTCTGTTTTATTTGAAACTGCAAGCAAAATTATTGCTTCCAGCCTCAGTAATTCAGACAGTCATTGAAGATATCCAGTCAATCCATGAAATCAACCTTTCTCATATGCTATTCAAACTTCAGGAAAAGTTAGTTTCACTTGACGTTCCAGAGGCAATGATAAAAATAGTTCTTGACGATCTTAAAGCTGAAGATCTTTTTATGTCGTGTAACAGTCATACCTTAAGATCAGATCAGCGAAGAAAAACATTTTTCAAGCACAGTTTCCATTATGTTATGCCAGTGCCTATTCGTCTAGGACAGAATGACGCAGGAAAAGAGTGTTTTGCACAGTACATACCGGTTAAACAAACAATTGAAACTCTTCTCAACTGCAAGTCTGTAAGGGAACAGTACAGAGATGTGCACAGTCATGTCCCATTGAAGGACATTTTAAAAGATGTGTGGGATGGTGAAAATGTAACTGCAAACATGCATAAAATAGATAAATCTGCCTTAGGCTTGATCTTATATCAAGACTCTTTGAAGTTGTGAACCCTTTAGGGTCTGGCAAGAAAAAACATAAAATACTTGCTATGTACCTTACATTAGCAGATCTGTGTCCTTATAACAGATCAAGCACTGATCAAATGCAATTGGTGTTTCCCTGTAGGGAACAAGACTTCAAATACTTTGGTGAAAAATTGGTCATGAGGTGCTTAGTCGACGACCTACAGTAAAAGACCTTGAGACTACAGGTGTATGTTTTCCTGATGGACTGAACATTAAAGCAATTTTGTGGGCGATAGCCGGTGACAATTTAGGCTCACATAGCATAGGTGGGTTTGTGGAGAATTTCAGTGGAAGCACATACTTCTGCCGATACTGTGAAATAGATAAAAAAACATTTCAGCAAGATCCACTTTCCAAGGCCACATTTCGTACAGTGCAGTCGTACAGAGATCATGTTCAAAACCGTGCTGAGTGTTTGCCTCATAGTGGAGGCATCAAGTTCAACTCATCATTCAATGAGCTCTCTTTCTATCATGTTTGTCAGCCAGGGTTGCCCCCATGCCTTGGACATGATTTGTTTGAAGGTGTTGTGTCGTATGACATTCCTTTATGTATACAACATCTTGTAAAAGTTGACAGACAGTTTACTTACCTGGAATTAAATCGCAGGATCAGTCAGTTTAAGTTTCTGGATAACGAAAACAGGGACAAACCTTGTGAAATTAACCCGGGAAGTGAGAAGCTTGGTGGACACGCTGTACAAAACACATTTTTCCTGCCCACTGTCTCAGACCTAAACATCATTATCTTAGCCACTACCCTGACCTCATTATTCATTTTGGTCCACTCATTCGATTGTGGACATTAAGGTTTGAGAGCAAGCATGTTTATTTCAAACAGTGTGTAAGAAAATTACATAACTTTAAAAATCTTTGCTTTACTCTTGCAGAAAGACATCAGCTTCTCCAGGCATTTCTTCATGCTGGTGAGTTCTTCCCTCCCACTATTGTAGCAGACAAGGCAACAGAGTTTGTAGTGAGTGACTACAATGACGTCATTAGGGAAGCTGTGGCTGGATATGATTTTCAGCCTGAAAATACTACGGTTGCTCATGTGGCAACTGTTAAAGGAACAACATACAAAAAAAACATGTATGTTGTTATTCAGGAAACTGATGAAGGCATTATTGTGGGAAGGATTGTGATGACAGTCATACAGAATTCTTCAGTGTATTTCATCACTGAACTTTTCCAAACTTCCACTATCCATAACGTGGGTGTTTACTGCTTGACAGCAAAAAACGGTTCCTACTCTTGTGTTAATCAGAATGACCTTCTGGATTATTATCCATTGTCCAAGTACACAGTCTTTGATATGTCTGTAATAGTTTTTCATCATTCCCTTCTCTTAATTTAGAGCAATGTCTTGCCTGGTGGAGGAATTGAGGGAAATCATCCTCAGGGCTTTGCCAACAAATGTTGAGAACACCACAGAGCTTTTGATTGAGAGACTTTTAGAGTCGGGAGTGGAATCCAGAGATGATCTCCAATTTGTTCAAGAACATGACCTCAGTAGCATTCTACCAGCTATAAAAGTGAGAAAACTTCTCAGCGCTTTCAAAATGGGTAATTACATTCTCATATCTCATTTACATTTGTTCTCAGAAGCAAAAGCAGACATTTTTATTCAATAACCAGTTAGCCAGAACTTACATAATTTACATACTCATGCCACTGTAGGTAAATACAATCGGTAATATATCTCAGAATCAGAATCAGAATCAGAAAGAGTTTTATTGCCAAGTACGCTTGCACGTACAAGGAATTTGTTTTAGTGACGGAGCTTCCAGAACAAAAAATACAAATGACAAGACAAAAACAGCATGACGCAAAAAAAAAAAAGAATTTTTTTTTTAAATGGTTGACATCAAATGGAGTACGATGTGAGATACTTTTAAATAAGTTACATCAATATCTGAAGTCTGTGGTATTATACAGTATATTGCACAGTGGTGTTGTACACAATATTGCACGTATATTTATTGACCGTTTGAATGATGTTTATCTGTTAAGGAGGTAGATTGCCTGGGGGAAAAAACTGTTCTTATGCCTGACTGTCCTGGTGTTCGGTGCTCTGTAGCGTCGACCCGATGGCAAAAGTTCAAAAAGAAGGTGGCTTGGGTGTGAGGGGTCCAAAGTGATATTCCGTGCCCTTTTCTTCACTCTGGATATATACAGTTCTTGCAGCGTGGGCAGGGGAGTGCCAATAATTCTTTCAGCAGTCCGAACCGTCCTTTGTAGTCTTCTGATGTCTGCTTTCGTAGCTGAGCCAAACCAGACAGTTATTGAAGTGCACAGGACGGATTCAATGACGGCTGAGTAGAACTGTGTGAGCAGCTCCTGTGGCAGGTTGAATTTCTTCAGCTGGCGAAGGAAATACAACCTCTGGTGGGCCTTTTTAACAATGGAGTCAATGTGAATGTCCCACTTCAGGTCCTGAGAGATGGTCGTGCCCAGGAACCGGAATGACTCCACTGCCGTCACAGTGCTGTTCATGATGGTGAGTGGGGGAAGTGCAGGTGGGTTTCTCCTGAAGTCCACGATCATCTCCACTGTTTTGAGCGTGTTTAGCTCCAGGTTGTTGTGACTGCACCAGACAGCCAACTGCTTGACCTCCCTTCTGTATGCAGACTCGTCACCGTCCTGGATGAGGCCGATGATTGTAGTGTCATCTGCAAATTTCAGGAGCTTGACAGTGGGGTCTGTGGAGGTGCAGTCGTTGGTGTAGATGGAGAAGAGCAGTGGGGAGAGAACGCAACCCTGAGGGGCTCCAGTATTGGTGGTGTGACTGTTGGATATGAATTTTCCCAGTTTCACTAGCTGCTGCCTGTCTGTCAGAAAGCTGGTGATCCAGTGACAGATAGAGCTAGGAACAGAGAGCTGGTTTAATTTGGTCTGAAGCAGTGCTGGGATGATCGTATTAAAAGCTGATGAAAAGTCTATAATCAAGACCCTTGCATAAGCCCCTGGTTTGTCCAGATGTTGAAGGATGAAGTGCAGTCCCATATTAACTGCATCATCAACAGACCTGTTTGCTCTATAAGCAAACTGCAGGGGGTCCAGTAAGGGTCCTGTGATGTCCCTCAGATAGGCCAACACCAGTCTTTCAAATGACTTCATGACCACAGATGTTAGGGCAACTGGTCTGTAGTCATTAAGTCCTGTGATTTTAGTTTTTTTTGGAATGGGGATGATTGTGGAACGTTTAAAGCACAAAGGCACTTCACATTGTTCCAGTGATCTGTTGAAGATCTGTGTGAAAATGGGTGCCAGCTGGTCAGCACAGGATTTCAGACAGGCTGGTGTCACGCCGTCTGGGCCTGGAGCTTTCCTTCTCTTTTGTTTCAGAAAGATCTGGCGAACATCCTTTTCACAGACCTGGAGTGCAGGGGGGGAAGAGAGGGTGGTTGTCAGAGGTGATAATGGTGGTGTAGAAAGAGGGTTAGGACAGGAGTGTGGTGTGAGACTGGGAGTTTCAAATCTACAATAGAACTCATTCAGGTCATCAACCAGTTGTTGATTCCCTACAGAGTTGGGGGATGGCGTCTTGTAGTTAGTGATGGTTTTCAGGCCTTTCCACACTGAAGCAGGGTCGTTTGCCGAAAACTGGTTTTCCAGTTTTTTAGAGTAGCTCCTCTTAGCTGCTCTGATCGCCCTTGTTAGTGTGTTCCTGGCCTGGTTGTACAAGATCCTGTCCCCACTCCTGTAGGCATCCTCTTTGGCCTGACGAAGCTGTCTGAGCTTTGCTGTAAACCATGGTTTGTCATTGTTATATGTTAAAAGTGTCCTGGTAGGGATGCACATGTCCTCACAGAAACTGATGTAGGATGTTACAGAATCTGTGAGCTCGTCCAGATTGGTGGCAGCAGCTTCAAAAACACTCCAATCAGTGCAATCAAAACAGGCCTGTAACTCCTGTTCTGCTTCACTGGTCCATCTCTTTACTGTCCTTACTACAGGCTTAGCAGATTTAAGTTTTTGCCTATAGGTTGGGAGAAGATGAACCAGGCAGTGGTCAGAAAGTCCTAAAGCTGCTCTGGGGACGGAGCGATATGCATCCTTTATTGTGGTGTAGCAGTGATCCAAAGTATTTTTGTCTCTGGTGGGGCATGTGATGTGCTGTTTGTATTTAGGCAGTTCACGTTTGAGGTTTGCTTTGTTAAAATCCCCAAGTATAATTATAAGAGAGTCCGGGTGTTGTTGCTCCGTGTCTGTGATCTGAGCAGCCAGCTGTTGCAATGCTGCGTTCACACACGCTTGTGGAGGGATGTACACACTCACAAGAATGAACGAGGTGAACTCGCGCGGCGAATAGAAAGGCTTGCAGTTGATGAAATATGACTCTAGATCAGGACAGCACATCTTCTTCAATGGTGTCACATTTGTACACCAACTTTCGTTGATGTAAAAGCATGTCCCGCCGCCTCGCGATTTCCCCGTTGATTCTGTGTCGCGATCCGCTCTGAACAGCTGGAAGCCCGGCAGGTGTAGCGCGTTGTCCGGGATGGCTTCATTCAGCCAGGTTTCCGTGAAACACAGCGCGGCAGAGTTTGAAAAGTCCTTATTTTTCCTGGAGAGCAGGAAAAGTTCGTCCATTTTGTTGGGTAGAGAGCGGAGATTCGCCAGATGTATACTCGGCAGCGCAGTTCTAAAGCCGCGCTGTCGGAGCTTGACGAGCGCACCGGCTCTCTTCCCCCGCCTGCGCTTCTTAAAGCATTTAAACAGCGCAGCTGCTCCGCCGGTTACAATGTTCAGTAAAACGTTTGAAAAATCAAAAAGTGGTTGAAAATTGTGTGATGTGTCCTGCTGAACGTTCAGCAGTTCATCCCTGGTATAAGTTATTACGTTTGAGAAACAAAAAACAGGACAAACTAACAAAAACAGTAAGACTAATGGAGAGCTCCACACTGAGGCAGCCATCCGCGGCGCCATCCTGAGAGATGGATCAAAAGAGGAACGCTTCACGGATTTGCGTGTCATCCTTTCGCAGGAGCTAATCTTCTCTGTATCGATCCAATTTTGTCATATGCCCTTGAAACAAGGACATCTCCGCTCCTTTGTAATGGCATTTAATGGGGTTCAAGTTAAAGCTTCAAGTGTTACTAATAGAAGTAATCCATATGACTAATAAATTTCTTCCAAAGTTAAATGATGCATTTGTGAGCAAACCTAATAATATTGTGAACTAATTTAGAGATCATATTGCATAGAAATCTATACATACAGAAGCAGACATGCAAGAAAATAACTTTGAGATCAGCAACATGTCAGTATTTATGAATATAATTTGTTCTTGAGAGTATTGTTACATTCCACATGGCACCATTTTAAACCTGCTGAGCTGGAGTTTATTTTTTTTATATACATTTATATGCAACATTGCATTCACTGAATGAGCTATTCTCCTTTATTAACCAAAGTTATGTGGATTACTTTTATGATGGATGGATGCATTTTGTGGAGCATCAAAACCTTGGACACCATTGAATGACTTCATAAATCTAGATAGAGCCAGACTATTATTTAATATAACAAATATAATTATATAACACTATTGTTTTCATCTGAAGTAAGCCATTCATATACACTAAAGATGATATGTGTTAATAAATTATGGGGTAATTTTAATGTCATGGTGAACTACTTCTTTAATATTAGAAAGTGTGAATAGACAAATTTTAGACATGACATTTTAGAAAGTGCATGAAGTGCATGTTACAGTAAGAGTGTTAAAATTTTAATGGGATTTTAATTTCCTGTTCAACAATTTAATTTGCTTGTGCACTACAGTAGTAAAATGAACAATGTAAATAGTTTTAAATGCCTACATTCGTAAAAACAAAAAAACAAACTATGTGATGACGTATATATTTTATTATGCTTAATTGAAGTTGTGTCTATACAGAACAAGTGTGGTGAATTTTAACTGCCTGTTCAATATTTTGGTGGTTTATAGAGAGGGAAACGGTCACTTTGGATCTCACCATCATGGAGAACACTCCTTCCTTGTCAGCTGAGAGCTCGTCACCATTGCCATGCTCTTCTAATTTGTCTGTCTCTACCGATGGAGAATCCAGCAGTCTTGAATGCAGTATGCCATCTACATCCTATATTAGAAAATCATGGCCAGACACCTTCAAAGTACCATGGCAGCTTATGCCTGCAGAAATTCAGTCTGCTATTTCCTCTGGAAAAAGGCCTTCACCAGCAGCAAGACGACAAATGGTTAGGGTGCTTGCAGATGAAATGAAAAAATTTGAGACAACCCCAACACGTGTACAGTGTCTTACCATTTGTAAAACAATTGTCAATCAATATCCCCAGAGCTTTGCAGACCAGCTTCATGATGGACGAATTATAGGGGAAGGATACAGCTCACTTTTGGCCCAGGTGAAGACAAGAATTGAGAACCTCAGTCGGACCATCAGCTTCCGACAGCACCGGTCATCAGTTCGTGGTGTTAAAAGAGGACCAACCGACACATATGGTTGTGTACGGTTTCAGCCTGATCTTCCTTTAGAGGAAACGGATGACTCCGTTGAGAATAAACGTCAAAAGCTTGAGGATATCTACTCTCGCGAAGGAACAAAGGGTGGCGAGAAAGCTGAAGTAATACAATTGATGGAGACAACTTTTTGCCTGCAACGAAGTCAAATAAATAGCATTCCAGCACCTTCTGTTGCAGAGGTAATGAAAAAGTGGCCATACCTTTTTCTTCAGAAAGGCCTATTTACACATTTTGAGCTTCTGACATTTTGAGCTTTCTTGAGATCAATGTCCTACGTGCATTTGAACATTCTGTCGAAGAGTGTGGAAGGAGCATTGTAGAGTTTTTTAAATCCAGGCCAACTAACTCAAAAGTTAAGGTAGTTCTTTCCAAGGAGGAAGCCATTGATTCAGCCCATCTCATTGTTCAACTCTTAATGGCTCACTTTGCAGAGAATCAAGATGGGCTTATTCTTCAAGAAAATGTAAGTTTTTCTTTATATACATTGTTATTAGTTCTTGCCATACATTATTATTTGTTCTTACTATGAACAAATGTGTAGGAATGGTTCAATAAAATATGTTTTGTCATATTTATAGGACTCGTTTGACTACAAATTAGGATATTTTAATATAGAAAATGTCTGTTTGTCTACACAGTGCAAGGACATGGTTACCTTGAAATATATATATATATATATATATATATATATATATATATATATATATATATATATATATATAGAGAGAGAGAGAGAGAGAGAGAGAGAGAGAGAGAGAGAGAGAGAAATTATTTATTTTACTGTGCATCTATGTCTTCCATTTGACTCTTATTCTGTGCACTATATAGACTAACAGATATTAAGTGTTGAAAATATTGTATAGTATGTTGTATTTTGTATTTTAACAAAAAGGTAAATGAAAGTTAAGAAGTATACATTTGGATAAGCTATTCTTGTTTTTATTGTCAAATATTATTAGCACATATGTTTTTTTGGAGATGTTAATTTCTAATTCTTATCTTTACCAATAGATGTCTGCCACCCCTGCTGACCTTGAGAAGACTGGTAACCTACCCGTGACTCCTCGATTGATCCTGCTTGGTAAGTATATGAAATATGACATGTCTGCATGTTCACTAAACAAGGATCTCACTCCAGGCTGGCTGGCACAATTTTTTTTACCATTAGGAGAACATACATCTTTATGTGCCTCATCCTGGCCACTGTATAAAAAAAGTTTGATTAAAGTGTATTTTTTTTTAAACTGAAGAAAATATTTTATGTGATGCCTGAATGAGTTGCTGTCTAGTTAACATATCATAACCTTAGTGGCTTGTTGGCTACAATATTGAAACTGCAAGGTTTTGTTGTCTTGGAAGATATGAATATGATATGATTTTGTCAGGGCTTGCATAATTTTCTCACTGCCTTTTCTATGTTAGCTCTCCAAGGATAATAGTTTATAACATAATCTGTACACTCCTTTAAGGTCCAAGCGATAGTCAAGGGCAGTGGATGAAACAATGGATGATCAGCTTGGAGGGCAGAATAATCTGCGAGGGTGTGCAACCAACCTTTCTCTCTGGACTTGCTGCAGTGTTTTCACTGTATTACATCTTCAACCTGCAATATCAAGAGGAAGCAGCATCCACACTGGAATTCCTTCAAAGGTAAATTTATGTTTGTCTTTCAATAATATGGTAATAATAGTGTTTTTAAAAAGCAAAGTTAAAGTTTCTGGGTCTTTAAAGGTTTAAGCTGTAAGTTTGGTAACACTTCATAACATTAGCTAATGCATTAAATAACAAGCTGTACACTACTGTGTAAATCTTTAAAATCTTGTTTTATTATTAAAGTTTTAAAACATTGATCACAGAAAGTCTTCCCCTATTATTTTTCAGACGATTTGTTGGAATAAATCCGGAAAAAGGGACCAAGGCTGCAAAAGGAAAAGTGACATCTAAAAAGACTGGGAAAACTGTTCAAAAGAAGACCATGACAGTCAATCTGAAAGTGTCAAATCTTTTAAAACGATTGATGGACTTTGAGTGGCACTTTATTTGAAATTATTTTTGTTTTACAGTGGTTTATATACTGTTGCATTTTTTTGTATTATACTTTTTATGTCCAGAAAAGGCTGGTGTTTGATAAAGTCTTTTGTTTATTTATTTTACTTATATATATTGTTTTTTTTTTTCCTGAAGCTTGATTTGAAGCTTGTTAATAAATGTCAAGTTGAGGCATTTTGAAATTGTCCTTGTTTTCTTAAGCCATCTTTTTTATTTCTCCATGTTATGGGTGATTATTTTTTGTTCCATAGTTTATGCACTCAAAAATATGATGGCTCGCATTTTTCAAATTTTTTTGGCACAACAAACATTTTATTTAAATGTAAATAAAGAAGGACTAAAACAACAAGTTGGACTTATTTATTTTGTTTTCCACAAATATAAAATGCAGGGTATAATAGCATTTGCAATTTAGAATAATTGGGTTGTCATTAAAGTGGACATACAGTCTCAATTTTTGCATAGGTTAATATGATTCTTTAGGGTCCTAATGAAAAGTTTGTAATATACTTTAATTAAAAAATCTCAATTGTTGTGTAAAAAAAACATTACTTTTACCTGGTAAAAAGTAGCTCTGTTCTCAGCAACCTGTTTCAGTACATGCTCCTTTAAATGTTAATGACCTCTACTGAACCCGCCCCCCAGTTCTGTGGGGCGTGTCTTCACAATACAAGTGGGGTATAGCTTTGACAACAGTTAAAAATATTTAAAAAACAGTTAAAAATAATTTTACATGATGTTAGAATTATTTTATATATAAAGGAGTTATTTCTACTCTCTTGCTCTCTTCCTCATAGATCTGATATTAACGTGTTAAATCTTCCCTGCTGCTATCTTCCTGTCTCCTCTTGCATCTGTTCATTCATGCTCACCTTCCCATACTCTGTCTCTCTCTCTCCCTCTCTCTCTCTCTGTCTCTCTTCCTCTCCTTTGATTCAAATTCTAATTTTATTTGTCACATACACAGTCATACACAGTATGATATGCAGTGAAATGCTTATACGACAGTCAGTGACCTTAAAAATTAAATAAATGAGTAAGGAATAAATATCAATAAAAAGAAATACTTTTAATAAATAAATAAAATAAAATAAATAAATAAAACATTTTACATGTGAATCTGGTTGTAAAACTTTTTTGACTTCCCAGACCGGGAATCGAACTCGGGCCGCTGCGCTGAGAGCGCTACATGGACGCCGTGCGGCTGCTTCTTTCGGCAAATCACGTCTCTCGCCTTCCAAAATTCAAAGCCAATCATCTTTGCCCTTTTCCAAAATTCTCCATTATTCTCCATAATTCACAGCCAATCACCTGTCCTTCCTTCCAAAATTCAGCTCGACCAATCCGCGTCGAGTCTCTCTGTCGAATCACGTCCTTGCCTTTCCAAAATTCACACTCCGTTTGCAAAATTCAATGCCAATCAGCTTCCTCCGTTTCCAAAATTCAAAGCCAATCAGCTTCCTCAGTTTCCAAAATATCTGCCTTGGTCCCGCCTTCGAAACATTCAAAGCCAATCAGTTTCCTCCGTTTCCAAAATATCGGCCTTGGTCCCGCCTTCAGCTTCCTCAAACATTCAAAGCCAATCAGCTTCCTCCGTTTCCAAAATTCAAAGCCAATCAGCTTCCTCCGTTTCCAAAATATCGGCCTTGGTCCCGCCTCCAGTGCGGATGCAACTTATTCAAACTTTTAAACGGTTCGGAATATGAATATTCTTTCAACATAACACGGTAAGTATCAAGTATTGATTTCAGAGATAAATAGGCTTTATTTAAGCGGTTTGTGTTATATAACGTTATTGTAAATTTGCCGATGCTGTATTAACATTAACGTTTCCTAAAGAGACACGCCTCCACTAAGTTTAACAGTTACAGTATACATTAGCGGTGTATTTGAGTGTTTTCCAGTAATGACACCTTTTCTGTATTTATTAACACACAGTGGTCGCGGTGATGTTAGTCCTGGGGGAGTTCAGCCCCGCTTATGATCAGAAGATTAACAAAACCATTGCGTGTAAAATACACGTGAACACACACGTTTCCCTTGTACATGTACAAACTAAGTCCAGGCTGCTAAAATATCGGCATTCAAATATGTAACACACACACACACACACACGGCATAACAGCGTTATAACGGACATGTGGTGCATATTTAACTAATATGAGATTATAATCTGATGATTTAAAATAAATCACTGTGCACTCGACAAAACAATGAATAATCAACTGTAACTGTAGCCGGACTACAGTAACACCGTAATGTTAGTAGACCAGTAGATTATATTCTCATACAGATTTAAATCACAATATGAAAGAGGTTTTTGTTATAACTTGAGTCATTTAGTGCATCTGCTGTGGCACATATCCACCTTGAGTAAGTTTAGACTCTAATACAGGTAATATGACTGAACTGAATCTAACTGTGTATTACAGATATCTGCCATCCTCCTGTATTATACACTGATATAAAATCCATCTATCCAAAGGTAATCCATGTTTAAAGGAAATGCATTCTTATCGTTTGCCATTAAACAATTTGACAGATTAAGAAATGTAAATATTGATTATGATTGATTATGTAATAGAGGTGTGTGTGATTTAATTATTTAAAATAAAGACATCACTTAAGCATCATGTTTTTGGTTGCAGATCACAAAGCCACGGTTCGGAGGGGCTCATGGCTCTGCTTTAAAGCCAAACTTAAGACTCTGATGCATGCAAGCAAGGTAATGTTAGTATAATTTCACAGCTTAAATTTGATTTTAAAATATGTCTATTGTTATTAATTTTCTGTCCTTTCTTACTGCTTTCTTACTTTCTCAGTTCCTCCCCAGCTCTTCTGCACTGTCCAGAGCTGAAACAAATGACATGGCAAGAAGGACATTGTCACCCTCTCGCAGTCGTATATTCGGACAGTTTCTCCTCTGTCACTTTCTCCATCTTCTGTGTCAGAAACTGCCACTACCTCCTTAACGTTTCTCCACCAAACTGTAAGCCACTGTGTCAACTGCCATGACTGCTGATCCCCCAGGACCACCAGGGTGATACCCCCCAGCACCTGAGCAACAGCTGCTGGGTCTTTAGGTGAGAGTTTGTAGATTGTCATGCATATTGTTTTCTTGCTTGTGGTTGTATAGTTATTGATTTTTATTGTATGTGCTATATTTACCAGGCTGTGGATAAGCACTGTCCCACGGATGGACAGAGTGGACCGTCTGGACAAGGACTGAAACTGGGTTAACACTCAGCAACCAGCAGGTCTGCACCATCGTAGCTCTCTGTCAAAACTTTCTGCCATATGACAAGCAGCGCGAGGCATCCTCTGCTCGGCATCATGTGCGGCTGAGCACTGGACAGCTCAGGCATCCCAAAACAAAGGGTGAATTTACACCAGGTGTGGGGACCATGGCTTGTCGTGTCTTGTGTCTTAGGATCCACCGGATCACCTGGCCAGTGGACAGACTCTTGTCGCCTAACAGAGGCCATCTTTATCAGACTCTGTGACATCTATAAGAGCCCTCAACACACAAATTCATTATGCATTGACAAAATGGACAATGATTAAAGGGCTGATAAAAAAATAGACTAATAATTTGTGAAAACTTGTGATTTAATTGGTGGTGTGTAAATAGTGTCTAAGTTGCAGATTTGATCTCTATATACATAGATACATGTCTTCTGTTCTTTTTTATTGTTGTTTTATCACCGATTTTACCAGAAAGACAGTCATTTTTAAGTTTTTCTTTGTATGTATTTCCTCCTAGCATTTAATTTGAGATCATTTTTAAAGAACTGGAAGAAGGTGGAGAGATAATGAGTGAGTGCAATATATAACTGTATAATGATACCATAATTTGCTAATAAATTTGCATTATATTTTTAAAGAAACTTTATGATTTATTTCTATCACAAATATCTGTACAAACAGGAGTCAATTAGAGTTTGGCTTTTTTTATAGACTAAAAATGAAAAAACAACAGAATATGATTCTCTTTAAAGTACATCACCAGATTAATATTTCATTTGTAATGAATTTCCTTCATTCCAGCAGGACACAGTCATGTAGAGAAGGCAAATACACTGTTGCATTGCTTTTCATGTTTATTCTATTAATTATTAATTTTAATACAAATGTACTTTTTGTGTGACACAACATGAAGCATTTAACAACAATCTCTAATACTTTTACAAGAACCTAACCTCATGTTACGATTAATAAAATTTTTGTGACACTTGAAAAAACGTCATATGCGGGAATCGAACCTGGGACCTTTGGATCCACAACCTCCCCCTGCCGAATGCATAAAAATTGTCATTTTTTATGCAAATCTTAAAATTACAATCACATTAGCAGTCTACAACTAGAGGGAAACATCAAAGATGGTAATAACTCTGATTTCACTTCATTTTTTCCTCAATTTTTCTTTTTTCTCTTCATTTTTTCTCCTTTTTCCCTTTTCCCCCTTCTTCCCCTTCTTTTCGCCCTCTTCCCCCCCTCAAGCAGACTATTGTTCCCCAGCTTAGGCTGGGTGACGGGGCTGGAGGACTGCTCTGCGGCTGCTGGGCTGGAAGCGTGCTCGGCGGTTGCAGAGCTGGAGAAGGGCTTGGCGGCTGCAGAGCTGGAGAAGTGCTCGGCTGCTGCAGAGCTGGAGAAGTGCTCGGCTGCTGCAGAGCTGGAGAAGTGCTCGGCGGCGGCAGAGCTGGAAGCGTGCTCGGCGGCGGCAGAGCTGGAAGCGTGCTCGGCGGCGGCAGAGCTGGAGAGGCGCTCGGCGGCGGCAGAGCTGGAGAGGCGCTCGGCGGCGGCAGGGCTGGAGAGGCGCTCGGCGGCGGCAGGGCTGGAAGCGTGCTCGGCTGCTGCAGAGCTGGAGAAGCGCTCGGCTGCGGCAGAGCTGGAAGCGTGCTCGGCTGCTGCAGAGCTGGAGAAGCGCTCGACGCAGGCGTTGGAGCGGTCACTGCGCTCGTAGACGGCGTGGGAGCGGTCACTGCGCTCGTAGACGGCGTGGGAGCGGTCACTGCGCTCGTAGACGGCGTGGGAGCGGTCACTGCGCTCGTAGACGGCGTGGGAGCGGTCACTGCGCTCGTAGACGGCGTGGGAGCGGTCACTGCGCTCGTAGACGGCGTGGGAGCGGTGACTGCGCTCGTAGACGGCGTGGGAGCGGTCACTGCGCTCGTAGACGGCGTGGGAGCGGTCACTGCGCTCGTAGACGGCGTGGGAGCGGTCACTGCGCTCGTAGACGGCGTGGGAGCGGTCACTGCGCTCGTAGACGGCGTGGGAGCGGTCACTGCGCTCGTAGACGGCGTGGGAGCGTGCAGTGCGCTCGACGCGGGCGTTGGAGCGTGCATTGCGCTCGACGACGGCCCTGGAGCGTGCAGTGCGCTCGACGACGGCCCTGGAGCGTGCAGTGCGCTCGACGACGGCCCTGGAGCGTGCACGGCGCTCTCCTGCATCGTTGGAGCGTGCACGGCGCTCTCCTGCAGCGTTGGAGCGTGCACGGCGCTCTCCTGCAGCGTTGGACATGCACGGCGCTCTCCTGCAGCGTTGGAGCGTGCACGGCGCTCTCCTGCAGCGTTGGAGCGTGCACGGCGCTCTCCTGCATCGTGGGAGTGTGCACGGCGCTCTCCTGCAGCGTGGGAGCGTGCACGGCGCTCTCCTGCAGCGTGGGAGCGTGCACGGCGCTCTCCTGCAGCGTTGGAGCGTGCACGGCGCTCTCCTGCAGCGTTGGAGCGTGCACGGCGCTCTCCTGCAGCGTTGGAGCGTGCACGGCGCTCTCCTGCAGCGTTGGAACGTGCACGGAGCTCGCCTGCAGCGCTGGAGCGTGCACGGCGCTCTCCTGCAGCGTTGGAGCGTGCACGGCGCTCTCCTGCAGCGTGGGAGCGTGCACGGCGCTCTCCTGCAGCGTGGGAGCGTGCACGGCGCTCTCCTGCAGCGTGGGAGCGTGCATGGCGCTCTCCTGCAGCGTTGGAGCGTGCACGGCGCTCTCCTGCAGCGTTGGAGCGTGCACGGCGCTCTCCTGCAGCGTTGGAGCGTGCACGGCGCTCTCCTGCAGCGTTGGAGCGTGCACGGCGCTCAACGACGGCTCAACGTCGTCCTCAAAGCCGGGAGGCGGTGGTAAAACGGGTACGTCGGCCAGCAGCTGTTGACACGCTGGCTCACTGTCCTCAAAGCCGAAAGGCGGCGGTAAGACGGGTGCGTCGGACAGCAGCTGTTGACACGCTGGCTCGCTGTCCTCGAAGCTGGAAGGCGGCGGTGAAACGGGTGCGTCGGACAGCAGCTGCTGACACGCTGGCTCGCTGTCCTCAAAGCCGAAAGGCGGCAGTAAGACGGGTGCGTCGGACAGCAGCTGTAGACACGCTGGCTCGCTGTCCTCGAAGCTGGAAGGTGGCGGTGCGTCGGGCAGCGGCTGCTGACACGCTAGCTCGCTGCTGAGTGTTGGCGAGAGAGGAGAAAGCTCCGAGCCCGCTTCGCGGTCATCCCGGAAGTGGAGGATCATCTGCTGGAGCTCCTTAATATGCTCCAGCATTTCACTCACCCGTTCCGGCTCCGGAATCCACCACATGAGCTCCTCCTCTCTCTGCTGCTGCTCTGCCTGGGGTTTTCTTTCCCCCTCGTCACCGCCGTACTTGGGCTTCCTCGCCCTTCTCTTCCGGCCAGTGCGGGGAACCACGTGACCCCGTGCCGCATCGCCCCTGAATGGCGTCCGCCGAATGGCGAGCCTGCAGCCCTCCCAGCTTTGTGGTGTCTCTCTCTCTCTCTCCTCGCTGCTCTCTCGTAGGTGCTCCTGCTCCTCCAGCAATCTGTACTCGCAGCTGCGGTACATCTCCTCCTCGTCCTCTACCAGCCCGATGTTATAGTCCCAGCCGTAGTCCTCCTCCTCGCTGTCCCGCCAGTTCGTCAGCTCGGGCAAGATGGCCACTGCGCCCCCCCCAAAAAACTTCAGGAGGGGATCCTCCGCCATGCCTCTTGGTTGGTCTGGCAATCTGTCACGTTTCACTACCATACTTCGGTGTCTGTGTCGGCCGTGGTTGCGAGGCATGATCGCGGAGGCAAGCTGACGGTTAACAAAGTTCTTTATTTTTTAAGTCAAACAAAACATAAACACTCCAACACAGATTAACGTAAAATGAACGGTTGCCAGACGCCTGACTGGAGTCCAGCCAGGCTATTTATAACTAAACATAATCATCAAATTAACTTCCCTCGGTTCAGGTGATCTTCTACGTCACCTGACCGAGGTGCAAACCGGGAAATGTAGTGCAAACTAAACGAAAAACAAACTACAACTCAAAACCAAACAAAAGTATAAATGGCGCTCTGGCGCCATCTAGCGGTTAACCGTTACACATTGTAAACTGTTTAATTACAGTAGAAAGGCTACACGTGTAGGGTCTTGTGTCATCTTATATTTTGTGTTCTTTAAATTTGTAGCTTTTATAAGACTCTACTTTTATTTAGGTGCACACACAATGACGAAAAAACTTCATGATTTTATTAAATAAATAAAGTAAACGGGGTTCTGTATTGATTTTGGTGAACTTGAGCGCGTCAGAAAATGAACCCAAACTCCGTGTATACTCGCCGCACAGACGTGAAAAATATATACTTATAGAAAGAGAAATATCTGCTTTAATATAAACTAATGAAAAAAATATATTAGATTATGTAATTCGTATGAGAAGTGAATTACTGTATAGGCGCACTCACTGACGACGAGATGACATGATCAGCACAGCCGTAACCAAAGGAATCACTATCTTATCAATGAATTATTAAAATGGTCAGAGTGAGTTTCCAGCCTGTTTAACAAATATTTGAAGTAGATAACAGTAGCCCACATTTATAAAAGCATTTTTATTTATATAAAACTATAAAAAATAATAATAATAATAATCCGGTATTTATTTTTAGGTGTGCCCGCTGCCACAGTTCTTCAGTAACAAACCTATAAAACATGTACATCTGTATGAATAAATTGTTTAAATGTGATCAGTGATTTATGTAAATGACTCAGTTTAGATGTAAGTAAATGCTCCTTGCTATAGGGACTGACATCGGCGTGCTGAAAGATCTAATCTCTCATATCGGCGCGCGCGTTCATCTGACTTTAGATCAAAGTTAAAGGCGCACACGCGGGATCATGCAAACGTTTCCCCTCCTCTTTCTTAAAAAATGAACAATCCGACACGAGCAGATTTGTTTCAGTCAGAATATTTATCAATCATAAAGAGAGGCGACATATACTTGCTGATTAAACACTGCATTTTTAAAGTGAAAGCGCGCGATGTGAGCAGCTTTAATTATTGATAATTAAATCATTATTAAATGGTGGACATAAAAAGCAAAAAGAATAATAATATTATTTTGATTATTATTATCATGTTCTTTTGCTGTTTGAGCATCTGTGGATTCCAAAATTGACATTTTTACCGTTTTTTAATCACTGAAATGGAAGAGATACTGTACTGTAGAAAGGTTCCTTATCATAACGTGCCTTGTATTGTTTTTAAATCACTCGATACACGACCCATCATTTTTAATGCTATTTTACAAAGGGTAAATACACATGGAATAATTTTATTTGGTTTGTTTATTTATAAATAAAATTAAAAGTAATTAAAAACAGTGTAGAGTGATTAATAACACTACATGTTATGGTAAGAAAAATCTCATTCTTGCTCATTCTAGTTTCTCCGAGTGTATACTGTAGGTGAGAACAGCTATTCAGTATCATTTGCATTTGTATGTGTCTGACTTTGCAAAGCACACCTGTAAAACCTGTTTAAATGTAAATGCTCCTCGCTGCGCTGTTTGGGGGAGGGGCACGCTAATGACGATTTGGTCAGCTGTGTGAACGCTCGCCCTTTAGATGTTGCGCGCGCACTACACGGCAAAAAATATGTTAGTATATCATGACTGAAATCATGACTGAAATATATGTTAGTATATCATGACTGAAAAAAGGTTATGTAATTTGTATAAAACGTGGATTACTACAGCGCATCCACTCACAGCCGAAACCAAAGACATCAACGGCTCTGCCTATTCAGAGGCTCTGCCTATTCAGTAAAGAAAAACACTACTGTTATTATTTCAATTCATACTGTACAGCTGTTAGAATTGGGGCAGGGATATTATGCCAATATTAAATATTTTATACGATATTAAATTTCAAGTGAGTTGGGAGTTTGCAAGGCAGAGAAGGATGCTCTTCGGAGTGAGTTGCGAGTTTGATGAGACGGCATAAATATTTAATACAGCAAATTAAATATTTTGGTTTATATTATATGGTTAATGTATTTTGGTTTATATTGCAAACGAATAACGAATCAAGAGCCTGTGATTATATTGCATGAATATTATTTTGTACAGACAAATATCTGAATTTTTATTTATTTATTTTTTAGATTTTTTTTTAAAACAAATCTCTCAAAAATAGTAAGATGTATTTTGGTTTTATACTGCAAACGAAAAACGAATCCAGGGTCTTGTGTCATCTTATATTTTGTGTTCTTTAAATTTGTAGTAGATTTATTAAATGAAATAAATTACACTAAACGGGGTTCTGTATTGTTTTCGGTGAACTTGAGCGCGTCAGAAAATGAACCCAAACTCCGTGTATACTCGCCTCACAGACGTGAAATATAAGTACTGAAGTACTGTAGATAACAGCCCACATTTATAAAAGCATTTTTTATTTATATAAAACTATAAAAAAAATAATAATCCTGCGTTTATTTTTAGGTGTGCCCGCTGCCACAGTTCTTCAGTAACAAACCTATAAAACATGTACATCTGTATGAATAAATTGTTTAAATGTGATCAGTAAATGCTCCTTGCTAGTGACTGACATCGGCGTGCTGAAAGATCTAATCTCTCATATCGGCGCGCGCGTTCATCTGACTTAACGTTTCAGCCATTCACACATGCATTGTGCTGTTGTTTGTACACACTTAAACACTGGTTGTATAGCGCACTTATGGAATGAATACGATGAGATGACAGAGTGGAGGTTTAATACCTCTATCTCACACGCGGGGCCGTAAGTGCGGTTCATTATGATTCGGCGCGAGTTTTGGTGCTGTTATTACGTTTCCATCTTACTACGCAAAAAAAATAAACATGTTTAACATGCGGAAGATCTTCGCGGACCGTCGGGCGCCGGTCACTCGAGGCAAATCACGGTGCCTAATACCCCTCTCTCACCTGTGTGGCCTGACTCATCTCCGTGAGCTGCCGCGATTGCCCACCACGTTCCTTTAACGTTCCGCAAAGTTCTGCAAGCTTCCGACCAGCAAAAAATTAAACGTTGAATTTTTCACGCGGAAACATAATCACAGCGCAAAGACTCGAGGTGAATCATGATCAAGCCTACGGTCACAGCGCGAGACCGCGCAGGTGAGATAGGGGTATAACACACCGCATCTCACAGCGAGTCAAACCGCATACAGTAAGTGAATACTGTAGGGGTATTAAACATTACAATCACCCAGAAACATGAATGGATGCGCGGTTTGAAACTCCCATGGTTATTTTCTCATTTAACTAAATCAAATTTCATAAAAATAAAACGTGTCAAAACCCATAAAGTCATGGATAATGGCAAATGATGAATGAAACATATTTTAAACAAAAAGCAGTGAGCAGCTGCGAGTACGACGCGTTGGTCTGGCACGCGCAGGTCTGAGCAGCTCAAGAAGCTCCATAATCTGTTGCCTTGGAAGGCAAAACTTTTATTTATATATTTTTTTAATAACGACCACGGGGAAAATATGAAAAGGGCTGAAGTTTTGTCTAAAGGAAAAATGTACATGACCCACACGGCTCCACGGACGGCGCCGTCTTCAGTTTAACACAACACCACGCTGCCTAATTGTTCGCCACCTGTTTAATATTAATAGTGATTGGCAATTTTAATGCATTAGTCACATTATGAAATAGGCTAATTAAAAGTCACTCTATTAGTTCTAAGAGATACTTAGCGTAAGAATGTTTCGGGAAATGCGCCATAACGTTAAGAGAGAGGTTAAGGTACAACTTAAGAACTACTTAGCGATAAGAAGCTTTCGAGAAACCGGGCCCAGATAAAAACAGAGAGTCTGTCTAAACAAAATAAAACCAATGTGTTTTGCTCTATTTGTTTTAGTTATTTCTATATTTAAATCTTGATGTCTTAAACTCTAACAACTGTAAGTATTGTCGAAATAATTTTTTTAAAGCCCTAGTGCTGTTGTTTGCGCTGTTTTCTTTAATAATAACACTAAACAGATAAAAACAGAGTCTGTCTAAACAAAATAAAACCAATGTTTTCTAACTCATATTTTTTTTAATATACAGTAAACATACAGTAAAACATCATTCATCATTAAAACATCACACAACTGAATCGCAGAAAAAAATCAGTAAAAATATTATTTAGTACAAGGCAATCTTTGGATCCTTGATGAGACGGCATAAATATTTAATACAGCAAATTAAATATTTTGGTTTATATTTTGGTTTATATTATATGGTTAATGTATTTTGGTTTATATTGCAAACGAATAACGAATCAAGAGCCCGTGATTATATTGCATAAATATTATTTTGTACAGACAAATATCTGAAAAAAAACAGTTTTTTTTTACGACGAATCTCTCAAAAATAGTAAGATGTATTTTGGTTTTATACTGCAAACGAAAAACTAATCCAGAGCCTGTAATTATATTGCATAACTATTATTTTGCACAAATACTGTAAATCTCTGAATAAAACAATGATATTTTATTCACAAATGTAAGACAATATTTGCTCGCACTTCGTCTGGCACTGAACCAAAATATAATGTAATGAGAGGCCCCGATTATACTGCATACATCTTTTTTATTGATTTATTTTTTTATTATCTATTCTGGAAGTTTGCTCTATCTGTTTTAGTTATTTCTATATTTAAATCTTGATGTCTTAAACTCTAACAACTGTAAGTATTGTCGAAATAATTTTTTTGAAAGCCCTAGTGCTGTTGTTTGCGCTGTTTTCTTTAATAATTACACTAAACAGATAAAAACAGAGAGTCTGTCTAAACAAAATAAAACCAATGTTTTCTAACTCATATTTTTTATATTTATAGTTTTACATGTTTGTTGGATGTGTAAATTATCATAATTGTAGTATTACTTCGCTACAACATATTGTTTTGACTTTATTATGACTTAAGCTCTGAATATATTTAAAAACCGATACGACGGAAAATGTCAATTTGCGCCACCTGGCGGTCATTTCACGAATTATTTTGAAATGCTCTTGGTTTATTTTGGCCGCTGCCGCGTTTCCACGGCGGTGAGTGCGACGGTAATGAGCAGTCTGGTTGTCACACCACTGTAGATGTCGGGAATAGGACAACATACACGCGAAGCATTGTGTGTGTGTGTGTGTGTGTGTGTCTCTCCTTATGTCAGAAAAGCTTATCGAAGCATAGCGCACTCGCCTCGTTACTAAACGAACATTAGAAAAACTTTATAAATATGTAGTGCAAAAAAAGCATGTACCTTAAGCAGGAATCGAACCTGGGTCTCCCACGTGAAAGTGCCGAATCCTAACCACTAGACCACCACACTACTGCAAGGCTCCTGCAACAAACAGCACACCACACTCATGTAGGTGCCATTTTGCTCCCGTGTAGAATAACAATGGTCGACGGCTCTTTTTTTCACTCGGGGCGGGTCTTTGCTAAAACACCAGTGTCAATCAACTGTAGTAGGAGCGGCCTCTGTCGGTGTGAGTTCACACCGACAGGCTTTTGAAAACAGGCTGATTTCAGAAGGGGCATCTTATATTATTAAATTAAAAGAAAATCGCTGGGCGGCTCTTTATCACTGTAGAGTGGTTGTGTACACCCTCTCCTAACACACAATGCAGTCCAAACTTGAAAAAGTCTTGCAGTTGAAAAAGTCCATGTAGCACGGTGCCCTTTAAAATGTAAATTGACAGCTATATACTGCTAAATAACATTTATATGCTGTATATGCTGTAGCTAACAAAACAGTATCCTGCTGCTAATTAACAGTTGTATGCTGTTTCTAACAAAACAGCATCTTGCTGTTAATTTTAATAACAGTAACCCACTGTATTTTAACAGTGCAATGCTGGCAACCACAGCTCCCAGTAGATTACCGTTTTTTTACGGAATATTTTTTTACAGTGTGGAAATAAATCAGATATAAATCAGATATGTGCTAATGTGATTGTCGTGTAAACAGACAGATTGGATTTCCTGAGGCATTGGGTTCTGTACAGATGTCGCCTTTAAGACTGCGCGTGTTTTCCCACGAGAGGCCGCAATTTAGCGCGCGGCGTGCCGCGACTTGCCGGAGGCAACATTAAGTAATTTAAAATAAATGTGTTGTGCTTCACTGAATATCCGCCAGATGGCGCATGGAAGGACTTTATCTAAAAGCCGGACCAAGTACAACAATGAATGTAACGACGCGGATGAACAGTGCTGAAGCGAACATGAATTTTATTTTGTTTTACAATAGATCTTTCATGATGAATGAGTGTATATGTGCTTCATATTATCAAACACAGGCAAAGGAGACAGAAAATTTTGAGGGACAGGTCACTGAACAAAGTAAACCTAGCTATCGTTCGTTTAATGTGTTTTTTTCTCATTCCATTAGTTAAAAAAATAATTTGCTCTTTTAAACTACTGTAAAGTGTCTAATTTATGCTTATGGGTGAATCTTTTTTTTTTTACTTTAGTATAATGCTATTTACAGCAGGGAACCAAAGTGAAATATTTCATTTTGATCAAGGCACTTTTATTAGGTTGAGTGTGATTTGCGCATGCGCAGTCTTTAAACCATAGTTTTGCCGGTATAATTTTATTTCCGCCTCAAACCGGAGCATGACGTTGAAACAAGTAAGGAAGGATATCAGAACCTGTATTTCAGTTACTGTTAGTTAAAGCCCCTGATTAAACTTAAATCTAATCCATTCACTCAAAGGACATTTCTGCTTCAAACCAAAAGTTCACCGTGTCACATGACCTCATAACGCAGCATGAATCACGTTTTTCAAAGAAAACTCATTTAAACCAGGTAAGAAAGCAAACTCATGTAATTTCTATGTTAAATGTATCTCTTCTATGAGCAAATTCATGATTTATGTCAGGAACAACTACTTTGTAGATTGAGTTTTGTGTCTGTGTTTGCTACTGTAGCTAAAAACACCTATATTACCTACATTAGCATTAGCTAACTAACGTGGTGATTTTCAAAAACACAGGAGTTTCTACAGTAAGTCGGCGGTGCCGAATAACATGAAAATAATTATATTTAAGTACCGTTGGTTAACGATGTAAAAATGAATAGGAAAGTGACGTAAACATAGAACAAGCTAATTTGGAGTGAGTGCTGTTTGTAGTGTATTTATAGTTATTCTTAAAACCTTCTGGACTTGCTAATGTGTAAGTAATGTAATATCACTAAAACTATATTCCCTTGTATGAAACGGGGCTTTAGCACATGTTCTTGACATACTGGTGACACTTTATGACACGTTTTTAACCGTATCAGTATATAAATATTGGCATAAATTTGACATGTTGATTTAACGTTACTTCAAGTACATTTTAGCCATTACGATGTCATGAAATAACTTTAAAAGTAAACATAATCTTTATGCACTTTTGTGTTTACAGGTCTGTTAGCTTTTCTGAAAGGGCATTATTTTACTCATACTGCTTTCTATACATACTGTAATTAAGATTTGCTAACATAAGAACTTGAGCCAGTCCAATTTGTGTTTTTACCTTTTTTTTTTTTTTAAGATCAGTAATGAGTTTCTGAGAATTATATCTGCTCCACTTCAAGCAAGATTACTGGTTTCCTTGGACAAGCAACACTACAAACTAATTGAGATCATCAGAAACTAGGAAGAAAGCCGTCAGAGAGAAGACCAGCGATATAATCTTCATCTTCAAGTTTTTGATCTGTTATGTACTCGCTCAAAAAAGCAGAAATTAGCTTGGTGTCAAATGTAATATTGTGAATGGAAGCCACAGGACCTGAGCAAGGCATCCACATAAAGTTGGCTGTGATGCACTAAATTAAAACATAACAAGCAGAATAAAACTCTTTAGTTTAACTTGTTCACAGGTTAGTGTATGCTGTCTGAATACAGGTTTCAATGTCTGCCATGTTCATTTTATCACGCTTTTCAAGCCTAACATAACCAACAATACTATGTTTGTTTTTATATCCCTAGAGCCTGGAGGTGATTATCTCCTGAAATGTCTTATGTGTAACATCCGAGCCTCCGCAGCCCCGGAGATCCGGTTCTCCGGCTTACTGAGCTGTAGCATTGTCTCCCCCTAGTGTGTCATTGTATGTCTGCGTCTACCCTTAATGTGTAATCAGAAACACCTGTCTTTACCTCATGTGTCGCACTACTTAACCCAGCTGAACCCACACTACAGTGTCTGGTCACCATTATGCCACAGCACCCATTTAATGTGTCTCTTTCTGTGTCTCTCCCAAGGGCTAGCGGTATCTGCAGGCGAGGGACAGTGAAGCAGGACAGCTTCACTGTTTAGGATCACTTCAGCCGAGGATCGGCATCCAGTCTCGAGTTTCTTTTGTTTCGCGTTGAGAGAACGCCTGGACATTCTTGTGTTTACCGCCTGCAGACCGCGCTGGGAGAAGCCACCAGTGGGGTGGCTTTAAGTGGTATTATTTTGTTGGAATTGTGACTTAAGAGACTGTGTCAAACATAAATAAAGAGAGATTTCCTGCACCTGCAGTTGTGTTGTGTGTTGTACCTGAGAGCAGCATGACAGATGACCAGACCCTATTCCAAACTGCAGCAGGAACGCCTCTGCCAGGTGACAACCCCCCGATCATGGATTACATCAGGAGACAGCAGGGGCAAATGGACAGTTTGGCTCGCGCCATCAATGATCTCGCTCACAGCGTTCGGGACATCGCGACCGGCCAGACACCATCCTCCCAGGCGCCACGGCGCCCTTCCCGATCTCCACCAAGAGCGACTCCTCCGGAGAGGTATGCTGGCGATCCTGAGGGTTGCCGTAAATTTCTCCTTGCTTGTGAGTTGTACATGGCAGACTACCCGGATCTAGATGATCGGCAAAAGGTTAGTTTTGTCACACAACAGCTCACAGGTGCGGCCATGGACTGGGCAACCGCTATGTGGTGCGCGGGAGGTCGGGACATTGTGGACTTCGCGCGATTTCGACGCGCGTTTCGGTCAGTTTTTGACCACCCAGATCAGGGACGCACCGGGGAGCAACAGCTGTTAAGGCTACGCCAAGGATCCGCCTCGGTGGTAGACTACGCTGTTAAATTCAAGATCCTGGCCGCGGAAAGTGAGTGGTGCGAGCGGAGCCTCCTCGCTCGCTTTAGGGACGGGCTCCAACCGGAAATCCAGCTTGAATTGGCATGTCGAGATGCCGACATGGACCTCGACGAGACAATTCAACTGGCCATCAAGCTGGACCAACATCTCCGCGGTCAGAAGCGGCAAAACCCCGCTAGAGCTGTAGGGGGCAGTATGGAGCCGCGCCGCCGCCCCAGCCCCGGCAAGAGTCCGCCAAGATCCCGAGACAACACGCTGGAGCCGATGGATGTGGGCACCTCCCGACTGTCTGCCCAGGAGAGAAGACGCCGATTCACGGCGGGACTATGCCTGTACTGCGGGGGGGGGGGGGGGGCATCTCATTAAAACATGCCCATTATTGCAAGTAATGCAACATTCATCCCCACGAGTCACACAGTCTTTTTGCATCAATGCTACACTGTCATATCACACTCATGTTGTTTCTGTTTCTCCGTTAATAGATTCTGGATCGGCTGGGAATTTTATTTCATCATCTCTTCTTTCCTCGCTGCACGCTCCCGTGTCGAAGCTTCCAAACCCGATCAGGATTAATGCTCTAGATGGCAACCCATTAGCTCAATCGCCAGTTAACATGATCACCGTGCCCCTACGATTAACCTTCCCAAACCACACTGAGGAATTAAAATTCTATGTAATTTCTCAGGTGAGTCAGTCCGTCGTGCTCGGCCTCCCATGGTTGCGCTCTCACAATCCAAATTTTGATTGGGCTGGTTCGCGTATCCTTTCCTGGTCCCCCCGATGCGCTAAATTTTGTACACCATCCACATTAATGGTCCAAACAACGTCTATTGAAAGCCCCAACGCCCTAGTCTCCACTTCAGTGCCATCAGAGTACGTAAAGTTTAAAGACGTGTTTAGCATTAGGGCTGCTGCACGACTTCCCCCACATCGCCCGTGGGATTGCGCTATTGATCTCTTGCCGGGGAAAACACCGCCCTGCTCACGTATTTACCCACTATCCGTGGCCGAGACCAGGGCAATGGAGGAATACGTGGGAGAGGCTCTTCGACAAGGACTCATTAGTCGCTCCACGTCTCCAGCCTCAGCAGGTTTCTTCTTCATCGAAAAAAAAGGGGGGGGCCTTAGACCGTGTATTGATTACCGGGGGCTAAACGCCATCACAGTAAAATATAAGCACCCACTGCCTTTGGTACCGGCCGCGATCGATCTGCTCCGAGGCGCGTCCATCTTTACTAAACTTGACCTCCGCAGCGCATACAACCTCGTTCGTGTTCGCAAGGGCGATGAGTGGAAGACGGCATTTAGCACTACATCCGGTCATTATCAGTATAATGTAATGGCGTATGGATTGGTAAATGCACCTGCGGTGTTTCAGGGGCTCATGAATGACGTGCTTCGAAGTATGTTAGACCGATTTGTGATAGTGTATTTAGATGACATTCTGATATACTCGCGGTCGTACGAGGAGCACGTCCGTCATGTGACCGCCGTTCTCCATCGGCTGCGGGAACATGGGCTCTATGTGAAGGCAGAGAAATGTGAATTCCACAAAAAGGAGGTAGCATTTCTGGGCTATCGCATAGGGCCACGGGGGGTCATGATGGACACAGCTAAGGTCAGCGCGGTCCAACTATGGCCGGAGCCCACATCAGTAAAGGCGCTACAAAGTTTCCTTGGGTTTGCCAATTTTTACAGGCGCTTTATTAGGGGCTACAGTATGTTGGCAGCACCGCTCACTGATCTATTAAAGGGGAAGCCCCAGCGACTACGTAAGTTCACGCTGGAAGCGCGTATCGCATTCCAGCGACTAAAACAAGCTTTCACGTCTGCGCCTATTTTAAAACTCCCCGATCCTACTAAGCCCTTCGTAGTCGAGGTCGATGCGTCGGAAGTGGGTCTAGGAGCGGTGCTGTCACAGCGCCAGGGACACCCAGAGAAGCTATATCCCTGCGCTTTTTTTTCGAGGAAACTGACACCTGCTGAGAGCAATTATGATATCGGTAATCGAGAACTGCTAGCCATAAAAGCGGCGTTAGAGGAGTGGAGGCATTGGTTGGAGGGAGCAGAACATCCTTTTACGGTGCTCACAGATCATAAAAACCTTGAGTACCTCCAACAAGCTAAAAGACTAAACCCTCGTCAAGCCCGCTGGGCCCTGTTTTTCACTCGTTTCCACTTCACCATTACATATCGACCCGGCTCTAAAAACATCAAGGCGGATGCGCTCTCCCGCTGTTTCGCGGCGCAGGACCGAACCACAGATCCTGAACCTATTTTGCCCCCCGCACTCGTGGTGGCTCCGATTGCGTGGGATCTCGATACGGAGATAGCCCAGGCGACACGAACCGAGTCCGTGCCGTCCGACTGTCCTCCGGATCGAACCTACGTACCGGAGTCCCTACGTGAACGAGTGACGGTGGAGGCCCACCTTAATCTCACTTCTGGACACCCCGGCGAATTAAGAACCTTCCAACTACTAGAACCTAAGTTCTGGTGGCCAAAAATGCGGGAAACAGTGAGAACAGTTGTTTCGTCTTGTGCTACTTGTGCAACTACAAAAAGCCCTCGAGGGTTGCCAGTTGGTAAATTAATACCCTTGCCCACACCAAACAGACCGTGGTCCCACCTAGCGGTGGATTTTGTAACGGACCTGCCAGTGTCACAAGGTTACACGACAGTGCTAGTAGTGGTGGATCGGTTTTCTAAAGGCTGTCGATTCGTCCCGTTCTGCGCTCTCCCGACCGCCTCTCAGGTAACGGAAACCCTATTCGATACAGTGTTTCGCTACTATGGTATTCCGGAGGACATTGTTTCAGATCGTGGTCCCCAATTTATCGCTAGAGTCTGGAAAGCTTTTTTCCAGAAGTTGGGGACCACTATTAGTCTAACCTCAGGCTATCACCCGGAGTCTAATGGGCAGGCAGAGCGGACTGTGCAAGATCTCGGGAAGTTCCTTCGCGCATATTGTAGTAGTCGACAACATGAATGGGCGGACTATTTACTCTGGGCGGAATATGCGCAAAACTCCTTAAAACACTCCTCAACCGGCCTAACGCCGTTTCAATGTATACTCGGATACCAACCGCCGCTCTGTCCCTGGGATGACACTCCCACCAATATCCCCATGGTGGATGAATGGTTTAAGAAAGCGGAGAAAGTATGGGAGGGTGCGCATGCCCATATCTCCCAAGCAGTTCGTCGTTTTAAAAAATTCGCCGATAGGCGGCGAAGGGAAAGTCCTCCGCTCCAGGTAGGTGATCGGGTTTGGCTCTCGACAAGGGACCTCTCTTTAAACCTCCCCTGTCGTAAACTCTCCCCTCGGTTCATCGGCCCCTTCCCTGTTATAGCACAAATAAACCCTGTATCATTTAGGTTACAACTCCCCTCACACATGCGCATTAACCCCACCTTTCATATCTCTCTTCTCAGGCCAGTGAGGGGGGGACCGCTGGACGAGGGGGTCGTAACCCCCTCGCTACCTGGGGCTGTGGAGATCGAGGGGGCACCAGCGTTTAAAGTCCAACAATTATTGGACTCCCGAAGGCGAGGAGGCTCACTCCAATATCTGGTGGAGTGGGAAGGGTATGGACCGGAGGAACGCAGCTGGGTCCCGGCGCGGGACATACTGAGCCCCGAACTCATTTCCGAGTTCCACAGGGCACGGCCGGACCGTCCTGCGCCGCGGGCCCGAGGTCGACCCGCCCGCCGGCAATTCCATCAGGTCGGCGGGTTCCGACCCCCTTCGGTGACGCAAGTAGAGTGCCCACCTCCTCTTCAGGAAGCCGGTCCTGGGGAGGGGGGTAATGTAACATCCGAGCCTCCGCAGCCCCGGAGATCCGGTTCTCCGGCTTACTGAGCTGTAGCATTGTCTCCCCCTAGTGTGTCATTGTATGTCTCCGTCTACCCTTAATGTGTAATCAGAAACACCTGTCTTTACCTCATGTGTCGCACTACTTAACCCAGCTGAACCCACACTACAGTGTCTGGTCACCATTATGCCACAGCACCCATTTAATGTGTCTCTTTCTGTGTCTCTCCCAAGGGCTAGCGGTATCTGCAGGCGAGGGACAGTGAAGCAGGACAGCTTCACTGTTTAGGATCACTTCAGCCGAGGATCGGCATCCAGTCTCGAGTTTCTTTTGTTTCGCGTTGAGAGAACGCCTGGACATTCTTGTGTTTACCGCCTGCAGACCGCGCTGAGAGAAGCCACCAGTGGGGTGGCTTTAAGTGGTATTATTTTGTTGGAATTGTGACTTAAGAGACTGTGTCAAACATAAATAAAGAGAGATTTCCTGCACCTGCAGTTGTGTTGTGTGTTGTACCTGAGAGCAGCATGACATTATGGTGTATTTGAGTGGCAGTTGTGGACCAGCAGATTAAGCACTGGTAAGCATTTGTTCATGAAGCATTTCATCCTTAGGACTGAAAAATGTTACTGAATTGATAACTTAGCCTTGTTTAAAGGTCCTGGTGGCAGCTTGGTGGTGCTGGGGTTTGAACCTGTGAGCTTCCAATCAGTATACCGACATCCAAAAACCATACAACTACCTCTGCCCCTTCATATTGACAGATATGAGGTCATTGGCATTATCAGCTGCAGCCTACAACCTTTTTTTTATCAGTATGTATTAACATTAGTTACATACTGTAGCGTTTTTCGACGCTAGCAGGGATCTTGGAGGACGAGTGAGCTTGGTGGCTACCCAATGTAATGACTGGGAGTAATTTATTATTCTCAGCACAACACACATACACACAGGTAAGCACACATACATAAACATGCGCAACTTGGCCGAAGCCACTAACCTAAACACCCCTCTCTCTCATGGTAGGCACAGAGAAACCCCCCGCAAAGCATGACGGTCGTCAGCCGCCGGCCCGCCCACGCCACACTGCCCCCACCCGAGCTGTGACCGTCCCCGGTCACCATGACTGTCAGTCTTGGAGGCGTGAAGGCGGTCGGCGTTCACGGGGTCCTGTTGTAGTGCACATTGTCCCGGAGGCGGTCCGGCCTCCGCAGAGTTCGATGTCTCGCCGGCGTGCGGCTGGTAAGGCGCAAGACGGTCTCGGTGGAGCAACACTCGCGCCCGCCCCGCCAACCGCACCCAGTAGATGAACTCGGCGAGCTGAGCGATTACCGTACAGGGGCCCACCAGTGCGACATGAGCTTGGGTGAACGCCCTCTCTTCCTTCCGGAGGAACACACCCACACCTGCTCACCAGCAGCAAAGCCTCGCCCCTCGCTGCCCCCACGGCCACACGCTCCACAGGTGCCCCCACCTGAAAGTCCTGCAGCGGTGCCCGCGAGCGCTGGGTGTGGCCCTTCTTTGCCGTGTAGTGGACAAAGCGTTCACTGACCAGCGGCGGCGCAGGTGAAATGACTGCGGGCGATGCTCTCGGCAAGGGAGTAACTCGGCACATGCGCTCTTCACCTCGCTCGCAGTACCGACGACGCGCTTTGCTGCCCGGATGTTCACCTGGCACGCCCACTGGCGCTCGTCCGACGGCTGCTGGGGTACGCTGTCCCTCAGTCCTAGGAACGTTGCCTCGGCATCGCCGCGAAACCCCAGAGACTATTCCGTTGTCTAGCCGTGACGGGTAGCCCTGTCCCCGGCTAGATTCACCTACCGAGTGCCCCCGAGCTGCGGGCGGTCGCTCGGCTCTTTCGCCGTGATGCACCGCAGTTATGGGTTCAGTGCGCTGTGCTGCGGGTAGCGCCTCGGTGAGGGAAGCTGGTGCTGCTAACCTGATGTGCTCACGGAGCCGCGGGTGTCGGAGCCCTCGAAGAAAAGCGCGATACGCTAGCTCTTCCTGCTTATTGGGCTCGCACTCTGGATAACCCCGGCGTGCCAGGCCTCTTAAGTCCATGGCGAACGCGTCCAGTGGCTCAGACGCGCGCCGCTCGCGGACCGCCAGCTCCTCGCACGCTGCTTCTTGACGGTCACCGGCGCCGAACCGGAGGTGAAGCGACTCGCGAAGCTTTGCCCAGTCCTTCCGCTCATCGGCCCGGAGGTCTTCCAGTGCCCGGAGCGCGTCGCCCTTCAGCGAGAGTGCTCCCCTTACAGCCATTTCCGCCGGAGACCAGCCTGCGAAGTCGGCGGCTAACTCCACTTGGGCGAAGAACGCGTAGGGTTCGACGGCGCCGTTGTAGGAGGGAAGGCTCAGCTGCATCGCACATCGCCGGCACGGAGCTGTAGCTTGCTCCGGTACTTGCGTTAACGTTGGGCTCCGCTCCGGGATCATCATCTCGCCGCTCCGCTTTCGTCGTGCCGCTTTGCTGGCACTGGTTCCGTCCGGGAGATGCTTCTTCCGGAGTCGTGCTGCAACTCGGCGGCCCTCCTGAATCTTTCGCAGGTCCTCCGCCGTTCGCTCCAACTCAAAATTCTCCATCCCACTTCTGACACCAATGTAACATTTTTCGACGCTAGCAGGAATCTTGGAGGACGAGTGAGCTTGGTGGCTACCCAATGTAATGACTGGGAGTAATTTATTATTCTCAGCACAACACACATACACACAGGTAAGCACACATACATAAACACGCGCAACTTGGCCGAAGCCACTAACCTAAACACCCCTCTCTCTCATGGTAGGCACAGAGAAACCCCACGCAAAGCATGACGGTCGTCAGCCGCCGGCCCGCCCACGCCACAATACATTCTCCTAAACCTTGTGGAAAGAATTCACAGAAGAGCAGAAGCTGTTATAGCTGCAAAAGCACAACATCATATTAAACCCTATGAATTAAGAAGTCGATGTTACTCAAGACCCTGTGTCCAGGGAGTACCCCGCCTAGTGCCCGAAGTCGCCTGGGATAGGCTCCAGGTCCCCGCGACCCTGAACACAGGATTAAGTGGTACAGAAAATTAAATTAAAAATGTTACTCAAGTTTATATTAATACTTAAAATGATAAACTTTATCATTAATACATAATGTGTGTGTATATGTATGTCAGTTGTTTTGGCCTATTCATTGAGCTAATTACATTTATCATGCTGCACCATAATCCTAGGTGTTTTTTTCACTCATAGGGAGCATTAAGTGATTTTACATGCATACATCAGACACTGTTTTGCCAAATAGAGCAACTTGTCTAACAAATGTCCTTTCTTTTATTACTGTAGGTTGTTCAGAAAGATGAAGCTCAGGCAGAACTTGAGAGGTGCACGATGGCCCTGTTTGTCCTCAGGTAGGAAGAGGACTGTCTTCAGCCTCCACAGGAAATCGGGATTGTGACTTATTGAGTTTCCATCAGTCGCACATGAATGTTCCATGTTGTTTTACCTCTGCTGATTTTGTTTCAGGAACATTTTCTAATTTTCTTTTCAGTCCAATTAATAAATGTATGTTGCAAAGTTGAGTGTTACTATTTGTAATTTTATGGAGTAATTTATTTTAGTCGCAGAGTATTTAGTTTGGTTCTTCTTCAGCAGGTTTGACAAGGACAAAATGTACCCATTGCAAAATTAAATTTGTGGATAAATGCAGACATCTTTTTTTCCTTTCAATTTCAAATTCAGTTAGCAGTGTTGAATGACTGTTGGTGTTTATACATTTTGAAAAAATAAATCTTAATGTTAACATTTTGGATGAAAATATGTTCATTCCACAATAAATGTTTATATAAAGAAATGTGTTTTGAGTGTAAATCAATATGTAATTAAGTTTTTTATGCTTTTATATTTAAATTATGAATGCCTTAAATCTTTATTTGATGCAACTTAAAAAAAAAAGGTAATTTGCTCAACCATTCAAAAGTGGTTTATATCAAGTTTATAATTTCAGGTTAGATTTAGTAGAATATTTACATTAAGTAATATAGCCAACTCATTTATTTAGATTTAGAACAACTTAAAAATTTTGGTTTGTTTCACCTTCAGAAATTAGTTTACATGAACTTAAAATTTTTAAGTTAGAGTAAAAGATTTATTTACATTACGTCAATGCTAAAATATTAGGTGTGGCAGATTACTTCAATTGTTTTAATATAGCCTTTAATCTTCAATATAGCCAGTGCTATATTTTTTTTCAGTAGGGTCAATCAGATGTACAGTGGGAGCCACGTCAAACAGCCGCCTGGAGCATGACTGCTCCGTGGCAGTTCCATGAAGGGTTAATGCAGGCTTCGTGCATGGAATGTGATCCCCCGCGATGACGCAGTTAACGATGCCCCGCCCCATAAACGCCCCATGCGCTTTCTAAAAAGATGGTTGCAATGCCGTATAATTCCGCCAGATGGAGCATTGACTGGCACAGTTAACTGCAGTGTCCAGGAAGCCCAATACCGTATCTTTAATATACAGACAGTTCTTGCATTGTCAACATAGTTTCATAAATAGATGAAAAAACAACAACAACAAACCGATTAATAAAACAGATTTGTTAAATCACTCAATACACAACCCATGATGATTATGCTATTTATTATTTAATAATGAATTAATAAAATTAGTTAGTGAAATATTTTTTAAGACATCCTGAAATGATCCTTAAAGACACGGTAGCGGCTGTAATTTGTCTATACCGATCATTGTAGGTACGGAATAAAAACGCAGGCTATGTACAGTATTTTATATTACTGTGTATTTTACCTCGTTCCATTTAATATACTGATAGATAATATTTTGCTGCAAAGTAAAGCTCAAAATGTAACGTCTGCTTGGGTTTGTTTTCGTTATATTTTTGATGATGTTTTCGCTGATTTTTTTTCACTGATAGTCTACAAGTGGCATAAGAAAGCCAATTAATGGCGCATGCAACCTGGAATAAATATCTGCCCATATGGATCAGTATTTCTTTAGTCATTTAATCATGCATAATGCTCCCCCGTCAAAAGATCTGATGGGGCATTAATCACTTTTCACAACTGTGAATGGATGCGGCAGCAGAGACACATTAAATCCCCATAAACACTTGGAAACAATAGTAAAAAAGTTCCAGAGGGTTAGCGCCTGTTATACTAATATATTTTTACTGATTTTTTTTTACTGCTTATATTTCGTTGGTTTTTACGCAATTTCATATGTGTGTGTGCGCACGAGAGAGAGAGAGAGGATACTCTGACAAGAGCAAATTCCGTGTGGGTCCCGTGGCGTAATCGGTTAGCGCGTGACACTCGTAAAGCAGTCCAGGTGAAGCAATGCCGAGTTCGAGTCTCACCTAAAGCACCCAAAGCATTTTACTGCATATCGCGCTGTGTATGTGACAAATCAAATTTTACTTTGAAAGTAAAGCTTAAAATGTAACTTCTGCTTTGGTTTGTTTTCGTTATATTTTTGATGTTTTCGCTGAAAGTCAAATTGGCATAACAAATTTATTAATGGCGCATAATATCTGGAACAAATATCTGTCCATACGGATCAGTGTGTCTTTAGTCATTTAACCAGCATAACGTCCCACATTAAAGATCTGATGGGGCATCAATCACTTATCACAACTGTGTATAGATGCGGCAGCAGAGACAGATTTAATCCCCATAAACATTCACACTTGAAAACAAAACTAACAGAAGTAAACAGTTCTAGAGTGTTAGTGCCTGTTATCACAGGACAGGAATCACCTACAGGATACTACTGTATTTTACTGCTCATATTTTTTACCCTAGTTTCATTTGGTTTTACGCGATTTCATGTATTATTTGTGTGTGTCTGTGTGTGTACAGTGTGTGTGTGTGTGTGTGTGTGTGTGAGTGCGAGAGATAGCGTGAGAGCGCGTGCGCGAGAGAGGGCTTACATGGTGATTTGTCCAAGATTACTAAAACCTGGCTTACTACCTATAAAAAATATTTCAATTTAACTCATGGGTCTCAATCACAGATGACACGACAAATTATATACTCTGAAACGTTCATTTGAACATTTAAAAATATATACAAAAACACAAATACTAATGTTATCATGGTGTAAATTATTAACATTAGGTTAGGTCCTGCCCTTAATTAATTCATATTATAATTACTTTTACATAGTATAGTTACTGGACTGACATGACCAAAACTAGCTATTTCATTTAGCCTTTCTAAAATTCAACCCACATATAATTTGTAATCAGAAAACATAAAACATATTATGATCTGTTCAATAGCCCATCTGTTTTAATTTAGTTTGTATTTTTTATTATTCATAAGACAACCTTTCAGTTTTGTAAATATTTTAGTTATAGTGTGTTAAGTCTTACTTTAGGTTAAACGTTTTTGAGAATTTGACCATCCAGCTTAGATAAATATTATGTCATTGATAAAATCTGGATTAAGGATATTTTATTATATAATTATATATATATATTTATTTTTTAGTTTCCCCCTGAGGGATTGCCACCTTATTGTGGTCAGGGGGTTTGCGTGCCTCAAAACAATTCAGCAAATACAATACTGTTACTATACAGTAAGGCCAGGTAAAAACAGTGCTCGAACATGATGCCCCCCTCCCCCCACCCCGTGTTGTCTGGTCTAGAACGGCGCTGCCTCTAACCGTCTTTTGTCTTGTAAATGAGTATTCTCACTCACCTTCCAATCCCTCCAGCGCACACTCTGTTTGTACTGTAAACTGTAACTGTGTTTGCTAGGGCACTTGGTTATACACAGTACTTTAATGTATGGAACACTTACTTAACTTACTGGGTTGGTTTAAACATCGCTTATTACCTTATTCAGCAAAATAAATTCATTATTAACGTATTGAAGTATTTTAGTTAAGGACAAAAACTGTGCTTGTGTTTAGAACTGCTGAACAGCCGAAAACACACACACACACCCATCCCCCCGCCAAAAACAGACACACACAGAGCAATTAACACCATGGGGGTATTCTTCGTACGTCGCTTGAAACATCCGGGATGAATTGACACATCTAAGATGAGATCATCGTGCTAATTAAGACCTGGCTAAGTTGGTTCTTCGAGCACACCTGTTGTTGATGATTAGTTTGGCCGGATTGAGTTGTCTAGGATTATTGCGCGTTCGTGCGTTGGTTTAAAAGGCGATATGCATCGACAGTAGAAACACTGATCACAAGCCCTTTGATTGGTTGACGAAATGACAAAATGAACAAGCTAATTTTTTTTGTAACACCTGCGCTGAAATGCTCCCCCCCCCCACGTGTTATGCGCTGAAATGCTTCCCTGCCATGGATCCCCCCCTCCCACCACACACACATAATCACTATCAAATATTATATTAGAACATAATATGCACATATGTTTTACAAATTACATGAGACAATAAAATAAGAAATATGAAAAAAATATGTTGTATATGGAAAAATTTAAGTATGAATATTTTTTTAAAAAACATGTATACTTTTATATTGTTTACTTTATAATAAAATTAGTTTTGTCCAATTTTTCATTATAAAAAAATTATTTTTATTATACATATCTCTCTCTCTCTCTCTCTCTCTATATATATATATATATATATATATATATATATATATATATACCATATATCTATATTTGCATATTTATAACGAACCCCTGAAAAATAAATGTGTTACAAAATAAACATTATACAAGAATTTGAATTAATGGTCTTGAGGGCTGTCTCGTGCCTAGAGTTTATTATAATAATAGAAAACCTATGAATTTATGTTCTAATATAATATTTGATATCAATTATATATATATTATGGCAAGACGTATATATGCATGCAAGATACTTTTCTTTCCCCACGTGAGTCAGTCCACGTCAGCGCTCTTTAACCAATCAGATGTGACCTCACCATTTCAACCAATCATAACCCGGCAGGAGCGCAGCCTTAATCCTGTTTACATGAAATAAACCTGCTACCGAGCAGGTTCAAGCTTACGGACATGTTGCTATGACAACAAGTGCGAGATGAGCATCGGAGAACGAAACAATCCAAGATCAGGACAAATCCACAACAATCAAATCCAGCTAACTGAGTTAGCGACGTACGAAGAACACCCCCCATGTCCTACTCAGGAGTGGAAGGTGAGAAACCGCAATGGAGAATACCAAGTTTGTCGTTGCTCTTTTGGAGTTCTTAAAACCCAAAACATTTATTTATACTGAGAAAAAAATTATGGGTCACATAATCACAAACACAAATACATATAATCAAGTGTTTAACTGGTTTCATTTGTTTCTATGATCAATAATTATTATTATTATTTTCAGCCCAACTCTGACTATTTAAAACAAAGTTGTGTCCCATTTTTTGCCCATTGAAGTTGTTGGTTCAACTAAACAATTTTTAAATACCCAAACAATCCCCCAAAATTAAAACACGCAAACATGACTTTAACAATTCAATTTATTCTTCCAAAACTAGTCAAAGTTAAAACAGTAATTTATATAAAACAGATGAATACATGTTGTCTTTTTGCTTAAAGTTCATTAAACTACCCGGATACACCAGCTGCTTATAAGTCTCTATCTATAGTCCTTTTACATTAAAATATAAATTTTTCAAATATCAAAACTATTAAACATGGAACAGTTCAAGTCTTTGTTTCCCCCAAAGTACTGTATCAGACATTTTGCAGTTCTATGTTCAGAATATACAGTAGACCTGATCAAACATCATTCTAAAGCTGTCGGACTGTGACGTCATCCCTCCTACAGCTCCCTCAACAGCTTGTTCAGGCTCCTCCAGTCCTGTAGCTCCAAAAGTCCAGCCGTCAGCCGTCTGACCCCCCAATCCTCCACAGCGGAGCTCTGCTTAAAGACAACAGGAGAATTTAGTCAAGACAAAGACAAATAAACTTCACAGAACATCTAGTTCTAATAAAAATAAAATATATTAATAAACCTATTTACCACAGAGGGTGTAAAATACTGTTTTGGGGATTCTGTAATGTAAATAAACTGCCTGTGCTAATGTTAACCAGTGAACAGTGTTAGTGTTAACCAGTGAACAGTGTTAACCAGTGAACAGTGTTAACCAGTGAACAGTGCTAGTGTTAACCAGTGAACAGTGCTAGTGTTAACCAGTGACTGTCTGTATTATCGTCTGCATTAAATTAACCCAGACTTTACTTAATGCGCTTCTCATACAAATAAGTTAAGCGATATAACACTCGTATATGAGCATTAGTTCATCTCTGAAGCCAAACTATAACTTACTGAAGCCCCTCACACACACACACACACACACACACACCTCCCCCCTCCTCCTCCTAACTGATAAACACTTCTGTGTTGTTATTCAGCTCGTTAACTAAGCGCTCGCGCTACCGCGGAAAGTGTATAAAATATAAACCGGGTTATGAGCGTTACTAGCTCCTGTACAGCTCCCCTCAGTCTGTGTCCCTCATCAACTGCATCACATTATATTACAGTCACAGAAATAACCTGCAGATTAACTCTTAACCAGAGAATAAATAAGCGCTGAATTTATCCAGACAGCACGCGGTGAGATTCTCTCAGTATTTACAGAGGACACAAACACTCTACATCGGGTAGTGCAGCTCTTGTAATAGGGACATTAATAGTATTGTCGAAGCTTGAGCATGTTTTTGAGTTAAAGTGGAGTGACATTGTGAGTGTGTGACACTGACAGTAAGCTGTAATATTAACTCCAGACTTGGTAAACAGATCATTAAGTTCTCTAAAGTCACATCTGACCGCTGCTGGTGCTGCCAGTGATATTTAAAACTGCCAATAAAAAACTAAACTGGGAAATAAACTGTAAACTACCCCAAACACATTTTATAAAATAAAACAATAGGTTACTTGCGTAACCCCGGTTCTCTGATAGCATTAAGTGAGGTGTCTCACTATGGGATACGCCCCTTCCGCGTATTCTTCAGAAGCCCTATTACATTACGCCAGCCCCAATTGGCTGGCAGATGTGACGTCGTGTCCTGGCGTGGCCTTCCCCCCCCCCCGTATAAAGGGGGCAGCACGACGTCACTTCGCTATTCAAAACAAGCAACCTCTTCCTCGCTTCACACAGCAAGGAGGGTGATCTGGTGAGACACCTCACTTAATGCTATCAGAGAACCGGGGTTACGCAAGTAACCTATTGTTCTCTTTCAAGCATACGTTTCGGTGTCTCACTATGGGATATCCTAACTCCCGTATTGTCAGATAGCCTGTCTTGAAGTCTGCCAACCATAACCAACACATTCAGGGCTGAACGAATTTAGTTTGTAGATTCTGTGCTTACACTCAGTACTGCGTGAGCTAGAGTCTGAGCTGTAACATCTAATTTATAAAATCTGGCGAATGTGTGCGGCGATGACCAGTTCGCCGCTTCACAGATATCCTGTAATGTGACTCCTTTAAATAGAGCCCATGAACTTGACATTCCCCTTGTTGAGTGCGCGCGCAAACCAGTTGGGGGTTCGAGACCCTTACTGGAGTATGCCAGCGAAATAGCCTCCACTATCCAATGCGATAAACGTTGCTTAGTGATCGGCTTCCCCGTGCGAGGTTTCACCCAAGAAACGAACAGCTGATCGCTCTCCCTTAAACCTCTGGTTCGCTCTGTATAGATGCGTAAAGCGCGCACTGGGCACAGTGTATTCAACTTTTGCTGCTCTGATGATGCAAAAGGGGGAGGATGGAAGGCCCTCAGCTCAAGAGGGCTTATCGCATTAATGACCTTAGGCATGAATGCGGGATTAGGTTTCATAACTACTCCTGCATCTCCAGACATGAACTGTAAACATGCTGGATGCACAGAAAACGCATGAATCTCACTCACGCGCTTCGCTGAGACCAAGGCAATCAATAGCGCAGTCTTGAAGGACAGTGCCTTGAAATCAATCTTGTCTATCGGTTCAAATGGGGGCGTGGATAATGCATCAAGCACCAATCCCAGGTCCCATGATGGGGTAAGTGGTTTTGACACCGGCAGGGCGCGGCGCGCGCCCTTCATGAATCTGCATATCAAAGGATGTTGGCCCACCGTTTTATTATCCCAACCGATGTGGCACGCAGATATAGCAGCCAGAAACACTTTTATGGTTGAGAACGCTCTGCCTTTCTCTATCATTTCCTGCAGAAATGAGAGAATCACTGCCACTGAACACTGAAAGGGAATCTCGTGTCTAGCTGTGCACCAGCGCTCAAACACATTCCATTTGCAGTCATAGAGAGACCTAGTCGATGCTGCTCTGGCGTTCTGTATAGTCTTGATGACACTGTCAGGCAGGCCAGTCTTACTTAAATTGGACCACTCACAGGCCAGGCCCATAGTGCCAGTCGTTCCGGGTGAGGGTGGAAGATCTCCCCCCCCTCCTGTGACAGGAGGTCTCTGCGCTGCGGGAGAGACCACGGTTCGCCGTCTAGCATATGCATGATCTCCGCAAGCCAGTGTTTCCCTGGCCATCTCGGAGCTATTAGTATTATTTTCAGACCTTCCTCTCTTACTCTGCAGAGAGTTGGTGCTATCAGCGCTATTGGCGGGAACGCGTATAGGAGAGTGCGAGGCCACTCGTGTGCTAGCGCATCTGTCCCCAGAGGCGCGCTCCGGTCCTTCAGGGAAAAAAACAGGTGACATTGGGCGTTGTCTTTGGACGCGAACAGATCCACTGTCGCTCTGCCATATATGCTCCAGATCTGTTCGATCACTTCGCTGTTCAGTTTCCACTCCCCATAGGAGGGATTTCCCCTGGACAGCAGATCTGCGCCCCGATTCATCACACCCTGTACGTGTGTCGCTCTCAGGGATAAAAGGTTGACACTGCCCCATAAGATCAGTCTGCGTGCTAGCGTGTGCAGCAGAAGCGATCTGAGGCCCCCCTGACGATTTATGTACGCTACAACTGTAGTGTTGTCCGTTCTCACAAGAACATGATTTCCTCTCAGAAAAGGAAGAAAATGTTTTAGTGTCAGAAAGACAGCTAGCATTTCCAGATAGTTTATGTGAAGATTGGTCATGTGCTGACCCCATCTCCCATTCACTATTCTGCCCTCGTGAATGCCCCCCCAACCGGATAACGACGCATCCGTTGTTATCATCTTTCTGTGTCGGACCACGCCCATGGCAACCCCTTCGATCAGGAAATTCGGGTGTCTCCACTGGCGTAGTGCTAGAACCGCCTCTGACGTCACTCTTACCCTTCTCCGTGAGTGACGTGCTGGGTCCAGCCCCTGAGACGCCACCCAGCGTTGAAATTCCCTCATATGCAGTCTGCCTAGGGGAATAACCATCAGGGCTGATGCCATCAGTCCTAGTAGTCTGAGGCATGTGCGAAAGCAAACTTTGTGTTCTCTCTGAAATTGTGTCATGCAGGAGGTGAATCTTTTCACCCTGTCTGTGGAGAGTCGCGCTCTGAACTTCACTGAGTCCAGCGCCAGTCCCAGATACGTTATGGATTGTGTGGGAATTAAAACACTCTTTTCTGTGTTTAATCTTAGCCCCAGCTCCTGTATGTGTTCCATAAGCATAGCTGTGTGTTCTCTCGCTTCCTGTTCCGAGCTGGCTGTCACGAGCCAGTCGTCTATGTAAGTAGCGAGACGAATGCCTTTTTCTCTGAGCGGAGTCAGTGCCGCTTCTGTGCATTTCACAAATACTCTGGGACTGAGGGACAAGCCGAATGGTAGCACCAGATATTCGTATACCACACCAAGGAAGGCAAATCTCAGAAACTTCCTGTGGGGTGGGTATATGTTTATGTGAAAATATGCGTCCTTCAGGTCGATCGATGTAAACCAATCTCCCTGGCGCACTATTTTCAGGAGTGTAGAGTGAGTGAGCATTCTGAACTTGTATTTCTTTAGGTATACATTCAGCGCGCGCAGATCTAGTATCGGGCGGAGGGTTTGAGTCCCTTTCTTTGGAACGAGAAAGTATCTCGAGTAGAACCCGCTGTGGCTCTCTTCTGGTGGAACCACTCTTATTGCCCTTTTGTTCAACAGAGAGGAAATTTCCTCTTGAAGGACCTGTTTCAGTTCCCCTCGCACCTGGGAATGAATTATCCCTCTGAAGGCTGGGGGGGAAAACGCGAATTGCAGTCTGTACCCGAATTGTATTGTTTTCAATACCCAGCGGGACTGTGTGCATTTGCGCCAACTGCTTATCTGCAGTGTTTTGGCGCCATCGTGCGGCTGAATCTTGAACTGTTCCGTGGCCTGTACTGCGCATGCGCGAGCACTTAGCGCTGTGACAGTGTCTGTGCACCCCATCGCCTCTGTGAGAGCGAGAGCTCCCCGAGGCGATGTTATATTGTGCTTTATTGATATGTTTTTCAACATTTTTTGGGGAGATATTTTTTGGAACATATTGTTTGGGGGGTACAGTGAAAACTTTATTAGGTTTTGAGTGTAGCCTGTGCTTGTGACACATTGCTGCGTGCACACCGCTGCACTGTCCCATTTCCTCTTCACTGCCACTCTTCCCTTTGCCCTGCCGGGCTCTCCCCGCCACACAGAACAATTGCGGACTCTGGAACTCGTCCTTAGAACTTTGTGAGGGTCGGGAACTAGCGAACTGTGGTGCTGTTGGTTCCCTCCCTGACGAAAGACCCCGTCAAACGGCCTTCTTCTTCCTCCTCACTCCCTGAAGTTGGGGTTGAGGGTGAGGCTGAGGCGCAGGCTGGGTCGTTTGAGCTGCCGCTGGCTGATAGCTCTTTCTCTGCCAGGGAGCTCTCTGCTCCACGACCCCGGTTTGGCCAGCTGCACTCGTCGTCGGTCTCTGCCGTTTTGGAATGCGATAGCTGGGGGGAGGGCGGGCTGTGACCTGCGCAAAGGACTGACGAAACGGCGGGGGGGGTGCTGCTTGCGTCTTCCTGGGCATGCAGAGCTGTAGCGCTTCGTCATCCCGCTTCTTCTCCTCGCATCTCTTCTGCATGCGGCTTAAAGCCGAGCCGAAGATGCCTTCTGCCACCACCGGTGCATCCAGGATTGACTCTTTCTCTCTGTCAGAGAGATTTGTCAGGTTGAGCCACCTTCCTCGTTCCTGGATGACCATAGTGGCCATAGCCTTCCCCGCGGCTTGCACCGCACACCTCTGAAGCCTCAGGGAGAGATCCGTAACGACACAGATCTCCTCCCAATGTGTCTGACCTGGTGTGGTCGAGGCTTCGTCCTGCAGCTCCGCCTGGTAAGCGGTCAGCAGCGAGGTCGCATTTAGGGCTCTGGCACAGAGCGCGACTGCCTTGTATGCGCGTTCAGTCATGCTTGACTGAAAGCGCTCTGCCTTCGATGGCAGCGACGGATTTGCAGCCGCCGCGTGTCTCGGGAGCAGGTGCGCAGCCACTAGCTGTTCCATGGGGGGCATCCTGAAAAGTCCTGCCTTTTCCATCCCGTCCACATCCAATGCAGACCCTCCCTGCACTGGCACCTTGCTAGTGAAGGGTTTATCCTTCCACGTCACCGCGAGCTCCTCCAAGAGCTCTGGGAAGACTGGAAGGAGCTGCCGTGCCGCCCGTTTCGCTCTCGGCAGCCTCTTGCCCTCGTAGCGAGACTTTGCAGTCTCCGCTACCACGTTTGGCCACTGGATGTCGAGCTTCTCCGCGGCGCGTTTGCACACGTCTTGTAGGTCGACGCTAAGGACCGGGGATGGTGCCCCGTCCATAGCTCCAGCGGCTCCCGTCGTGGCAAGAAGTTGCTCCGAGTGCACGGGTGGGAGGAAAGGGGAGTCCTCGAACTCCTCCTCCTCCTCCGATAGGAGAAAGTCGGACTGGCCGTCTTCCTCAAACTCGAGCTCGCCTTCCTCCTCGTCAGTGCTGAGCACACCGGGCAGAGGAGCGCAGGCGTCGAGCTGTTCGCCCCACGATAAAGCTGCCGTGGTGGGCAGCTCTACAGGGATGGATACCTGTGGGGTGGTAGCTGGAGTAGGGCTAGGCGAAAGAAGCGGGTCGAGGCCTGACAGGCTATCTTGGCGTGCTAGCCTGCGACGAAGACTCTTCTTGGTGAAGCGCGCGCAGTGCTCGCAGGCACCGGGGTTGTCGACCGCCAGTTGGGCGTGTTTCAGCCCGAGACAAGCCGAGCAGACCTGGTGTGAGTCCTTGCCCGAGATTTTGTTCCCGCAAACGCAGAGTCGCGCGTCTCCTCCTTCCCTAGCCGTAGCCGTCTGCATTGCTGCAGCCATAGTATAAGATAGGCTTCTGGTGTGAAGCGAGAAGAGGTTTTTGAATAGCGAAGTGACGTCGTGCTGCCCCCTTTATACGGGGGGGGGGGAAGGCCACGCCAGGACACGACGTCACATCTGCCAGCCAATTGGGGCTGGCGTAATGTAATAGGGCTTCTGAAGAATACGCGGAAGGGGCGTATCCCATAGTGAGACACCGAAACGTATGCTTGAAAGAGAACATCACTTACCACGAATAGTCCGTTAAGCCGCCATCTTCATCTCTGTAGTTTAGTAGCGTCAGTTCGGCGGGGGTGGAGGCGGGTTGTTAAAATCACGTGATTGCAACTCAGCGCAGCTGGCTTGTTTTAACCTGTTATTGAGAACGAAGCGCCATCTAGTGGTGGCACCAGGTAAATGAATAAATTGGGCTTGAATGGGCGTGTTTACTGTGAAATCTTGACACGCCTTTCGGCCAGAAAAGGGAGGGGGGATTACGGCGTGCAAAGGCCATTCACACGCCATTCACACTTCAGCCACACTGTCGCGGCTATTTGGCGTGGCTCCCACTGTAACTTTGACTAGTTTTGGAAGAATAAATTGAATTGTTAAAGTCTTGTTTTGCGTGTTTTAATTTTGGGGGATTGTTTGGGTATTTAAAAATTGTTTAGTTGAACCAACAACTTCAATGGGCAAAAAATGGGACACAACTTTGTTTTAAATAGTCAAAGAGTTGGGCTGAAAATAATAATAATAATTATTGATCATAGAAACAAATGAAACCAGTTAAACACTTGATTATATGTATTTGTGTTTGTGATTGTGACCCATAATAATTTTTTCTCAGTATAAATAAATGTTTTGGGTTTTAAGAACTCCAAAAGAGCAATGACAAACTTGGTATTCTTCCACCTTCCACTCCTGAGTAGGACATGGTGTTAATTGCTCTGTGTGTGCGTGTGTGTTTTTGGCGGGGGGATGGGTGTGTGTGTGTTTTCGGCTGTTCAGCAGTTCTAAACACAAGCACAGTTTTTGTCCTTAACTAAAATACTGCAATACGTTAATAATGAATTTATTTTGTTGAATAAGGTAATAAGCGATATTTAAACCAAACCAGTAAGTTAAGTAAGTGTTCCATACATTAAAGTACTGTGTATAACCAAGTGCCCTAGCAAACACAGTTACAGTACAGTTTACAGTACAAACAGAGTGTGTGCGCTGGGGGGATTGGAAGGTGAGTGAGAATACTCATTTACAAGACAAAAGACGGTCAGAGGCAGGGCTGTTCTAGACCAGACAACACGGGGTGGGGGGAGGGGGGCATCATGTTCGAGCACTGTTTTTACCTGGCCTTACTGTATAGTAACAGTATTGTATTTGCTGAATTGTGTTGAGGCACGCAAACCCCCAGACCACAATAAGGTGGCAATCCCTCAGGGGGAAACTAAAAAATAAATATATATATATATATATATATATATATATATATATATATATATATATATATAATTATATAATAAAATATCCTTAATCCAGATTTTATCAATCAATGACGTAACATTTATCTAAGCTGGATGGTCAAATTCTCAAAAACGTTTAACCTAAAGTAAGACTTAACACACTATAACTAAAATATTTACAAAACTGAAAGGTTGTCTTATGAATAATAAAAAATACAAACTAAATTAAAACAGATGGGCTGTTGAACAGATAATATGTTTTATGTTTTCTGATTATAAATGATATATGGGTTGATTTTAGAAAGGCTAAATCAAATAGCTAGTTTTGGTAATGTCAGTCCAGTAACTATACTATGTAAAAGTAATTATAATATGAATTAATTAAGGGCAGGACCTAACCTAATGTTAATAATTTACACCATGATAACATTAGTATTCATGTTTTTGTATTTTTGTATTAACATTTTAAATGTTCAAATGAACGTTTCAGAGTATATAATTTGTCGTGTCATCTGTGATTGAGACCCATGAGTTAAATTGAAATATTTTTTATAGGTAGTAAGCCAGGTTTTAGTAACCTTGGATAAATCAGCATGAAAGCCCTCTCTCGCGCACGCGCTCTCACGCTATCTCTCGCACTCACACACACACACACACACACACTGTACACACACAGACACACACAAATAATACATGAAATCGCGTAAAACCAAATGAAACTAGGGTAAAAAATATGAGCAGTAAAATACAGTAGTATCCTGTAGGTGATTCCTGTCCTGTGATAACAGACACTAACACTCTAGAACTGTTTACTTCTGTTAGTTTTGTTTTCAAGTGTGAATGTTTATGGGGATTAAATCTGTCTCTGCTGCCGCATCTATACACAGTTGTGATAAGTGATTGATGCCCCATCAGATCTTTAATGTGGGACGTTATGCTGGTTAAATGACTAAAGACACACTGATCCGTATGGACAGATATTTGTTCCAGATATTATGCGCCATTAATCAATTTGTTATGCCAATTTGACTTTCAGCGAAAACATCAAAAATATAATGAAAACAAACCCAAGCAGAAGTTACATTTTAAGCTTTACTTTCAAATTCAAATTTGATTTGTCACATACACAGCGCGATATGCAGTAAAATGCTTTGGGTGCTTTAGATGAGGCTCGAACTCGGCATTGCTTCACCTGGACCGCTTTATAAGTATCACGCGCTAACCGATTGCGCCACTGGAGCCACACGGAAGTTGGTCTTGTCAGATTATCCTCTCTCTCGTGCGCGCGCGCACACACACACACACACACACACACACACACATGAAATTGCGTAAAACCCAACGAAATATAAGCAGTAAAAAAACATCAGTAAAAATACATTAGTATAACAGGCGCTAACCCTCTGGAACTTTTTTACTATAGTTTCCAAGTGTTTATGGGGATTTAATCTGTCTCTGCTGCCGCATCCATTCACAGTTGTGATAAGTGATTAATGCCCCATCAGATCTTTTGACAGGGGGAGCATTATGCATGATTAAATGACTAAAGAAATACTGATCCATATGGGCAGATATTTATTCCAGGTTGCATGCGGCATTAATTGCCTCTTATGCCACTTGTAGACTATCAGTGAAAAAATCAGCGAAAACATCATCAAAAATATAACGAAAACAAACCCAAGGAGACGTTACATTTTGAGCTTTACTTTGCAGCAAAATATTATCTATCAGTATATTAAATGGAACGGGGTAAAATACACAGTAATGTAAAATACTGTACATAGCCTGCGTTTTTATTCCGTACCTACAATGATCGGTATAGACAAATTACAGCCGCTACCGTGTCTTTAAGGATCATTTCAGGATGTCTTAAAAAATATTTCACTAACTAATTTTATTAATTCATTATTAAATAATAAATAGCATAATCATCATCGGTTGTGTATTGAGTGATTTAACAAATCTGTTTTATTAATCGGTTTGTTGTTGTTGTTTTTTCATCTATTTATGAAACTATGTTGACAATGCAAGAACTGTCTGTATATTAAAGATACGGTATTGGGCTTCCTGGACACTGCAGTTAACTGTGCCAGTCAATGCTCCATCTGGCGGAATTATACGGCATTGCAACCATCTTTTTAGAAAGCGCATGGGGGCGTTTATGGGGCGGGGCATCGTTAACTGCGTCATCGCGGGGGATCACATTCCATGCACGAAGCCTGCATTAACCCTTCATGGATCTGCCACGGAGCCGTCATGCTCCAGGCGGCTGTTTGACGTGGCTCCCACTGTACATATACAAATAAACAAATGTAGGTGTAATAAAAGTAGTCGTGATGTCAGTACTCGCCCAGCAAACAAGCCTTTTGCAGCGGCTTAAAACGTATGAATTATCTTCAAATATACAAAAAAAAAGCGAAAAGACACTCGATTATTATGCATAGGTTATTTGTTTAATTCAAAAAGTTCATAAAAACACTTTAAAACGAGAGAAAAACTGTTAAAATCCTCGTTCGCCTTCTCAGCGTTAGGTAGCGAGTGACGTCATGATTTGAATCTGCACGCCACCGGGGAAACATAGGGAAACTGACTTTCCCGGACCACCGGCTTTTAGATAAAGTCCTTCTATGCGCCATCTGGCGGATATTCAGTGAAGCACAACACATTTATTTTAAATTCCCGAATGTTGCCTCCGGCAAGTCGCGGCAAGCCGCGCGCTAAATTGCGGCATCTCGCGGGAAAACACGCGGGTTTGTAATGGCGACATCTGTAAGTGTTTCACATAATGATCAAGTTCACTTTGCAATTGTTCAAGTGTGGGGCTTTTATAGGGCCCGCGGGTAAAAGAAGTAAGCATAGGTTATTTCATATTAGCATATTTCATGCGGGGTTAGATGCGTGTTGCGGTTAGTTTGCGATCTCATGCCCATTAAGGCTAACGGCAAGGCTTGAAACCAATCCATACTTGTATCTGCGCATATTTTAGCCAATTTCATTTTTAGAACTCCATTCGCTCTCTCTACCATCCCCTGAGATTGGGGATGATACACACATCCAAATCTGTGCTTGATGTTCAACCACTGAGTTACTTTCTGTACTATCTTATTTGTGACGTGTTTTCCATTATCTGAACTGATTGTATCTGGAATTCCAAATCTTGGTATCACTTCTCTACACAAGAATTTTGCTACTGCCGTCGCATCTTCCTTAGCTGTTGCTACAGCTTCTACCCATCTGCTAAACCTGTCTTCGACCACTAAGATGTATCGTTTTCCTTGTATTCTAGGTTCCCCCATGTCTACATAGTCAAACATTATATGCCTGAATGGCCCATCTGGCTCTGGGATGTGTCCTATCGGTGATGTGAAGTGCTTTCTAATGTTAAATCTAGCACAGATGTCGCAAAACTGTGATACTGTTCGATGAACCATTGGACCTAAATAAGGCGACCACCATTCCTTTTGGATTCTTTTTATCACTTCCCCTCTTGCTACGTGATCATTCCCATGAACTTGTTTTATCAGGGTTAAAAGGAAATTTTGTGGTGCTACAAAACGTCCATCTGCACTTCGCCATACATTAGTATCATTATTTTTATTGCTCCTCTTTTGATTCATTTACGAATCTCTTCTCCTGATGCTGCTGCTTGCATGTCTGCTAATGAGGTTAAATCTGGTGTGGGAGGCGCATAGTCTTCAGGTATAAGAAATCTTTCTTCTGGCTCTGGACTTGCACTTGGTCCTTCATCAGGACCAGTGCTCGATTCTGGTGAACTTGGCTCATTATCTCCCTGCGGATTAGGTTCTGGTTGTGCTGCTGTTTCTGGCATCATATTTATCTGATTTACTGTTGCTTTCTTTGCTGCTTCATCTGCTGCTTCATTTCCGTTGCTAACAAAAGTGCCATCTTTTTTATGTGCTGCACATTTAACTATGGCTAATCTTGATGGTAATTTGATTGCATCTAACAGCTCTGATATTGTTTCTCCATGTACTACTGGTGTTCCATCAGCTCTTTTGTAACCTCTTTGTGCCCATATGGGGCCATACAAATGACATATTCCATATTCATAAGCTGAATCGGTGTATATTGTACATGCTTTCCCTTCTGCTAATTTACAGGCGTCTGTCAAAGCGACTAATTCAGCTAATTGAGCAGAACATGGTTGTGGCACATGTTCTGCTTGTGCAATTTTAAATGTTTCTCCATCTAAAGTAGGTGTTACTACTGTATAGCCTGCTTTATTGCTGTCCCCATCTCTAAAACATGACCCATCTACAAAGAATATACAATCTGGATGTGACAGAGGTTGATTCTCTAAATCTTGGCGTGTCTTTAGATATTCTGCTGACACTAGATGACAATCATGGGGATCTCCCTCTGCTGGGGTCATTATACGATCTGCTGGATTTACTGTCTGACACCTGCGTATGGTTAATTCAGGTGCAGAGAGTATTACATCGTATCCTGTTCTTCTAGCATTTGTAATTACAAAAGATGGACTGGTCAGGAGTGCGTGTAATGTGTGGGTGGTGTACAGCGTTACTGGATGTCCCATAGTAATTGATGTTGCTTTCTCATAAGCAAATGCTGTGGCTGCCACCCCTTGGTAACAGGGAGGCATGCCTTTTTCAATATTATCAAGCGCTGTACTATAATATGCAATTGGTTGTTTACTGGGACCTTGTTGTTGGGTCAGAACCCCTGTGGCAAATCTGCCTCGCTCTGAGACATACAGGTGGAATGGTTTATTGTACTCTGGACTAGCAAGTGCTGGGGCTGTACAGAGTTCACTCTTTAGCTGTTCAAAAGCTTCTAGTGCTTCAGGTGTCCATTCTAACACTGCACTATTTTTGGTCTGTCCAGCTGCTTTGATTAATGCTCTTAAAGGTGCTGTTTTTAATGCAAAGTCACATATCCAGTCTCTGCTAAATCCTACCATGCCTAGAAAGGATAGCATCTCCTTTACAGTTCGTGGTTTAGGGGCTTTTGCTATTGCTTCTATATGTTCTGGAGATATGTGCTTAGATGTTCCTTTCAATACTCTGCCTAGATACTCTACTTCTTGTCTACAGAATTGTAACTTTTCTCTACTAACTTTATGTCCATTTTCTGCTAGTACTGTCAAGACTCTTAATGAATCTACTTCACATTGTTCTCTAGTTGGACTACAAATCAGCAAATCATCACAGTACTGAATCAGAGTACTCTTAATATTTATTGAGGCTAGATCTTGTGTTAGTACTCGGTTAAATATTGATGGGCTTTCGCAGTATCCCTGCGGTAAGCGACTGTAAGACAGCTGCTGTCCCTCGTATGTAAAAGCAAACAAGTGTTGTGATTCTGGATGTAGTGGAATACTAAAAAATGCTGAACATAGATCTATGACAGTGTACCACTGAGTGTCTTCTGGTATATTAGACAGTAGTGTGTGTGGATCAGGCACTATAGGCAATTCTGCTTCTACAATTTGGTTTATGGCTCGTAAATCGTGCACGAGTCTCCATTTATCTGAGTTGGGCTTCCTGACAGGAAATATAGGGGTATTACAAGGACTCTTAGTGGGTATTAATACTCCTGCTTCTAATAACCCATCTATAGTAGGTTTAATTCCCGCTATAGCTTGGGGTGTCAGTGGATATTGTCTTTGATAAGGCAATTTTGCATTTGGTCTTATTTTTACTAAGGCTTGTCCTCCAGACTTAACTAATCCTACATCTGTGGAGTGTCTTGTCCATAGTTTCTCTAGGATTGTTTTCAGTAATTCTTCCTCTAATACTAATTATTTTTCATCTATCTGCCCTAACATCTTAACTGGCATTTGTGTGTGCGATGACAACGGCATGTTACACATCCCCCTCTGAGGGTGTATTGACAACGTCATGTTCCCATCTATCTCTGTGTGTGTTGCCCTCATTCTATCTGTTCCTGAAAATGTTATTTTCAAAAATCTCTGATCTTGTGAAGTATGTACAGAAGGGTCAAATCAGAGGTTTGTTCCCAATCAGTTACTTCAGCTGCTTGTTTGACCATCAGTCCTAATTCTTTGGACTGTGCATTTTCCCCCACTAATAAAGAAATGTGAGGTGCTGTGTTAGGTACTTGATGCCAATGTTCCATTCGTTCAGTCAGGTGCACAGTAATGGCTGCTCCTGGAGCACCTGCAATTATATCTCCTAGTGCCACATCAGTGACCGTGTTTTCAATCACATCTGACCACAATTGTGCATATTCTTCATCTTGACTTCCTTGGTCATAGTACATAGTACAGTGTAGTGGTAAGGTTACTCTTTTGTAATCTGGTCATCGTTGCATAATCCATTCTTCCCATAGACTCTGTGCTTGTTGAGCTCCTTTACCAGAACACAATAACCAGTATACTGTTCTTGTTGTGGATGCAGTGTTGAGACTTACTGCATCTGCTCCCCCTCGGGCTCCTCTGGGCCTCGTCAATTCCAGTTCTGTGGTCCCATCCAGGGACCTGCCCACTGATTCTGGGGCTGTCCTTGTGTCCATGGTCCAGGAGGTTGTCTGGGGCCAGGAGGTCCCATATTCCCTCGAGGTGCTTGTGCTGCTCCATATGGCCACTGAGGTTGGGGTCCATTTTGAGTCCATGACATTTGTGAAAAATTTCTTCTAATGTGTCCTGCTCCTCCACACTGCCAGCACTGCATGTCTTGAGTATTTGGGCCCATTTGCCCTGGGGCATTCATTCTGAATGGCTGTCTCCTTGGTTGCTGTTGATATGGTCCCCTTTGTCCCCTGCCCCGATAAGGCCTGGGGCCCTGTCCTTGCCACCTCATGGGTGGATTTTGTCCTTGTTGGTTTCCAGGATGCACATACGTACGTTGGAAGGGCATTAACTGCTGCTGGTTGTGGTGTTTGCTGCACTGGTCCAGCAGGAGTCGGTGTTGTCGGATTTTCAGGCACCATTACTGCTGCTTGGACTTGACCTTTTCCTTTCTCTTTCTCCTTTTTCTTTGCAGCTGTGAATTCCCCCAGTTGTATTTTGTGTAACTGGGTTGCGATTGACTCAGCAGTTTCTTTAGCTTCCCTCTTCTTCTTTCGATGTTGGTCCACATAGTGTACAATGTGTGCTTGAAATGTTTCCCATGGCAATGTGTTCAGTCCCACTACCCCTTCCAGGGCTGTTTGGACTTCCTGAGGCATGTACTTTTTCAGCATCATTCTGAACAGGCTCTTACTGGTATCTGTTTGGTCCCAGGAGCTGCCAGTTTCCTCTCTCCATTTTGTCTGGAAATCATTGATGAATTTTACAACATTGTCATCTTCTCTCAGTGCCACTGATTCCAGTTTTCCTGGATCCATTTTGGTGGGATAGGCTTTTCGAAGGGCATCCCATATCCTGTTTCTGAGAGGCCCAAATGCTAGGGTGTCTCCTCTGTTCTGTCCTGTTAATGTGTGCAGATTAGCTTCATCCAGTATTTCTGTGGTTTTGACTTTCCCAATTGTTTGTGCTAGAATAGCTTTTACATCTCCCAGTGCTAGGAGGTGTCCAGTGGTTTTTTCTTCAAACTGTGTTATCCATCTTTGGGCTCCATTGCACAAGTCTGGTAATTGATTTGCCAGGCCTGTCATATCCATGAATGACCATGGCACATATTGGTACCTACTTCCTTTAACAACAAGTGGGCATTGTCTACCTTCATTGTGGTCTGACATGTGTTCATTAAAACCAGTGTATCTTTCATTTTCTTTTTCATCATGCTGCATGTGCTGTTCATCAAAACTGGTCTATTTTTTATTTCCTACTTCATCAGGCCAGGACGAGAGGACCTTCCAGCTTGATGGCATCTCTGATGCAAATGGTTCTGTTGCAGCTTTTTTTGTTTTCTTTTGTGAGTTTCTTATGCATCTGTCAATTCGATTTTCTATTTGACTGATTGCTTCATCAAGGGCTTCACTGTCATCATCCTCTTCCTGTGTACTGGCATCTTCCCATTGATGTTTACTTCTGTATTGATCATTGCATTGTGGTGTGCTTGTCTGTTCTTTTCTTTCTGTTCTCTTTCTTGCTTCTTTTTCAGATTCAATGATCAGGTGCCCTTTAACTTTTCTTTTCACTGGTTCTTGTTGATCTATCTCGATTACCTCTTCTTCAGTTTCTGCTTCATCTCTGTCAGACTCACGAAGGGATGTGTATTAGGCCTTTTCCACTGCTCTGGTTCCCGTGCCGGTTCCGTGCCGGTTCCCAATTTTGAAACCAGTGCCGCGCTTTTCCACAGAAAAAAATTGGTGCCGGTGCCCTAAAATAAGCACCGAACCGGCCCCTAAACTCTGCTGGTCTAGAAGCGAGAACCTGTGACGTCACGAGCAGTGGGCGGAGTTATAGGGAGATTTTTCTAAAAATAAAATGGCAGCGACCCAAACGTGGTGCGCGGAGGAAGCTAAAGCGCTTTTAGCAATTTGGATATCCGCAGAGATTCAAGAGAAATTGCAAAGTACTTTAAAAAAAAAGAAGTAAAAAAGAAGGGGCTGTGTAAAAGTGGCAGCGGTGGAGGTGCTAAAGATTATTTTTATGATGTGATGGAATCGGTGCTGGGACACAGACCATCAAATCAACTGCATTAAATTCAGCAACAGCAATGCTCCAGGAAATCGTCTCCCCTTCCACATCGGATCTCGGTAAGCTAAGTTATTACTTTTGTTAGTGAAAAAAAATCTCAGTTGCTACATACGTTTATGTGTGTGTGCAGCCATACTGTTATTATTAATGATGCTTTTAACTTGTTGCTCAATTATTCATTCTTGTATGTGTACAGTATGGATGGGTTTACTTACATTCTATTGAAAGAAAAGCTATGCAAGATGTAAAACCTTTAAAGGAAGGCATTAATGCGTGGTTACTGTGTACAAACTTGAAAAGCCGAAAATATGAAACTGATGTTTTCACTACTGTTGATATTTAGACTCAAATACATCATGTGTGGGAAGCCATGAAGATCATGGTGAATGCAGTGCATCTTCAGCTTTAAGCAAAGCTTTCTCTTCTACAGAACCACGAAGGAAAGGTAAGAATTGTTTTGTTGCTCAGTAAAGACAAAATGTATTACAAATTCAATATACAGTGCTGTGAAAAACTATTTGCCCCCTTCCGGATTTCTTATTCTTTTGCATGTTTGTCACACTTAAATGTTTCTGCTCATGAAAAACCGTTAACTATTAGTCAAAGATAACATAATTGAACACAAAATGCAGTTTTTAAATGAAGGTTTACGTTATTAAGGGAGAAAAAATACTCCAAATCTACATGGCCCTGTGTGAAAAAGTGATTGCCCCCTTGTTAAAAAATAACTTAACTGTGGTTTATCAAACCTGAGTTCAATTTCTGTAGTCACCCCCAGGCCTGATTACTGCCACACCTGTTTCAATCAAGAAACCACTTAAATAGGAGCTACCTGACACAGAGAAGTAGACCAAAAGCATCTCAAAAGCTACAAACCGGATTCCAAAAAAGTTGGGACAATAAACAATTGTGAATAAAAACTGAATGCAATGATGTGGAGATGGCAAATGTCAATATTTTATTCAGAATAGAACATAAATCACGGAACAAAAGTTTAAACTGAGAAAATTTATCATTTTAAGGGAAAAATATGGTGAATCAAAATGTCATGGTGTCAACAAATCCCAAAAAAGTTGACAAGTTGACAAGGCCATTTTCACCACTGTGTGGCATCTCCCCTTCTTCTTACAACACTCAACAGACGTCTGGGTACCGAGGAGACCAGTTTCTCAAGTTTAGAAATAGGAATGCTCTCCCATTCTTGTCTAATACAGGCCTCTAACTGTTCAGTCGTCTTGGGCCTTCTTTGTCGCACCTTCCTCTTTATGATGCGCCAAATGTTCTCTATAGGGGAAAGATCTGGACTGCAGACTGGCCATTTCAGTACCCGGATCCTTCTCCAACGCAGTCATGATGTTGTGATTGATGCAGAATGTGGTCCGGCATTATCTTGTTGAAAAATGAAAGAGAGATGACGTCTGGATGGGAGCATATGTTGTTCTAGAACCTGAATATATTTTTCTGCGTTGATGGTGCCTTTCCAGACATGCAAGCTGCCCATGCCACACGCACTCATGCAACCCCATACCATCAGAGATGCAGGCTTCTGAACTGAGTGTCGATAACAACTTGGGTTGTCCTTGTCCTCTTTGGTCCAGATGACATGGCGTCCCTCATTTCCAACAAGAACTTCGAATCGTGACTCGTCTGACCACAGAACAGGCTTCCATTTTGCCACACTCCATTTTAAATGATCCCTGGCCCAATGAAAACGCCTGTGCTTGTGGATCTTGCTTAGAAATGGCTTCTTCTTTGCACTGTAGAGTTTCAGCTGGCAACGGCGGATGGCACGGTGGATTGTGTTCACTGACGATGGTTTCTGGAAGTATTCCTGAGCCCATTCTGTGATTTCCTTTACAGTAGCATTCCTGTTTGTGGTGCAGTGTCGTTTAAGGGCCCGGAGATCACGGGCATCCAGTATGGTTTTACGCCCTTGACCCTTACGCACAGAGATTGTTCCAGATTCTCTGAATCTTCGGATGATATTATGCACAGTTGATGATGATAACTGCAAAGTCTTTGTAATTTTTCGCTGGGTAACACCTTTCTGATATTGCTCCACTATCTTTCTGCACAACATTGTGGGAATTGGTGATCCTCTACCCATCTTGGCTTCTGAGAGACACTGCCACTCTGAGAAGCTCTTTTTATACCCAATCATGTTGACAATTAAGCTAATTACTGTTAATTGGTCTTCCAGCTCTTCGTTATGCTCAAATGTACTTTTTCCAGCCTCTTGTCCCTGTCAGGGTTGTGGTTAAACAGGGAAGAACCCAATAGCAGATAGATAATCTCCTTGGAAGAAGTATTGCAGGTCAAAAGGCTTAGTCAGAGCCCAGGGGAGAAAGCTGTGCTTATGAAACAGGCTGTGTGGGGAATCCTCGATGACGAGGGTGGAGGCGTGTCAATGACGAGGCGGAATCACCGCGAATCCGGAAGTGAGAGTGACAGGTTGTGTGAGGAATCCCCGATGACGAGGGTGGAGGCGTGTCAAATGACGAGGCGGAATCTCCGCGAATCCGGAAGTGAGAGTGAGAAGCGAGCGCGCTGGTGAAGCGCTGTTGTCCGCGATCGCGGAAGTGCACACAAGCACACGTAAGTCCAAAACACACACACGTACCGGAGCTTGTGAGTACGGTGAGAGAGAAAGGCTGGGTAGAGCGTCACAGGAGAGATCCGTAGGCAGAGTCGATAAACAGGCGAGGGTCATACACGGGGAGTAGTCCAAAACGATAGCGACAATCCGAAGGGCAAGGCAAGAGACGAAATCCAAAGTATGCAGGCAAGGTCGAACACGGAAGAAAAAACACTAGGGTAACAGGAGAGACAGGAGAAATAGGCACGCAAGTGAGATACTTCGGCGAAGAGTGGAGCTCTTGCCGTTCTTTTAAAGCCGAGAGTAGATTGCCGGATTAGATGCAGGTGTGCTCAGGTAATCAGCTCAGGGAGTGTGGAAAAACCTTGGATGGAGTTAAGACCTGGATGTGCTGGGTTGGCTGTGCAGGTTCATGACAGTCCCAACTTTTTTGGGATTTGTTGACACCGTGAAATTTGGAATCAACATATTTTTCCTTTAAAATGATACATTTTCTCGGATTAAACTTTTGATCTATATCTATGTTCTATTCTGAATAAAATATTGACATTTGCCATCTCCACATCATTGCATTCAGTTTTTATTCACAATTTGTTCAGTGTCACAACTTTTTTGGAATCCGGTTTGTAGACATCATGCCAAGATCCAAAGAAATTCACGAACAAATGAGAACAAAAGTAATTGAGATCTATCAGTCTGGTAAAGGTTATAAAGCCATTTCTAAAGCTTTGGGACTCCAGCGAACCACAGTGAGAGCCATTATCCACAAATGGCAAAAACATGGAACAGTGGTGAACCTTCCCAGGAGTGGTCGGCCGACCAAAATTACCCCAAGAGCGCAGAGACAACTCATCCGAGAGGCCACAAAAGACCCCAGGACAACATCTAAAGAACTGCAGGCCTCAGTTGCCTCAATTAAGGTCAATGTTCACGACTCCACCATAAGAAAGAGACTGGGCAAAAACGGCCTGCATGGCAGATTTCCAAGGCGCAAACCACTTTTAAGCAAAAAGAACATTAAGGTTCGTCTCAATTTTCCTAAAAAACATCTCAATGATTGCCAAGACTTTTGGGAAAATACCTTGTGGACCGACGAGACAAAAGTTTAACTTTTTGGAAGGTGTCCCATTACATCTGGCGTAAAAGTAACACAGCATTTCAGAAAAAGAACATCATACCAACAGTAAAATATGGTGGTGGTAGTGTGATGGTCTGGGGTTGTTTTGCTGCTTCAGGACCTGGAAGGCTTGCTGTGATAGATGGAACCATGAATTCTACTGTCTACCAAAAAATCCTGAAGGAGAATGTTCGGCCATCTGTTCGTCAACTCAAGCGATCTTGGGTGCTGCAGCAGGACAATGACCCAAAACACACCAGCAAATCCACCTCTGAATGGCTGAAGAAAAACAAAATGAAGACTTTGGAGTGGCCTAGTCAAAGTCCTGACCTGAATCCTATTGAGATGTTGTGGCATGACCTTAAAAAGGCGGTTCATGCTAGAAAACCCTCAAATAAAGCTGAATTACAACAATTCTGCAAAGATGAGTGGGCCAAAATTCCTCCAGAGCGCTGTAAAAGACTCGTTGCAAGTTATCGCAAACGCTTGATTGCAGTTATTGCTGCTAAGGGTGGCCCAACCAGTTATTAGGTTCAGGGGGCAATTACTTTTTCACACAGGGCCATGTAGGTTTGGATTTTTTTTCTCCCTAAATAATAAAACCCCTCATTTAAAAACTGCATTTTGTGTTTACTTGTGTTATCTTTGACTAATTGTTAAATGTGTTTGATGATCAGAAACATTTTGTGTGACAAACATGCAAAAGAATAAGAAATCAAGAGGGGGGCAAATAGTTTTTCACACCACTGTAACTATCGTGTATTATATAATCAGGCAATTTGCTTATTGTAGTATTTGTGTCATTACACAGCTAAGAGAAAGACGAGAGAACGGGACAACTTCTTGCTTATTTGGAGAGATCAGATGAGCAGTTTCTACAGCACAGTAGAGAGATGAATGAGGCCATTCTTAATAAAATGGATGAGACATCAGGTGCTATGCTGGGTCAGGGGTAGCTCAGTGGTTAAGGCATTGGACTACGGTTCGGAAGATCCCAGGTTCAAATCCCACAATCACCACGTTGCCACTGTTGGGCCCTTGAGCAAGGCCCTTAACCCTCAACTGCTCAGATGTGTAATGAGATAAAAATGTAAGTCGCTCTGGATAAGAGCGTCTGCCAAATGCCTAAATGTAAATGTATGCTGGGCCTTTTGGAACGAATGGTTAATGTTATGGAGAAAAACCAGACAACACACAGCTAATGTTTTTTTTTTATTTCATTTTTTTAAATTTATTATTGTAATCACAGTTTAATTTACAAAAACATGCTTGCACTGTACTCGTTGCCACTTTTTAATATTTTTTTTTTTACTTTGTTGCCTTTTGACTAAATGTTCTTCAATTGTCTGCACTGTTGCATTTCAATAAAACACTACAGATTTATTGGTCCTGTCTGTTGAATTAATGCCACTCTTACATCAGCTCCTTGCTGTGATGGCAACATCCACATCACGGGCGATTTACGGCGCACACAAAGTTTTGAGGCGATCTGAAAATTTAAATGTTAAATGTTATTTACTGCATAAATTACGTGTTGAAAAAGAAAAACAACAGTATAGTTAGATAGCATTACCATTAGCATTTGAGCTAATGCTAATCTCGGTAAAAAAAAAAAACACATTGTAAGTTAACGGGCTGTCAGAACTTACCAGTCGTCTTTCACGTAATCGTTGTCTATGTCGCTCTGTTTCAGCGGTTATAACACGTCGAATAAGCTGCCTTTGGATACTGAAATACATTTTAATAGTCAGGAGAATAACCAGTAAACTGACTTCGGCCATGTTGGTTTCTGTTTAGTGGGCGTGGCCTGTGACGTATTATCATGCAGCTCCCGCTGAGCTCCTGTCTAGTGTAAATGCGGGCCGGTTCTCGGGTGGTTCCCAGTTCAGCACCGGCACCGGGCACCAGCACCAGTGTAGTGGAAATGAGGCATGTGATTGTTCAGGATATGACTTTATGCTATTTCCTTTTTGCATGTTCTTTTCTTCCCATCTTTCCCGGGACTGCTTCCTTTTGTTGCGTTCCATCATCCTTCTTTTAGACGTGACTTGTTGTTCATTTCTGAGTCCCTGTATTTCTGACAGGAATTTCACATTTTGTTCTTTCAGTCTTTTCATTTCTCTTCCTCTACCTTGCAGTTCTTTAGTTTCTCTTGACTCATGTGGTTCTGTTTTTCTTCCTCTGTTCCATTCCCTTTCGTCGTCATCACTCTGTCTGTGAGTCATTGATTCTTGTTCTGTTTCTTCAAGTTGTCCATCCATCCACTCAGTCACATGACGTCACTTTAATTTGTCCTATCACACGTCCTTCAAATCCCCATGCTTTTTTGTCTTGTTCTTGCAGCTTCAGTTGTGGGTACATTCCTCCATCCCTCTGTTGCATGTGTTCCTCTGTGTATGGTGGTGGTCTCTCTAATTCTAAGTTTACTTTCTCTTTCCTTGCTTTCTGAACTTTTTCTTTCCTGTCTTCACTTTTTTCTGACTTCTGATCCTTTTTTCCTTCTTCAACTTGTTTCTGTCTTTCCTGTTCCTTTCCTTCATTTTTGAACCATTGTACAATTTCTAATTTTTGTCCTAATTTAACTCTTCCCTTGCTACCCTTTTCCTTAGTGGTGTGTCTGAGCATTTCTCTTACTTCCTTACAACATTCTTCATTAAAGGCTCCTTCTTTAGGCCATTGCAAATCTCCTGATGTCCTGTCATGCCATTTTATCATGCATTTTCTGATGTACTTTTCATCTTCTTTATGTTTGGCTATAATTGCATCTACTGGTGTCGCTGGCTTTGGCCACGCACCTTTACAGCAGAATAACGTTCCCATCACACACTTCTGTCCTGACTTATAATGTGAATTCTTGTGTTTCTTCTCTCTCTTTTTAACTAAGGTTCCTTTGCTGTGTACTTTATGACCACTGCCAATTTTCAACAACTGTCTTTTCTCTTTATATTTATTAAACATTAATTTTCCACTGGTGTCAGTATCAGAGGCGTAATGATTTTGTCAAGGGTCTGAAAAATTATTCTCCCGTCTGGTCCAAAAGGTATTACCGTGAATTCACTATTGTTATCAACCATCCACATACGACTCAGCACTACTGGACCTGTCTGTGTTCCTGTTAATCTGTATCGTTTTGCTTTTCGGCCTTCTGCGTCTTCTAAATATAATATAAAAAAATCTGGGTATGTTTGCAGTAGCGAAATGAGCGGAGTTAAACGGGGAGGTCCACCTAATCCTTCAAATTCAAATGTGCTATTTATTACTTTTAAACGAATCTCTTTAGGAACTAACCCAAGGAAATAACTCATATCTTCATTCTAAAATATGATGTAAGAATTAAAGTGTGTGTGTCACAGTTAAGCTCTAATACGTCAGGTATTAACGAAAGCCTAAGTGTCCACTCTCCCTTATCACACTCTTTCACTAAAAGTAGATCCTTTCCTGGATTATTCAACAACCATTTATTTGTTTCACTCTGATCTGACTCCGAAATTCTAAACTCCCGTTCACACTTAGTTAAAACTACTTCACTTATCTGCTCGTCCCAGTTAATTGCTCTAACTCCACTTATCATCTGATCTCCTCTATTTGTTATATTTAATATTTTATTTTATGTGTAACCTAGGTGCATTTATTATTTTATGCACTATGTTTACTGTTAATAGTATTGTGTCGTCGACTACACAAAAACGTAAAGGGTACCTTTTATATCTTACTTAACTTAAGCTTCAATAACTAATCTAAAGAAATTATTATTTAATAATACTACTATGCTGGCACATTCAGCACCCGTACCACTTTCGTGTCACAGAGGAAGCCTATGTCACAGTGTGTTCACGGTGATGTCCAATAGCACATCACAGCTTACATCACAGACAAGACCTATGTCACAGTAAGCTCTATGTCTAGTAGTGTGTCACAGTTTATGTCACAGACAAGACCTATGTCACAGTAAGGTCTATGTCTAGTAGCGTGTCACAGTTTATGTCACAGACAAGACCTATGTCACAGTAAGCTCTATGTCTAGTAGCGTGTCACAGTTTATGTCACAGACAAGACCTATGTCACAGTAAGGTCTATGTCTAGTAACACTAATGCTGTATCTTGTAATCTATCCATTTATTATACACATACGCATAAATTAAACAAAACTTTACACATAAATGTAACAAACATTTAAAAGACACACATACAAGACATACAAACAACACAAGCGCTTTTACAACAATTTCAAAAAATTTGGAGTACTCAGAACAATTTTCAACAAAAATACGGGAAGAAAAGGGACGTCTCCATGAATGAGAACTCGTTGTGGAGATCATCAATAAAGGGGAGAGAACGGCGTTGTGGCGCCATCTCCTGGCCACCCGACAGAAATCTGTCATCCAGTTTGGAACGTTTTGTATGAGCTTGCTCTTGTGGCCAGTCAATATGTAAACGTTCAACTGCACGTGTTATAACCTCAATTAAGTCCTCATACTCTTTATCATCCCTAGAGGATCGTTCTGAGGTAGCTACATCCATTTCAAATGAAGCAAGAGAGTGAGTCTCTCCCAAACACTCCCGAGAAGGACCGAGGTGCGCTCGCGAAGTGGAGGGAGAGAGAGAGTGATCCGGGGAGGAGACGAGAGAGAGGAGGGGCTCCGTCTCTCGTGCCTCGGCCAAATCAACCTGTGAGCCCCAGGAGTGCAGAGTGGCTCGTGGCTCCCTAAAGAACGCGAGACGCGCTCGTAGCACTTTCATCTGGAGATTATCACAGTGCCCACACTCTCCTTCAAGTCCAAGAGATTATGGCTATCGTCTTGAGAAAGACGGTTACCGCACGGGCATGATACACTAAACTCGGCCATTATATCTGGTGAGTTTTATTGCTTTTTTTTTTTTTTTTTTTCTCCGTTAAGAATGGTTTCTTTCTTTTTCTTTTTTTTTTTAATGCTTGCTGCACACACGCGATCACAAGTCGGCATGAAGACAAATGATCAGAGGTTTTGTTGCCGGCTTCCGGTATTTATAACCTCCACCTGATCTAATCAGATGACGTCACCTGACCGAGGTTATATATAGCCAGATAATGGCGTTTTTCCACACATGCTTCATGGCCGGCAATGCGACAAGATAGTTCCCATAAGCGTTCTAACGCAGCATTGAGTGAAGCCTCGAAAAGGGAACTGCTAGTGTCTTACGATCTGCCACACCTACTTCGATCAAAGGATGCAGGCTGCTTGTCAGTACTGCATATTATGAAAACTACAGTTGGGGGCAGAGCCTTTTCTTACAAAGCCCCAAAATTATGGAATAGTCTTCCAAATGTGTTCGGGACTCAGACACAGTCTCAGTGTTTACGTCTAGGGTAAAAACCTATTTATTTAGTGAAAGCATTTTTATAAATAAATTTGCATTAGGTAAAGGAGCAGATCTGGGGGACTCATGGACGTAGAGTATTACGGTGAACTGATATGTTTAGATGCTGTCTTCCTCAATCCATTTCATCACTCAGGTTTGTTGACGGTGAGGTGATTGTTTGCTTTACATCTCAGAGAGCCCTCATGTTTGTGTTTCCTTCTGGCTTTCCCTTTTAGTTATGATGTCATAGTTAGTCCTGCCTGTGTCCCTGCTTGCACTCTACAGTAAATATACAATCACATTATACATTATGTGACTGTGACCATACCTAACTGCCATCTCTCCTCTTCTTCTCTTTCTCCCCCTCTTTCTCTTTCCTCTCTCCCCCTGTCTCAACCTTTCACTCTTTCTCTCTCTCTGTCGAGCTACACATGTCATTCCTGAGCTGCCAGTGATCTAGACTCCCTCTGCCCTCCGGACCTGTCTGACCCATCCTGGTACCCCGCTTCTGCTTGGAGATCTTGTCACATGGATGCCCCAGTGTGTCTCTTTGGGATGTGTCTGGTGTCTGGGGATGATTCTCTCTACCTAGAAGACGGTTCTGGCCTCAACTGGTGTTGGCAACTGTTTCTCTGGGGACTTGACAATTCGATAGTTCAGAACTGGAACTTTCTACAAGTCTACTTGAGTCTTCCTACAAGTCTACCTGAGTCTCCAATAACTACCTGGACTCCATATTAACATCAATTAACATCAACTATTATAGCTGAACTGCCTGCCACCAAACACTGTATAAATGCAGATAATTTCCTGCTATCTGTTTCACCCAAATGAGGATGGGTTCCCTGTTGAGTCTAGTGCCTCTAAAGATTTCTTCCTATTACCATCTCAGGGAGTTTTTCCTTGCCACTGACCCACGGCTTGCTCAGCAGGGTCAATCTGACCATCTTGATTCATACACATTCACATTCCATACAAACTTAAATAATTCTTTTGATTGTGTAAAGCTGCTTTGAGACAGTTGTTAAAAGTGCTATACAAATAAAATTGAATTGAATTGAATATTGCTAATCAATGTAAGTTTAAAATTATATGCTGTTTTCTTGTTACATTGTTCTTATTGTACCTGTACATAGAAAATGTTTACACGGTAAATATGATCAAAAAGACCCATTTAAGTACTGATTCTGAACAAGCCAAATATGTGTTAAACATCTCTGGGGGCTGAGCCCCCTTAACTGAATATCCTAGAAACACCCCTGGTGGAGTCCTTGTCTGATAGAACCTGATTCAATCAGCTGGTTTCTTGTATAACTGCAATATGCTTTTTAAGTCTTAACTTAAAGTAAAGGTTTTATGACAGCTGCCTTACTAATGTACTTGAAGAATACAACATTAACACGACAAACGCAACCGGGCGTTTAAGGAGTGGGGCTTTGTTAACTGCGTCATTGCAGGGGGTCATGGTCTGTGCACAATTCAATTGTCAACGGATCAGCCAAGGACTCATCACAGATTGTAAATGGAACAGCTATGGAGCAGGCGGTTGTTTGAAAAGTATTTTCCTGTATGTATCTGAATATTCTGCAATTCTACTGGAAAGCACTTTGGTTCAAATGGTATTGTGTTACATGTACAGTACTCTAGAAATAAAATGACTTCTGAATGTATAGCAAAATCTTTACGGAAGACTTAAAAGCCTAGATTGTATTATTGAAAACATGACGTGTATATATAAAACACAGTTTCACTGAATGTTTTGAACGAAGCTTGTGCTTTATAATTTGGTGGTTCACATTCTCTATGAATTTTAAGTATTCTAAAAAAGTAGTATACTTTTTAGCGTTCTTTTCTATTCCACAGAGATCATGCATGATTTTTAAAAAATATGTTTTAGGGCTAGAACAATATATTTTCATGTCAACTGTGTCAACATATGCATGTTTGAAATTTTGAGAAAAGAAAATCCAGGAGATGAACATTTGTATCCCCAATTGTTTATTGTTTATTTAGCTCCATGAGATGTAAATTGTTTATTGACAATTAACACAAGCAGTAAATGAGTTAAACAAATAAGAACCTTCCCTGATTAAGCAGTAAGCCAGTAAAAAGAAAAAAGTCCTACTAGCCAAAATTTTTTTTTAACTAATCAGCAATTAACAAATTTACCACTTAGCACACACAATCAGTATGAGAAAGATACCTTTAATTCCTAAAATTCCCCAATCATAATGCAAGTTTGAACACCTTAAAACCTTTCTGGTGTAAATTGTTATACTGACAAGCTACTCTTCAACAAAAATCAGCCCAGAAGATTAGACTTCTGGGCGGCCTTATCTCTTCATTCTGCATTTTTGCATAGACAAAAAAAAAAAAGTTAATTTCACTCAAATGATTTATGAAGGAAAAATTCAAGCAGGCTTCGCATCATCCATTCAATAAAGAAAGTTAAAGTAAATATCTTATTCATAGTTGATAAATTTTCAAGAAAGTATTTCAGTAAGATAAAGACTAAGTTAATGAAATTGTTAAAATTTTTGGAATGCAAATAAAAACGTTACCCTTTTTATCCCTGATATTTCATATACAAACATTGAAAACCAGTTATGCTCACATAAGTCAAACAGGCCCCTAGGTGTAATGCTTGCACATATCATAAGGATAACAAGATGGTGGCATTTAAGGCAAATAAAAAAAAATGAAGATAAGATTTTGAAATTGGTACACAGGTAAAAAAAAAAAATTGCTGCAAAACCTCATTGTCTTTCTTTAGCCTCTTGAACTTCTTCCCCATATACGTAAACTCATTTTTATTTATGGACTACTCCAGTTCTGAAGGAAAGAAGAATAGAAAATGTATTATTTAATGGAACTTCTAGTTAAAACATTTTCAAAATCCAGAAAAGTGTTTTACATACCTCAACAAAACCAATGAACTGAAGTGTAACTTCTCCATGAACTTCAATTGTAGAAACTTTCTCTAAACCAATACGATGTTTAAATGTGCAGTGTTTCATGCCATTTGAATAAACCTAGGAACATAAATATTTAAAATTATTTTCAATACCTATTAAAAATCATACTTTATTTCATTATTAATATTGTCTAAATTAAGAAACCAACCTCATAACCCTCTGATTTAAAAGCAACAATAATTTGGAAAGGTGCTCCTTTGGTGAAAGGTTGAGCAGATGCATTTTCCTCTTTCTCCCAGGTTCCATTTCTAAAGCAGTTCAGGGCAGTATATTTACTAATGTGAGGGCTGAAGTGAAAAGCGATGTCATCACTATCAGATGGCCCTGTTTTTAAATTTATTTGAAATCTATAAAGAAAAATAAAAACACTATTTTAAAAATTATTCAGAGTTGTATTGTTCAAAACGATTTCTGAGTGATGAGAGAGAGCATACTCATTGGCATTTTCAAGGACATTTCCTTGAAAAAATATAGCCTTGTCTTGCTTTACCACAATTGGGATTTTTCCTACATAGGGAACCACCTAATATGGATGGAACATAAGATCAGGGTTTCCCATATTTTAATGCTGAAATTAGTTTCATATATCATTTCAGTTTTGTGTCCGAACATTTCTTACAGTTTTACTTACCGGGTTGGTGATTGGTTGTGAAATCTCTAGAGTCATGGTTGTTGAGGTTGAGCTCTGTGTGCTTTGGATTTTATTTATTTCTGAAAAGATGGCAGAAGCACTCCAGTTCTGATAGGGAAAAACATCTAGTAAGCATTTATTTTAAAAGAAGAATCAGGACAAGTAATATTGGTAATAGTAGCGTAGTTGGCAAAAATATACTGTTTACATACATAAATATAACCACATATGGAGATCAAAACATCACCGCTGATGTCAAGTGTGGAAACTTTCTCTAAAGATATGCGGTGCTTAAACAGACAATGCCTTAATCCATTCACATAGACCTGCAAAAGAGAAGGAAAAGTAAGTTATTATTTTCTTTTATACAAATGAATTTCTGATAATTATTATAAAAAACATACCTCATAACCCTCAGAGTTGATGACGAAAATAAGTTGGAAGACTCCTCCCCTTCCAAACGGTTCATCAGATGTTTTTTCTTGCATCTCCCACTTTCCATTTTTGAAGCTGTTCAGAGCAGTGCACTCACCAATTTGAAGGTTGTAATGAAAAGCAATATCATCACCAGCAGCTGGCCCAGTTTTAAAATTTATTATAAATCTGTGAAGAAAAACAAATATGTTTAAATATCTGTTTCCAAATATTTAAGTGTTCTAAAATAGAGTTTGTAAGGCAAACATGAAAAAAACATGTCTTCACAACTTTAATGGTTACTGTTCTTGCTACTTTGGATGAAATACATATACATGGTTATTTCTACTGTATATTTTCATTTATTGGGACCCTAAAGCTTACCCTTTGCCATCTAGAGGGATAGAGCCTTGAAAGAATAAAGCCATGTCTTGTTTAATTCCCCCTGGTATTTTGTCTAGATAGGGAAGTGTCTGGAGAGAAAGCATGTATTAGATAAGGGAAATATGTTGCAGCTATTATGTTAATCTTGTATACTGTTTAACCTACTGGGTTGATGAGTGGATGTGAAATCTCTACAGGTCCAGATTCTGTCATTATTGTTGAACTCTCTATGACTGTACTTTGCTGAAGTTGAGTAAAAAAAGTAGAAGTACTCCAACCCTGAAAGCAATATCAAACATAAAATAAATATTTTATATATTATAACAAAACATTTTTTTGCACATTCTGTACATAGACCTTCAACTGAAAGAATAAAGCAAAGAACACCGTTAATGTGCACTTATGTCACTATGTTACATGTACAAAGCTGTTAAACACACCTGGATAAAACCACATATGAGTTGGGAAATGTCTCCACGAATATCAAGTGTTGAAACTCTCTCTGATGGAATGCGATGATTGAATGTGCAATGTTTTAAACCATTCACATAAACCTGTGGAAAGGATATAGTTGATTTTACAACACTGTTTTGCTACTATTCCTCTTCTTATTATTATTATTATTATAATAATACCTCATAACTCTCCGTGTTGATGCTTATAATAATTTGGAAGGGTTCTCCCTTTGTAAAGGGTTTATCGGGTGCTTTTTCCTGCATCTCCCAGCTCCCTTTTCTGAAGCTGTTTAGGGCAGTAAACTCACCAAAGCGAGGGTTGTATTGAAAAGCAATGTCATCACCCTCAGATGGCCCAGTTTTGAAATTAATTATAAATCTGTGAAGAAAAACAAATGTATATACATTTATTTGCTCACCATATTTAGATAGTAGCATGTATTCAGAGCCTTGCATAAGTATTTTCCACTTGCACTTTTCAAAATGTTATAGTCTGACAACCTTCAGTTATATGGAATTCATTGTGATAATTCTGCACTTCATTTATAATATTGAAGCTTGTAGTTAGCTTGTTAAACTAACAGGTTTGTCCATGTAATAATTAAGCAAAATTATGAACATGTACCAGAAAACATGTGGGTGTTATTTCTTCTAAAACATGTTGTAACCCTGAGCATAATGCTGATACTGAAACTAATGACAATATGTTGAAAGCAATAAACAATTTGTTTTAATTACATGTTAATTTATGTTGAATAAAATAATTTTATATCTTCAAATTAGCAAATAAATAAATTATAAAGGACAAACTGTGTAAATGTAACATTATAATATTCCAATTGTGTAGCAAGACAGAATACTTAATGAAATCGATAAGTGAATTCTATTTGGTTCTACACCATACCCTTTTGCATCTGCAGGAATGGTGCCTTGAAAAAATACAGCACTGTCATGCTGTACTCCTCCTGGGATTTTGCATGTAGCGGGAAGTGCCTGGTAACAAAACAGGTGAAGTGAACAATCGAAAAGTCTTTGATGAAAATATAATAGTAAAGTAAAATAGTTCTGATATAACACTTGAGCAAAGTTGGTTGAATTTTCTGTCAATTTCTTACAGGGTTAATAATTGGATTTGCAATCTCTAAGGGCAAGGCTGTTGAACTCGAGGTTGAGATTTGAGTACTTGTAATTTTTTGTAGTTCTGTGAACGATGAAGTCATACTCCAGCGCTGAGGAGGAAAAAGACATCAAACATGCTATTGAAATGGAGACTAAACAGGAATTGAGCAAGGAAGCAAGTGCATTAAATTTGTTACATTTATTTCTTATAGTAATCAGACAGCATCTACACAATAATAACAAGAATATAGTAAACATACATTAATAAAACCAACGATGTGTAGGGAAACATTTCCATAAATGTTAATTGTGGAAACTTTCTCTAGAGGAGTGCGGTGCTTGAATGTGCAATGTTTTAGGCCATTCACAAAGACCTGCATGGAAAAAAAATATTAATAATCTTGGTCATTGATTATGATGTTTTTTTAATTACAAGAATTCTCTATCAATATAGGAAATGAAAAGGCCCACCTCATAGCCCTCAGGGTTGATGACTACTATAATAATGAAGGCTCCTCCTCTGGTGAATGGTTTATGACATGCATCTTCCTGTTTTTCCCAGCTTCCATTTGTTTTGCTGTTCAGAGCAGTACAGTAACCAAGGCGAGGGTTGTAGTGGAAAGCAATGTCATCATTTTCAGATGCCCCCGTCATGAAATTAATTGCAAAGCTGGGAAAAGAAGCAAAGCATTGGAAATATTTATTTTAAAATATATACTGTATGATCTTTGTTGAGTATAATTGAAAGAAAAAAAAGAAGGCAAAATTTTAAGAAATTAATTGTCACTGATTTATAACTTTTGGAATTGTCTTGTATGTGATTTACATTTATTATTCAAATATATTTAAAGTGTACCTAGTTGCATCTGCAGGAATAGTTCCTTGGAAAACTACAGCCATATCTTGTTTTATACCCCCTGGGATTTCACCAACATATGGTAGTGCCTAGAAATAGAACAGTCAATGCAATATACAGTAGCGTTGAGCATTTCAAGTAGAAAACATTGTTTCATTTTGTCTACTTTTATGCAACCTGTCTATTGTCAAATTATTTGTCTATTTTACTCACAGGGTTGGTGATTGGATCACTAATCTCTAATGGGATAGGTGCTGTGCTTCCACATTCCATCATTAAAGATTTCTTCTCTTTGATGAAAACAGAAGGAAATGTCCATTTCTGGTGATGAATAGAAAAATTCAAGAAATAAGTATAAAACAACTTTTAATAAAAACCTAAACTCAGCAAACGAAATGGAAAAAGCAGAAAGTGATAATTGTTTGGCATACGGGAATCAAACCATATATGAGAAGGGAAACATCTCCTTTGAAATTTAATGTTGAAACTCTCTCTAGAGGAAGTCTGTGTTTGAATGTGCAATGTTTGGAACCATTCACGTAGACCTGCAGAAATTGATTGATTATCTTAGACAGTTGACTGTACCATTCCTACAATATTATTAGAACTTAGATATTATTAAAAATGCATAAATGAATAAATAAAAACACATACGTCATAGGCATCTGGTTTGACAGCAATAAAAATCTGGAAGGATCCTCCCTTGGTGAAGGGTTTATCAGATACATTTTCCTGTGTCTCCCAGCTTCCATTTCTTTTGCTGTTCAGGGCAGTACCATCACCAAAGCAAGGTTTGTAGTGGAAAGCAATGTCATCACCCTCTTTTGGCCCAGTCTTGAAATTAATTTCAAAGCTGTGAAAAGACACACCATCACAATATATATATATATATATATATATATATATATATATATATATATATATATATATATATATATATATATATATATATATATATATATATATATATTTATGTCAAAAATAAATCACTTCTTTTGAAGAACAGTTAAAATTTATATCCTAATTTCTGATGTCCTGTTATTTTTAACTTTAGTGATTACATATGTTATATACAGTATGTTGTTTATTTAAGTAGGTGTAGGAGCATACCTCTTTCCGTCTGCAGGAACAGTCCCTTGTAAGAATATCGCTGTGTCTGGTTTTAACCCTCCTTGAATTGTGCCCACATAGGGAAGTGCCTGAGACAGAACAAATGATGATTACAATCAGGATGCCATCATGGAAAGTAAAGACAACTCTTCTAAAAAGTAAAAGTTAGAATCAAGATTTACTTGAAAAGTTTGTTTGACATGTTATGACTTTTCTACACATGATAAATACTGTTATACTTACAGGCTTACTGACTGGATTTGAAATCTCAAAAGGAGAGGTTGTCGATATCGAAGTTGTGGTCCATGTGCTTGTGATTTTCTTCAGTTCTGTAGAGGATGCAGTTGTGCTCCAGCTCTGATAAATAATGAAGATATCAAGCAAGTTATTGAAATGCATAATGAACAAGAATGAATTAATGAAGTGTATAAATCTATAAATGTATTAATCTCTGAGTAACATATATTAATGTAATCAGTTTGCAGCTACAGTAACTTTACCAAAAGACTTGTAAACATACATCAATCAAACCCCAGACGAGAAGGGAAATATTTCCATAAATGTTAATATTGGAAACTTTCTCTAGGGGAAGGCGGTGCTTGAATGTGCAGTGTTTTATGCCATTCACATAGACCTACAGTAAAGAGACAAAGAAGACTTGATTATAGATCACGAACTTACTTATTCCACATCAATTTTCTGTCAATTATTGAAAAGAAAAAATACCTGATATCCCTCAGAGTTGATGACTACTAGAATAACGAAAGCTCCTCCTCTGGTGAAAGGGTTATGACACGCACTTTCCTGTGTCTCCCAGGTTCCATTTCTTTTGCTGTTCAGAGCAGTACAGTCACCAAGGCGAGGGTTGTAGTGGAAAGCAACGTCATCATTTTCTTTTGGTCCAGTCATGAAATTAATTGCAAAGCTGTGAAAAGAAGCAAAGCATTACAAATATATTGGTGGAGGACAATTGTAAGAAAAAAATAGAAAGTGAAATAGAATTCTTAGAATTCATCTGTCCCTGATTAATAACTTTAGTAATTGTCTTAAATGTTTTCTATATGTCTAATTGTAAGTGATTTTTGAAGTATACCTAGTTGCATCTACAGGAACGGTTCCTTGGAAAACTATAGCCATATCTTGTTTTACACTGCCTGGGATTGCACCAATGTATGGAAGTGCCTGGAAATAGATCAGACAATGTACACAATCGAGTATGACAACTGTTGCATAATTTAAGCAAACGCTTTATACTATCTATATTTCCATAAAGAAAAATGCTTGTCTTAATATTTTTTTACTCACTGGCTTGCTGATTGGATCTCTAACTTCTAATGGAATAAAGCTTGTGCTTGCACTTCCCATCAGCAAAGTTTTCTTCTCTTTGATGGACACAAAAGGACTTGTCCATTTCTGGTGAGAAAAATGTAATTTCAAGAATTAACTTTACACTTTTAATTAAACATAAATAGCAAAATTTTTTCAAACTATGCCTTAAACGTTGAAAGTGAGATCTGTTTGGCGTACCTGAATCAAGCCGTATATGAAGAGGGAAACATCTCCTTTGAAATTTAATGTTGAAACTTTCTCTAGAGGAAGTCTGTGTTTGAATGTGCAATGTTTGGAACCATTTACGTAGACCTGCAGAAATTGATTGATTGTCCAATTGATTAACTTAGACAGTTGACTGATTGCTACAATATTATTAGAAATTAGATATTATTAAAATTGCATGAATGAAGAAATAAAAACACATACGTCATAGGCATCTGGTCTGACAGCAATAAAAATCTGGAAGGATCCTCCCTTGGTGAAGGGTTTATCAGATACATTTTCCTGTGTCTCCCAGCTTCCATTTCTTTTGCTGTTCAGGGCAGTACCATCACCAAAGCAAGGTTTGTAGTGGAAAGCAATGTCATCACCCTCATTTGGCCCAGTCTTGAAATTAATTTCAAAGCTGTGAAAAGACACACCATCACAAATATATATATGTCCAAAATAAATCACTTCTTTTGAAGAACAGTTCAAATGTATATCCTAATTTCTGATGTCCTGTTATTTTTAACTTTAGTGATTACATATGTTATATATGTTGTTTATTTAAGTAGGTGTAGGAGCATACCTCTTTCCATCTGCAGGAACAGTCCCTTGTAAGAATATCGCTGTGTCTGGTTTTAACCCTCCTTGAATTGTGCCCACATAGGGAAGTGCCTAAGACAGAACAAATGATGGTTACAATCAGGATGCCATCATGGAAAGTAAAAACAACTCTTCTAAAAAGTAAAAGTTAGAATCAAGATTTACTTGAAAAGTTTGTTTGACATGTTATGACTTTTCTACACATGATAAATACAGTTATACTTACAGGCTTACTGACTGGATTTGAAATCTCAAAAGGAGAGGTTGTCGATATCGAAGTTGTGGTCCATGTGCTTGTGATTTTCTTCAGTTCTGTAGAGGATGCAGTTGTGCTCCAGCTCTGATAAATAATGAAGATATCAAGCAAGTTATTGAAATGCATAATGAACAAGAATGAATTAATGAAGTGTATAAATCTATAAATTTATTAATCTCTGAGTAACATATATTAATGTAATCAGTTTGCAGCTACAGTAACTTTACCAAAAGACTTGTAAACATACATCAATCAAACCCCAGACGAGAAGGGAAATATTTCCATAAATGTTAATATTGGAAACTTTCTCTAGGGGAAGGCGGTGCTTGAATGTGCAGTGTTTTATGCCATTCACATAGACCTACAGTAAAGAGACAAAGAAGACTTGATTATACTGTAGATCACGAACTTACTAATTACACATCAATTTTCTGTCAATTATTGAAAAGAAAAAATACCTGATATCCCTCAGAATTGATGACTACTAGAATAACGAAAGCTCCTCCTCTGGTGAAAGGGTTATGACACGCACTTTCCTCTGTCTCCCAGGTTCCATTTCTTCTGCTGTTCAGAGCAGTATAGTCACCAAGGCGAGGGTTGTAGTGGAAAGCAACGTCATCATTGTCTTTTGGTCCAGTCATGAAATTAATTGCAAAGCTGTGAAAAGAAGCAAACCATTAGAAATATATTGGTGGAGGACAATTGTAAGAAAAAAATAGAAAGTGAAATAGAATTCTTAGAATTCATCTGTCCCTGATTAATAACTTTAGTAATTGTCTTAAATGTTTTCTATATGTCTAATTGTAAGTGATTTTTGAAGTATACCTAGTTGCATCTACAGGAACGGTTCCTTGGAAAACTATAGCCATATCTTGTTTTACACTGCCTGGGATTGCACCAATGTATGGAAGTGCCTGGAAATAGATCAGACAATGTACACAATCGAGTATGACAACTGTTGCATAATTTAAGCAAACGCTTTATACTATCTATATTGCCATAAAGAAAAATGCTTGTCTTAATATTTTTTACTCACTGGCTTGCTGATTGGATCTCTAACTTCTAATGGAATAAAGCTTGTGCTTGCACTTCCCATCAGCAAAGTTTTCTTCTCTTTGATGGACACAAAAGGACTTGTCCATTTCTGGTGAGAAAAATGTAATTTCAAGAATTAACTTTAAACTTTTAATTAAACATAAATAGCAAAATTTTTCAAACTATGCCTTAAACGTTGAAAGTGAGATCTGTTTGGCGTACCTGAATCAAGCCGTATATGAAGAGGGAAACATCTCCTTTGAAATTTAATGTTGAAACTTTCTCTAGAGGAAGTCTATGTTTGAATGTGCAATGTTTGGAACCATTTACGTAGACCTGCAGAAATTGATTGATTGTCCAATTGATTAACTTAGACAGTTGACTGATTGCTACAATATTATTAGAAATTAGATATTATTAAAATTGCATGAATGAAGAAATAAAAACACATACGTCATAGGCATCTGGTCTGACAGCAATAAAAATCTGGAAGGATCCTCCCTTGGTGAAGGGTTTATCAGATACATTTTCCTGTGTCTCCCAGCTTCCATTTCTTTTGCTGTTCAGGGCAGTACCATCACCAAAGCAAGGTTTGTAGTGGAAAGCAATGTCATCACCCTCATTTGGCCCAGTCTTGAAATTAATTTCAAAGCTGTGAAAAGACACACCATCACAAATATACATATGTCCAAAATAAATCACTTCTTTTGAAGAACAGTTCAAATGTATATCCTAATTTCTGATGTCCTGTTATTTTTAACGTTAGTGATTACATATGTTATATATGTTGTTTATTTAAGTAGGTGTAGGAGCATACCTCTTTCCATCTGCAGGAACAGTCCCTTGTAAGAATATCGCTGTGTCTGGTTTTAACCCTCCTTGAATTGTGCCCACATAGGGAAGTGCCTGAGACAGAACAAATGATGGTTACAATCAGGATGCCATCATGGAAAGTAAAAACAACTCTTCCAAAAAGTAAAAGTTAGAATCAAGATTTACTTGAAAAGTTTGTTTGACATGTTATGACTTTTCTACACATGATAAATACTGTTATACTTACAGGCTTACTGACTGGATTTGAAATCTCAAAAGGAGAGGTTGTCGATATCGAAGTTGTGGTCCATGTGCTTGTGATTTTCTTCAGTTCTGTAGAGGATGCAGTTGTGCTCCAGCTCTGATAAATAATGAAGATATCAAGCAAGTTATTGAAATGCATAATGAACAAGAATGAATTAATGAAGTGTATAAATCTATAAATTTATTAATCTCTGAGTAACATATATTAATGTAATCAGTTTGCAGCTACAGTAACTTTACCAAAAGACTTGTAAACATACATCAATCAAACCCCAGACGAGAAGGGAAATATTTCCATAAATGTTAATATTGGAAACTTTCTCTAGGGGAAGGCGGTGCGTGAATGTGCAGTGTTTTATGCCATTCACATAGACCTACAGTAAAGAGACAAAGAAGACTTGATTATAGATCACGAACTTACTTATTACACATCAATTTTCTGTCAATTATTGAAAAGAAAAAATACCTGATATCCCTCAGAATTGATGATTACTAGAATAATGAAAGCTCCTCCTCTGGTGAAAGGGTTATGACACGCACTTTCCTCTTTCTCCCAGGTTCCATTTCTTTTGCTGTTCAGAGCAGTACAGTCACCAAGGCGAGGGTTGTAGTGGAAAGCAACGTCATCATTTTCTTTTGGTCCAGTCATGAAATTAATTGCAAAGCTGTGAAAAGAAGCAAAGCATTACAAATATATTGGTGGAGGACAATTGTAAGAAAAAAATAGAAAGTGAAATAGAATTCTTAGAATTCATCTGTCCCTGATTAATAACTTTAGTAATTGTCTTAAATGTTTTCTATATGTCTAATTGTAAGTGATTTTTGAAGTATACCTAGTTGCATCTACAGGAATGGTTCCTTGGAAAACTATAGCCATATCTTGTTTTACACTGCCTGGGATTGCACCAATGTATGGAAGTGCCTGGAAATAGATCAGACAATGTACACAATCGAGTATGACAACTGTTGCATAATTTAAGCAAATGCTTTATACTATCTATATTGCCATAAAGAAAAATGCTTGTCTTAATATTTTTTACTCACTGGCTTGCTGATTGGATCTCTAACTTCCAATGGAATAAAGCTTGTGCTTGCACTTCCCATCAGCAAAGTTTTCTTCTCTTTGATGGACACAAAAGGACTTGTCCATTTCTGGTGAGAAAAATGTAATTTCAAGAATTAACTTCATCTTCTTCTGTACCGCTTTATCCTCTATTCAGGGTCGCGGGGGACCTGGAGCCTATCCCAGGAGACTTCGGGCACTAGGCGGGGTACACCCTGGACAGGGTGCCAATCCATCGCAGGGCACACACACATACGCACATTCACACACTCATTCACACACTACGGTCAATTTGGGAACGCCAATTAGCCTAACCTGCACATCTTTGGACTGTGGGAGGAAACCGGAGTACCCGGAGGAAACCCACCAAGCACGGGGAGAACATGCAAGAATTAACTTTAAACTTTTAATTAAACATAAATAGCAAAATTTTTTCAAACTATGCCTTAAATGTTGAAAGTGAGATCTGTTTGGCGTACCTGAATCAAGCCGTATATGAAGAGGGAAACATCTCCTTTGAAATTTAATGTTGAAACTTTCTCTAGAGGAAGTCTGTGTTTGAATGTGCAATGTTTGGAACCATTTACGTAGACCTGCAGAAATTGATTGATTGTCCAATTGATTAACTTAGACAGTTGACTGATTGCTACAATATTATTAGAAATTAGATATTATTAAAATTGCATGAATGAAGAAATAAAAACACATACGTCATAGGCATCTGGTCTGACAGCAATAAAAATCTGGAAGGATCCTCCCTTGGTGAAGGGTTTATCAGATACATTTTCCTGTGTCTCCCAGCTTCCATTTCTTTTGCTGTTCAGGGCAGTACCATCACCAAAGCAAGGTTTGTAGTGGAAAGCAATGTCATCACCCTCATTTGGCCCAGTCTTGAAATTAATTTCAAAGCTGTGAAAAGACACACCATCACAAATATACATATGTCCAAAATAAATCACTTCTTTTGAAGAACAGTTCAAATGTATATCCTAATTTCTGATGTCCTGTTATTTTTAACGTTAGTGATTACATATGTTATATATGTTGTTTATTTAAGTAGGTGTAGGAGCATACCTCTTTCCATCTGCAGGAACAGTCCCTTGTAAGAATATCGCTGTGTCTGGTTTTAACCCTCCTTGAATTGTGCCCACATAGGGAAGTGCCTGAGACAGAACAAATGATGGTTACAATCAGGATGCCATCATGGAAAGTAAAAACAACTCTTCTAAAAAGTAAAAGTTAGAATCAAGATTTACATGAAAAGTTTGTTTGACATGTTATGACTTTTCTACACATGATAAATACTGTTATACTTACAGGCTTACTGACTGGATTTGAAATCTCAAAAGGAGAGGTTGTCGATATCGAAGTTGTGGTCCATGTGCTTGTGATTTTCTTCAGTTCTGTAGAGGATGCAGTTGTGCTCCAGCTCTGATAAATAATGAAGATATCAAGCAAGTTATTGAAATGCATAATGAACAAGAATGAATTAATGAAGTGTATAAATCAAAAAATTTATTAATCTCTGAGTAACATATATTAATGTAATCAGTTTGCAGCTACAGTAACTTTACCAAAAGACTTGTAAACATACATCAATCAAACCCCAGACGAGAAGGGAAATATTTCCATAAATGTTAATATTGGAAACTTTCTCTAGGGGAAGGCGGTGCTTGAATGTGCAGTGTTTTATGCCATTCACATAGACCTACAGTAAAGAGACAAAGAAGACTTGATTATAGATCACGAACTTACTTATTCCACATCAATTTTCTGTCAATTATTGAAAAGAAAAAATACCTGATATCCCTCAGAATTGATGACTACTAGAATAACGAAAGCTCCTCCTCTGGTGAAAGGGTTATGACACGCACTTTCCTCTGTCTCCCAGGTTCCATTTCTTTTGCTGTTCAGAGCAGTACAGTCACCAAGGCGAGGGTTGTAGTGGAAAGCAACGTCATCATTTTCTTTTGGTCCAGTCATGAAATTAATTGCAAAGCTGTGAAAAGAAGCAAAGCATTACAAATATATTGGTGGAGGACAATTGTAAGAAAAAAATAGAAAGTGAAATAGAATTCTTACAATTCCTCTGTCCCTGATTTATAACTTTAGTAATTGTCTTAAATGTTTTCTATATGTCTAATTGTAAGTGATTTTTGAAGTATACCTAGTTGCATCTACAGGAACGGTTCCTTGGAAAACTATAGCCATATCTTGTTTTACACTGCCTGGGATTGCACCAATGTATGGAAGTGCCTGGAAATAGATCAGACAATGTACACAATCGAGTATGACAACTGTTCCATAATTTAAGCAAACGCTTTATACTATCTATATTGCCATAAAGAAAAATGCTTGTCTTAATATTTTTTACTCACTGGCTTGCTGATTGGATCCCTAACTTCTAATGGAATAAAGCTTGTGCTTGCACTTCCCATCAGCAAAGTTTTCTTCTCTTTGATGGACACAAAAGGACTTGTCCATTTCTGGTGAGAAAAATTTAATTTCAAGAATTAACTTTAAACTTTTAATTAAACATAAATAGCTAAATTTTTCAAACTATGCCTTAAACGTTGAAAGTGAGATCTGTTTGGCGTACCTGAATCAAGCCGTATATGAAGAGGGAAACATCTCCTTTGAAATTTAATGTTGAAACTTTCTCTAGAGGAAGTCTGTGTTTGAATGTGCAATGTTTGGAACCATTTACGTAGACCTGCAGAAATTGATTGATTGTCCAATTGATTAACTTAGACAGTTGACTGATTGCTACAATATTATTAGGAATTAGATATTATTAAAATTGCATGAATGAAGAAATAAAAACACATACGTCATAGGCATCTGGTCTGACAGCAATAAAAATCTGGAAGGATCCTCCCTTGGTGAAGGGTTTATCAGATACATTTTCCTGTGTCTCCCAGCTTCCATTTCTTTTGCTGTTCAGGGCAGTACCATCACCAAAGCAAGGTTTGTAGTGGAAAGCAATGTCATCACCCTCATTTGGCCCAGTCTTGAAATTAATTTCAAAGCTGTGAAAAGACACACCATCACAAATATACATATGTCTAAAATAAATGACTTCTTTTGAAGAACAGTTCAAATGTATATCCTAATTTCTGATGTCCTGTTATTTTTAACTTTAGTCATTACATATGTTAGATATGTTGTTTATTTAAGTAGGTGTAGGAGCATACCTCTTTCCATCTGCAGGAACAGTCCCTTGTAAGAATATCGCTGTGTCTGGTTTTAACCCTCCTTGAATTGTGCCCACATAGGGAAGTGCCTGAGACAGAACAAATGATGGTTACAATCAGGATGCCATCATGGAAAGTAAAAACAACTCTTCTAAAAAGTAAAAGTTAGAATCAAGATTTACTTGAATTACTTGAAACGTTTGTTTGATATGTTATGACTTTTCTACACATGATAAATACTGTTATACTTACAGGCTTACTGACTGGATTTGAAATCTCAAAAGGAGAGGTTGTCGATATCGAAGTTGTGGTCCATGTGCTTGTGATTTTCTTCATTTCTGTAGAGGATGCAGTTGTGCTCCAGCTCTGATAAATAATGAAGATATCAAGCAAGTTATTGAAATGCATAATGAACAAGAATGAATTAATGAAGTGTATAAATCTATAAATGTATTAATCTCTGAGTAACATATATTAATGTAATCAGTTTGCAGCTACAGTAACTTTACCAAAAGACTTGTAAACATACATCAATCAAACCCCAGACGAGAAGGGAAATATCTCCATAAATGCTAATATTGGAAACTTTCTCTAGGGGAAGGCGGTGCTTGAATGTGCAGTGTTTTATGCCATTCACATAGACCTACAGTAAAGAGACAAAGAAAATTTTATTATACTGTAGATCATGAACTTACTTATTCCACATCAATTTTCTGTCAATTATTGAAAAGAAAAAATACCTGATATCCCTCAGAATTGATGATTACTAGAATAACGAAAGCTCCTCCTCTGGTGAAAGGGTTATGACACGCACTTTCCTCTGTCTCCCAGGTTCCATTTCTTTTGCTGTTGAGAGCAGTACAGTCACCAAGGCGAGGGTTGTAGTGGAAAGCAACGTCATCATTGTCTTTTGGTCCAGTCATGAAATTAATTGCAAACCTGTGAAACGAAGCAAAGCATTATAAATATATTGTTGGAGAACAATTGTAAGAAAAAAATAGAAAGTGAAATAGAATTCTTAGAATTCATCTGTCCCTGATTAATAACTTTAGTAATTGTCTTAAATGTTTTCTATATGTCTAATTGTAAGTGATTTTTGAAGTATACCTAGTTGCATCTACAGGAACGGTTCCTTGGAAAACTATAGCCATATCTTGTTTTACACTGCCTGGGATTGCACCAATGTATGGAAGTGCCTGGAAATAGATCAGACAATGTACACAATCGAGTATGACAACTGTTGCATAATTTAAGCAAACGCTTTATACTATATATGTTGCCTTAAAGAAAAATGCTTGTCTTAATATTTTTTACTCACTGGCTTGCTGATTGGATCCCTAACTTCTAATGGAATAAAGCTTGTGCTTGCACTTCCCATCAGCAAAGTTTTCTTCTCTTTGATGGACACAAAAGGACTTGTCCATTTCTGGTGAGAAAAATGTAATTTCAAGAATTAACTTTAAACTTTTAATTAAACATAAATAGCAAAATATTTCAAACTATGCCTTAAACGTTGAAAGTGAGATCTGTTTGGCGTACCTGAATCAAGCCGTATATGAAGAGGGAAACATCTCCTTTGAAATTTAATGTTGAAACTTTCTCTAGAGGAAGTCTGTGTTTGAATGTGCAATGTTTGGAACCATTTACGTAGACCTGCAGAAATTGATTGATTGTCCAATTGATTAACTTAGACAGTTGACTGATTCGTACAATATTATTAGAAATTAGATATTATTAAAATTGCATGAATGAAGAAATAAAAACACATACGTCATAGGCATCTGGTCTGACAGCAATAAAAATCTGGAAGGATCCTCCCTTGGTGAAGGGTTTATCAGATACATTTTCCTGTGTCTCCCAGCTTCCATTTCTTTTGCTGTTCAGGGCAGTACCATCACCAAAGCAAGGTTTGTAGTGGAAAGCAATGTCATCACCCTCATTTGGCCCAGTCTTGAAATTAATTTCAAAGCTGTGAAAAGACACACCATCACAAATATACATATGTCCAAAATAAATCACTTCTTTTGAAGAACAGTTCAAATGTATATCCTAATTTCTGATGTCCTGTTATTTTTAACGTTAGTGATTACATATGTTATATATGTTGTTTATTTAAGTAGGTGTAGGAGCATACCTCTTTCCATCTGCAGGAACAGTCCCTTGTAAGAATATCGCTGTGTCTGGTTTTAACCCTCCTTGAATTGTGCCCACATAGGGAAGTGCCTGAGACAGAACAAATGATGGTTACAATCAGGATGCCATCATGGAAAGTAAAAACAACTCTTCTAAAAAGTAAAAGTTAGAATCAAGATTTACATGAAAAGTTTGTTTGACATGTTATGACTTTTCTACACATGATAAATACTGTTATACTTACAGGCTTACTGACTGGATTTGAAATCTCAAAAGGAGAGGTTGTCGATATCGAAGTTGTGGTCCATGTGCTTGTGATTTTCTTCAGTTCTGTAGAGGATGCAGTTGTGCTCCAGCTCTGATAAATAATGAAGATATCAAGCAAGTTATTGAAATGCATAATGAACAAGAATGAATTAATGAAGTGTATAAATCTAAAAATGTATTAATCTCTGAGTAACATATATTAATGTAATCAGTTTGCAGCTACAGTAACTTTACCAAAAGACTTGTAAACATACATCAATCAAACCCCAGACGAGAAGGGAAATATTTCCATAAATGTTAATATTGGAAACTTTCTCTAGGGGAAGGCGGTGCTTGAATGTGCAGTGTTTTATGCCATTCACATAGACCTACAGTAAAGAGACAAAGAAGACTTGATTATAGATCACGAACTTACTTATTCCACATCAATTTTCTGTCAATTATTGAAAAGAAAAAAATACCTGATATCCCTCAGAATTGATGACTACTAGAATAACGAAAGCTCCTCCTCTGGTGAAAGGGTTATGACACGCACTTTCCTGTGTCTCCCAGGTTCCATTTCTTTTGCTGTTCAGAGCAGTACAGTCACCAAGGCGAGGGTTGTAGTGGAAAGCAACGTCATCATTTTCTTTTGGTCCAATCATGAAATTAATTGCAAAGCTGTGAAAAGAAGCAAAGCATTACAAATATATTGGTGGAGGACAATTGTAAGAAAAAAATAGAAAGTGAAATAGAATTCTTACAATTCCTCTGTCCCTGATTTATAACTTTAGTAATTGTCTTAAATGTTTTCTATATGTCTAATTGAAAGTGATTTTTGAAGTATACCTAGTTGCATCTACAGGAACGGTTCCTTGGAAAACTATAGCCATATCTTGTTTTACACTGCCTGGGATTGCACCAATGTATGGAAGTGCCTGGAAATAGATCAGACAACGTACACAATCGAGTATGACAACTGTTCCATAATTTAAGCAAACGCTTTATACTATCTATATTGCCATAAAGAAAAATGCTTGTCTTAATATTTTTTACTCACTGGCTTGCTGATTGGATCCCTAACTTCTAATGGAATAAAGCTTGTGCTTGCACTTCCCATCAGCAAAGTTTTCTTCTCTTTGATGGGCACAAAAGGACTTGTCCATTTCTGGTGAGAAAATTTTAATTTCAAGAATTAACTTTAAACTTTTAATTAAACATAAATAGCAAAATTTTTCAAACTATGCCTTAAATGTTGAAAGTGAGATCTGTTTGGCGTACCTGAATCAAGCCGTATATGAAGAGGCAAACATCTCCTTTGAAATTTAATGTTGAAACTTTCTCTAGAGGAAGTCGGTGTTTGAATGTGCAATGTTTGGAACCATTTACGTAGACCTGCAGAAATTGATTGATTGTCCAATTGATTATCTTAGACAGTTGACTGATTACGACAATATTATTAGAAATTATATATTATTAAAATTGCATGAATGAAGAAATAAAAACACATACGTCATAGGCATCTGGTCTGACAGCAATAAAAATCTGGAAGGATCCTCCCTTGGTGAAGGGTTTATCAGATACATTTTCCTGTGTCTCCCAGCTTCCATTTCTTTTGCTGTTCAGGGCAGTACCATCACCAAAGCAAGGTTTGTAGTGGAAAGCAATGTCATCACCCTCATTTGGCCCAGTCTTGAAATTAATTTCAAAGCTGTGAAAAGACACACCATCACAAATATACATATGTCCAAAATAAATCACTTCTTTTGAAGAACAGTTCAAATGTATATCCTAATTTCTGATGTCCTGTTATTTTTAACTTTAGTGATTACATATGTTATATATGTTGTTTATTTAAGTAGGTGTAGGAGCATACCTCTTTCCATCTGCAGGAACAGTCCCTTGTAAGAATATCGCTGTGTCTGGTTTTAACCCTCCTTGAATTGTGCCCACATAGGGAAGTGCCTGAGACAGAACAAATGATGGTTACAATCAGGATGCCATCATGGAAAGTAAAAACAACTCTTCTAAAAAGTAAAAGTTAGAATCAAGATTTACTTGAATTACTTGAAACGTTTGTTTGATATGTTATGACTTTTCTACACATGATAAATACTGTTATACTTACAGGCTTACTGACTGGATTTGAAATCTCAAAAGGAGAGGTTGTCGATATCGAAGTTGTGGTCCATGTGCTTGTGATTTTCTTCAGTTCTGTAGAGGATGCAGTTGTGCTCCAGCTCTGATAAATAATGAAGATATCAAGCAAGTTATTGAAATGCATAATGAACAAGAATGAATTAATGAAGTGTATAAATCTATAAATGTATTAATCTCTGAGTAACATATATTAATGTAATCAGTTTGCAGCTACAGTAACTTTACCAAAAGACTTGTAAACATACATCAATCAAACCCCAGACGAGAAGGGAAATATCTCCATAAATGCTAATATTGGAAACTTTCTCTAGGGGAAGGCGGTGCTTGAATGTGCAGTGTTTTATGCCATTCACATAGACCTACAGTAAAGAGACAAAGAAAATTTTATTATACTGTAGATCATGAACTTACTTATTCCACATCAATTTTCTGTCAATTATTGAAAAGAAAAAATACCTGATATCCCTCAGAATTGATGACTACTAGAATAACGAAAGCTCCTCCTCTGGTGAAAGGGTTATGACACGCACTTTCCTCTGTCTCCCAGGTTCCATTTCTTTTGCTGTTGAGAGCAGTACAGTCACCAAGGCGAGGGTTGTAGTGGAAAGCAACGTCATCATTGTCTTTTGGTCCAGTCATGAAATTAATTGCAAACCTGTGAAAAGAAGCAAAGCATTATAAATATATTGTTGGAGAACAATTGTAAGAAAAAAATAGAAAGTGAAATAGAATTCTTAGAATTCCTCTGTCCCTGATTAATAACTTTAGTAATTGTCTTAAATGTTTTCTATATGTCTAATTGTAAGTGATTTTTGAAGTATACCTAGTTGCATCTACAGGAACGGTTCCTTGGAAAACTATAGCCATATCTTGTTTTACACTGCCTGGGATTGCACCAATGTATGGAAGTGCCTGGAAATAGATCAGACAATGTACACAATCGAGTATGACAACTGTTGCATAATTTAAGCAAACGCTTTATACTATATATGTTGCCTTAAAGAAAAATGCTTGTCTTAATATTTTTTACTCACTGGCTTGCTGATTGGATCCCTAACTTCTAATGGAATAAAGCTTGTGCTTGCACTTCCCATCAGCAAAGTTTTCTTCTCTTTGATGGACACAAAAGGACTTGTCCATTTCTGGTGAGAAAAATGTAATTTCAAGAATTAACTTTAAACTTTTAATTAAACATAAATAGCAAAATTTTTCAAACTATGCCTTAAACGTTGAAAGTGAGATCTGTTTGGCGTACCTGAATCAAGCCGTATATGAAGAGGGAAACATCTCCTTTGAAATTTAATGTTGAAACTTTCTCTAGAGGAAGTCTGTGTTTGAATGTGCAATGTTTGGAACCATTTACGTAGACCTGCAGAAATTGATTGATTGTCCAATTGATTAACTTAGACAGTTGACTGATTCGTACAATATTATTAGAAATTAGATATTATTAAAATTGCATGAATGAAGAAATAAAAACACAAACGTCATAGGCATCTGGTCTGACAGCAATAAAAATCTGGAAGGATCCTCCCTTGGTGAAGGGTTTATCAGATACATTTTCCTGTGTCTCCCAGCTTCCATTTCTTTTGCTGTTCAGGGCAGTACCATCACCAAAGCAAGGTTTGTAGTGGAAAGCAATGTCATCACCCTCATTTGGCCCAGTCTTGAAATTAATTTCAAAGCTGTGAAAAGACACACCATCACAAATATACATATGTCCAAAATAAATCACTTCTTTTGAAGAACAGTTCAAATGTATATCCTAATTTCTGATGTCCTGTTATTTTTAACTTTAGTGATTACATATGTTATATACAGTATGTTGTTTATTTAAGTAGGTGTAGGAGCATACCTCTTTCCGTCTGCAGGAACAGTCCCTTGTAAGAATATCGCTGTGTCTGGTTTTAACCCTCCTTGAATTGTGCCCACATAGGGAAGTGCCTGAGACAGAACAAATGATGGTTACAATCAGGATGCCATCATGGAAAGTAAAAACAACTCTTCTAAAAAGTAAAAGTTAGAATCAAGATTTACTTGAAAAGTTTGTTTGACATGTTATGACTTTTCTACACATGATAAATACTGTTATACTTACAGGCTTACTGACTGGATTTGAAATCTCAAAAGGAGAGGTTGTCGATATCGAAGTTGTGGTCCATGTGCTTGTGATTTTCTTCAGTTCTGTAGAGGATGCAGTTGTGCTCCAGCTCTGATAAATAATGAAGATATCAAGCAAGTTATTGAAATGCATAATGAACAAGAATGAATTAATGAAGTGTATAAATCTATAAATGTATTAATCTCTGAGTAACATATATTAATGTAATCAGTTTGCAGCTACAGTAACTTTACCAAAAGACTTGTAAACATACATCAATCAAACCCCAGACGAGAAGGGAAATACTTCCATAAATGTTAATACTGGAAACTTTCTCTAGGGGAAGGCGGTGCTTGAATGTGCAGTGTTTTATGCCATTCACATAGACCTACAGTAAAGAGACAAAGAAGACTTGATTATACTGTAGATCACGAACTTACTTATTCCACATCAATTTTCTGTCAATTATTGAAAAGAAAAAATACCTGATATCCCTCAGAATTGATGATTACTAGAATAACGAAAGCTCCTCCTCTGGTGAAAGGGTTATGACACGCACTTTCCTCTGTCTCCCAGGTTCCATTTCTTCTGCTGTTCAGAGCAGTATAGTCACCAAGGCGAGGGTTGTAGTGGAAAGCAACGTCATCATTTTCTTTTGGTCCAGTCATGAAATTAATTGCAAATCTGGGAAACGAAGCAAAGCATTTTAAATATTTATTTAAAAATATATTTGATCTTTGTACATTATAATTGTAAGAGGTAAAAAATGAAAGTTAAATTTAAAAAATTTAATGATTTATAACACTGATAACACTGATTTATAACTTTGGGAATTGTCTTGAATGTGATTTACATTTTTTATTCAAATATTTTTAAAGTGTACCTAGTTGCATCTACAGGAACAGTTCCTTGGAAAACTACAGCCATATCTTGTTTTATTCCTCCTGGGATTTCACCACCATATGGGATTGCCTTGAGAAGAACAGAAATTGTGCACAATTATCCATGATGTCATGTATGAACTCTCCCATGATTTAAAACCAAAATGCAGATTTTGTACATTTTAAAGCATTCTGTGATGACACATGGTTATATGTGATTTTAATGTCTGGTATAGGTTACTTTACTTACTGCATTGGTGATCGGATACGAAATTTCCAATGGGATGAATGTCCAGCTTCCACATCCCATCAGTATAATTTTTCTTGGACTTGTCCATGTCTGGTGAGTAAATGAATACATCAAAAATACTTTATAAGAAATTAAAACTTGACACAAAATTAAAAAAGTGATCCAACTCCAAGTTGATCCACGTTATTTGCTTACTTCAAAACCCAACCAGTGTATTGAAACATCTCCTACTATTCCAAGGGTAGTAACTCTTTCTAAACCAATGCGGTGGTTGAATGTGTAGAGATACACTCCATTTACATGGACCTGTGGACAAGTTGTATATTTGCTTTAATATTTTACCTACAAGTTTTGTTTAAGTAATTATATGTGATTGATTTTAAGTTACCAACCTCATAGAAATCCCTATTGATGATAAACAGTAATTTAAAGGATGTCCCTGGCAATAAGGCCTTTTCAGGACCCAATTCCTCCTTCTGCCATTTCCCATTTAAAAAGATGTTCATGTATACATACTGTCCAAACCGGGGATTGAAATGAAAAGCAACATCATCACTGTCTTTTACCCCTGTCTTGAAGTTTATTTGAAATCTGCAAAGGTAAAAACAAATTTACAACATTAGAAAAGAAGATATGTCATTGCAAGTCATTTTAAATGTACTTTACATATATGTAGCAGATACAGACCTATAATATAAGTATAATGTTAAGAAATAAAGATTAATAAATATATGATTGCATACTGTTTGGCATTTAGAGGAACAGCCCCTTCAAGATGCAGCCGCGTTCCTGTTTTTATGCCTCCAGCTATTGGTCCCACATAGGGAATGCTCTTTTGCATGAAAGACATAAAACAAAAAGATATATAAATTCATACTTTTCCTTTATTTTTGACATATTGTGCAATTATCATTAAAATTATTATTGAGATATTTATTTATCTTCATAGTGTGCTTTTTAACTCACAGGTTGGATGACTGGATTTGAAACCTCTGATGGGATGGTAAAGGTGCTTCTGGATCTTTGCCATGAATCCTTATTAAGGAGGGGGGGGGGGAGGTTAAGTGGATTCATATATTTTTAATTGCATTTGTTTTAATACATTTTTGATTTTACTGACTAAATTCTATATTCCCTGTACCAACACCTTAACCCACATTTTAATTAATTGTAATTATATGAATATGGTCAACCATATTTTTTCCTCAATTTTTTATCTTTAAAGGTAAGCGGAAAAAACACTTAATATTTTTATGTAATACACTTCTGTTAGTTACAAATGCTCAAAATAAAATTTTAAATTGAGTAAAAGAGCCAATAAATCATTATTGATACTTTAGATGCAGTACAACGTTTAATTAGACTTAAGGCATAGTCAGGATTTGCGTACGATAGTTAGGAGTAAACTGCCACACAGGGTTGTGGGTAAGTGATCACGCCCTGTATTATTTAAAATATTTAAATATAGAACAAAAGTCATTATCACTAGTTTACTTACTTCAAAACCCAACCAGAGTATTGAAACATCTCCTACAATTCCAAGGGTAGTAACTCTTTCTAAACCAATGCGGTGGTTGAATGTGTAGAGATGCACTCCATTTACATGGACCTGTGGACAAGTTGTATATTTGCTTTAATATTTTACCTAAAAGTTTTGTTTAAGTAATTATATGTGATTTATTTTAAGTAACCAACCTCATAGAAATCCCTATTGATGATAAACAGTAATTTAAAGGGTGTCCCTGGCAATAAGGCCTTTTCAGGACCCAATTCCTCCTTCTGCCATTTCCCATTTAAAAAGATGTTCATGTATACATACTGTCCAAACCGGGGATTGAAATGAAAAGCAACATCATCACTGTCTTTTACTCCTGTTTTGAAATTTATTTGAAATCTGCATAGAAAAAAACAAGAGTTACTGTACTTACAATACCAAAATCAACAGAACTTATTTAAAGTAAATAAATTACATCTGCAGCAGCTACAACTGTAATAATGGTATATTTATAAATTCATTCATGTATTATTTATCTGATTTGAGCCTTCTGTTATTGCTAGCCGTGACTAATTACACTATATGTACTTGTCGAACACCCAATTGCAAATGTAGTTCCCTTTTGCTTCTATATTTAATCTCAATTCTTCTGTGAAGTTTTTCACCTAGGTTTTGGAGCATGATGCAGTACTGTAAATTTGTCAGTTCTGCTTTAAGAGTATTAGTGAGGTCAGAAACTAATATCAGGTGAGGTGGCCTATTTCATGGTTTGGCCTATGAGATCAAAGCCATGTACAGTTCATCACCCAAACCATGGAAAACTATGACTACAGAGACCTAACTTGATGCACATCATTGTGGAACAGGTCCCCTTAAGGGAATTCTTAACAGCAACAGCAGAAAAATATGTACTAGACTATTGTATGCTTTTGTCTTTGTTGCAAAAGTTTGAGAAAGACCCCAGCTGGCTGTGATGGTCAGAATATCTACATACTTTTGATATTATAGTATACATCCAACCCAGTTTAATTAAAAAAACAATCTCCTAAATACAACTCTTAATGCAGATTCAAGTGAAAAATTGCATCTTCCTGATATGACTCAAAAAAGAGCATTAACAAACTTACTGTTACAAAAACTAAATATTAAAGTGACGGTCGAGCATATTATCCTTCCAATTATTATAGCATATTAACCTTCCAATTGCAAAACTCAATTGTGTTTTATAATAAATGTGTATTTAATATGACTCCCATCAATAAATAAATGATAGCATACTGTTTCGCATGATGAGGTACCAGTCCAACAACATGCAGTCGCATTCCTAGTTTCATTGGTAGTTGTCCGATATAGGGAATGGTCTATGGCACAATGAATACATTATAATTAAAACATAATAATTATAAAATCAATAATTAGCATTTTAAATGAAATTGTGCTATTTAATGTATCTTTTAATGTAATTATTTGTTTTTACTCACAGGCTGGATGACTGGGTTTAAAATCTCAGGTGGAATGGTCACTTGGGTGCCAAATGTGCCCCCTGTTAATTTTATTTGTGACTCTTCCATAAAGTGAAATGATTTTTCGCCCTAGTGTATGGAAAGACATGACAATTAATATGGATGCTCTCAAAATATTCCCCATTTTACATTATAAGTACTTTTTCCTTGATTCCAAGATTGTTACACCTGACCACAATAGAAAATTACACAGTACTAGCTAAAATAAATGCCTTTATATGAAAATGCAGAACAGGCCTACAGAATGTAAAGTGTACATGCTATAGAAATTGCACATAGTGAAGAAAAAAGATGGAAACGATAGGAATTGTCACATAACTGAAAGTTCATGCTTCATATTTCTGTGGCTACTTTGCAATGTAATAGCTGTATAATGAATACAAAAATGTCATCATCGCATGTAAAAAGTAAAAAAAAACTGTCACTTTAGAGATACATTTATAAACATAAACAAACAATGTATTATTGCTGACCAGTACTTACACAAGAATCCCATCTATGAGGACTGTGTCCACGATGTGGGGAATGAGGACTGTGTCCACGATGTGGGGAATGAGGACTGTGTCCACGATGTTGGGAATGAGGACTGTGTCCACGATGTGGGGAATGTGGCCTGTGTCCACGATCACCATGACCCCATCCTCTTCCTCTTCCTCTGTCCCTACAACTCATGTTGGCTATAAGCAGGAGAAGAAGATGCACACAGCTGGCAAAGTTCTGTGGGAACAGAATGAGTGTCTGTGGGGTTACACAGAGTTTTATACTGTATCACCGATGGGGTGGAACTCCTTTTCACCTCAGGTTTATCAGTGCGTTACTCCCTAAGGTGTTTTAGAAATAGTATGAACTAGTTTTAAAATCGTTAGCCCTTTGGCAGTGAAATTAATCTTTCTCACAATACTCCAAAAAACTGATGTATTATACAGAAAAAAATTAATATAATATCGTAAGCATTTTTTACACAATAAATCAGTGGCATTTTATATGATGTTGTCTATAAATGTGTGTGTGTTTATGGTTTATATGAAATTATTTATACATTTAAGTTTTGATGGATAAAAGGGGAATTGGAAAATTGGTAGTGGTGTAGGAATTCCAAGAAGGAGGGGGGTTAAAAATACTTTGAAAGGCAAAGTATAAATGTAGTAGGTCAGCTCAGGTGAAGGTAGACAGTAGATATGCATCACAGAATCCAATTGAACCCTTTTAGCCTATTCATTTTGAATTCATACTTCACACAACTAAAATGAATGTAATCAGAATAATTAGAAAATTTTATTTATGTCATGCCACAATTTACTCTTTAGTGGACATTTTTATGGGAAACATAATCCATCATTCAAAACCAAGTATCTAATTGTATTAATATCTCATATCTCCACATGTAATATCATAGAATGTCTGCATAATAAAAATAATAATAAACATTATTTTTTTGTACTTGATACAACTGTAGGGGGTGGCAATTGTTCTTCAGGAGTGTAATGACCAACCAACCACCAGTGGTGCTTTTCAAAAATATTAATGGAACATACTAAACAATATCATGGACATTTTACTTATGTTTGAAAAAATTTCCTGCAGGATCAATAAAGTTTTCTGAGTTCTGAGTTTAGCTATCATTATTCTTTTAGAAAAATGGTGATGTCCACATTAGCCTGTGATATAGCTTCTCATATGTTGTCCAGCTACAGGTAGCTAAGATTGCTTGTGTTAATTACTTAATGCTGTATAAAGCATTATCAGGCACATGAAAAGCTGAGTTTTCTTATCCAAAGGGACTCTCACAGGTTATACATTCAGCATGAATCATTTCCACAGCTTACAAATACACAACTATAACCACCACAACCTATCCATATCAAGTGTGAATGCTATGGTGTCACATAATATGGGGCATTGCTTTTCAACATGTTTTGGTCTTTACATTTACATATAATAATTACTATTATTATAATTATGGCAGCATGTTGGCCCTCCATGAGCACAGTGGCCTCGCGCCTCCAAGGTTGAGGGTTCAATTCCTGCCTTAGCGCTGTATGCGTAGAGTTTTCATGTTCTCTCTGTGTTGGTGGGTTTTCTCCAGGTACTCCGGATTCCTCTTATTGGTGGGATTTCTTACATAATCCAAAGACATTTGGAGGATGCAGACTGCTTTCAAACTGCTACTTGTGTGTGAGAGTGTGTGTGCTTGTGTGCAATACAATGAACTGCAGGATAAGTGATATAGAGTATGGGAGAGAGAGAGATGTATGAAATCATTTAATTTGGTTTAACTCTAGCAGTTACTCAACATGTAGTAGTCCTGGCACTATCATTTATGATTTTTTTAACCATAAATGACCAGAAGTATCAGTAGTAGTTTGCTATTTGTGGTTTGTAAGATTAAGTATCAAAATTACCAGTTCTAAAAAGCAGTTAAAAGCAAATGAGCTAAAAAATAAACAAAAAAAAGCATATGTAATTTCAAAGACCTTTTTATCTTTGTATGATCCAAACAAACCCAAGGTGGAGTATCAGTTTGCTATTCAAATGATCCTTTCTCAGAGAAGTTTCCTTATGAGCCAGGGGCACAAAGCCAGTGGGGTAAATAGTACAAAAGACATACTTGTAACATTTATGTATGAACGGCATGCATGTCAAACCGGGACTTGTTATGAAATGTCTCCTGAATGAAAGCATAAAATCAATTGACCTTTACAGAAGACATCAGCCACAGTATGGTTATAAGAATTATAACCATAGTTTCAGTAAAACATTTGAGTGGTGCAAACATTTTAAAGAAAGCCGTGGGTCCATGGATTACGATCCGGGCATTGCAGTAGGTTCTGTGAACATTCAGTCAATGAAACATCTGATCCTTTAAAATGGACAGATAACTTGTCACCAACTTGCAGAAGTTGGTGCAATTTTTGTGCGGTAGTGGTACACTTAATCGAGTAGTGAACACATTCTGATGGGCGTTATTGCCATATCCCACATACAGTCCTGACCTTGCTTCAAGCCATTTACACAAGTTTGGGTCATTAAAGGAATTTCTGGGAGGCCAGAGTTTTAGACATGACACGAGCATAGACAGGACGTAACCTCGTAGCTCCAGTGTACTGAGAAAACTTTCCACATTTATGGTAACCAAGCAACCGTGAAACACTGGGATTAGCGTGTTTAGGTAGCAGAGGATTATATAGAGAAACACACTTAATTTTTAACTCTCATAACTGTGTTCTAAATTCTACACAATTAAAAATTTTGGTCCTATAAAATAATTAAAAGTGTCATCTATTAATATTCTGAATTCAGTCATCTGTTTTCTTCATGTTTTAATATTGTGAGTAGTTAATTATTAGATTATAATCAAGACGAATATATGTTATATGTGAAATCAACTGACGAGGCAACTAGAAAAAAATAAAACCAGAGTTTATTGATAGTTAATCAATGGAATTTTTTTATACTGTATCCTTAAAAATTAAAAATGTACTTAACATCCTTTTAGCAATTTGCACAATTACTTTTTAAAGTAAATCTTACTGTGAAAATATCATGTACTTGTAAGTGTTGCAAAGTTGAATAAAACTTACCTAAATAAATGGACGAATTTTGCTCTGCTAATTTAATATGTTATACTTTTAAAACAAATCAGACAAGTAAAATACAAAACAATAAACCACAAACATTAACCACCAATATGTCACAATCACAAAATCTTTAAATGAATAAGGGAAAGTCTTAAAGTCATAAAGTCTGCTTACTGATGTGGGTCTAGAGCATGCAAATAAAATTTAATAGAGCAAATGGTGGCTCATCTTGTCCAATCCCACAGAAAAAAATGTAATGCTCATTATGATAGAAAGGTGTCAGAACACAAACTGCATCACTGCTTGCAGTGTATGAGGCTATGAAGCTGCAGACATGGGCCCATGATAACACCTGTCTATTGCCAAAAGCATCCACCAGAAAATCATAATTTAGTGATAGAGGCTGATGAATCACATTTTATATAACATCAAGAAGTAATATATTCACATGGGTGCATGTGAATTGGTTGCCATGAGAAGAAATGATACATGAATGCACAGTAGGACAAGGCAAGTGAGCAATCTAATGTCTTTACCAGGATGAGGTTTTCCACAGAAACATGAACTGCATTTCCTTAACTTGCTTTTGCCCAAGCCAAACTGGGAATTATTATGCCTTTAGTTTATTTATTTATTTGTTTGTTTGCTATATGTTTATAGTATAAGCTATAACAGTTATAATGCTATGTTGCTAAATTATCCCAACCTACAGTACTGTTCTAAAATTAGAAAGTTAAAACTATGACAGGTAATTAAATATTTTCTGTTCTTGTCATGTCTGTCTCTTATAACACAGGAACGCAGGTGCAGGGAAAAAGACAGCTTTATTTGATAGTTCAATTCACTGGTAAATAAACAGAAAACCAAAACAAAGTACGACACTTCTGGTCGTTTCTACCAGGCGCGGTCTGCAGGCGGGAACACTAGAAATAGGAACTCTCAGAAGACTTAGGGGAAAACCAACTTAACACATCTCAATGTCCTTTTTGGCTTAGACACAACAGGAAGCTGCCTGGCTTCACACACCTTCGCCTGCAGATACCGCTCAAACCTGGGGAAAAGAGAGACACAGAATGTTAGTAACCATCAAGACTCATGTTTGCAAAACAGTGACCAGACGAAGTGGTGTGGGTTCGGCTGGTTTAAATAGTGCGGCACATGAGGGAGACACAGGTGATATTCATCTGGTATTAATGGGGAACGATACATACGGAGACACACTAGGGGGAGACAAAGCTACGGCTCAGTAATCCGGTGAGCCGGATGAGGTTGTTCGGATGTTACAGTTCTACAACAAAGTTCTTTTTTTTCAGTTTATTTACTCAAATAAAACAAGCCTTGACATTTTTGCATTTAAACCCTAACCAAAAATCTAATTTATTCAACTTAATTCCTTTTTTCATGATCAGGGTTGCTTTACATCTACCACATTGGGAGAATACAATGTAGAAGGGGAAAAAGCCACACAATTTTGTAAAAAAAAAAAAAAAACCTTCTACTTAAATAAGTTAAAGTTCACATGGTTACCCAACACATGTACTGTAGGTGCATTTAAGCTAAACTGTAGAGGAATATGGCTGTACACATGGAGTTTGTGTTTAATTAATCTTAAGTCTGTACATTTTGGTTATATGTCATTTTTACCTGTATGTACTGTATATCAAAGTTACATTTGCTTTGAAAATATTGCTTTCAAGAGTGTAAAACATATTAAAAAGATAGATCAAAGATAAATAGTGTTGTTAAAGTCTAAAGCCAATAAAATTACTACACTCACATGTAAAATGTTGCTGTGATGCAACAAGGAAGATGAAAGGAAGATCAAAGCAGCACACTTAAATTTATCTGGCTGTATTTCATCAATGATGAAAGATGTGCAATATCTAATTTGCAATGTTAATTTGCATTAGATTTTTTTTGTGTGAAAAATGCCATGAATTCAGTGGGGATTGCATGTCAGCCGACTTTTAAATGGCAAATGTTTTCCTTTGTTAAACCACCTTAAAATAGATTAAATTCAACTAAATTAAGGTGATGAAGTTCACTGTCAAGATGGCTACGCGGTTTAATATTACACAAATAAACCGTGTTCTGTGCTTTTCTACCACCACCTGAAAGCAGGGCCTTAAGCAGGTAAAAATGTAGCGTGTTTAAAGCATATTTATGGCATATTTAAAGATGCTTGGATATTGTTTTAAAGTAGTCAAATTCATTAGTAGTCCTCTGCAATAGTCTATTTGAAGACCACCTTATATAGCTTCTTATTTTTTGTATCGTTTTCACGAAAGTTACTTGTTTTTATCAGCATTTAAATTATGCTGCTTTTTTTTCCTGTGTATACAAAATAATAATAACGTATGGTATCATAATAATGACGATGAATGACTGTCACATTCTGGAAATATATGACCAGGACAAAAGTTCTTTATAAAGAAACAAGCATTTATTTGATACATGAAACTACGCTACTTAAACACACGCGCACACACACACACACACACACACACACACACATACAAAAAGTTTAGAGAATGAAAGTTAATGAATTCTTTTAATACTGTTTATTAGATCAAAGAAAGTCACAAGAGCAGAGTCTTGGGTTTAATCTTACGGTTTAGTTATGAAACGAGCACCAATTTTTAGCAAGGTATGCAGCTTTGTTTGTTTACTTGCGTTATGTTTCATTCTCATCCGGTGGTTCGCCTACAGTGAAGGGAACCATGGCATTGCTGATTGGTTGGTGCGCTGAGGTTGAGATGACGTCTTTCGAGAAAGCACTTTGGTGATGCGTTGGTCGCCTGGTTACCGATGGAACTTCTTCTCAGGGTTTCTTCGTTGCAGGACTTTGGAGTTCTCACACGAAGCCTTGTTGAGAGTTCTTGCAGAGCGGATGATGCCAGCAGAAGTCCGAGCTGCTTGGAAAAGGCTGTTGGATGTTGTAAGTTATTCAATTCTGCCTATGTTTGCTTGCTTGTCACCTTATGGTTGTGGGCGGCTTAGCCATGCCTCATGTGATTCCCCCTTTTGTGCATACATTAGCCCAATGTTTTGGCTGTCACGTGGGGCTCATCTGGTTGGAGTTTTTAATAGCTTTTATAAAGTAATTTTGCATGAGCTCTGTTCATGCTACCAATTTTCTGTGTTCACCTACGCTCTTTGAATAAAGCAAGCTTTAGATTGATATAAAACATTTACACGCTCATTCCTTCCTTTATCTAATAAAAGGGGGTTGTAAATGCTGATTACATGTCTTAGTTATACCAAATAATCAAACATTACACATGGACATAAAACACACTAAGAATATATGTATACAAGTTTTGCCATCTTGCAGACGTAGGAGGTTAATGAGAGTGTCAAAGTGTGACTTGGGGGAATCCATCTCTAAACAAATCTCTGACTCAGGTACACTATCATGGGTAATATTTAGATCGGTCAGTGTGTGGAATGCAGGATGTTTGGACCGTCTTCCTCCATCGTTAACGATAACTTTATTTGTGATAGATGTGTATTCGTTAGCTCTCAGATGGAGAAGATATTACCATTAGAGGAGCGCATCCAGACTTTAAAAAGAGTTAGAGAGCACAAGAGCAGTGTTATTCCTGTTGTAAGAGCCATATTTCATTTTTATGATTTTGTTGTTGTGTTTATTTGAATGTTATTAGTTAAGCATTTAGTTATGATAATCGTAAGTTGTTCTGTGACGTCATTCCATCTGTGACATCATTCCATCTGTGACATCATTCTGTAGTTGCAGGACTATGGCGCACGGTAGAAATCAGTTAAGATACGGAAGTTGTGGAGAACACAAGCTTTTGACCGTAACCTACAAGATACAGCAAATAAGTTGTTGTAACCGTAAACTGAGACTGTAAATAAGACCGGAATTTACAACCGGAATAAGATGCAGCAAATAACTTGTTGTAACCACAGTGGATTAATGCAAGAAAAGTATAAGAACTATTGAACTTTGATGTTGAAAATAAAACAAGAGACAAAGAATTCAACGGACGTCCGAGTCGTGAGTAACCGAGTGCAAGAAGAAAGATACGCATCAGAAGTTGTGAATAACATGCCCGTACACCTGTAGTGGAAAGTCTGGGAGCAGACAAACATACTAATCCAGACAAACAATGTCCGAGTCGTCACTCAGGGTACACCATATTGAGACTGTGTCTGTTCCCAGAATTAATCTAAATTAATATAGAGACACTATTAGAGCACACTGAATATTTTGATATTAAATATTAGATCGCTCACATTTAAAGCAGTTATTGTTAATGCAACAATCACAGATCAGAAGTATATACAGATCAGTATACTGTGTTTAACAGAAACATGGATTAAACAGAATGAGTATTTAGCTTTTAATGAAGCTAGTCCTCCTGGATACAGCTACACATACCAGCCACAGCTAACTGGTATAGGAGAAGGCACTGCAGTTATTTACAATGATAATCTGACTATCAGACAAAATCATGGACACAAATTTAATGTATTTGAGTTCTCTATAGTAACATAACAAGTGTAGCTACAAATATTTAGTCTGCTCAGTCAATACCGCTAATTATCATTTACAGACCCCCAGGGTCGTACTCTTAATTTCTCTGTGAATTTGCATTTTCTCAAAGACCTGGTCATTTCTGTAGACAAAGCATCAATTGCTGGAGATTTTATTCATTTTGAGAATCCAAAAGACCCTCTGAGAGCAGCATTTATGTTCGTACTGGAGTCAATAGGAGTAAATCAGTGTGTAGTAGTTGTATGATTTTCTTGGTCAGAGGTGAATCAAATATTTAAGGATCCGGGTTGATTTTATTAGACTGATTGAAGTTTATAACATACAGTACACATCATCATCTATCTGTCCAGTGTTTAGCACAATTTAGTGTATTTTACCAATTCCAATTCGGCGCTCTGGAACTTCTTTTGAAGGTTTCTTTGTTGCAAGACTTTGGAGTTCTGGCACAAAGTTTCAATAAGAGTGCTAGGAGAGCGGATGGTGATGCAGTGGCGAAAAAAAGCAGCAAAGAGTGCCCACAAGTGTGGAAGAATGAGCAGCAAAAAAAAGTGGGTGAGTCTACGACCTTCGACATGACATTCAGATGTAAAGAGTATGTTCGGACCTCGGCTAATTTCTTTGTCAATTCCTTGGGCTGGTTGTTCCAGGGTGTGTTTGCCATTTTCTCTTGAAGATTCCATTGGATTCCCACAAGCTTTTTCCTGTTGAGTTTGGCCGATTCCATGATCCCTTCTACTGACTTTCATGAGGTCTGGGCTGGTCCCAGGATTTCTTCCAGTGATGTCTGGATGAAGGTTGTCGTTCATCCGATCCATCCCAGTGGCAGTTGGGTACCCTCTGTTTAGGTTGGGTACCAGCATATTAGACTACGCTGATTAGACTACGTAGGAAATTAAAGGAGGATCACGATGCTCAACATCCTGAGCCCAAACCTCATTTAAGTTAAATTAACAAATATTTTAAATAGATAACAATAGCCCACGTTTATGAAAGCATTTTTATTTAGACTATCAAAAGTAATTGTTTGGGGGATGGACATGCTGATGACGTTTGGTCTGCTTTCTGTGTGTGTGTGTGTGTGTGTGTGTTGCATCACCTACTGTAGAGGTGTGAATAGGTCTTACATATACATGAAAAGTCATGGATTATTCCTTACCCCAACTTAGGAATTTACCCCAACTTACCCCAAATAAAAGATCTTTCTGAGTGTTATAATATAGTTGTAACATAACAGGTATACAAACCGAACAAACGGGGCACGCTGAATACTAAACCTAAACCGAAGGTGTGGATTGATAAATCAAGATGCGCATTTCTTAGCCCCACCCCCGTGAACACAGTGTATTCAGAGAAAATGCTATTTTACAAATGGAAAATACAAATGGAATATTTTAACTTTTTTTTTTATAAAATATAAAATTTCAATATTTTATAAAAATACCAAATACAATTATTGTGTATAGTGATTAAAAACAATACAATTTATGTTATGATAATGAAAATCTCAATTTCTTCCATTTCAGGGATTAAAAACGTTAATGTCAATTTTAGAATCTAGAATCCAGAAGATTTTAAATTTACACAAATTTAAAAAGAGGCCTGGAGCACCGCAGGTTTTCAGAAAGGCCTCAGATTGAAGAGGGTCTCAAACTGGGTAGGGGTGCATTTCAGTTTCTCTGAATGTATACTGTAGGTGAGAACAGCTGATTCACACCTGGGAGGCAGGGGTGATTTTAGCTATTACTGTTTCATTTACTTCAAAATAACATTAAAACAAGAACAATAAAACGTTTTTTTTTTTAATATTGTTGACTACATTTGGGCCGTGTAACGGGTTCGACCCCAAGTGCACGGGCGGCACCATGAAGCACGGACTCGAGGCGAGGTCTTACAGGAAAAAATGGGAAGGAACGTGTTAAAGGAATGAGGATGGAAAGAAACCCAGATAGCACACACACGTCGTGGAGACGTCTATGCGACGTCATCATCTGAATATATTACTTCTTGATGTTATATAAAATGTGATTCATCAGACTCTATTATCACTAAGTTGTGATTTTCTGGTGGATGCTTTTGGCAATAGACAGGTGTTATCATGGGCCCAGTCTGCAGCTTCATAGCCTCATACACTGCAAGCGGTGATGCAGTTTGTGTTCTGACACCTTTCTATCATAATGAGCATTACATTTTTTCTGTGGGATTGGACAAGATGAGCCACCATTTGCTCTATTAAATTTTATTTGCATGCTCTAGACCCACATAATGTAAGCAGACTTTATGACTTTAAGACTTTCCCTTATTCATTTAAAGATTTTGTGATTGTGACATACTGTATTGGTGGTTAATGTTTGTGGTTTATTGTTTTGTATTTTACTTGTCTGATTTGTTTTAAAAGTATAACATTAAATTAGCAGAGCAAGATTCGTCCATTTATTTAGGTAAGTTTTATTTTACTTTGCAACACTTACAAGTACATGATATTTTCACACTAAGATTTACTTTAAAAATAATTGTGCAAATTGCTAGAAGGATGTTAAGTACATTTTTCATTTTTAAGGATACAGTATAAAAAAATTCCACTGATTAACTTTCAATAAACTCTGGGTTTATTTTTTACTAGTTGCCTAGTCAGTTGATTTCACATATAACGTATATTCGTCTTGATTATAATCTAATAATTAACTACTCACAATATTAAAACAAGAAGAAAACAGATGACTGAATTCAGAATATTAACCGCCTTTAGGTCCGCGAACATATATGCGTTTTGAGGTGTTTTCCCCTGATGACGCCAATAAGAACTTAAATTACACTTTCAGTTTTGATCGTACAGACAAGATCTATATATTAATCGAATCTGTAATCTGTAATAACTTTTTTTTATGTACACATGTTAAAAATAAAACTTTGTGCATTAATTAAATAATGAAAACAAACACGGTGTGCTTTCAGCCGTCTCAGTCTCTGCGAAAATCTTTTTGAAACACGTCACTAAAATGAACTGAAACTCCGCGAATACTGCATGAGATGACATGAGAAATATATCTACAGTAGGGGCCACGTCAAACAGCTGCTTGGAGCATGATGGATCCATGGCAGGACCATGAAGGGTTAATGCACGCTCCGCACGGACTGTGATTCCTGGTGATGACACAGTTAACGATGCCCCGCCCCATAAACACACCCCAACACACCCATGCGCTTTCTAAAAAGATGGTTGCAATGCTGTAAAATTTCGCCAGATGGCGCATTGACTGGCACAGTTAACTGCAGTGTCCAGGAAGCCCAATACCATATCTTTAATACCATATACAGACAGTTCTTGTATTGTCATAGTTTCATAAATAGATGATGTGGTAAGAAAAAAAACAAACCGATTAATAAAACATTTGTTAAATCACTCATTACACAACCAATGATGATTATGCTATTTATTATTTAATAATGAATTAATTAAACTAGTTAGTGAAATATTTTTTAAGACATCCTGAAATGATCCTTGTAATTTGTCTATACCGATCATTGTAGGTACAGAATACAAACGCGGGCTATGTACAGTATTTTACATTACGGTGTACTTTACCTCGTTCCATTTAATATACTGAGATAATATTTTGCTGCAAAGTAAAGCTCAAAATATAACGTCTGCTTGGGTTTGTTTTCGTTATATTTTTGATGATGTTTTCGCTGATGTTTTTTTTCACTGATCAACAAGTGGCATTACAAAGGCAATTAATGGCGCATGCAATCTGGAACAAATATCTGCCCATATGGATCAGTATTTCTTTAGTCATTTAATCATGCATAATGCTCCCCAAAAAAGCTCGTCAAAAAATCTGATGGGGCATTGTCACGTTCTTACTGGCGCTGGCTGTTGTTACTGCCGTGGGCTCATGAAAGGCAGGCACAAACGCAGAGGGTTCAAGGGTAAATAATAAAGTCTTTTATTTGAAATAAACAAATCAACACTCAAACCAAATAAACAAAACTCTGGCTGTGTTAGCTCAACACACACACACACACACACTGTAACTGAACACATGGGAAATAACTGTAGGAACATGACCAGGGGAATGGGAACTCTGTACTCCAGATAACGGGTACTTCACTGTTTAGCTCAAACACTAGAGACTGGAGACAGGGGTGCTGTGCAGTAACACAGGGAACATAAACTTATAAAACAAAGACACTTAGGCATGGAGCTGAAGACGTAGACTACACATAAGGCACAGGACTCGAGACTCAACAGGACTGGAAACACAGGACAAGACTAGAGACTGGGAGAGATGAGAGACTGGACTAGAGACAAGACACAGGCTAAAGGCATGGCAGTTAGCTAGGCAGGGCTACTAGCTGAACAGGGCTAGTGAGCTAACCCTGGCAGTCAGCTACACCTACACCTAGCTAAGCATGCCCTTAGCCTGACAGGAACACAGCTACACTTACCTGATCTTTAAACATAAAACACAAAGGCGAGGCCGGGGCGCACCCAAAGGCGAGGCCGGGGCGCACCCAAAGGCGAGGCCGGGGCGCACCCAAAGGCGAGGCCGGGGCGCACCCAAAGGCGAGGCCGGGGCGCACCCAAAGGCGAGGCCGGGGCGCACCCAAAGGCGAGGCCGGGGCGCACCCAAAGGCGAGGCCGGGGCGCACCCAAAGGCTAGGCCGGGGCGCACCCAAAGGCTAGGCCGGGGCGCACCCAAAGGCGAGGCTAGGGGACACTCAAAGGCTAGGCTAGGAGACACTCAGAGGGGAGGAGACACCAGGGTTAGGAGACACATGGAGGCTAGGAAACACTGAGATTCTGACTACTTACCTGTTCTAAGACAATGAAACACAACAGGACACCACACCGCATCAGCTCCACACACATTAAACATCAAAACAAACTACAAATACACTGGAAAAAAACAAAGACATACTGCAAATAAATAACAGAAAACAAACTTACAGAGCCAGGTATAAATGAATAAATAAACAGGTCAAAACTAAATAAAACAAAACTAAAGCCCACTTGACAATGTTAATGCTCGACCCAGTTTCCCAGAGCTAACAGCTTTTTATAAATGATCTTAACGAGCCACCTTGGCACAGGTGAAACTTCGACATCACCTGACCGAGGTGCCTTCTGGGTCTTCTAACCAAAACTACAAACAAAACAAACTCAACCACAGTGCCCTCTAGTGGCAGTCCCTTACAGGCATTAATCACTTATCACAACTGTGAATGGATGCAGCAGCAGAGACAGATTAAATCCCCATAAATACTTGGAAACAATAGTAAATTTCCAGAGGGTTAGTGCCTGTTATACTAATGTATTTTTACAGATTTTTTTACTGCTTATATTTCGTTTGGTTTTACGCAATTTCATGTGTTGTGTGTGTGTGTGTGTGTGTGTGTGCGCACGAGAGAGAGGATACTCTGACAAGAGCAACTTCCGTGTGGCTCCAGTGGCGCAATCGGTTAGCGCATACTTATAAAGCGGTCTAGGTGAAGCAATGCCGAGTTCGAGCCTCACCTAAAGCACCCAAAGCATTTTACTGCATATCGCACTGTGTATGTGACAAATTTGAAAGTAAAGCTTAAAATTTTACTTCTGCTTGGGTTTGTTTTCGTTATATTTTTGATGTTTTCGCTGATAGTCAAATTGGCATAACAAATTGATTAATGGCGCATAATATCTGGAACAAATATCTGCCCATATGGATCAGTATTTCTTTAGTCATTTAACCAGCATAACGTCCCACATCAAAGATCTGATGGGGCATCAATCACTTATCACAACTGTGAATAGATAAAGACTGATTTACACCGGGGTCCTTTTGTGGAGAAGCACATTGTCCCGGAGGCGGTCCGGCCTCCGCAGAGTTCGATGTCTCGCCGGCGTGCGGCTGGTAAGGCGCAAGACGGTCTCGGTGGAGCAACACTCGCGCCCGCCCCGCAAACCGCACCCGGTAGATGAACTCAGCGAGCTGAGCGATTACCGTACAGGGGCCCACCCAGTGAGACATGAGCTTGGGTGAACGCCCTCTCTTCCTTCCGGAGGAACACACCCACACCTGCTCACCAGCAGCAAAGCCTCGCCCCTGGTTGTGAGTGTCCACGCCCACACGCTCCACAGGTGCCCCCACCCGAAAGTCCTGCAGCAGTGCTCGCGAGCGGTGGGTGTGGCCCTTCTTTTCCGTGTAGTGGACAAAGCGTTCACTGACCAGCGGCGGCGCAGGTGAAACGACTGCGGGCGATGCTCTCGGCGAGGGAGTAACTCAGCACACACGCTCTTCACCTCGCTCGCAGTACCGACGACGCACTTTGCTGCCCGGATGTTCACCTGCTCGTTCGACGGCTGCTGGGGTACGGTGTCCCTCAGGTCTAGGAACGTTGCCTCGGCATCGCCGCGAAACCCCAGAGACTTTTTCGTTGTCTAGCCGTGACAGGTAGCCCTGTCGCTGGCTAGATTCACCTACCGAGTGCCCCCGAGCTGCGGGCGGTCGCTCGGCTCTTTCGCCGTGATACACCGCAGTTGTGGGTTCAGCACGCTGTGCTGCGCATAGCACCTCGGTAAGGGAAGCTGGTGCTGCTAACCTGATGTGCTCACGGAGCCGCGGCGGTCGGAGCCCTCGAAGAAAAGCGCGATACGCTAGCTCTTCCTGCTTATTGGGCTCGCACTCTGGATAGCCCTGGCACGCCAGGCCTCTTAAGTCCATGGCGAACGTGCCCAGTGGCTCAGACGCGCGCCGCTCGCGGACCGCCAGCTCCTCGCACGCTGCTTCTTGACGGTCACTGGCACCGAACCGGAGGTGAAGCGACTCTCGGAGCTTTGCCCAGTCCTTCCGCTCATCGGCCCGGAGATCTTCCAATGCCCAGAGCGCGTCGCCCTTCAGCGAGAGTGCTACCCTTACAGCCGTTTCTGCCGAAGACCAGCCTGCGAAGTCGGCGGCTAGCTCCACTTGGGCGAAAAACGCGTAGGGTTCGATGGCGCCATTGTAGGAGGGAAGGCGCAGCTGCAGCGCACATCGCCGTCACGGAGCTGTAGCTTGCTCCGGCACTTGCGCAGCATCAACGTTGGGCTCCGTTCCGAGATCCAGTGCCGGGATCCTCATCTCGCTGTTCCACTTTCGTTGTGCCGCTTTGCTGGCACTGGTTCCATCCGGGAGATGCTTCTTCTTCCGGAGTCGTGCTGCAACTCGGCTGCCCCCCTGAATCTTTCGCAGGTCCTCCGCCGTTTGCTCCAACTCGAAAATCTCCATCCCACTTCTGACACCAATGTAGCGTTTTTCGACGCTAGCAGGGATCTTGGAGTACGAGTGAGCTTACTGTACTTGCTCCCCAATGCAAATGGCTGGGGAGTAGTTTATTACTCTCAGCACAAGCACACATACACAGGTCAAGCACACACACATACACACCCCCAACTTGGCCGAAGCCACTAACCTAAACACTCTTCTCTCATGGTAGACAGAGAAAACCCCCGCAAAGCATGACGGTCGTCAGCCGCCGCCCCGCCCATGCCATATATATATATATACACAGTATAAAAGATTAGGTCCTGCCCTTAATTAATTAATATTATAATTATTTTTACATAGTATAGTATACAGTAGTAGTATAGTTACTGGACTGACACGACCGAAACTAGCTATTTCATTTAGTCTTTCTAAAATCAACCCATCTATCATTTATAATCAGAAAACATAAAACATATGATCTGTTCAATAGTCCATCTGTTTTAATTTAGTTTGTTTTTTTATTCATAAGAAAACCTTTCAGTTTTGTAAATATTTTAGTTATAGTGTGTTAAGTCTTACTTTAGATTAAACGTTTTTGAGAATTTGACCATCCAGCTTAGATAAATGTTATGTCATTGATTGATAAAATCTGGATTAAGGATATTTTATTTTATTTATTTTATTTTCCCCCCTGAGGGATTGCCACCTTATTGTGGTCAGGGGGTTTGTGCGCCTCAACACAATTCAGCAAGAACAATACTGTTACTATACGCCCAGGGAAAAAACAATGCTCAAACATGATGCCCCCTTCAAATTTCTCTGACCGTCTTTTGTCTTTTATTTGTCTAGTATTCTCAGTCACCTTTTATATTAAAATATTAATTTTTCAAATATCAAAACTATTAAACATGGAACAGTTTAAGTCTTTGTTTCTCCCAAAGTACTGTATCAGTCATTTTGCAGTTCTGTGTTCAGAATATACAGTAGACCTGACCAAACATCATTCTAAAGCTGTTGGACTGTGACGTCATCCCTCCTACAGCTCCCTCAACAGCTTGTTCAGGCTCCTCCAGTACTGTAACTCCAAAAGTCCAACCGTCAGCCGTCTGACCCCCCCAATCCTCCACAGCGGAGCTCTGCTTAAAGACAACAGGAGAATTTAGTGAAGACAAAGATAAATAAACTTTACAGAACATATAGTTCTAATAAAAATAAAAGATATTAATAAACCTATTTACCACAGAGGGTGTAAAATACTGTTTTGGGAATTCTGGAATGTAAATAAACTGCCTGTGCTAATGTTAACCAGTGATCTTTGTTAGTGTTAACCGCGGTCTGTCTGTATTATCATCTGAATTAAATTAACCGAGAATTTACTTAATGCGCTTTTCATACAAATAAGTTAAGCGATATAACACTCGTATATGAGCATTAGTTCATCCCTGAAGCCAAACTATAACTTACTGAAGCCCCTCATACCTCCCCCCCTTCACACACACACCTCCCCTCCTCCTTAACTGATAAACACTTCAGTGTTTTTATTCAGCTCGTTAACTAAGCGCTCGCGCTACCGCGGAAAGTCCCGGACAAAGTGGATAAAATATAAACCGGGTTATGAGCGTTACTAGCTCCTGTACAGCTCCCCTCAGTCTGTGTCCCTCAGGAACTGCATCACATTATATTCCAGTCACAGAAATAACCTGCACATTAACTCTTAACCAAAGAATAAATAACCGCTCAATTTATCCAGACAACACACGGTGAGATTCTCTCAGTATTTACAGAGAGCACAAACACTCTTCATCGGGTAGTGCAGCTCTTGTAATAGGGACATTAATAGTATTTTCGAAGCTTGAGCATCTTTTTGAGTTAAAGTGGAGTGACATTGTGAGTGTGTAATATTAACTCCAGACTTGGTAAACAGACCATTAAGTTATCTAAAGTCATATCTGACCGCTGCTGGTGCTGCCAGTGATATTTAAAACGACAAATAAAAAAATTTAACTGGAAAATAAACTGTAAACTACCCCAAACACATTTTATAAAATAAAACATCACTTACCGCGAATTAAGCCGCCATCTTCATCTCTGTAGTTTGGCAGCGTCAGTTCGGCGGGGGTGGGGGCGGGTTGTTAAAATCACGTGATTGCAACTCAGCGCAGCTGGCTTGTTTTAACGTGTTCTTGAGAACGAAGCGCCATCTAGTGGTGGCACCAGGTAAATGAATAAATAGGGCTTGAATGGGCGTGTTTACTGTGAAATCTTGACACGCCTTTCTGGCAGAAAAGTGAGGGGGGATTACGGCGTGCATAGGGCAGTTACACGACGTTTGCACGTCGTTTGCACGTCGTTTGCACGGTCGCGGCTATTTGGCGTGGCTCCCACTGTATAGAAAGCTTAAAGTGTCTACTTTTAAATGATGCAAGTCACAGTGAAAGCAAATAATCTCTTTTTATGTAATCCGTATGAAAGTAAGGAGTGGTACAGATTCTCCTATATTGGCTCATTACAGCTAATGCGCTCCCGCCTCCCTGCGCGTGCGCTGTTCATATGGAAATGAATTGAGGTGAGCCAGGTAATCATATACACGGCCCCATGGCATAAAACAACAAGCTTCATCATACAGTTACTTACTTTTTCTGCACGTTTGAATTATGTCACGTTACACGGGTGAAGAAGCACTTCAGATGATTCTGGACAGCGATGAAGAACTTACTTTCTCATCAGAGGAAGAGCAAGACTCAGGAACGTCTTTATTTTGAACAACGTCTGGACTCAACGGAGGATGTAATTCCTGACGAGTAAGTCTTTTCTTCTCACCATCATTGCTCTATATTTTATATGTACATTTGGAAAATACTAAATGCCAGCAAGAGTAAAATTGGTTAAAAAAAGTTTTATATATATATATATATATATATATATATATATATATATATATATATATATATATATACACGTTTTGTATTGTTTATACCGTGTTTCAAATGGTCAAATCAGCTGTTGTTTGCGAATGATTGTATGCGCGTCCATTCTTCAAGTTTCAATTTAGGACTGTGGCTGCATCACCGGCGCCGTGCACAAGAAAGACACGCAAGTGTCATTCAGTTTCGAGTTCACTGGAGAACCACGAGTAAGTGCACATTCAGTATATCATAGATGTTAGTTAAATATAACTATATTATATAAATATATATTATAAAATAATATAATAATATTGTATTATATTCATCATAGTAAGCTGTAGTGTATTGTAGAAAAAATGTAGTACAGTATTGGTAAAGTCATTTGTAAAGTATTGGTAAAGTATTGTCAGCTTTACATGTTCTGGTAATTACAAAAAGCTGTTGTTTTCTATAATATAATATAATGTTAGCTATATTTTCTGTTATAGTGGCTGTATTAATGCTGCTAAAAAGTCAACTTTGATTGTTCCTAATAAACTGTTTAACTGAACTCGCAAATTAATCTCAAGATTTTTTGTGTGTCAAATACATTCTCAAATAACCTAAACACTGAAAATATATAAACTTATTTTATCCTCAGATTATTTCTTGTAACTCTCCTCTCTCAGTCACATACTTGTCTGATGGCTCATTATGCAGATCAGTATGCAGGCCTTTGTCTTCTCAGGTGTGAATCACTGCATTAGTAATGATAGTTCACGCCTTCTCGCATAGACCCTTTACACTCAAAAAGTGACTTAAAAAGTGTTAATCACTATATTGTTTTCTGTGAGCAAGTAAACAAGTTCATTATCACATCATTTTGAAGCAAAAACACTAGTCCACCAGCCCTTGTGAAACAATGTCTTGTGAACAAATGTTCTGTATGAGTTTCATGGCCTTATTTCAGCTACTTTTTTTCCACAAAACTTACTAACCACGCATAATATTTTTTTCCTAAAAATGCAAACACATACATTCATTTTGGTCATGTATTATTGTAGAACAGTTTGTGCTGATTACAAGAAAAATACAGGTTGGTCAATAATATATTATGAGTAGCTGAAAAACCACAAATATCAGAGCATGTCCAAACATCTCAAGGGCCAAAAAATCACCTCGGACCCCAGAGGGTTAATAGACGACACTTTGCATTATTTTATAGGACCAAAATTTTTAATTGTGTAGAATTTAGAACACAGTTATGAGAGTTAAAAATTAAGTGTGTTTCTCTATATAATCCTCTGCTACCTAAACACGCTAATCCCAGTGTTTCACGGTTGCTTGGTTACTATAAAGGTGGAAAGTTTTCTCAGTACGCTGGAGCTACGAGGTTACGTCCTGTCTATGTTCGTGTCATGTCTAAAACTCTGGCCTCCCAGAAATTCCTTTAATGACCCAAACTTGTGTAAATGGCTTGAAGCAAGGTCAGAACTGTATGTGGGATATGGCAATAACGCCCACCAGAATGTGTTCACTACTCGATTAAGTGTACCACTACCGCACAAAAATTGCACCAACTTTTGTCCATTTTAAAGGATCAGATGTTTCATTGACTGAATGTTCACGGAAACTACTGCAATGCCCGGATCGTCATCCATGGACCCACAGCTTTCTTTAAAATGTTTGCACCACTCAAATGTTTTACTGAAACTAAGATTCTTATAACCATACTGTGCCTGATGTCTTCTGTAAAGGTCAATTGATTTTATGCTTTCATTCACGAGACATTTCATAACAAGTCCCGGTTTGACATGCATGCCGTTCATACATAAATGTTACAAGTATGTCTTTTGTACTATTTACCCCACTGGCTTTGTGCCCCTGGCTCATAAGGAAACTTCTCTGAGAAAGGATGATTTGAATAGCAAACTGATACTCCACCTTGGGTTTATTTAGATCATACGAAGATAAAAGGGTCTTTGAAATTACATATGTTTTTTTTGTTTGTTTTTTAGCTCATTTGCTTTTAACTGCTTTTTAGAACTGGTAATTTAGATACTTATTCTTACAAACCACAAATAGCAAACTACTACTGATACTTCTGGTAATTTATTGTTAAAAAATCATAAATGATAGTGTCAGTACTACTACATGTTGAGTAAATGCTTGAGTTAAACCAAATTAAATAATTTCATACATCTCTCTCTCTCCCATACTCTATATCATTTATCCTGCAGTTCATTGTATTGCACACAAGCACACACACTCTCACACACAAGGAGCAGTTTGAAAGCAGTCTGCATCCTCCAAATGTCTTTGGATTATGTAAGAAATCCCACCAATAAGAGGAATCCGGAGTACCTGGAGAAAACCCACCAACACAGAGAGAACATGAAAACTCTACGCATACAGCGCTAAGGCAGGAATTGAACCCTCAACCTTGGAGGCGCGAGGCCACTGTGCTCATGGAGGGCCAACATGCTGCCATAATTATAATAATAGTAATTATTATATGTAAATGTAAAGACCAAAACATGTTGAAAAGCAATGCCCCATATTATGTGACACCATAGCATTCACACTTGATATGGATAGGTTGTGGTGGTTATAGTTGTGTATTTGTAAGCTGTGGAAATGATTCATGCTGAATGTATAACCTGTGAGAGTCCCTTTGGATAAGAAAACTCAGCTTTTCATGTGCCTGATAATGCTTTATACAGTATTAAGCAATTAACACAAGCAATCTTAGCTACCTGTAGCTGGACAACATATGAGAAGCTATATCACAGGCTAATGTGGACATCACCATTTTTCTAAAAGAATAATGACAGCTAAACTCAGAACTCAGAAAACTTTATTGATCCTGCAGGAAATTGCTTCAAACATAAGTAAAATGTCCATGATATTGTTTAGTATGTTCCATTAATATGTTTGAAAAGCACCACTGGTGGTTGGTTGGTCATTACACTCCTGAAGAACAATTGCCACCCCCTACAGTTGTATCAAGTACAAAAAACAGACATTCTATGATATTACATGTGGAGATATGAGATATTAATACAATTAGATACTTGGTTTTGAATGATGGATTATGTTTCCCACAAAAATGTCCACTAAAGAGTAAATTGTGGCATGACATAAGTAAAATTTTCTAATTATTCTGATTACATTCATTTTAGTTGTGTGAAGTATGAATTCAAAATGAATAGGCTAAAAGGGTTCAAATGGATTCTGTGATGCATATCGACTGTCTACCTTCACCTGAGCTGACCTACTACATTTATACTTTGCCTTTCAAAGTATTTTTAACCCCCCTCCTTCTTGGAATTCCTACACCACTACCAATTTTCCAATTCCTCTTTTATCCATCAAAACTTAAATGTATAAATAATTTCATATAAACCATAAACACACACACATTTATAGACAACATCTTATAAAATGCCACTGATTTATTGTGTAAAAAATGTTTATGATATTATATTAATATTTTTCTGTATAATACATCAGTTTTTTGGAGTATTGTGAGAAAGATTAATTTCACTGCCAAAGGGCTAACGATTTTAAAACTAGTTCATACTATTTCTAAAACACCTTAGGGAGTAACGCACTGATAAACCTGAGGTGAAAAGGAGTTCCACCCCATCGATGATACAGTATAAAACTCTGTGTAACCCCACAGACACTCATTCTGTTCCCACAGAACTTTGCCAGCTGTGTGCATCTTCTTCTCCTGCTTATAGCCAACATGAGTTGTAGGGACAGAGGAAGAGGAAGAGGATGGGGTCATGGTGATTGTGGACACAGGCCACATTCCCCACATCGTGGACACAGTCCTCATTCCCCACATCGTGGACACAGTCCTCATTCCCCACATCGTGGACACAGTCCTCATTCCCAACATCGTGGACACAGTCCTCATTCGCAACATCGTGGACACAGTCCTCATTCCCAACATCGTGGACACAGTCCTCATTCCCCACATCGTGGTCACAGTCCTCATAGATGGGATTCTTGTGTAAGTACTGGTCAGCAATAATACATTGTTTGTTTATGTTTATAAATGTATCTCTAAAGTGACAGTCTTTCAACTTTTTACATGCGATGATGACATTTTTGTATTCATTATACAGCTATTACATTTCAAAGTAGCCACAGAAATATGAAGCATGAACTTTCAGTTATGTGACAATTCCTATCGTTTCCATCTTTTTTCTTCACTATGTGCAATTTCTATAGCATGTACACTTTACATTCTGTAGGCCTGTTCTGCATTTTCATATAAAGGCATTTATTTTAGCTAGTACTGTGTAATTTTCTATTGTGGTCAGGTGTAACAATCTTGGAATCAAGGAAAAAGTACTTATAATGTAAAATGGGGAATTTTTGAGAGCATCCATATTAATTGTCATGTCTTTCCATACACTAGGGCGAAAAATCATTTCACGTTATGGAAGAGTCACAAATAAAATTAACAGGGGGCACATCTGGCACCCAAGTGACCATTCCACCTGAGATTTTAAACCCAGTCATCCAGCCTGTGAGTAAAAACAAATAATTACATTTAAAGATACATTAAATAGCACAATTCCATTTAAAATGCTAATTATTGATTTTGTAATTATTATGTTTTAATTATAATGTATTCATTGTGCCATAGACCATTCCCTATATCGGACAACTACCAATGAAACTAGGAATGCGACTGCATGTTGTTGGACTGGTACCTCATCATGCGAAACAGTATGCTATCATTTATTTATTGATGGGAGTCATATTAAATACACATTTATTATAAAACACAATTGAGTTTTGCAATTGGAAGGTTAGGATTATAGGATTAATGCCTTTGAAAAGCAACATAAAAAAAACATAAGAAACTAAAAAAGGATTAGGTGAACCTTTTTAAATAAGGTTGCTACTGTTCTAAATCATGCAGTCTAAAGACATTGTTGTGATAATATGCTCGACCGTCACTTTAATATTTAGTTTTTGGAACAGTAAGTTTGTTAATGCTCTTTTTTGAGTCATATCAGGAAGATGCAAATTTTCACTTGAATCTGCATTAAGAATTGTATTTAGGAGATTATTTTTTAAATTAAAGTGGGTTGGATGTATAGTATATCAAAAGTATGTAGATATTCTGACCATCACAGCCAGCTGGGGTCTTTCTCAAACTTTTGCAACAAAGACAAAAGCATACAATTGTCTAGTACATATTTTTCTGCTGTTGCTGTTAAGAATTCCCTTTAGGGGACCTGTTCCACAATGATGTGCATCAAGTTAGGTCTCTGTAGTCATAGTTTTCCATGGTTTGGGTGATGAACTGTACAATGATCTCATAGTCCAAACCATGAAATAGGCCACCTCACCTGATATTGGTTTCTGACCTCACTAATACTCTTAAAGCAGAACTGACAAATTTACAGTACTGCATCATGCTCCAAAACCTAGTTGAAAACCTTCACAGAAGAATGGAGATTAAATATAGAAGCAAAAGGGAACTACATTTGCAGTTGGGTGTTCAACAAGTAAATATAGTGTAATTAGTCACGGCTAGCAATAACAGAAGGCTCAAATCAGATAAATAATACATGAATGCATTTTATAAATATACCATTATTACAATTGTAGCTGCTGCAGATCTAATTTATTTACGTTAAATAAGTTCTGTTGATTTTGGTATTGTAAGTAACTGTTGTTTTTTCTATGCAGATTTCAAATAAACTTCAAGACAGGGGTAAAAGACAGTGATGATGTTGCTTTTCATTTCAATCCCCGGTTTGGACAGTATGTATACATGAACATCTTTTTAAATGGGAAATGGCATAAGGAGGAATTGGGTCCTGAGAAGGCCTTATTGCCAGGGACACCCTTTAAATTACTGTTTATCATCAATAGGGATTTCTATGAGGTTGGTTACTTAAAATAAATCACATATAATTACTTAAACAAAACTTTTAGGTAAAATATTAAAGCAAATATACAACTTGTCCACAGGTCCATGTAAATGGAGTGCATCTCTACACATTCAACCACCGCATTGGTTTAGAAAGAGTTACTACCCTTGGAATTGTAGGAGATGTTTCAATACACTGGTTGGGTTTTGAAGTAAGTAAACTAGTGATAATGACTTTTGTTCTATATTTAAATATTTTAAATAATACAGGGCGTGATCACTTACCCACAACCCTGTGTGGCAGTTTACTCCTAACTATCGTATGCAAATTCTGACTATGCCTTAAGCCTAATTAAACCTTGTACTGCATATAAAGTATCAATAATGATTTATTGCCTCTTTTACTCAGTTTAAAATTTTATTTTGAGCATTTGTAACTAACAGAAGTGTATTACATAAAAATATTAAGTGTTTTTTCCGTTTACCTTTAAAGATAAAAATTGAGGGAAAAAAATCGTTGACCATATTCATATAATTACAATGAATTAAAATGTGGTTTAAGGTGTGGGTACAGGGAATATAGAATTTAGTCTGTAAAATCAATAATGTATTAAAACAAATGCAATTAAAAATATATGAGTCCACTTAACCTCCCCCCCCCCTCCTTAATAAGGATTCATGGCAAACATCCAGAAGCACCTTTACCATCCCATCAGAGGTTTCAAATCCAGTCATCCAGCCTGTGAGTTAAAAAGCACACTATGAAGATAAATAAATATCTGAATAATAATTTTAATGATAATTACACAATATGTCAAAAATAAAGAAAAAGTATGAATTTATATCTTTTTTTGCTTCATGTCTTCTATGCAAAAGAGCATTCCCTATGTGGGACCAATAGCTGGAGGCATAAAAATAGGAACGCGGCTGCATCTTGAAGGGGCTGTTCCTCTAAATGCCAAACAGTATGCAATCATATATTTATTAATCTTTATTTCTTAACATTATAGTTATATTATAGGTATGTATCTGCTACTTAACCTCCTGACTACCAGGCAAAAAAAAAAATTCTAATTACTTTTCCTTTTTCCAATTGTTTGAAAGGCAATGAGCATACTGACAAGTTTTTTTTTTTTACTTTTATGTTCACAATATGTTGTGTCCACCACACTGGACAACGGAAGTTAGTATATCAGAAAACAAACCATGAACACAATAAGGACATTACAAAGAATATTTTTGTAATTTACATTTAATGTACATTTATAATGTACATTTTATAAATGTTCACTTATCATGGAAAACATTCATACATTACATTAGAAAATTAATTAAAGCATTTTTTAGGGATTCTTGTAAAATAAAACAAACATTTCAAGATAAAATTTTTATCAATAAAAAAGATTAAGCACTTACATTTTCTTCTTTACATAAAATGTCCTGGTGGTGATAGATGCCATTTTCCTAAAGGAGGAAGAGGAAGTTCGCAAAGCCCCACCCCTATAAATCTGGTATCATTTAAAAGTGCTGAATGTCCTCTTTAAAGCACAAGAGGAGTTTTTAAGTAGCATGCAGGATATGAGAGATATTCAGGTTTACAAATGTCCTCTAGAGAGGACAAATTTTAACTGCCGGTAGTCAGGAGAATATATGTAAAGTACATTTAAAATGACTTGCAATGACATATCTTCTTTTCTAATGTTGTAAATTTGTTTTTACCTATGCAGGTTTCAAATAAACTTCAAGACAGGGGTAAAAGACAGTGATAATGTTGCTTTTCATTTCAATCCCCGGTTTGGACAGTATGTATACATGAACATCTTTTTAAATGGGACATGGCAGAAGGAGGAATTGGGTCCTGAAAAGGCCTTATTGCCAGGGACATCCTTTAAATTACTGTTTATCATCAATAGGGATTTCTATGAGGTTGGTTACTTAAAATAAATCACATATAATTACTTAAACAAAACTTTTAGGTAAAATATTAAAGCAAATATACAACTTGTCCACAGGTCCATGTAAATGGAGTGCATCTCTACACATTCAACCACCGCATTGGTTTAGAAAGAGTTACTACCCTTGGAATTGTAGGAGATGTTTCAATACACTGGTTGGGTTTTGAAGTAAGTAAACTAGTGATAATGACTTTTGTTCTATATTTAAATATTTTAAATAATACAGGGCGTGATCACTTACCCACAACCCTGTGTGGCAGTTTACTCCTAACTATCGTACGCAAATCCTGACTATGCCTTAAGTCTAATTAAACCTTGTACTGCATATAAAGTATCAATAATGATTTATTGCCTCTTTTACTCAGTTTAAAATTTTATTTTGAGCATTTGTAACTAACAGAAGTGTATTACATAAAAATATTAAGTGTTTTTTTCCGTTTACCTTTAAAGATAAAAATTGAGGGAAAAAAATGGTTGACCATATTCATATAATTACAATGAATTAAAATGTGTGTTAAGGTGTGGGTACAGGGAATATAGAATTTAGTCAGTAAAATCAATAATGTATTAAAATAAATGCAATTAAAAATATATGAGTCCACTTAACCCCCCCCCCCTCCCTCCTTAATAAGGATTCATGGCAAACATCCACAAGCACCTTTACCATCCCATCAGAGGTTTCAAATCCAGTCATCCAACCTGTGAGTTAAAAAGCACACTATGAAGATAAATAAATATCTGAATAATAATTTTACTGATAATTACACAATATGTCAAAAATAAAGAAAAAGTATGAATTTATATATTTTTTTGCTTTATGTCTTTTATGCAAAAGAGCATTCCCTATGTGGGACCAATAGCTGGAGGCATAAAAATAGGAACGCGGCTGCATCTTGAAGGGGCTGTTCCTCTAAATGCCAAACAGTATGCAATCATATATTTTTTCATCTTTATTTCTTAACATTATAGATATATTATAGGTATGTATCTGCTACTTAACCTCCTGACTACCAGGCAAAAAAAAATTTAAAATTACTTTTACTTTTCCTTTCTCCAACTGTTTGAAAGGTAATGAGCATACTGACAAGTTTTTTTTTTTTACTTTTATGTTCACAATATGTTGTGTCCACCACACTGGACAACGGAAGTTAGTATATCAGAAAACGAACCATGAACACAACAAGGACATTACAAAGAATATTTTTGTAATTTACATTTAATGTACATTTATAATGTACATTTTATAAATGCTCACTTATCATGGAAAACATTCATACATTACATTAGAAAATTAATTAAAGCGTTTTTTAGAGATTCTTGTAAAATAAAACAACCATTTCAAGATAAAAATTTTTATCAATAAAAAAGATTAAGCACTTACATTTTCTTCTTTACATAAAATGTCCTGGTGGTGATAGATGCCATTTTCCTAAAGGAGGAAGAGGACGTTCGCAAAGCCCCACCCCTATGAATCTGGTATCATTTAAAAGTGCTGAATGTCCTCTTTAAAGCACAAGATGAGTTTTTTAGGTAGCATGCAGGATATGAGAGATATTCAGGTTTACAAATGTCCTCAAAAGAGGACAAATTTTAACTGCCGGTAGTCAGGAGGATATATGTAAAGTACATTTAAAATGACTTGCAATGACATATCTTCTTTTCTAATGTTGTAAATTTGTTTTTACCTATGCAGGTTTCAAATAAACTTCAAGACAGGGGTAAAAGACAGTGATAATGTTGCTTTTCATTTCAATCCCCGGTTTGGACAGTATGTATACATGAACATCTTTTTAAATGGGAAATGGCAGAAGGAGGAATTGGGTCCTGAAAAGGCCTTATTGCCAGGGACATCCTTTAAATTACTGTTTATCATCAATAGGGATTTCTATGAGGTTGGTTACTTAAAATAAATCACATATAATTACTTAAACAAAACTTTTAGGTAAAATATTAAAGCAAATATACAACTTGTCCACAGGTCCATGTAAATGGAGTGCATCTCTACACATTCAACCACCGCATTGGTTTAGAAAGAGTTACTACCCTTGGAATTGTAGGAGATGTTTCAATACACTGGTTGGGTTTTGAAGTAAGTAAACTAGTGATAATGACTTTTGTTCTATATTTAAATATTTTAAATAATACAGGGCGTGATCACTTACCCACAACCCTGTGTGGCAGTTTGTACTTGTAGTTGTACCTTGTACTGCATCTAAAGTATCAATAATGATTTATTGCCTCTTTTACTCAGTTTAAAATTTTATTTTGAGCATTTGTAACTAACAGAAGTGTATTACATAAAAATATTATGTGTTTTTTCCGTTTACCTTTAAAGATAAAAATTGAGGGGAAAAAATGGTTGGCCATATTCATATAATTACAATTAATTAAAATGTGGCTTAAGGTGTTGGTACAGGGAATATAGAATTTAGTCAGTAAAATAAAAAATGTATTAAGATAAATGCAATTAAAAATATATGAGTCCACTTAACCTACCCCCCCCCCCCTCCCTCCTTAATAAGGATTCATGGTAAACATCCAGAAGCACCTTTACCATCCCATCAGAGGTTTCAAATCCAGTCGTCCAGCCTGAGTTAAGAAGCACACTATGAAGATAAATAAATGTCTGAAAATTATTTTAATGATAATTGCACAATATGTCAAAAATAAAGGAAAAGTATGAATTCATATATTTTTTTGTTTTATGTCTTTTATGCAAAATAACATTCCCTATGTGGGACCAATAGCTGGAGGCATAAAAACAGGAGCTGCAGACGCGGCTGCATCTTGAAGGGGCTGTTCATCAGTTTAGCGTCATTTAGAGTCAACATTCCATTATACCTTACATTATGTAGCTCTAGTTAAAAGTAAAATGACAAGATATAAGAAACTCGCTCCCTGGTATAATGACCACACACGCACTTTAAAACAGACCACTGCAAAATCATCAACCTGTGTATTAGATCCTATTCCGACACACTCAGGACTTTGGCTTTGGCTAAATGACATTAAGAAATCAGTATTTGGTGGAATATTTTCATGTGTTTTGGCTCTCCACCAGTTTTTCACATTGCTGTTGGGTAATTTTATACCACTTTCTTTTTGCAAAAAAGCAAACAGCTCAGCTTTAATTGATGGTTTTATGACCATCCATCTTTCTCTAGATGACATTCCTGAACATCTCCCACTCGACATTCCCATTCATTATATAATGTACACTATACCAGGGTCTGTCTGTAACTTAAGTTACAGAGTCTTCCCTTATAAACTAAAACTTGCTGTACATCGCAGTACAAAAAAATTCAATACCCACTAGAATTAATTGCTACACATACAGTATGAAAATATACAAACTATTAGGAAAATAATGAAATGTATTGTCATGTATATTTTCAGCACAATTTGAGTAAACCTAGGTGATACACAGTACAAAATGCAGTGAAATGCTGCCAATGACCGCCAGTGACCTTAAGAAATAAAATAAAAACTTGTATGTAAGGAATAAATATGAATAAAGAAATACTAAAGAAAATAAATTTAACTATTAAAATAAACTGTACAAATAAGGGCATGATAAAAAAATATTACAAAATATAGAAATATAGAAATATTTGAAAGTGGCAGTGGTTGTGCAAATATGCATAAAAAGTGACTTATTAAAGTGTCTTGTGCAATGGTCCAGATATATAAATATGTAGTGCGAGTGTGTATGAATGTATCCATGATTGTCCAGTAAATTTTGGTAGTTTAAAAAGATATTGTTAATCCTGTGTGGTGGTGTGCTTCGCCTGCGGGAAGAAGCTCCTCCTCAGTCTCTCCGTGTTAGCCTTCAGGGAGCGGAATCGCTTCCCAGACCGCAACAGAGAAAACAGTCCATTGTTGGGGTGGCTGAGATCCTTCACGATCTTCCTGGCTTTGGTCCAGCACCGCTTGCTGTAGATCGAGTGCAGGTCAGGGAGCTTGTAACGCTTGGATTTATAAAACCGCTTGGTTACAAAAATACGGATTCGGGAATCTAAACAGGGGCTTGAAAACAATACTTCCGGTATTGCGCAACCGCAGCTGGACAAAACACGACGCGACACCAAACAATTATAATAAATTAAACCAAGTGTATTATACAGACGGAATAAAGAAATAAACAAACACGGTGCACCACAAACCAATATATACAAATATAATACAAATATAATACAAATCGAAAAAAGAGTGTGTGTGATGTATGCGGGTGTGTGAGTGTGTGTATGAAAGTCCAGTGTCTGAAAAACGGCAAAAGGTATGAATGGGTGGAGTTGGAGAGATGGCTCGATCTCACCAAATGACGATGGTAGGTCTGGGAGATCGAGAAACGGAAGGAGCTGGGTACTGAATGAAATTAAACCAAAATAATCCACAATCAGTCTCTCAGTCTCTCTCAAAAAGCAGCGCGCTGTCATCATCTCTCCGTCCCGGCCTCAATGCCGGTTCCGGCTTTATGCCGGATCATGTGACCCACGTCACTTCCGGGTTCCTTTGCGTCGCGATCGCGCATGCACGGGAACTTGCCCGGTGACCAAAACACTGTCAATGGGGGAAAATAAACCACTAGGGCACGCCTTCGGCCACAGGTGAGCAACATTAGCTCCACAACCAATTCCCTGCGTATGAAAACGCCCCTTTTGTGTGGCTGTGCTACATAGACCCCCCCCCCCAAGCCTCCGGCGTCTGAGGAGAATGTCCGCACAAGCACTTTAAATTCGCCACACTGTAATCCTCGGCTTTTTGTGGGTATCCCCAAGACCTTATGTATTTTTTCGGTCTTTTTCTGGGTTTTATCTCTGCTGGACCCTCCCACTGGGGCACTCACCTTGCAGAATCTCTTGTTGTGGAGGAGGGAGGTCGAGTTTGGATCCACACCAAGTCTCCCGGTTGAAAGTGCGCTGCTTCCCCCAGGGTATTGTGACATCTGGCTTGTCTGGATCTCCGGTGTTCTGCTCTTTGTTGGCCCTCCTCCATGATAGGTCTCTGTCGGGGTGTTGATGTATGTCTTATCTTGTGTCGGTGGCACATGCTGCAAGCTCTGGTATAACGCCACACGTCCTTCCGCACAGTCGGCCACCACGCCACCTCTAATAACCTCAGCAGGGTTTTCAGTTGTCCCCAGTGTCCTCCCAGTGGATTGTCATGATAGTATTGAAGGAAACTCTTTATTAGAGACTGGGGAACAACGAGCTGAAATTTCTCTCCTTTCTTTACCGGTACCCGGCGATATAGCACGCCCTGACAACCTTCGAAGGTGACCCTTTGATCTTGTATGCCTCTTTGATGATCTTTGGAGAGCAGCTTCGTGATCGTTGGGTCGTTCTGTTGGGCGTTGATGATCTCGCTCAGGTCTCTCGGGAAGCTGGAGGCCTCTTTAGTGGACGTGGTGGGTAGACGTGGGGTGTCAGCTCCATTCAGCGGCGGGGGTGCTCGGGGTATGGCATCTGGACCCGGATTAAAGTGGTCCTCGCGATCATTCTCTCCCCTAGCGCCTCTCTCCACCTGTTGTTCCAAGGTGCTCGCCGCTCCTCTTAACACCACTCTCGTGTTGCTGTTCTCCAGGGTTCGCCCCTTCTGTTCTTCCTCGGAGCTATCAGGTTTCCCCATGAGACAGAGGGCGGGGTGATCATTGGCGGAGTCTCCCAGGCGTTGCTGTGGCCGCTGTACCGGAGACCTCAGGTTGTCTTCCTCTTCGTCGAGGTCGTCATCCAGTATGAATGCTGCCGTGAACGCCTGTTTAAAAGATTGCCAGTCCTTCACCTTGCCCTTCTCCGCCTTCCACCAACTGAGAGCCGGCCCTCGGAGAACTGAGCCGAGGGTTCCCAGTAGCTCTGGTCAGGTCAGGGGTCTGATCTCCAGGTATTTCTCTGCTTGCTCGATGAAGTTCCTCACCTCAGCTGTCTCTGACGCGTCGCAGAAGGCTGGGAACTCCACACAGATGGATGGATGATCATGCAGAGAAGAAGAAAGTGGGGAGGAGAGCAGAGCCGAGGAGTGTGCTGGAACACCAGGAGGAACGTCGGCGATGGCATGAGTGCTTGGTAGCTTCACCTTGGCCGTCACTGTAGTGGTTGGAGTGCTGGGCAGATGTGGTGCAGGAGATGGAGGGGATGCAGGGGTGCAGGCCTGTAACCTGTGTGTGGTGGGCGTACTAGTGAGACGCAGTCTCTTCATCCGGTTTTCCCAGATGACGTCCCGTCGCAGAAAACAGTCAACGATGGCTCTCTCCATTTTTTCGAGAGCCTCCTGGCAGTAGCGCTGCAGCCCTTCCAGGCTCGCGTCCACTGCGTCACGCAGACTGATTTCTCGGTTGAGACTGCTGTCCATGGATTGTCTATATTCCTGCTCCATGGAGCTCACTTTATCAGTAAGCGCCCCCAAGTCCCTCTTACATTGATACAGTTCTTTTTGTAGTGTGTGCACTACTTCAATATCAGACCCATGAACAATAATATCATTATCATCATCATTGTCATTATCATGGTTATCGGATATATATAAAGAACTAATCAATGAAGTTAAGTCTTTTGTAGGGTTACGGCGTGTATTAAATGCATCCTCTACATCTACCGGCATGTTATTATGCACTACACAGTCGGCCTTAGCAGCACTACTAGCATTAGCCTTAGCATTAGCACTAGCATTAGCGTCCATCTTGTTCAGCCACATCACACAAAACCGGAAAATATCCCTAAATACAGATTCCCCGTGCGTACGGGCCACCACTATGTAACGCTTGGATTTATAAAACCGCTTGGTTACAAAAATACGGATTCGGGAATCTAAACAGGGGCTTGAAAACAATACTTCCGGTATTGCGCAACCGCAGCTTGACAAAACACGACGCGACACCAAACAATTATAATAAATTAAACCAAGTGTATTATACAGACGGAATAAAGAAATAAACAAACACGGTGCACCACAAACCAATATATACAAATATAATACAAATATAATACAAATCGAAAAAAGAGTGTGTGTGATGTATGCGGGTGTGTGAGTGTGTGTATGAAAGTCCAGTGTCTGAAAAACGGCAAAAGGTATGAATGGGTGGAGTTGGAGAGATGGCTCGATCTCACCAAATGACGATGGTAGGTCTGGGAGATCGAGAAACGGAAGGAGCTGGGTACTGAATGAAATTAAACCAAAATAATCCACAATGAGTCTCTCAGTCTCTCTCAAAAAAGCAGCGCGCTGTCATCATCTCTCCGTCCCGGCCTCAGTGCCGGTTCCGGCTTTATGCCGGATCATGTGACCCACGTCACTTCCGGGTTCCTTTGCGTCGCGATCGCGCATGCGCGGGAACTTGCCCGGTGACCAAAACACTGTCAATGGGGGAAAATAAACCGCTAGGGCACGCCTTCGGCCACAGGTGAGCAACATTAGCTCCACAACCAATTCCCTGCATATGAAAACGCCCCTTTTGTGTGGCTGTGCTACAAGCTCGGTGCGGATGATGCGCTCAGCTGATCGCACCACCCTCTGTAGAGCTCGTCTGTCCTGCATGGTGCTGTTTCCAAACCAGGTCGTGATGTTACCCGTCAGGATGCTCTCTATGGTACTGGAGTAGAAATTCCTGAGCACCTTAGAGGGCAGTCTGAAGTCTCTCAAGCGTCTGAGGTGGTAGAGACGCTGTCGGACCTTTTTCACCACGGTGTTGATGTGACAGGGCCATGACAGGTCCTGCGTGATGTGAACACCGAGGTATCTGAAGCTGTCCACTCTCTCCACTGGGCTCTTGTTGATGATGGGGGTCTGGTAGTTCCTCTCCTGCTTTGTACTAAAGTCCACTATCAGCTCCTTTGTCTTGCTGATGTTCAGGAGGAGATCATTCCTCTGGCACCAGTTCTCCAGATTTCCAATCTCCTCTAGGTAGGCCGACTCATCATTGTTGGTGATCAGGCCCACCACGACAGTGTCGTCAGCAAACTTGATGATGGCGGTGGAGTTGGTAGTGGCCACGCAGTCGTGGGTGTACAAGGAGTACAGCAGGGGGCTCAGAACCCTGGGGGGCTCCAGTGCTGAGAGTGAGTGAGGCTGAGACGTGTCCGCCCATCCTTACTGCCTGTGGTCTGCCAGTCAGGAAGTTGGAGATCCACAGACACATAGATGAGCTGCGTCCCACGTGCTCCAGCTTGGTGGTGAGTGTGGAGGGAATTATGGTATTAAATGCAGAGCTGTAGTCGATGAAGAGCATTTTAACATAATTCCCTTTCCTAATGTCCAGGTGAGTGAGTGATGTGTGGAGGAGATGAGAGATTGCATCATCTGTGGAACGGTTCTGACGGTATGCAAACTTCAGAGGGTCCAGTGTGTCGGGTAGTGAAGAAATGATGAAGTCTCTGATAAGGTGTTCAAAGCACTTCATCACTACTGAGGTGAGGGCTACAGGGCGATAATCGTTGAGAGAAGCAGCATGTGGTTTCTTTGGGACAGGAACAATTATGGACTCTTTGAAGCATGTGGGGATCACCGACTGAGATAAAGAGATGTTGAATATCTCAGTGAACACAGGTGCTAGCTGGTCTGCGCAGGCTCTGAGAATGCGACCTGAGATGCCATCTGGTCCTGCTGCTTTCCTGGTGTTCACTCGCCTGAAGGCTCTCCTCACATCGTGCTCGGAGATGATGAGAGCGTTTCCGGTGCTGGCAGTGTCTTCCTGTCTGCAGCCGTTAGTGCTGCTAGCATGAGCGCCGTCACCATTAGCGCCGCTAGCATTAGCATCGCTAGCGTCTTTAACTGCAGCCTCGAAGCGAGCATAGAAGGTGTTCAGCTCGTCTGCCAGAGTCGCGTCTGCGTTCATCATACCGGATGTTGGTGCTTTATAATCCGTGATTGTTCTCAGTCCCTGCCACAGGCTCCTAGAGTCACTCTGTTGAAGCTGCTTCGCCTCTTTCACCGCCTTCCGGACGTTATATGACGCAGCCTTGTATGGTTCCATGTCCCCCGACGCAAGTCCCGTGTTATAGGCGGCGGTGCGAGATCTCAGAGCGTCGCGGATGGTTTTATCCACCCACGGCTTCTGGTTGGGAAACGCTCTGATAGTCTTTTTCTCCACGTGTAGCTTCTCTTCTCCGCTAGCTTCCCAATAAATCCCACAACCGCTTCCGTAAACACGCTGACGTCATCATCGGAGCTGTTTCTGAACATGTCCCAGTCTGCGTCATCGAGTGCGTCCTGTAACGCGGCCACCGATTGGTCCGTCCAGCGCGCGACCTGCCTCTGAACCAGAACTTCCTGTTTCAGCCTTTGTTTGTATTTTGGCATGAGGAAGATGGTGGCGTGGTCGGATTTACCAAATGCTGGACGAGATTGTGCCTTGTAGCCGCTCTTGACTGTAGTATAACAATGGTCCAGTGTCCTTTCGCCCCTGGTGGGGCAGGTGATGTGCTGATAAAAGTTCGGAGCTGCGCGTTTGAGGTTGGCAATATTAAAGTCCCCCGCCACAATAAGCGCAGAGTCCCGGTGCTGTGTCTAGTGCTGTGTGAGCGCCTCATGCAGCTCGCATAAGGCAGTGTCTGTGTCCGCTTGTGGTGGAATATAAACGGCGCTGATTATGACCGATGTGAACTCCTGGGGAAGATAAAAAGGAAGACACATGATGGACAGTAGTTCCAGGTTTGGTGTGCAGGAGCGTGTATGAGGAACAACGCTCGCGCGGTTGCACCAGCTGTTGTTCACCATTAAACACACGCCGCCTGCCCTTGACTTCCCCGAGTCCCTCGTCCTGTCCATGCGGTGAACCGAGAAGAACTCGGCTGGCTGGATGGCGTGTTCTGGCACCGCTGGATTAAGCCATGTCTCGGTGAAGCAGAGAATGTTGCAGTCCCGAATGTCTCTCTGGAACTTTATCCTGGCCCTGAGGTCATCGAGTTTGTTTTTCAGTGACTGGACGTTGGCGAGCAGGATACTAGGCAGAGGTGTGCGGTGTGCACGGGCTCTCAGCCTGTTCCTGACGGCGGCTCGTTTCCCTCGGGCTTTGCGTCGCGTCCATTGTTCTTCCTCAGGATCTCACTCGGCCAGCTCGGATCCAGAGTTAAAAACTTTGAATTGTGAGTACATTGTATACCAATAGAAACAAGAGTGTCTCTATCATACCTAATGTACTCAATGGTGGTGATTTTGCCGGTTTAAAGCTACTGGACTTTAAAATACAAAAACAAAGAAAAGTAGGTCGGAGCAGTCGTGACGGCAGCCGACCTCACCGGCGCCATCTTGAAGATGAAGAATTTATGAAGAATTTATTTCCATTACTGCAACCAATGATATTTGGCTAGCTACTGTATTTACCTCACATTTGTTAATAAATGACACATATGTAAATAGAAATTAGAACACACATACATGCTAGCTAGCTACTGTAGTTCCTCACATGTTTATTGATTTAACAGCTAGCATGTACAGTATGGAAACAAAAATTAAAGCACACTGCACTTCAAGTGTACTGCAAGTACAGATGTGACCATTAAGACTGTGTGTGTTTTCCCGCGAGACGCCGCAATTTAGTGCGCGACTTGCCGTAAGCAACATTCGGGAATTTAAATAAATGTGTTGTGCTTCACTGAATAACCACCAGATGGCGCAAGGAAGGACTTTATCTAAAAGTCGGACCAATTACAACGAAGAATTGTTTATAATTACTTAGCCTAAAAACAATATTGTTTCCAATGCTGAAGCAAACATGAATTTTATTTTGTTTTACAACAGATCATTCATGATGAATGTGTGTATATGTGCTTCATGTTATTTTCATAATGATGAAATGAGTGCCCAAATTCATGCTTTAAATTTCCTAATAAGATTCTTATATAGTTTTTGTAATGTATTAACAGGGACAGAACAGTGAAAGACATGACAATGCCTCGGTTTAAATGGTCTTGAAATTAATTTAATTTCCTGATAGTAGGCTATCTGATAGTGTTAACTATGCAAATGTCCTGATTCGTGAATATGCCAACACGTCTTATTTAAAACGTAAAAATGTGTCGACATCATCAGAAGAAATGAATGAACATATATATGTTCAATCATATTTTATGAATATGGCGTTCTTCGGGCTTTTTATAATAATCATCTGTTTTGAATGGGAAGCTGTTGGTGACACACGATGATCGCTAGATTGCGCCTTCACCCAAAGCAAATAGTTTAGCTCCAAAATCAACTTGCACTTAGGCAATGCGCCATTCATTCCCGTGTTGATAATCAGCTCTATTTTATGTTTTTTTTTGTGTGACAGTGCTTTAGATTAGTTCTGAACTCGCTTCCATGAAATTAAAACAATGTAATGACCCCTCCTGAGGATATAAAGCTTTATTATTGTGTTTGAATTAATCAGATCTACCACAGCAGATAATAAACTATGCTATGTCAAACCGAAGTAAACACCACGATTATGCCTCGTTTTGTTCGGTGTTGCTAGGCAACGGGCCACGCGCCTGTTCGGGAATGTGGAAGTCATGTGTGGCCACTCAGAACTAAACCAAAGATTTTGGTAACTACATGGGGTGTAACATCTGCATGGTGACACTAAACAGCTAGACAACTTCACTTTTCCGTTATGGTAACATAAGCACCTCGGATTCCTTTTTGTTTCTTCTTGTCGGAATGATGGCTCAGTGGTAAGTGTTTCGCCTACCATGTGGACGATCCGAGTTCGATTCCCAGTCAGTGATCAATAACAAATTGGGTTTCTAAATTAAGTTGAAATTTAAATTTTTGTGTCCTATTTATATGATGTCGTCCTCGATAATGATTATAATTGTAAGTGCCATATCATACTTGTTATGAATTTGTTGTTGTGTTTATTTTATTTTATTTTATTTGTTGTTATTTCATTTATTCTACCTTGTTCTATTCATTAGTAATGCATTAAGCATTAAGTTTGTTACATAAGCCATAAGCTTTATATTTCTTAGTCACGCATCATAAGTTGACAATCGTAGGTTGGTCTGTGATGTCATTCTACTATTACATGCATTTGTGTGACTGTGATATGATTGAGAGTTTAGTTTAGATGTGGAAGGCTACGGAAACACAAGCTTTTGACCGTCAGCTAACGAGAGCTCCCGGTAAGCTAAGAATGTAAGATACAGCAACTAGGTTGTTGTAACCGTAAGCTCCCGTAAGTGGATATATACAGCAAGGGTGTTGTTATATTCGTAAGCTAAGACTGTAATTTACAAGATACAGCAAACAGGTTGTTGTAAAAGTCAGAGATTTGCAAGATGCAGCAACTGGTGTCTGTAATCACAGTGGATTTACTCAAGACGACTGTATGAAGTGTTGATTCTTTGATGCTGACAAAATAAACTACAAGAGACAAAGAGATCGGACTTCTGTCGTGTGAGTGAAACTTTGAGACAAAGCTACGCGTCAAAACTAGTGAAATAATATGACCGCATCTACAATAATAAATATATAAATAATTTTTCAGGTAAAATTTTTTCACGCTCCAGCGATATGTAATTCATACACATTCATATTCCATACAAACATAAAGCTGTTTTGAGACAATGTCAATTGATAAAAGCGCTATACAAATAAAATTGAATTGAATTGTAATGACTGATACATTTTCATTCCCTTTTCCATTAGTGAAGTGAAGATCCGTTGTTCACTAGTTCCCTACAGCGCTACAGTTTGCTACTCTGTGCAGCTGTGTGTGTACGGAGAATTTGTGTATATGTGCGCATTTCATATTTCAGGTAAATTTCAGGTAAAAAAAGATCTTTCATGATGAGTGTGTGTATGCACTTTAAATATACAGTAAACAAGAAACACTGCTTTTTGCAAAGTTAAAGTGAGTGCCGTTGATCAAAAGGCTGATAAACGCACGCGCAGATATGAGCAGATTTATCGATAAAACTGCAGACATGCTCCTCCTGAAATGCAACAAACAAATATATTGTCTATTCTGTGAAGACAACACGACAGCGCGCTCCGAGCCGAACACAAGCACCCCTCCACACCCCCCCTCCGTTTCTGTAATGCTTTCATTCACAATAGGTGTGAAGTTATCAAACCGGTTTCGTGGATGGGGGAATTGACTGTATTGGGGGTTTTAAATGTATTTCGCCAGCATAAAACATAAAATAAATAGAAAATAAAAAGTTAGATGGTACCAATTAAATCAGCCTTCGTAGTTGGATTTAATACTTTGAGTATAATTCATACATTTACTGAATATATTCAGATTTTGTAAAATTATGAAAACTGATGTCTCCTGATTTCCGTCCTCCTTCCATTTGTCAACATCACCATTCTTTCCTTGTATTCTTTCGTTTTAATCTGTGTATTTAAGTGAAATATAGTTTGCATAAAGGTCTAAAGATTCCTTTTTATTCATGGACAGGTGATGTTTCAAGACATGATTCCTTTACCTTAGTTAAATTTACACATTTACACCTTACAGCGTGGACAGAGTGAAATCTAATGCCACAAAAAGAAAACAAATTATATGATCAATAAAAAATATTTTATTTTGTCATATTTTTGTGTTCATTGGATTAAATTAAAACATAAGTATTTTTATTTCTGATATGTACATATATGTTACAATCATGGTCGTTAAGGAATGTTGTTTCTCCATTCAAGCTATTTATTTATTTATTTATTTACATACAGTAGATGTAAAAATGACCATGTTCAATAAGCTTCATTCTCTAGACAACAGGACAATGAGGTCTGTTGGAAGTACAAGTTGATGACCGAAATCTTGCATGTGAACAGAGTGCTAAGCGTGGGGGCTGGGGGTGGGGGTTCCCTACTAAAGTCCTATCTAGGGAAAGACGACAGTAGGGTGGTTTTTTTTTTACTTGAAATTTACCTGAAACTCTATGAGGCGCCGTATAGGGATTGAATCAAACTTCACTCATGCACACACAAATGAAACACTTGCATACACATATATGAAACAGGCACACATACATATATATACTACTAACTGCTCAAACTGCTACATATGAAATGCGCGCACATACACCTATTAGACGCGCACATATACACAAATTCTCCGTACACACACATCTGCACAGAGTAGCGAACTGTAGCGCTGTAGGGAACTAGTGAACAACGGATCTTCACTTCAGCGGAAAAGGGAAAGAAATTACATATCGCTGGAGCGTGAAAAAAATTAACCTGAAAAATTATTTATATATTTATTATAATCATTATCGAGGACGACATCATATAAATAGGACACGATAATATAAATTTCAACTTAATTTAGAAACCCAATTTGTTGTTGATCACTGACTGGGAATCGAACCCGGGTCGTCCACACGGTAAGTGAAACACTTTCCACTGAGCCATCATTCCGATAAGCAGCAACGACAAGTATCTGAGGTGCTTATGTTACCATAACGGAAAAGTGAAGTTGTTCAGCTGTGGTAGATCTGATTTATTCAAACACAATAATAAAGTTTTATATCCTCAGGAGGGGTCATTACATTGTTTTAGTGATGTTTAGGTGCTTATGTTACCATAACGGAAATGTGAAGTTGTCTAGCTGTTTACTGTCACCATGCAGATGTTACACCCCGTGTAGTTACCGAAATCTTTGGTTTAGTTCTGAGTGGCCACACATCAATTCCACATTTCCACATTGCCGAATAGGTGCGTGGTCCATTGCCTAGCAAAACGATGCATAATTGTGGTGTTTACTTCGGTTTGACATAGCATAGTTTATCTGTTGTGGTAGATCTGATTAATTCAAACACAATAATAAAGCTTTATATCCTCAGGAGGGGTCATTACATTGTTTTAGCGATAATTTCACGGAAGCGAGTTCACAACTAATCTAAAGCACTGTCACACTAAAAAAAACATCCGAGAAGTTCAGAAGATTCAAATTGAATGAATGAACTAATGAATTTTCTTAAAACGTTATAAAATTAAGTAGAATCTAATTTAGTAGCTAAATCCCTAAATCTCCTTATAAAATATTGCTGATTATCAATGCGGGAATGAATGGCGAATTGTCGATATTTCGCCATTCATTCCCGTATTTTATATACTGTATAAAACTGCACACGTGTGTATATGTATAATGTCCAGTTTTATACATAAATCCCTATATACTGTAAACCTGTTTCCTTCCTAGACCTTTTGTACCACACTGTAAACCCTAGTGCTCAAAGTCATTAAACATACGAAGTACTGATAACTTAAATAATTACAATTAGTTCAAATTAATAGACCATGTTGAGTATTTTATATTTTTTTTTTAGTTTTGCCAACTTATTCGGGTTTACTGTGCATTAAACATTTTCTAAAATTCGTTTAAAACCGGTGTGCTTAAACCCGTGGCTTGCACTTTCACTTTACGTTTACGCTTAACTTTAATTTTTAAAATAAACACAACATACGGCAAATATATCATCTCAAAGCTTTTATTTTTTGGGTCATAAATGCGGTGTTCAGTTACATTCCTGTGTGTCCACCCTTATTTTTAACCACTGCTGGAAGGACTTTAAACAACCTATTTATGTATTTATTACATGCCTCATATGTAAGTATCTCAAACCAGAATTTTTCAATGGCAGTAATTAAATCGGATTTTGTAGTCGGTTTTGCTTCTTTTCGAATATAGTCTTTCATAGCATGCCACACCATTTCAATGGGGTTCATGTCGGGAGACTCGGCGGGTGTCTTCACCCAGTTAATTCCCTCTTCAGCGAACACTTTTCTTGCAGCAGTGTGCTTTGGGTCATTGTCCTGGAAAAAACGGTGACGGATACCGAAGGTTTCCTTAATGTATGGGGCAGCGATTCCTTTTATAATCTCCTCTTCGAAGAAAGACCTGTCCATTATTCCTTCAAAGATGACAATAGGTCCTCCACGTCTAGAAATGGCTCCCCAAACATGAATTTTAACAGGATGTTTCGGCTTGGGTTTGAACACTTGTCTCCTTGTTTTACGAAAGGACATTGTAGGAAAGCGATTCAAAGCCACTGTCGTTTCATCAGTGAAAATAACATCGTGAAATTTTTCCTCTTCATTGATCCATGTCTGAGCTTGTTGGAGACGTACAGATGTCGCCATTAAAAACGCACGTTTCGAGAAAAGGGATCCTGTGACTTGCCGCGGCTTTGCGCGGCTGCGTGCGGGAAGCTGTGAACATGCCCTTCATTACCTGTAGGGGGCAGTCGTGTTTCAGTCTGAAGTATTGTGTGTCTACTGAAGCCGAAAATGTGTGCAAATTAAACCGCGCATGCGTGTTTGGAGACGCTGTGCCCGCGCTGTGGATCAGTCGGGTGGGAATCATCACGGAGGTACAACACGGTGTGGCTACAGCTGGAGTTTGTCGTGTTCGAGGTAAGTTTAGCTTTCTTTTTTGGATGTGATTCTCACTTTCATGACTCCCAATTAATGTTCATCTTAATCTCAGGACGTACAATTAGCAATATTTCAGTTTTTAATGGTGTGGAGATTCACAAAACACCGTTTTTCGTGTAAAAACCTGAACCTACGGAGCCCCCCAGGGGTCCTGTGGTAAATAAATAAATAAATAAATAAAATAATAACGAACCGAGCGCGCGGATTAATACACCGAGATGCGTGTTTCTTACCCCCACACCTCATGAAAACGGCGTGTTCAAACAAAGGCTCGCCAGTGAGATGCCATTTCTGAACAAACTGAGTCGTGTGTGTTAAAGCATTAAATGGTAAAAGAGCACTAGCAATAAACGTTTTTTTTCTGAAGCCGAACTTTATTAATGAGTTACGAGTAAAGAACCTGTACATACAGATGTCGCCATTAAAAACCCGCGTTTCGAGAAAAGGGATCCCGTGACTTGCCGCGGCTTTGCGCGGCTGCGTGCGGGAAGCTGTGAACATGCCCTTCATTACCTGTAGGGGGCAGTCGTGTTTCAGTCTGAAGTATTGTGTGTCTACTGAAGCCGAAAATGTGTGCAAATTAAACTGCGCATGCGTGTTTGGAGTCGCTGTGCCCGCGCTGTGTATCAGTCGGTTGGGAATCATCACGGAGGTTACAACACGGCGTGGCTGCAGCTGGAGTTTGTCGTGTTCGAGGTAAGTTTAGCTTTCTTTTTTGGATGTGATTCTCGCTTTCATGACTCCCAATTAATGTTCATCTTAATCTCAGGACGTACAATTAGCAATTTCAGTTTTTAATAGTGTGGAGATTCACAAAACACCGTTTTCGTGTAAAAACCTGAACCTACGGAGCCCCCATGGGTCCTGTGGTAAATAAATAAATAAATAAAATAATAACGAACCGAGCGCGCGGATTAATACACCGAGATGTGTGTTTCTTACCCCCACCCCGAGTGAAAACGGCGTGTTCAGACAAAGGCTCGCCAGTTAGATGCCATTTCTGAACAAACTGAGTCGTGTGTGTTAAAGCATTAAATGGTAAAAGAGCACTAGCAATAAACGTTTTTTTTTCTGAAGCCGAACTTTATTAATGAGTTACGAGTAAAGAACCTGTACATATGTTCATACAGTATTGACAGCAGCTCTAATTTACTGCGGTAAAGCCAGCCGCGGTTCAGAAAAACACGGTCAAGCCAGCCGCGATTGATTTTAGTGCGCGCGCATATTACAGTGATTACGGTAGTTTCATGAACAACACAGAGAGAATGCCCCATATCTGAAAAATGCTGCAGTAAAATAGTTTCATATGTGGTGTGTATATAGTATGGGACGTCCTGAATAAGTACTGATCATTGTTTTTTTCTACTTATTAGAAATGGGGTCTTTATACCCCTTTAAAATGTAATAATGCCCCATATCTGAAAAATGCTGCAGTAAAATAGTTTCATATGTGGTGTGTATATAGTATGGGACGTCCTGAATAAGAACTGATCATTGTTTTTTTCTACTTATTAGAAATGGGGTCTTTATACCCCTTTAAAGTGTAATAATGTCCAATATCTCAAAAATGCTGCAGTAAAATTGTTTCATATTTGGTGTGTATATAGTATGGGACGTCCTGAATAAGAACTGATCATTGTTTTTTTCTACTTTTTTTTTTTATCATATAATGTGTGTACATTATATGGGATAAAAACTGACCATGGCGTTTTATACTTACTAGAATTTATTTTTTCATAGGTCTCTGAAGTGAAATAAAGGCATTTTATTTAACTTTTTTCCCCATTGTGAACATTTGTTTATTTGACCTCTCTTCCAAAGCAGACGTTAATCCTCATTATAGAAAACATTCATTGAAGAATAACTGCTACTTTGGAACAGTAAAACAAAATAAAAATCAATTCTGGTATTTAGAAAGACTAAATACATTATTTTGTCTGTTTTCTACGAATTCTGCTGTAACTTATCTACATAAAACAATTATTTGAATGGTGAATATTTAAGAAAAATATTGTAACAGACAACCGTCAAAGTCACCAATAAATAACACGGATATTAAAGCAGAAATGCAAATAAATAAGCAAGTAAAAATTGACGAGCATGTTGTATTATCTCTCAGTCCTGGGCGTCTAAATGAAAAGCGCTCTGAAAGCGCGTTGTCTCTGTGTCGGTCCTGAAACTACCGTAATCACTGTAATATGTGCGCACACTAAAATCAATCGCGGCTGGCTTGACCGCAGTTCTAATTTGTCTAAATCGCATTGCAGACAATAAAAATAAGTCGAGTCATCCTGTGACCTTGCATGCTTAATCTTTCCACACATGATTCTTGCTTCTTACTTTTTCCTTAATCCCTCGCTGATCTATCTTGTATTTTTCTAACGGTGTCAGAAACTTTGTGTTAGTAGCACTGCTTGACATGCTTGATGCCTTCCTCTTTTGTAATTTGCTTTGGATAAAGGCAAACTTACAAAAGATGAAGAAATGCCTAAATGTAGTTGTACGAATAAAAGATTATGTAATGATACAATGTAAATATTTTCACAGAAACAAAGCGTAAAGATGAGACGTGAATCTGAAGAGGATCTCTTTGATGATTGCCTGGTAAAGCATTGTTTTCTTATTAATTATACAATTTATTAATACCTTGAATATAGTGTTTGTTGTATTGGACAGAAGCATATAAATGCAAATGAATATATAAATCTGAGTAATTATTGAACGAATTTTCATGTTTGGACTAACCCTTTAAATACAAACTCAGCATTCATCATAGGATTTCCTGACACTGTAAAGGTGCAGAGTAATCTATGGAGTGTAGCCATCTCATGCCATGTTTTACAATGTTTTAGTGATGCAAGATTATTGCTAAAGCAATTTAACCCAAGTTTAGCAATCTGAAGTATATGAAGTGATGGTCATTTTTTATTATCAATTATTTTTATTATTTTTTTTTCTCTGTGAAATGAAGTCAGCACAGGTTGAAGCAATTCAGATTTTTTTTTTTGTTTCTCAAAATTAATTATTTATTTTCTTGTACATTTTATGCAGGGGGACAGACGAAGTGATGCCAGTATACACCTTCTTAAAATCCTTGTCGTCTGTGCTGTTGAAGGGGAAGGACCAGTTGGTGTATCCATAATCCTTGAAGGAGAGGAAATTTTGCAAGAATGTGGCAATAGCTCCGAGCACTGCGCTACACATTTGAGCTATTTTCAGAAAGTTCTTCTAGAACTTGATGGGATTAAGCTATCACCAAAAGTGCAAGCTTTAAAGATGAAGTTATCTTAAAACATTTCATTTGGCTTGACTACAAGTCTTTACATGTTGTGTTTCCATGTTCAGCTTAATGTTTTAATGCATTATGGTTTCAATGGCACTAGTCCAGAGTGCTGATTTGAATGTTGCAACTTCACTGCTTCCGAGGGCTATTACGTTTTAACGTTTATTCTACAGGATGTTTAATGTATTTTCTGCTGTATTTTATTTCTAAATGAATGCTGTATTTTATTTATTTATTATTTTACACAATTTTGTTTAAAACAAGTATTTCAGGCCCTGGTGCCGTGCAGTTTTTTTCTATGGATGCAAAATTTAGCTGAATGCACTTTTATTAAAAAGACAACTTGGATCTAGACTGTGAATGTCACAAATATTTGGTAATGTTGGTGAATAAACTGTTTAATTATATTTTAGTTGTGTGATTTATGAAAGATATAGATGAAATAATTACTTAAGTTTCTTTCCAAAACATAAATTAGCAATGTTTACATTATTATAGGGAGTAATATAAATTGATAAAACCAAGTTAAGAGAAAATCTCACAAAACAAAATGATAGTAATTTCATAAAATTAAGGTTCCTGCAACTTTACTTGATTATTTTAAATAAATCTAATTTGTGCATTAAATATAATTATGTAACTTTTACTTGATTTCTTTTATTGTTAATTTAATTAAGTAAATTTTACCTGACAATTACGGGTGAGTTTTACTTAGGCTGAATCACAATTCTATTTTCTTCCCCTTGTCCCTTGAAACGAAAGGGGAAGGGTATAAATATTTCCCCTAAGAAATGGGACAACACTGTTATACGTCATCATACGTTGTCGCTGGTTCCTAATGTTACGTCAGAGGACATGCGCCGATGTTTATCACACATTCCAATAAGAGAGATTACTCACTCCCAAAGGTTTTTTGCGCCGTATTTCGATTTTTAAAAAAGTTGCTCATTTTCACCACGAACACGGATGAGTCTTCGGGTTTCCTCAGCCGTCCATATACAGAATATAAATTACAAAACTGTGGTCACGTTGCAATAAGTAAGAATAGTGTAAGCAAAACAATAGTGTATGGCCGTAAGCAAAACAAACAATGCGTTATCAAATGCTCGGCAAAATGCCGTGCTACTGAACTTTCATATTTGTTTTTAGCATGCAGTAAAGTGTATGTGACATAAAAATATATATTTGTAATATTGTGCAATATGTGCTATCCGCTAGCAAACTTTAGCGATTTTTTTTGCAAACGTTTCTTTACAGAACATCACCATAAACACAAACACAAGACTAAAGGTAATATACATATAATGAAAACTTGTCATAAAAATCGTTTTTAATGGCAAAAATGACTTAACATTTATGGGTCTGTTTGCTCGAGTGAGCAGCCATGTTGAAAACTTCGCTTAGCCCTTCGTTTGAAGTGAGGTCCTGAAAAATCTTCGTTTGGAGGGCTATCTGGCCCTTCCCCCCTCCCCCTACACCTCCAACCAAAAGAGAAATGAGACACCACTACCCCTGCACGTGAACGCGTCAAATGGAAGGGTAGGGGGAAGGGTTGGGATTCAGCCTTAATATTGGAGCAATAAAATTTACTTAAAATCTGTGTCCAAATTGTTATGAGGATTTTATCAAGTAAATCTTACAAGTTCTTTTTTTCAGTGCATGGGTGAACACGATGTTTTAAGAATTTAATTATATATATATATATATATATATATATATATATATATATATATATATTTATTGTGTGTGTGTGTGTGTGTGTGTGTGTGTGACCGGTGCAACTCACACGTCCTATTCCATTGTCATTCATACTGCCGTAGTTTTTAGAGCCCTAAAAAAGCATCCGCTAGTAAGTAAGTAAATAAAAGACAAATGAATAAATAGTTTTAAATTATATATATACAGGGGCGTAGATTTAGGGTGGACGGAGCGGATGTGTCCCCACCAATATCCTCCGACCATTGAAATGTCCCCACCAATAATTTAATCCACTTTTTTTTAAATCATTCTGTCAACATTAACCTAGACACGCAGAAAGGGATAAATCACGTTCTCTCCTTGAGTCCTCCCGCCCCCAAAACACATATGAACATTTTGATTGGCTGTGCCTTTCCCTGCCATCATGTGATAGACGATTGGCTGCGTTCAGACACAAGCAGCGCCAAATGCAGTGGACCCACATTCAGTACAGCAGGCCAGGATATAGTCTGTGAATACGGACGTAAAACTAACAGCAGATTAAACAGCTAAATGTAAAAGTATAAATAAGATCCCTGTCAGTCTCCTAATCTAGTGACTGTTTGTCAGAAATCAGTATTGTGAAAGAAATTGATAAACTAATATACTAATATTGCCATATGGCTAGAATTTTGTTGACACCAATAGACAATCCACTTCAGAAAAATAGTTTTTAAAATGCATTCACTTACTTGGCGAACATTAATGATTTGATTCGAGGTTTGCACACTAAGACTCAGAAAAAGTGAAATAAAATGATTGCTGTTTAAATGGCATGTGTTTATCCTGTTTTGTCAGGTAACAGAACCTAAACACCTGTGCTGTATATCAGACAGCGATGGAGAGAGTGTAGATTACACACAGGTGCTCTCTAGTCATTAGCACTCATCAGGCAATGTCTATGGCCAACTGACTGCACTCAGACCAAAAGGGGCTGAATAATTACACACACCCCACTTTTCAGTTATTTATTTGTAAAAAAAAAAATTTTTGAAATCATGTATGATTTTCGTTCCACTTCTCGCGTGTACACCACTTTGTATTGGTCTTTCACGTGGAATTCCAATAAAATTGATTCATGTTTGTGGCTGTAATGTGACAAAATGTGGAAAAGTTCACGGGGGGCGAATACTTTTGCAAGCCACTGTAGTTGTTCTGAGATTTAACATTGTTACCAATAATAGGCTGAGGCATTCTCTGTCCATGCTCATAAGGAATCCCTCAATGTTTTTCAATTAGGGGACAGAAGCAGATCAGCCATGCTGTAGTTCAGGTGAAGAGGCGAGTTCACAGGAGGTCAATCTGAATGTTGATTATACAGTATATAACATATAATATGTGTGCGTGTATTATACATGTTGATTATACTAATATTTAGCATTATGAGGAGTGATAGGCTGAGGATGTAAGTGATTCATTAGTGTTTTTGGCAAAAGTTTTGAACTGACATTTCACTTTTTTGTCACGCTATTTCATCAGGTGGCAATGCTGTCCGGTCCTAGTGCAGTCAGAGGGGAAGAGTTAGGGTCAAAGCCATTGTTCACCCCCAAAAAAACTTTACTCACTATTTACTCCTTAAGTGGTTCCAAACTTTAATGATTTTCTTTATTTTGTTGAATACTGTAACGGTTAACCTCTAGATGGCGCCAGAGCGCCATTTGTATTTAGGTTGGATTTTTGTGTTGTAGTTTGGTTTCGGTTAAGGTTAGACTTCATTTCCCAGTTTGCACCTCGGTCAGGTGACGTAGAAGCTCACCTGAACCGAGGGAAGTTAATTTGATGATTATGTTTAGTTATAAATAGCCTGGCTGGACTCCAGTCAGGCGTCTGGCAACCGTTCATTTTACGTTAGTCTGTGTTGGAGTGTTTTTGTTTATGTTTTGTGTAATTCAAAATAAAGGACTTTGTTAACCGTCAGCTTGCCTCCGCGATCATGCCTCACACCCACGGCCGACACAGACGTAAGGGGAAATGTGACAGATTGCCAGACCTACCAAGAGGCATGGCGGAGGATCCCCTCCTGAAGTTTTTTGGGGGGGGCGCAGTGGCCATCTTGCCCGAGCTGACGAACTGGCGGGACAGCGAGGAGGAGGACTACGGCTGGGACTATAACATCGGGCTGGTAGAGGACGAGGAGGAGATGTACCGCAGCTGCGAGTACAGATTGCTGGAGGAGCAGGAGCACCTACGAGAGAGCAGCGAGGAGAGAGAAAGAGAGACACCACAAAGCTGGGAGGGCTGCAGGCTCGCCATTCGGCGGACGCCATTCAGGGGCGACGCGGCACGGGGTCACGTGGTTCCCCGCACTGGCCGGAAGAGAAGGGCGAGGAAGCCCAAGTACGGCGGTGACGAGGGGGAAAGAAAATCCCAGGCAGAGCAGCAGCAAGGAGAGGAGGAGCTCATGTGGTGGATTCCGGAGCCGGAGCGGGTGAGTGAAATGCTGGAGCATATTAAGGAGCTCCAGCAGATGATCCTCCACTTCCGGGATGACCGCGAGGCGGGCTCGGAGCTTTCTCCTCTCTCGCAGACACTCAGCAGCGAGCTAGCGTGTCAGCAGCTGCTGTCCGACGCACCCGTTTCACCGCCGCCTTCCAGCTTCGAGGACAGCAAGCCAGCATGTCAGCAGCTGCTGTCCGACGCACCCGTTCTACCGCCGCCTATCGGCTTCGAGGACAGCGAGCCAGCGTGTGAGCAGCCGCTGTACGACGCACCTGTTCTGCCGCCGCCTTTCGGCTTCGAGGACAGCGAGCCAGCGTGTGAGCAGCCGCTGTACGACGCACCTGTTCTGCCGCCGCCTTTCGGCTTCGAGGACAGCGAGCCAGCGTGTGAGCAGCCGCTGTACGACGCACCTGTTCTGCCGCCGCCTTTCGGCTTCGAGGACAGCGAGCCAGCGTGTGAGCAGCCGCTGTACGACGCACCTGTTCTGCCGCCGCCTCCCGGCTTTGAGGAAGACGTAGAACCGTCGGTGAGCGCACTGCACGCTCCCACGCCGCAGCCGAGCGCTCTGCACGCTCCCACGCCGCAGACGAGCGCAGTGACCGCTCCCACGCCGTCTACGAGCGCAGTGACCGCTCCCACGCCGTCTACGAGCGCAGTGACCGCTCCCACGCCGTCTACGAGCGCGGTGACCGCTCCCACGCCGTCTACGAGCGCGGTGACCGCTCCCACGCCGTCTACGAGCGCGGTGACCGCTCCCACGCCGTCTCCGAGCGCGGTGACCGCTCCCACGCCGTCTACGAGCGCGGTGACCGCTCCCACGCCGTCTCCGAGCGCGGTGACCGCTCCCACGCCGTCTACGAGCGCAGTGTCCGCTCCCACGCCGTCTACGAGCGCAGTGACCGCTCCCACGCCGTCTACGAGCGCAGTGACCGCTCCCACGCCGTCTACGAGCGCAGTGACCGCTCCCACGCCGTCTACGAGCGCAGTGACCGCTCCCACGCCGTCTACGAGCGCAGTGACCGCTCCCACGCCGTCTACGAGCGCAGTGACCGCTCCCACGCCGTCTACGAGCGCAGTGACCGCTCCCACGCCGTCTACGAGCGCAGTGTCCGCTCCCACGCCGTCTACGAGCGCAGTGACCGCTCCCACGCCGTCTACGAGCGCAGTGACCGCTCCCACGCCGTCTACGAGCGCAGTGACCGCTCCCACGCCGTCTACGAGCGCAGTGACCGCTCCCACGCCGTCTACGAGCGCAGTGACCGCTCCCACGCCGTCTACGAGCGCAGTGACCGCTCCCACGCCGTCTACGAGCGCAGTGACCGCTCCCACGCCATCTACGAGCGCAGTGACCGCTCCCACGCCGTCTACGAGCGCAGTGACCGCTCCCACGCCTGCGTCGAGCGCAGTGACCGCTCCAACGCCTGCGTCGAGCGCAGTGACCGCCCCAACGCCTGCGCCGCGCGCAGTGACCGCTCCAACGCCTGCGTCGAGCGCAGTGACCGCTCCAACGCCTGCGTCGAGCGCTTCTCCAGCTCAGCAGCAGCCGAGCACGCTTCCAGCTCAGCAGCAGCCGAGCGCTTCTCCAGCCCTGCCGCCGCCGAGCGTTTCTTCAGATCTGCAGCAGCAGAGCGCTTCTCCAGCTCAGCAGCAGCCGAGCACGCTTCCAGCTCAGCAGCAGCCGAGCACGCTTCCAGCTCTACAGCAGCCAAGCACTTCTCCAGCCCTGCAGCCGCCGAGCACGCTTCCAGCGCAGCAGCATCCGAGCACGCTTCCAGCTCAGCAGCATCCGAGCACGCTTCCAGCTCAGCAGCATCCGAGCACGCTTCCAGCTCAGCAGCATCCGAGCACGCTTCCAGCTCAGCAGCATCCGAGCGATTCTCCAGCTCTGCAGCATCCGAGCGCTTCTCCAGCTCTGCAGCAGCCGAGCGCTTCTCCAGCTCTGCAGCAGCCGAGCACGCTTCCAGCTCTGCCGCAGCCGAGCACTTCTCCAGCTCTGCAGCCGCCGAGCACGCTTCCAGCCCAGCAGCCGCAGAGCATGCCTCCAGCCCCGTCACCCAGCCTCCTGGATAGGAGGCTAAAGGTAGAACATTGGGTTGGGTGTCCGGGGCCTCCGGTGATGCTCCGGGAGGAGCATTTTTTAGAGGGGGGGTAATGTAACGGTTAACTTCTAGATGGCGCCAGAGCGCCATTTGTATTTAGGTTGGATTTTTGTGTTGTAGTTTGGTTTCGGTTAAGGTTAGACTTCATTTCCCAGTTTGCACCTCGGTCAGGTGACGTAGAAGCTCACCTGAACCGAGGGAAGTTAATTTGATGATTATGTTTAGTTATAAATAGCCTGGCTGGACTCCAGTCAGGCGTCTGGCAACCGTTCATTTTACGTTAGTCTGTGTTGGAGTGTTTTTGTTTATGTTTTGTGTAATTCAAAATAAAGGACTTTGTTAACCGTCAGCTTGCCTCCGCGATCATGCCTCACACCCACGGCCGACACAGACGTAAGGGGAAACGTGACAAATACAAAATAAGATATTGGGGAAAAAAGCTGAAAACATTGACTTCCGTAGCAGGAAAAACAAATACTATGTAAATCAATGATTACAGGTTTTCAGCATTCTACAAAATATCATCTTTAGTGTTTATCAGAAGAAAAAAAGAACAGCCTGGATAATATTGATGTCAAAGAGGATTGGGGGATGGGGTATTAGTTGGAGTCATAGGTAGCAAACCTACACCCTTGTGTGTGTGTGTGTGTGTGTGTGTGTGTATGTGTGTGTATATATGGAAATATAATTAATATTTTCGTGTTTAATTACAAAAAAAACAAACATTTTAATGGTTAGTGATTGTTGCAGACATTTACACTATTTTTGAGAACTATTAAGTTCTCCTTCAACGTGTCATAGCCGATAACTGCCCCTTTGAAGCCTTTGAATGGTGTTAAAAATACTTGCAAAACAAGTATTGCAGCCATACATTGGAGGGAACTTCTGAGGTGGTCAGTGATTGATGGCACGGTCGGTCGGAGGGGGTTGTGATCACACCTATAGATCTTTTGTTCTAGGCTATCGGTCAAATATCTCTCCACTTGGAAGCAAAAACATGCAAGGGATTTCAGCATCTCGACGCACATACTAAGCTGTTTATAAAGTAGACACTGTTTGTTTTTTCATTTTGTAATCTTTCCCATGTTTACCGTGTACTGTACAATGTATATTAATTTTTAAATGAATTACTGTAAATAAACTACACATTCCGTTGATTTACCAGAAATGACTTTTCTGTTTTTTGTGTGTGCTAAACTAAACTTCAGGGTCAAAGTAATAGCGATTTTATTTGAAAAGTATTATATATTTACAATGCTGATAAGTTCAAGCTTAGATTCATATATAAACTGCTTCAAAGTCTTTCCACCCCGTGACCGCTGAAATCCGACAGACGCAGGGCTCAAGGGAGGTGTGTCTGTGTGTGTGTGCGCGCGTGTGTATGTGTGTGTGTGCGTGTGCGCTGTAGGCTGTCCTATTTTCAGCAGATTTTTCCGCTACCGCAGATCAGTTTATCAACTTGTAATATATACATTTTAGGAATATATTAACATGTGCAGACATTTAAGGGTGCGTACACACACACACACACACACACACACACACACACACACATCTATCTATCTATCTATCTATCTATCTATCTATCTATCTATCTATTATATAAATACACATTTGGAATCTGCATCTACATTTTCTGTTACAAGTATAGAATTAGGTTCAGCTGAGACTCATGATCAATGGTGTTAGGGTACTTATGTAGTGATAATTAGTTTCAGCCAGATCATTAAAACTAACAATGGACTATGACACTCTTGAGAGGGGATATGAAGGTGTTATTCATTTATTTATTCTCTACAAGGGTGCGAACAACAGTACAGACCAAACTATAACTTTCTCTTATACTACTATAAAAATTCTAAATATAAACAAACAAAATACAGCTTTTTTTCCTCAGAGGTAAACGGAAAAGTGAAGTTATTCAGCTGTTTACTGTCACTGCAGCTTCTTCAAAGTCTTCCCACTCCGTGACCACTGAAATCTGACACGACACCACGTTAGGCTGCGTCTTGACTCATTTGTATACCGACGGTGATTGGATGTTTCCCGAGGGCTCAGGGGAGTGTGTGTGTCTGTGTGTGTGTGTGTGTGTGTGTGTGTGTGTGTGTGTGTGCGTGCGCGCGGGTACTTGTTCTACTGTTATAAAAACTCTAAATATAAACAAACAAAATACAGCTTTTTTTTCAGAGGTAAACGGAAAAGTGAAGATGTTCAGTGTCACTATGCAGATGTTACACTCAGTGGAGTTACCGAAATCATTGGTTTAGTCCTCATTGAGTTGCCACACATCATTTCCACATTTCACTCGCTTTTGTTCCTCTTATGTGAGCATAAACAGTGAAACATTCCACAGGTTTATAATACACCGCGGCCAAGTGAACCACGTTCCCGTCGAACGAAACGAGGCATAATCGTGGTGTTTGCTTCGGTTATGACACACCATAGTTTATTACCTGCTGTGGTAGATCTGATTATTTATTCAAACACAATAATAAAGCTTTATATCCTCAGGAGGGCTCAGTACATTGTTTTAGCGATAGTTTCACGGAAGCGAGTTCAGAACTAATCTAACCAAACCAAAAAAAAAAAAAAAACATCCGAAGCTTCAAATAGAATGAACGAACTAATGAAATTGATATATATGTAATTGATATACTGTATATACAGATGTGTGTGTGTCATTTTAATTCAAATGAACATTTTAATGCTTTCTGATACACTTATCAACTTATCCACATACACTTATCAACACAAACTCTCCGTGCACGCACACACACTACAACACTGTTATACGTCATCATACGTTGTCGCTGGTTCCTAATGTTACGTCAGAGGACATGCGCCGATGTTTATCACACATTCCAATAAGAGAGACATTACTCACTCCCAAAGGCTTTTTGCGCCGTATTTCGATTTTTAAAAAAGTTGCTAATTTTCACCACGAACACGGATGAGACTTCGGGTTTCCTCAGCCGTCCATATACAGAATATAAATTACAAAACTGTGGTCACGTTGCAATAAGTAAGAATAGTGTAAGCAAAACAATAGTGTATGGCCGTAAGCAAAACAAACAATGCGTTATCAAATGCTCGGCAAACTGCCGTGCTACTGAACTTTCATATTTGTTTGTAGCATGCAGTAAAGTGTATGTGACATAAAAATATATATTTGTAATATTGTGCAATATGTGCTATCCGCGAGCAAACTTTAGCGATTTTTTTTCCAAACGTTTCTTTACAGAACATCACCATAAACACAAACACAAGACTAAAGGTAATATACATATAATGAAAACTTGTCATAAAAATCTTTATTAATGGCAAAAATGACAACATTTATAGGTCTGCTTGCTCGAGTGAGCAGCAATGTTGAAAACTTCGCTTAGCCCTTCGTTTGAAGTGAGGTCCTGAAAAATCTTCGTTTGGAGGGCTATCTGGCCCTTCCCCCCTACCCCTACACCTCCAACCAAAAGAGAAATGAGACACCACTACCCCTGCAAGTGAACGCGTCAAATGGAAGGGTAGGGGGAAGGGTTGGGATTCAGCCTTAATATTGGAGCAATAAAATTTACTTAAAATCTGTGTCCAAATTGTTATGAGGATTTTATCAAGTAAATCTTACAAGTTCTTTTTTTCAGTGCATGGGTGAACACGATGTTTTAAGAATTTCATTATATATATATTTATATTTATTGTGTGTGTGTGTGTGTGTGTGTGTGTGTGTGTGTGACCGGTGCAACTCACACGTCCTATTCCATTGTCACTCATACTGCCGTAGTTTTTAGAGCCCTAAAAAAGCATTCGCTAGTAAGTAAGTAAATAAAAGACAAATGAATAAATAGTTTTAAATTATATATATACAGGGGCGTAGATTTAGGGTGGACGGAGGGGATGTGTCCCCACCAATATCCTCCGACCATTGAAATGTCCCCACCAATAATTTAATCCACTTTTTTTTAAATCATTCTGTCAACATTAACCTAGACACGCAGAAAGGGATAAATCACGTTCTCTCCTTGAGTCCTCCCGCCCCCAAAACACATATGAACATTTTGATTGGCTGTGCCTTTCCCTGCCATCATGTGATAGACTATGGCTGCGTTCAGACACAAGCAGCGCCAAATGCAGTGGACTCACATTCAGTACAGCAGGCCAGGATATAGTCTGTGAATACGGACTTAAAACTAACAGCAGATTAAACAGCTAAATGTAAAAGTATAAATATGATCCCTGTCAGTCTCCTAATCTAATGACTGTTTGTCAGAAATCAGTATTGTGAAAGAAATTGATAAGCTAATATACTAATATTGCCATATGGCTAGAATTTTGTTGACACCAATAGACAATCCACTTCAGAAAAATAGTTTTTAAAATGCATTCACTTACTTGGCGAACATTAATGATTTGATTCGAGGTTTGCACACTAAGACTCAGAAAAAGTGAAATAAAATTATTGCTGTTTAAATGGCATGTGTTTCTCCTGTTTTGTCAGGTGACAGAACCTAAACACCTGTGCTGTATATCAGACAGCGATGGAGAGAGTGTAGGTTACACACAGGTGCTCACTATTTAGTCATTAGCACTCATCAGGCAATGTCTATGGGCAACTGACTGCACTCAGACCAAAGGGGGCTGAATAATTACACACACCCCACTTTTCAGTTATTTATTTGTAAAAAAAAAAAATGTTTGAAATCATGTATGATTTTCGTTCCACTTCTCGCGTGTACACCACTTTGTATTGGTCTTTCACGTGGAATTCCAATAAAATTGATTCATGTTTGTGGCTGTACTGTGACAAAATGTGGAAAAGTTCACGGGGGGCGAATACTTTTGCAAGCCACTGTAGTTGTCCTGAGATTTAACATTGTTACCAATAATAGGCTGAGGCATTCTCTGTCCATGCTCATAAGTAATCCCTCAATGTTTTTCAATTAGGGGACAGAAGCAGATCAGCCATGTTGTAGTTCAGGTGAAGAGGCGAGGTCACAGGAGGTCAATCTAAATGTTGATTATACAGTATATAACATATAATATGTGTGCGTGTATTATACATGTTGATTATACTAATATTTAGCATTATGAGGAGTGATAGGCTGAGGATGTAAGTGATTCATTAGTGTTTTTGGCAAAAGTTTTGAACTGACATTTCACTTTTTTGTCCCGCTATTTCATCAGGTGGCAATGCTGTCCGGTCCTAGTGCAGTCAGAGGGGAAGAGTTAGGGTCAAAGCCATTGTTCACCCCAAAAAAAACTTTACTCACTATTTACTCCTTAAGTGGTTCCAAACTTTAATGATTTTCTTTATTTTGTTGAATACAAAATAATATATTGGGGAAAAAAGCTGAAAACATTGACTTCCGTAGCAGGAAAAACAAATACTATGTAAATCAATGATTACAGGTTTTCAGCATTCTACAAAATATCATCTTTAGTGTTTATCAGAAGAAAAAAAGAACAGCCTGGACAATATTGATGTCAAACAAATATGCCAGCAGTTTATTTCTGTTAACGAGAGGCGAAGGCATGGTTTTGTCTCCTTCATATAGCTGTTGTGTGGTACTCTACCTAGTAGTTCATGTTTAGATGTAATCTACTTTTATATATATACAGATATATACAGATAATTGATTGAGATGTTTCATTTGCACTAGGGCTCAATAAAGAATAGTTTTTATTTTATTAAAGACTATCTTTTTGTCAGTTATGAAACATTCCTTTAACTTTACACTATTCCTTAATTTAACTTAATGAATTGCATTTCGAGTGGATTAATATCAATCGAAGCATTGCTAGTATTAATGTAAAGTGATTTCGCACCATATTAAGAAAAACATGTATTCAGTGGACATAGTTGGGGTGGGAGGTTGGTAGATGGGGCAGGGGGTTGGGGGTTGGTGGGTGGAAAAGGGGATTGGGGGATGGGGTATTAGTTGGACTCATAGGTAGCAAACCTATGCCCTTGTGTGTGTGTATATATATATATATATATATATATATATATATATATATATATATATATATATATATATATATATGGAAATATAATTAATATTTTCGTGTTTAATTACAAAAAAAAACATTTTAATGCTTAGTGATTGTTGCAGACATTTACACTATTTTTGAGAACTATTAAGTTCTCCTTCAACGTGTCATAGCCGATAACTGCCCCTTTGATCTGCTGGGTATGGCGGGGCGTCAACTGCTGATCAGTGTGTGTAAAGTACGCTACTTTACACTTATCAGTCGTCGACGCCCCGCCATACCCAGCACATCAAAGGGGCACACTCATAAACTCTCCGTGCACACACATAAACTCTCAGTACACACACACACACACACACACACACGATTTATAGATAAAATGCAGACATAAACACGCCACCCCCCCCCCCCCCCCCAGGAAAACAACAAACACAAATATATAGAAAACAGTACTCGCTCCGTGCGCGCTCCGATGTGAGCCGATTTATTCAAGTCATAATTAGAGAATAGAGAGATTAATAACAGAGGAAGACCAAAGAGGAGATTTATGGATGCAGTGAGAGAGGACATGAAGTTAGTTGGTGTGAGAGAAGAGGATGCAGAGGATAGGGTTAGATGGAGGCAGATGATTCGCTGTGGCGACCCCTGAAAGGGATCGCCAAAAGACAAAGAAGAAGAAGAGATTAATAACAGAGAAAGCATAATAAGATGTCTATACAGTAAATAAAAAGAAAAGTATCAAATCCAACTATTAAAGTCTGATTTTATTGCTATCATTAACCATTTATGTTATATATTTATTTATTTTATATTATTTTATTTTACATTATGTTTTATATATTATATTTACACAATGCTTGCTCTGAAGGACTTTATCTAAAAGCCAGACTGACCAAGTTTCTAATTCACTGCTGAAGTAGTTAAATATGCTTATTCTGTAGATACGTATAGGTTACATTTTAAAAGTACAATCGCAAGTAAATTACAAACTGAATGTAATGTAAAATATGAATAAACCAGTATTAGACACAGATATACGATATGGTAGTATATACAATGAAAAAGCTATTTACACGAGTGCTCAAATGTAAAGCAAATGCAATTATTAATTTGTGTATATTTAACTTCATTCAGCCATTTAAGTTATATGAAGAATAAAGTTCCTAACCCACTATTATTTTAATCTTAAATAAAGTTGGCCTAATACAATATTGTTTCCAATGCTGAAGCAAACATGATTTTGTTTTAGTCTATTCGCTGAATACAACGCGACCCACATCACCTCTTGGTGAAGACCCACAGAAACCGTTACTGTAATCCCCCTTCTCACCTATCCTTGGTGTGATAGTTATCAAACCGGTTTCGCTGATGGGGTAATTCTGCTTCAAGCGCTTTCCGATGCTGTTGCTAGGAAATTCCACCCCACAGCCCACAACAACAAGCAAATAAGAGACATAATTAACGAACTTCTTAGAAAGAAAAGATTGAGTTTTCCTCTTTTCTAAAAAAAAAAATTAATTAATGAATACTCTTACTTTTGTAAAGATTTTGAGTGACCATTTGCCATATACAGTACTGCCTGCTTTATTATAAATTTAATAAAACTTTATTGCAACTAAATTGTGTGTGTGTGTGCCTTATTGAATATTTAATAATGCTTCCGGAACATTGTTGTCCATACGTTTTACAGTATGTACAGTATATTGAAAACAGTGAAGCATAAAACACAAACCGAAAGGACAAATTAAGGAATGTACGAAACATTAACACCTTTACCGTGTTCAAATAAATACTGTAGAGTTACTGCATTATGTTTCAAGACATCCTTAATTTTAAAAAAATGTCCCTAATTATATGTCCACAAATACTTTGACAACATACACTTATCAACTTATCCACATAAACTTATCCACACAAACTCTCCGTGCACGCACACACAATCTCTAAAAAATGAATATTAATAACATACATATACAAATAAACAAAAATATAAACGTCTATGGCGGCACGGTGGTGTAGTGGTTAGCACTGTCGCCTTGCACCGCCAGGGTCCGGGTTCGATTCCCCGGCCAGGCTCGATTCCCGTCTCTGTGTGCATGGAGTTTGCATGTTCTCCCCGTGCTTGGTGGGTTTCCTCCGGGTACTCCAGTTTCCTCCCACAGTCCAAAGACATGTAGGTTAGGCTGATTGACATGCCAAATTGCCCGTAGTGTGTGAATGAGTGTGTGTATGTGAGTATGTGTGTGTGCCCTGCGATGGATTGGCACCCTGTCCAGGGTGTACCCCGCCTTGTGCCCTAAGTTTCCTGGGATAGGCTCCAGGTCCCCGCGACCCTGTATATAAGGATAAAGCGGTATAGAAGATGATGATAAACGTCTATATTGAAGTCTACGGTGAACGCAGAGTCGGCTAAGCACACGTGATGACGCGCGCGCCCTCACCTCTGTTACGGCTCCCTACAGTATTTGGCCAAAAGAATTATAATAATTGAACGATATGCCTGGTCCTGGAAAGAGACATCAACAGTCCGGCGCTGAGAAACGAAAGAACCGAAAGAAAAAAAAGGCCTAAGATGAAGCCCGTGCATCAATTCCAGAAATAAAACTTTACTTTATTCTGTCGACGTTAATAATGTAATAACGTAACGTTAACGTAAAATAGCGTAAATTTCATTTAACAGCAGGGGGGACAATAAATATATACTTTCAATAATTTATTGCATTGTTTATGTTGTTTACAATCAAGCCATCAACATACAATAAAATGTAAACATGAGATCTAAACTAAAAACTGTGCTCCCTGTGCTGGCAATATCATCTCTTTGTTCTGCTGTCTCCGGCTCCCTCCCTGGTCCTGAATCTGCCCCTTCCTCTACCCTCACTGTCTCAGAACAGACTGACTCCTGAAGCAGAAAAAAATGCAGGAAAAGATGTTTTCCATACTCATAATAACTAACTTGTTCACATTACACTTGTTAAATTGAAAGATCATACTGTAAATTGGTGAGCCTATTACTTTCTACTGAACAGCCACAACTCTGAAAACATTAAAGAAATTGTCCAAAAAAATAAATTTAATCTGTCATTATCCCTTCAATAAAAGCACCACACTTACCCGACACTGTACATCTGATTGACCCTACTGAAAAAATATAGGACTGGCTCAACTTTAAAAAATTGAAGTAATCTGTCACACCTAATATTTTAGCATTGACGTAATGTAAATAAACCAAACTTAAAATTTTTAACTTCATGTAAACTCATTTCTGAAGGTGAAACAAACCAAATATTTAAAGTTGTTCTAAATCTAAATAAATGAGTTGGCTATATTACTTAATGTAAATATTCTACTAAATCTAACCTGAAATTATAAACTTGATATAAACCACTTTTGAATGGTTGAGCAAATTACCTTTTTTTAAGTTGCATTAAAAAGATTTAAGGCATTCATAATTTAAATATAAAAGCATAAAAAACTTAATTACATATTGATATACACTCAAAACACATTTCTTTATATACAGTAAACATTTATTGTGGAATGAACATATTTTCATATTTTTTTTTCAAAATGTATAAACACCAACAGTCATTCAACACTGTTAACTGAATTTGAAACTGAGAGGGAAAAAAAAGATGTCTGCATTTATCCACAAATTTAATTTTGCAATGGGTACATTTTGTCCTTGTCAAACCTGCTGAATTAGAACCAAACTAAATACTCTGCGACTAAAATAAATTACTCCATAAATGTATGTGTGTGCCCTGCGATGGATTGGCACCCTGTCCAGGGTGTACCCCGCCTAGTGCCTGAAGTCTCCTGGGATAGGCTCCAGGTCCCCCGCGACCCTGAACACAGGATTAAGCGGTATAGAAAATGAATGAATGAATAAAATTACAAATAGTAACACTCAACTTTGCAACATACATTTATTAATTGGCCTGAAAAGAAAATTAGAAAATGTTCCTGAAACAAAATCAGCAGAGGTAAAACATGGAACATTCATGTGCGACTGGTGGAAACTCAATAAGTCACAATCCTGATTTCCTGTGGAGGCTGAAGACAGTCCTCTTCCTACCTGAGGACAAACAGGGCCATTGTGCACCTCACAAGTTCTGCCTGAGCTTCATCTTTCTGAACAACCTAATAAAAGAAAGGACATTTGTTAGACAATTGCTCTATTTGGCAAAACAGTGTCTGATGTTTGCATGTAAAATCACTTAATGCTCCCTATGAGTGAAAAAACACCTAGGATTATGGTGCAGCATGATAAATGTAATTAGCTCAATGAATACGCCAAAATAACTGACATACATATACACACATTATGTATTAATGATAAAGTTTATCATTTTAAGTATTAATTTCAGGAGGTAATCACCTCCAGGCTCTAGGGACATAAAAACAAACATAGTATTGATGGTTATGTTAGGCTTGTAAAGCGTGAAAAAATTAACATGGCAGACATTGAAACCTGTATTCAGACAGCATACACTAACCTGTGAACAAGTTAAACTAAAGTTTTATTCTGCTAGTTATGTTTTAATTTAGTGCATCACAGCCAACTTGATTTGGATGCCTTGCTCAGGTCCTGTGGCTTCCATTCACAAGATTACATTTGACACCAAGCTAATTTCTGCTTTTTTGAGCGAGTACATACCAGATCAAGAACTTGAAGATGAAGATTATATCTCTGGTCTTCTCTCTGACGGGTTCCTCCCCAGTTTCTGATGATCTCAATTAGTTTGTAGTGTTGCTTGTCCAAGGAAACCAGTAATCTTGCTTGAAGTGGAGCAGATATAATTCTCAGAAACTCATTACTTTTGAGTAACTCATTACTCCGGCATTAGAGCCCTCACAGCGGGGCGAGTGGGTGACGACTCGGCGGCATACTCGTTCAGCCAAAGCTAACGCTAAGGCTAGCCCACCGGAGCACACCTCCTCTGCGCGTCACGTGTCCAACAGGTTTGCTCTCCTCAGTGATGCAACCGCTGAGAAACCTGAAAGAGCTCTGGTTATAGGAGACTCTATACTGAGACACGTGACATTAGCTAGACCTTTAGGGGCGCCAGCGGCAGTGGTTAGGTGTATCCCGGGAGCCAGAGCACCGGACATAGCAGGTAATCTTAGGGCTCTAGGACAGCATAGGTTCTCTAAGATAATGATAAGCTTCCTGTTTTCGTATTGTTGCCGCGAAAGTTTCGCAACGCGCGAGTTTCCTCAACTAAACAACTAAAACTCCGACACAGAGGTACGTTATAATGTCTACCGTTCAGCTTGTTCAGTGTGTAGAGTGCAGGATGTTTAGACATTCTTCCTCCGTCATTAGCGATAATTTTATTTGTGATAGGTGTGTGTTAGTGAGCACTCTGACGGAGAAGATATCAGCATTAGAGGAGCGCATCCAGACTTTAGAGAGTGTTAGACAGTGTGAGAGCAGCGTTATTCCTGTAGCGGACAGTCTGGGTGCCACAGGCGGAGATAAACAGCCCCCGACTCCGGCATTAGAGCCCTCACAGCGGGGCGAGTGGGTGACGACTCGGCGGCATACTCGTTCAGCCAAAGCTAACGCTAAGGCTAGCCCACCGGAGCACACCTCCTCTGCGCGTCACGTGTCCAACAGGTTTGCTCTCCTCAGTGATGCACCCGCTGAGAAACCTGAAAGAGCTCTGGTTATAGGAGACTCTATACTGAGACACGTGACATTAGCTAGACCTTTAGGGGCGCCAGCGGCAGTGGTTAGGTGTATCCCGGGAGCCAGAGCACCGGACATAGCAGGTAATCTTAGGGCTCTAGGACAGCATAGGTTCTCTAAGATAGTGGTACATGCTGGAGCTAATGATATACGCCTTCGTCAGTCAGAGGTTAGTAAGAATAACTTTACAGAGGTGTTTAAATTAGCGAAGGCGATGTCCGATGAAGTAGTATGCTCTGGTCCCATCCCAATGAGACGTGGCGACATAGCTTACAGCAGGTTATGGTCGCTGAACCGCTGGATGTCCAGGTGGTGCTCCAAAAATAATGTGGGCTACATAGATAATTGGAAGACCTTTGAGGGCAAAGCTGGCCTGTTAGGGCGGGACGGTGTCCATCCCACTCGGGAAGGTGCTGCTCTCATTTCCTGTAGTATAGCTCATAGTCTCAGTAGAGGTCTAGTTAATCGGTGACAATCCAGAGCCCAGGCCAGGGAGCAGACAGACAGGCTAAACCAACCGTCTGCTAGCTGCATAGAGTCGTCACTCAGGGTTCACCATATTGAGACTGTGTCTGTTCCCCGATCTAAGCAAAAATGTAGAAAGACCCAGAAAGTCTGTTTCAACAATCTAATTAACATAAAGTCCACAAACTCCGATCATACTGAATGCGCAGCCAGCACCTCTGATCTGAAGCTAGGATTGTTAAATATTAGATCTCTCGCATCAAAAGCAGTTATTGTTAATGAAATTATCACAGATCAGGCGTTTGATATACTCTGTTTAACTGAAACATGGGTTAAACAGGACGAGTATGTAGCTCTAAATGAAGCTAGTCCTCCTGGATACAGCTACATACACCAGCCTCGGTTAACTGGTAGAGGAGGAGGCGTCGCAGTTATTCATAATGATAATCTGTCTATCGTACAAAAACACCGACACAAATTTAACTCATTTGAAATTCTCTATAGTAACATAAGTGTATTTAAGTATATTAAATCAGCTCAGTCGATTCCACTAATTATAATTTACAGACCTCCAGGGCCGTATTCTGAATTTCTTAGTGAATTTGCAGATTTCATCTCAGACCTGGTCATTTCTGTAGACAAAGTGTTAATTGCTGGAGATTTTAACATTCATTTTGAGAATCCAGAAGACCCTCTGAGAACAGCATTTATATCCATACTGGACTCCGTAGGTGTAAATCAGTGTGTAGTAGGACCCACTCATAAAGCAGGTCACACTTTAGATTTAGTAATATTCTTCGGATTAATTGTAAGAAATGTATTCACAATTCCACTGTCTGAAATTATCTCAGATCACTATCTTGTCTCCATTCAAGTGTCTCACAGTGATAATGTACGCACAGTACCGCGCTACCGTATTAAACGTACATTCACATCAACTACCACACAGAGTTTTATCATACAGCTAGAAGTAAAATCTTAGATCACACCGTAACTTTAGATGGCCTTTCTGTTCCGTCAAGTGCAACAGTAAAAGACCTCGGCGTGATTATAGATTCCAGCCTTTCATTTGAAGCTCATGTAGATAATATCACCAGGATAGCATTCTTTCACCTTAGAAATATCGCCAAAATAAGAAATATATTGTCGCTAAATGATGCAGAAAAACTAGTTCATGCTTTTATCACTTCTAGGTTGGACTATTGTAATGCCTTACTGTCTGGTTGTTCAGTTAGGTGCATAAACAAGCTTCAGCTAGTCCAAAATGCAGCAGCGAGAGTCCTCACTAGAACCAGAAGATATGAGCACATCACCCCTATCCTATCTTCACTCCATTGGCTCCCTGTGAAATTTCGCATTGATTTTAAAATACTACTCTTGACATATAAGGCATTAAATGGTCTTGCGCCGCAGTATCTGAGCGAACTGCTAGTGTCTTACGATCCGCCACGCCTACTTCGGTCAAAGGATGCAGGCTGCTTATCAGTACCGCGTATTATGAAAACTACAGCTGGGGGCAGAGCTTTTTCTTACAAAGCCCCAAAATTATGGAATAGTCTTCCAAATAGTGTTCGGGACTCAGACACAGTCTCAGTGTTTAAGTCTAGGCTAAAAACCTATTTATTTAACCAAGCATTTTATAAATAGATTTGCCATAAGGTAAAGGAGCAGATCTGGGGGACTCATGGACGTAGAGTATTACGGTGAACTGGTATGTTTAGATGCTGTCTTCCTCAGTCTCATTTGATCACTCAGGTTTGTTGACGGTGAGGTGATTGTTTGCTTTACATCTCAGGGAGCCCTCATGTTTGTGTTTCCTTCTGGCTCTCCCTTTTAGTTATGCTGTCATAGTTAGTCCTGCCGGAGTCCCTGCTTGCACTCTACAGTAAATATACATTCACATTAGACATTGTGACTGTGACCATACCTAATTGCAATCTCTCCTCCTCTTCTCTTCCTCCCCCTCTTTCTCTTTCCTCTCTCCCCCTGTCTCCCCCTTTCACTCTTTCTCTCTCTCTCTCTGTCGAGCTACACATGTGGTTCCTGAGCTGCCAGTGATCCAGACTCCCTCTGCCCTCCGGACCTGTCTGATCCATCCTGGTGCCCGGTTTCTGGTTGGAGGTCTCATCGCATGGATGCCCCGTGTGTCTCTTTAGGATGCGTCTGGTGTCTGGGGATGATTCTCTATACTTAGAAGATGGTTCTGGCCTCGACTGGTGTGGTCAGCTGTTTCTCTGAGGACTTGACAATTCGATAGTTCAGGACTGGAACTTTCTACAAGTCTATCTGAGTCTCGAATAACTACTGGACTCCATTTTACATCAAGTATTATAACATCAATTAACATCAACTATTATAGCTGAACCTAACACTTAACACAGTATAAATGCAGATCATTTCCTGCTATCTGTTTCACCCAGATGAGGATGGGTTCCCTGTCGAGTCTGGTTCCTCTCAAGGTTTCTTCCTATTACCGTCTCAGGGAGTTTTTCCTTGCCACTGTCGCCCTCGGGCTTGCTCGCCAGGGAATATCTGAACATTTTGATTCATACACATTCACATTCCATACAAACTTAAATAATTCTTTTGATTGTGTAAAGCTGTTTTGAGACAATGTCAATTGTTAAAAGCGCTATACAAATAAAACTGAATTGAATTGAATTGAATTACTGATCTTAAAAAAAAACTGGCTCAAGTTCTTATGTTAGCAAATCTTAATTACAGTGTGTATAAAGTATAGAAAGCAGTATGGGTAAAATAATGCCCTTTCAGAAAAGCTAACAGACCTGTAAACACAAAAGTGCATCAAGATTATGTTTACTTTTAAAGTTATTTCATGACATCGTAATGGCTAAAATGTACTTGAAGTAACGTTAAATCAACATGTCAAATTTATGCCAATATTTATATACTGATACGGTTAAAAACGTGTCATAAAGTGTGACCAGTATGTCAGGAACATGTGCTAAAGCCCCGTTTCATACGAGGGAATATAGTTTTAGTGATATTACATTACTTACACATTAGCAAGTCCAGAAGGTTTTAAGAATAACTATAAATACACTACAAACAGCACTCACTCCAAATTAGCTTGTTCTATGTTTACGTCACTTTCCTATTAATTTTTACATCGTTAACCAACGGTACTTAAATATAATTATTTTCATGTTATTCGGCACCGCCGACTTACTGTAGAAACTCCGGTGTTTTTGAAAATCACCACGTTAGTTAGCTAATGCTAATGCAGGTAATATAGGTGGTTTTAGCTACAGTAGGAAACACGGACACAAAACTCAATCTACAAAGTAGTTGTTCCTGACATAAATCATGAATTTGCTCATATAAGAGATACATTTAACATAGAAATGACACGAGTTTGCTTTCTTATCTGGTTTAAAGGAGTTTTCTTTGAGAAACTCCGCCCGCAGCAGAAGGTGATTCAGTCCGTGATAATGCTGCGTCATGAGGTCATATGACACGGTGAACTTTGGTTTGAAGCAGAAATGTCCTTTGTGAATGGGTTAGATTTAAGTTTAATCAGGGGCTTTAACTAACAGTAACTGAAATACAGGTTCTGATATCCTTCCTTACTTGTTTCAACGTCATGCTCCGGTTTGAGGCGGAAATAAAATTATACCGGCAAAACTATGGTCTAAAGACTGCGCATGCGCAAATCACACTCAACCTAATAAGAGTACCTTGATCAAAATGAAATATTTCACTTTGGTTTCCTGCTGTAAACAGCATTATACTAAAGTAAAAAAAAAAAAAAGATTCACCCATAAGCATAAATTAGACACTTTAGTTAAAAAGAGCAAATTATTTTTTTTACTAATGGAATGAGAAAAAAAAAACACATTAAACGAACGATAGTTAGGTTTACTTTTTTCAGTGGATCCCTCAATAATTTCTGTCTCCTTTGCCTGTGTTTGATAATGTGAAGCACATATACACTCATTCATCATGAAAGATCTATTATAAAACAAAATAAAATTCATGTTCGCTTCAGCACTGTTCATCCGCGTCGTTACATTCATTGTTGTACTTGGTCCGGCTTTTAGATAAAGTCCTTCCATGCGCCATCTGGCGGATATTCAGTGAAGCGCAACACATTTATTTAAAATTCCCGAATGTTGCCTCCGGCAAGTCGCGGCACGCCGCGCGCTAAATTGCGGCATACCGCGGGAAAACACGCGCAGTCTGAAAGGCGACATCTGTATCTCTTTGTTTTTGTCACGGATCATGGGACAATGAAAAGTTTTCCTATATCTCCAACCATGTTTTTGCCTGATTTGACGAACTGATCTCTCACTGATGTCCACTCCATTTTCATGCCACAGTTGTTTTTTCACAGCGCTTGCAAACATTTCGTCGTTTTGGCTAGTGATGGTTTTTATGGCTGCGACAACGGCTCTGTTAAATAAGTGCATAACATTAATTTACATTTTTGACATTTAAAGCCTAACAAACACATGACAGTGTATAAGACAGAGCTACATACCGATTCATTTTGCGAGGGTTGCGTTTGCGTGATGTCCGTTCTTTATAATGTCTTCTGATGGTGCTCAATGTTACGTCTACACCAACAGATTTCAGATGGCGGTGTATTTCGCGACTGGAACTTCCAGCAGACTTCATTGTCCTGATGTCTTGAGAATGAAGTTTACTGATCTTGGTCATTTTGAAATGCCTCTACTGTACGTGTGGATGGACTGTATTTATCCAGGCTACTGTATGTATGACATAGTGACGTGGAAAGTGCATGGGCTTCAACTTGCACGTTCTGTGATAATCCATTGTCTTTTAGAGCCCATTACTAAAGGATTCGCTAGTTATCCAGCTTATATGCAGGTCAATCTGCATTTGAAAAGGATTAAAAATTAGCAAAATCAACCGGAATCTCTCTAAGTAAGTAAGCAAGTCAAAGATAAGCGAAAAAAAATATATATACACACACACACACATGTCATTTTCATTCACATCCAACAATTTAATGCTTCCTCATCAGTGCATGGGCGTCAACTCACACATTCTGTGAACTATGATGGTTCCAAAGGGGAAAACGCACTGCCCTCCAATCTGCATCAAGCAATTTCCGATGCTGTTGCTAGGAAATTCCACCCCACAGCCCGCAACAAAAAGCAAATAAGAGACAGAATTAATGAACTTCTTAGAAAGAAAAGACAGAGTTTTCCTCTTTTTAAAAAAAATAAATACATTAATACTCTTACTTTTGCAGAGATTTTGAGTTACCATTTGTGATATACTGTCTGCTTTATTATATATTTAATAAAACTTTATTGAAACTAAATTGTGTTCGTTCCTTATTGAATATTTAATAACGCTTTTCAAGAATGTGCAATTCATATAAATGTCAAATATGAGATGCGCACGCACACACACACACACACACACACACACACACACACACACACACACACACACACACAATCTCTCCGCGCGAAAACAACGCGAGTAGCCTACAGTATAGACAGTACATGTATTTTTCTTTGGTGCATTTCTGGCCGAGAATGTCTGCATTTTTATCGATAAATCGCGTTTAAAACCCCATTTTGAGGGGTTTAAAACGAATTAATAAGCCTGAGCAGACCTACATGAAAGGTGAGAAGTGGGATTACAGTACATAACTGAGCGCGCTGTCGCTGTGGCTCATTAAAGTGGAGATTAAATTTTAAAACTGCTTACTAGTATAAAAATATAACACAATACAAAAACATAAAAGAAAAAGTATCACTGAACATATATTGGGTCATATTTGTAAAACAAAGAAACAAAGGAAAAACGGTAACAATGTCAACTTTAGAATCTAGAATCCAGAAGATACAGTAGGTGAGAACAGCTGATTCATACTTGGGGAGAGTGAATAATTTGCATTTGAATGTTGTCTGGCACTGTAAAGTGACACTAGAAGAACAACAATAGGATTAATAGGAATAGGAGGCACTAAAGAGGAGGATTCAACTTTTATTTAAGCACACTCACAATAACGAAAAAACGTTGTGATTTTGTAAATGTTTGAAAGCAAATAAGGTGCGCTGTTCTGTATTTGTTTTTGGTGAACTTGAGCGCGTCAGAAAATGAATGCAAACGTTTTTTTAAAAATGGTCAGAGACAGTCTGACCTGATGTTTTCCTGACGCATTCATAATCATTAGTTTACTTCTGCCGGTGCGCTCTGGAAACCTCACATGACATCAAACATATTACACTGTTAGGCTACAATATGGATTATTTGTTTATTTATTTGTTTGTTCAATTCATTAATAAATATTTTAATGTACATTATAAAATAAATTATTACACAGACAATTCTTGTGCCAATAAAACAGATAAGTTGTTAAATGAGAGTCTGGCTGTTTTTATAACTGTACTATAATCCACTCTATCATTTCTAATAACTACAACCATTCCCTTTGCAATATTCAGTTTAATATATTTTTGTTTTATTTATATTTATTTTAAATATGAATTGTCAAAAGCTTTTTCGTTAAGTGGGCTACATAGGTAAAAACAGTTGGACTATAATCCACTCTATCATTGCTAATAACTACAACAATTCCCTTTGCAATGTTCAGTTGGATAATTTTTTAAATAAATTTTTTATTTAAAAAATTATGAATTTTCAATTGCTTTTTCATTAAGTGGGCTACATATGGAAGCAGTAACAGTTGGACTATAAACCACTCTAAAGGGCTATAAAAACTAGGGCAATATGAATGACAATGGAATATAGAACATGCGAGTTGGCGACCATGTACAGTATGACCATGTATGACGACCAAATAGAAATATTTTTTCATATACAACCTGTATACTTTTGTGGTGGATTTTTTATTCTCCCCACACCGAAGTTGCCCTAATTTAAAACATTAAACAAATACTGTAACTTTAATAAAAGAAATCAAAGAAAGTCTCCGGACTCCATGCAGATCTAGATGAAGTAAGGATAAAGTTTTATTACAACAATAAAACAAAGTGAGCCAGTCCTGAAAATGCCTAAGATGTGGATCAGAGCATCACCAAGAACAGACTGATCTACTATGACATAGGTGCCTTCTTTTATACAGTTTTCAGGGGGTAGGATACTCATCTGGCCCCCTCATTTGCTCATAATTTTTTTTCCATTCCTCATCAAATTGTTTCAACCAATAAAATTACATTTGCATTATACGTCATATACCTCGTCATCTGACTCCATCTTTTACCAAATTTTCCTTCTAATATAACTTATTTTCCTTACAAATTAATTTCCATTATCTTTTCACTTTTTTTGTTCAACTTAAAAAATATTGGGGTGGCGCTTACGTCGGCTATAAATTCTTGGTGCTTCCGCTTTACTCTAGTTTTCAAGAGACAGACCATGGGTAAGCATCTTGTACATATTATTTTAATTATTTGTCTAAGTTTGTAAATTTTATTGTATTTACGTATTTTTTATTCGTCTATTTTTATTCATATAGCTAATCGCATTTGCACGAATGATCACCACGTCGCTTTGGACGACTCGGACGGCCAGAACAGTACGGCTCACAGTCCTACTGACAAACCTGTCATGGACCGGGCCTCGTGAGTTTTACTGAGGATGAGCCCGAGCCATCAGCATCGTTACTGCAGTTCCTAGAGGAGACAGGGCTCACTTTTTCCAAGAATGTTGACCCCAAAACGGGTCCTTCTAAGGCCTGCGTGCGGATAGCCCTTATCCATTTTCTTTTAGTCCTGTACGACCTGAATCTACAACGCCAGCTCCGCCGGTCCTAAAACCTGTTTGTCACGTAAGTGTTGGCACCCAGACCAATGTTAAAGTGTCTGTTGGTATCCAAACAGATTTTCCTTCCGCACCTGTGCCAAATCCAAATCGCGGCATTTCTGTTTCTATTTCCTTTCACTGATTTTTAAATTGGTGTTATCCTTACTCACAGGAAGTTTTGCTAATTTGCTAATTGACTTGTTATGCATTTTATTTTGCTACTGATGCTTACCCAGGCCTTGTGTGTTTTTTATATATTTTTTATGTTGGGCCTAATACTTTATATTGTATAATATTCACTATGTAGATACACATACTATTTTGTGTCTACTTCTTTATTAAACTTATTATTCAGATCACTGTGTGTCTCTTCTGATTATTTAATTTGACATGTTGCTTGTGTATCCAATACCTGTTACATCACAGTTAAGATCACCCCATGTCTGTGATTATCTGGGGCTATGTCATATCTGCTGATCTAGTGTCGTGTCTAGGGTTACTATGACATCTCTAAGATGGCTGCTAGTCTAAGGTTCGTTGGGTGCATACTGTATACTGAACATCACATGATGTCTTTGCTACTATGACATCACATTGTCCTTGGCTCAACTCTGTTCACTTCACCTCACATCCATAAGATAAAATGAATAGGTTTCTGTAATATTACCAGAGGTGGAAAGAGTAATAAAATTTTGTACTCAAGTACAAGTACTGTTACTTCATTGAAATTTTTCCTTAAGTACAAGTAAAGTTACCATTATAAAAATCTACTCAAGTAAAAGTAAAAAGTAGCTCATTAAAAAATTTACTCAGAGTAAAAGTTACCGAGTTACTTTTTTATTTTTATTTTTTTAACAGCGGGGGTGGGATGAGGCATTCTAGCATAGTTCAAAAAAGATGAGCAGATATAAATCTCAAACTAGTTGTTTTTAACTGAAGGAACACCTTTGCATAATAAAGCTGTTGTCTTTCTTGTGCTTGAAAATCAAAGTGGTCTCTTAAATATGGTGTTACGTCCCAGTCTAGGGTCATACAGCAAAAGAATGGTTCAGGGTTCTATTTTAAACTGTATGGAAATGGTGGTATATGGCAGAAAGAACTAGATCCAATCATTAACTGATGAAATAATGAGGTTTGTATATACAAAAAAATACACACACACACACACACACACACACACACACACACACACAGGAGGAGGATCAGATTCAGGGTGGACCCAGGCCAAAATAATAAACAAAATGGTATTTATATTTAGTAGCTAGATTACCTGCAAAATAAAATAAAAAAAAACACAAACAAGAATACAGGTACCTTCCCGGACTCCCTAAACCAAAAACAATGAAATTATCTACAAATATATACAAAGATCAACCAAACCAAAGGGACAAAGCAATAATCAAAGTCAACTGGAGGCAAAAAGTCAAACCAGAATACACAACCAAATATCAAAACACCAAAATCACAACCTCTTTCATCTTTCCCGTGTCTCTCTCCGGTTTATATACTGTATGGTCGCGCTAGTCGATGACGTCACTCTCAAGGCGGAAGCGACCGTGTGGAAGGTCAGGAAGATGTCGATGTGGGGACAGTCAGAAAACCTGGAGCGGCGCGCGACCAGGACATGATAGACACACGCGGCGCAACGGAGCATATATGAAGCATAATATTTTTATTATTTTATCATTTTCATTCATTTATTTTTTACTCAGTAGCGAATATGATTTAAAATGTAGCGAATTACAACACTTCAAACAAAACGTACTTAAGTAAAAGTAAAATTACAGATTTTTAAAACTACTTTAAAAAGTAGAAATACTCAATTACAGTAACGCAAGTAAATGTAATTCGTTACTTTCCACCTCTGAATATTACTGCATACACAAATATATTTAATTAAAATATGCTTACACTTTTATATTGTTTATTTTATGATAAAATTAGTTCCATCGAATTTTTTATCATAAACAGTATTTGTATTATATATAAATGTTTATTTGCACATTGCATATTTGCAAATATAATATAAATCGAACCCGGGTCTTCCGCATGGCAGGCGACTCACATACCGCTGAGCTACCAGGATTAATAGGAATATTAATAAAAAAGCTGCCTTTTGTAAAGTGAAAGTACTTTACAAAAGATGAACAGCTTTATTTCAGTCATAAATTCACAATCACATCACATTCCACCTATTATTTCCAGCCGTGGTTAAATAATGGATGAAATAATTATTCAATGCTGGACACAAACAGCAAATATGATGATTATTATAAAAAGCCAGAAGAACGTTGTATTCATAAAATAATATTTACTTAATATGATAATATATATATTGTTCATTCATGTCCAGTGGCGGTTCTACACTGAATTGCTCCCCGGGCGAGACTTCCTCCCGGCGCAGTACCCATCCCCCCCACCACCCCCCGGTGGCGCCACTTAGTCTGGCTTTTAGATAAAGTCCTCCCATGCGCCATCTGATGGATATTCAGTGAAGCACAACGCATTTATTTAAATTCCCGAATGTTGCTTGCGGCAACTCACGGGAAAGGCGCGCGCTAAATTGCGGGATCTCGCGGGAAAACATGCGCATTCTTAACGGACACATCTGTAAAACAAGAAAAATAAATTAACCAGCACCTTACCTTTGAAAAAGAATCGCGACAGAGCAGAGTTTGTGTGTTTGTTTTTGAACCTCAGAGGAGGGGGGACTGTAAAGCCAAGAGAGAGTGTGTGTGTGTGTTGGTGTAAGTGAATGAGCATACACACACATACACACACACTCTCCCCTTAACAGGCCCCCTCCTCTCAGGTTCCCAATGCTCTATGTCAAAACAAGAAGTGCATGCGTGATACATGATACTCGGTACTCGTAAACCAAGACAATGCTCGTTTTTCAAGTCAAAATGTATTAAAAATATTTGCTCGTCTTGCGGAATATTTACATTATTAATTATAATAATTACATTCCTATAAGAACTGAACTTCTTATGGGGGTTACATTAGCATTAGTTAGTAAGTGGGCTAATAAGATTAGTTTTTTATTTAATTTTTATAGTTGTGTATGTACGATGCCACATCCAATTTAACACCTTTATCCAGTTTGCTTGTTGGGGGCTTTGGTCACGTGGCAAATCCAGTGAATATCCATCATATTCAGTTTGAAGAGTTTCTTTAAACATCGAGTGTAGCATGTTGCCATTGTTGTTCTGGAAAAATAACTGAAAATGTGATTGAGCCATGCTATGACATAGCATATGATCCTATGTAAATATTTTAGCCATACTAAAATAATAAATAAACTAAAAATAAATAAATAATAATACCAGAAATTGCCTAGCAGTAGTAAGTAAAATGATAGAAACAGAGCTGCAAATGAAATAGTACATTTTCACAGAAGAGAATCATGTGTTAAAAAAGATGCCTATCAAAAGTTACAAAAATAAGTTACTTATGTCATGTCAGGGGTAGCTCAGTGGTTAAGTCATTGGACTATGGTTCGGAAGATCCCAGGTTCAAACCCCACAACCACCAAGTTGCCACTGTTGGGCCCTTGAGCAAGGCCAACTGCTCAGATGTGTAATGAGATAAAAATGTAAGTCGCTCTGGATAAGAGCATCTGCCAAATGCCTAAATGTAAATAAGGATGTCATGCTACAGTTTCCCTGCAATGATTCTTGGATACTGCAGAATGTATATTATATGTCTGCCATTTTAGGGTTATAAAACATTCCAGTATCCTCATATTCAGCTTTTCAAGTTGACAAAATAAAAAAAAAATCAGTCATTGTTATTGTTATCATGGAATATGCTTGTGCTATTAGGAAAATTAAAAAATAAATAAATAAATAGATAATACAAATGCATGGATTGGACAGAATAGCCAGTACATCCAGGTAGTCATTTGACTTCATTATATTGCCCCATAATGTTGCTGACCCTAGACCTTACCAACAAACAACCCTAGATCACACCACTGTCTACGCAGGCTTGGGCATTGTCTGTTGTTTCCCTCCTTACCCTGATGTTCAATGGACAATGCATAACCATTTTTGCACGCAGTTACATGCAGTGTCCACAAGAGGACAGCAGATTGTTTAATCATATTTCCTTGTTTAAGCGTTCCCAAACAAAATAGAACACGTCCAACACAGAAGAGAGGAAATCATCATATCTAGACTAACAATAGGACACACGTCTAAATCAGAGTCTTAAGATAATAGGCAAAAACCCAACTGGAGAATTCAAATTCTGTGGACAAATAGAGATATGTATATTAACTTATATACTTATTAACAAACTGTAAAATATATGACAAAGAAAGACAGGAACTCAGAGAAACCATGCAAGAGGATGGAGTAGAAAGGACAACAGAAAACATACTAGGGAAGATTACCTGGAAAACATATAGAAGTCTGTTTAATTACCTAAACAAAACTGGTCTAGTAGATAGAATCTAAGAGAAGGATCCCATTTCTTTTTTTGTTTTTATTTGTTTAGTTTACTGTCAATCTGATGATCCACACTCCAGTCCAGGGGGGTGTTCCAGAAAGCTTGGTTAACTTACCATTTGGTAAATCTTAACCTCTGGGTTGATTAACCCCAAACCCGCATACCGCGAGTATGTTGGTTCCAAAACACCTGATAAGTTTAATCAACCCTCTACTGGTTACCCAGAGTTAGTGCGCGTGCACGGTGCATTCATAAAGATATTTTCAATGGAAAATCAGTGAAAAAAAGAGAGCGGCATACTTCACAGAGGTTTTAATGCACGCATATGAGGAATTTAAGTAAATAATAACGAAAAAAAATATAAAAGCAATACGGCTGCACCGGCTAAAGAAAGAGAGTTGGCTTTGCAAAAAATAACGGACAGAGTTAATGCACGAGTGTATTAAATTGCAAATTTAACCTCGCCTCCCCTTTTATTATAATGCAAAATAATTAAACACCCTTTCCGCATTCTTTTGGCTGTTAAATGAAAGCATTTACTTTTCCTGCCATTAATTTCTTTATGTCAAAATACCAGTGTATACTGACTAGGAATGTATGGTTTCTTATTTAATAAGGTTTAATCCTTCTGGAGGCAGAAGCCAAGTGAAAATGAAACACAAAAACGTTCTGCAAAAAGGTAATATTTGATTACACGATCACTGAACTATTTATTGAACATGATTTAGCATATTCGTTCTGTCAGAAATGCACAGTAGATAATAGAAAGAAGGCTGAAGCCCGTTTAACTGGTGGGGGCCCATCACCACCTCCCCTCACCCCATCTGAGGAGCGGCTCTGTCCCTTAATAAAGGGCCACCAGTGACACTAACATGGTGAAATGTAAGTTTACCACTATGATTTATTTTCATTATATGACTTAATAAAATACTATCTCTGTCACTTAAAGGCTTTTGCTTTATGTTTTTATGCAGGCTTACTTTATTTAACTGCATATGATGTATAGTGTAGGCTACTGTTATCTTAGATGTATTACTTTGACAAGTTTTTTCCTACATTATTGTTTTTATTTCTCTGATAATATTGAGAATTCTATGGGTTGTATTTTTTATTATAGATACTAATAGAGGGATTGTATTACTGGACCCTACAGAAAGAAAAGTCTGTCACAGTTGTAAGTGTTTTGTTGTCAGGTACCTTTAGTTGCTTTTATTTTATTTTATTTTTTTGCCAGAAAACATATACTTGCATATTTTCACTGAAGAATGAAGATGAAGAGACCACATCTGCTGTGACAGAAGTGGACAATGTTGGTAGATCCACTGAGGTAGGATGCATACTATTATAATGCAGCGCCCCCTTTTTACATTAGAGTAACGAACTGTCATTGTTCTTTCACAGTACATACCTGGGGATTTCTCCACGAATGAAGGTCCTTCAACCTCAATGCACAATCTAATCAATGTAAGAATTTGTGTGCAGTTGTCCATATTTTAATTTTATTGTCTGACAGAATCTCATTTATTAAATTATTTTATAATAATAACTCCTAGTTTCCTTCCTAGTTGCCACCAAAGGAGCTGTATAAGGTCCATCTTCAAAAACAAATAAGGAAAAGTGACATGGAGATGGACCTTAAATGGAAGAGAAAAAGCTATCCATTAAAAAAGCAACACTAGAAATTTTACTACTGGAGCGTCACCTTAAGGTGAGAACTTGTGCGTATATTAATCTGTTGCATGTTAAAAGTGTTGTGTATATAAAGCAATGTCATTAAAAAAACTAATTTTATTTCATTTTACTTTCATTGTTTTTCAGGAAATACAGAAATGAACTGCGCAGCAGACCAGTGCAAACAATTTAATAAAAGTAATTTTGACAAATCCTGTCTCTCAAAAGTCTTCCATCTCTGTTGTGTGCAAAAATCTGTAGAGGTTCCTCTGGGCCATCTTCTTCAATACAAGGAGGGTGGCTCTCTCCTCTTATAGTGGCAATGTTGTGAAGCACAACACAAGCCACTATGATGTTGCATGCCCTCTCTGGACTGGCCCAGAGCCCACGCAGACACTGAAACCTAGACTTGAGGATCCCTATGGTCATCTCCAGCTTGGCCTGTGTTCGGCTGTGAGCCAGGTTATAGCGTGTCTATGGTCCAGGATCAGGTTCAGGGTAGGGTGTCATTAAATAGGGCAGACAAGGGTATCCTCTGTACCCCAGCAAGTAACCATTGTACTGTCCTGTAATGATTCAAGTGTACAATACAAATATATATAAAACATTGTATAGAGCAAAACATACCCTGCTGAAATGTCTGGCATAATGATCACTCGTGGAAAATTCTGGCATCATGCACAGATCCTGGCCATTTTGCATGATCATTAGTAATGATGTCAGTTGCCTCACATATTAAAAAAGTAATGAGTTTAATGATTTTAACAAGGCAAAAAATTAAGCACACAAAATTAAGTTGTTACCTGTACATTGATACTATGAATAGATATTAACATAGTCTCCCTCATTTATTGAAGGAGCTTTAATAGGAATGTGGGTGCCATCAATGCACCCAATTACATTTGGAAACCCAGAAATAGACAGTCATGTATGGAAGGATCTAGTGTGTGTGTGTGCAGAATGAATACCTCGTATAATTTGTGCCTCCACGTCCACGGGATCATCATTAAAAGGGCGCGGCATGCTGAATAACCTTCTGAAACAAACTTACCCTGGAACATAACCTGCTACCGAGAGAGTAAGTTGCTATGGTTACATACATACCCAGAAAGTTACCTCCGTTTTTGAAACCGAAAGTTGAGGTTATCCACTAACTTACCCTCAAACTTATCCGGGTATGTCACATAACCTGCTTTCTGGAATACCCCCCAGAAGGTGGCGGTAATGCAGCTATATGTTGGCTGCCAGCCGCCAAAAAACAACAAATAAGAAGAAGAAGAACACATCCAACATAGCCTCTAATTAAAATACAAGTACGCAGATTGCGAGATATGCTTAATACTCAGTACTCAAGTAAGTCCGACACAAAGAAACTGATATTTCTGGATAGCTGCCTTGCTGAGTCCCGGATAAACAAAAATGTAAGCATTTTAAAAACAACTGAAATTAACACTTTGAAGTTAATATGATTGTGCAGGCCTATTAGAGATTTGGTTTCTGCAGAAAAACTCATTCATTCATTCATTTTCTATACCGCTTAATCCTGTGTTCAGGGTCGCGGGGGGCCTGGAGCCTATCCCAGGAGACTTCGGGCACTAGGCGGGGTGCACCCTGGACAGGGTGCCAATCCATCTAACCAGAATGAATGTTTAAATTAACAATGAATAAATGTATAATTCACATAGCCACTCTGTTGTACTTTTTAAATAAAGATGAACTTTAGTTGATTAACTTTGGGTGGCACAGTGGTGTAGTGGTTCGATTCCCGGGGCAGGCTCGATTCCCGTCTCTGTGTGCATGGAGTTTGCATGTTCTCCCCGTGCTTGGTGGGTTTCCTCCGGGTACTCCGGTTTCCTCCCACAGTCCAAAGATATGCAGGTTAGGCTAATTGGCATTCCTAAATTGTCTAAAGTCTAGATGTGTGTATACATCTCTGTCAATCTTTAAATGATATCTATTTCTTCAGTACTTGGGTTAATCATAAAAACATTCTCAACAGTGTTTGACTGATAATACTTAGTTAGTAGCCTAGTAACCCAGTGTAAGGGTCTATCCAATGATGGAAACTTGAGCATTGTAAGTTGCTCTGAATAAGTGCGTCTGCCCAATAACTACGATAAATGTACAGTAAATGTAAAGTACAAGTAGTTTGGTTTCAAGATACAGTAGATAAATATGCTTGACTTTAGGTAAACTCACTCACTCATCTCTACTGCTTTATCCTACATACAGGGTCACTATACAGTATACTGGGGCCTATCCCAAGAGGTGGAATTACAACCCTAGACAGGGTGGAAATCCATTGCAGGGCACACACGCATACACATGGTACAGGCAATTTGGGAACAGAAGTTAGCTAAAGTCTTTGGACAGTGAGAGGAAACTGGAGTGCCCGGAGGAAATCCACCAAGCACACGAAGATAAGATGAAAACTCCATGCACGGAGACCCATATCGGGATTTGAACCTGAAACCTGAATATGCAAAGCGACATTGCTAATCACTAAGCCACCATGTCGCCACCTTAGGTAAGCAGATTTTGTATTTTCTTCTTTTCATTTCTTTAGTGGGAACCTCTGACACAAAAAGAACACCAATGAATAAACATGGCCACAGGTGGAAAGCATTACAAGTTACTTGCTTGTTTCACCCATCCCCCTCTGTCTGCAGGTGGTGCTCGACCGCACCCAAATGACAAACAGGAAGCTGAATAACAAAGGGTGGGGATTCTATGTAATAGGTGAAGTTGATCTTTGTGATCACATAATCTCATTGTACAAGATTAGCACTCAAACCAAAAAGTGGCCAGTGCATGCTTTATACTATTTGGGTCATTTGACACTTGACATTTGACATATTGGGCAGTGGTGGCTCAGTCGGTTAAGGCTGTGGGTTACTGGGTTACTGATCGGAAGGTCAGGGGTTCGAACCCCAGCATCGCCAAGTTGCCACTGTTGAGCCCTTGAGCAAGGCCCTTAACCCTATCTGCTCCAGGGGCGCTGCTCCATAAGCTGGCTGACCCTGCACTCTTACCCCAGTTTCCTAATTGGGATATGTGAAAATTGAGCAATTTCCCTCTGGGATTAATAAAGTTCTATAAAATAAAAAAAATAAAAAATTTAAAAAAAAAATTATATTGGGTTGAGTATGTTCAGGATTTTGAGTAAAATGACAGGGCTTCAATAATACTGCTTAAAACTTTTTTTCCCCTTACTCTGCTATTCTATTATGCTTATAAAGATACTGTATATACAGTAGTACCTTAGGTTGAGCAAGTATCTGATGTTTATTGTATAAATGTCTGTTTTAATGTAAAAATCATGTAATCTGGAGAAGAATGTGTATGTAACTTCAATGTGTAGGTATGGATAAATGTCCGGTGTTATCAGGGATATGTGTTTTTTGAATAGAAATTCACAGATGCAACCAGAGGCACATATAATAAGAATCCTTTGTGAAATGGGAAACTGAACTGGGGAAGTCTGTTTTTTCTTTTTTGAAATGTTTTTGTAGATAAACCACCAGGAGAATTTGGTGAGTAACCAGTACATGGTATTTAGTTAACGATTATAGGTAAATATCTGGTGTGTGAATCCCTTTCTTTATTTAAACTGCAGGCAGTACCAGGAATAGTGTGTTGGACACAATAAATATCACATAAATATACAATGATGTTTAATAGCTGCATATGTTTAATAGTACGCCCCAGGCTGTAGACAGGAAGTATGTGATAAATACATGGGATAGTTCATGCAGTAGTTTCCTCATAGTTATAAGGAAATATTTGGTGTTTAATTTTGCCATTTTTTTTCTCTTTGAACTGCAGATATGAACCTATCTGTCCAAATTTTGACTGGTAGTTTATATACTGTATAAAACAGCTAGTACTAGGAAAGACTGTGGTCATTCTTCTTTATTGGAAATATAGCTTATGAACAAAATAGCTTGTGTTCAATAGTTATGATAGCTACAATATTATATCAGCAAAGGCTCATAATTAGTTTTACACATAATTTCACATACCTAAAATCCACTGCATCATGTTTGTCAAATTATGTCAAATTATGTCAAATATAATGTAGCTAATCCGAACATGCCACGTGTTAAGGATACATTATTTATTGAATTGTGCATAATAAAACAGGTTTCATTGCTGTTCATTACAATAGCTTTGCTAAAAGCTAATGCAGGGACAGCGGTGATGAGAAGGCAGACTCAATAGTGGATGTATGAGAGCAGGATGTCTCCTTGTACCTCCATCATATCAATCTGATTGTAAGCCTGGAAACGGTGGTAGAAATTACACATGTGCTGCCCATTGACATACACCTTAAACTTGTCTTCACCACAGCGAATGGAGATCTGCAAATGGCAATGCAAATGAAAGAAAATAAGACTGGTTCTTGATGGATGCTAGCTAGAACAAGGAGAAGAACAAATGAAAACATCCAAATTAATGAATCCTTACCTCAAAGTACTGTCCCTCCATGAAGGGGTTGAAGTTGATATCTATTTCTTCCTCACCCCAGAAGCCACCAATATAGCTGTTACGGACTATCACCCCTTCTGTAATGCGAGGGTTAAGATGAAAGGCTATGTCTCGTGAGGCTCCAACTAACAAATTAATGCAAAATCTGCAAAGTATAGAAAAAATATAATTATAAATCTAATATATGTCTATAATTTCCAAAGAAGAGATTTCATAATGTGTTCTGATGAATTTGTATGGTAGATCACCACACACTAATATTTAGCCTAGGATACAGATATAATAGGGAAAAAATGACAGGTTTTAGCCAAATTAAACGGTCTACATACCTGCTAGCTCCATATGGTACCATGCCTCTAATGATAATGGTCCTTTCAGATACCATTCCACCAGGGATCATATCGGAATAGGGAATGGCCTAATCATATAAATTAATACAAGAGCTAAGATTTAATATACAGTACACATGGTTGTTCTTACAAGGTGATTTTGTTCATCAATATCACAATGTTATTCCCATGATCCTCAAGAAACTCTAATGCTGTAACCTCATATTCAGCTGTTTTTGAATGTCATGAAATACAACCAAAATGTCTGCTTTCCTATATTTTTCAAGGTTTATCAAATATGGTGCATGACAGATTGCAGCAGGCTGGAACACCATCCAAACAATAAATGAAAACTTTTTTTCTACTTACAGGGTTGAAGATAGGCTGCACTCCCATTACCTAAAGGCAAATAAAAGGAAACAAACTGTGTTACTTTGTATGTACACATTATAATACATATGCATATTTAACGCACATAATAGTCGTATTATAATATACACATAATCAGATCCTAAAATGCATATTTCCTCTATACTTACTGGCAGATTTCCTCCTTGAAACCCCATGTTTCCTCCCTTCAAGAAACGGTTTTAATAATTATTGCAAATATATTAAGACAAGTACTGGACACGCAAAAATGTCAACACTGATTTTTTTTACCATCTGCCAGAATGTTTTAACAATCATTAATATATAATTCATTAGATCAGTTACTGTGTAATACACTCCTGTCATGTATATAAACAGATAAAAATCCATAAAAATATCTGGTCACCTGAAATCCAGATCCTGGATAACCTCCCTAACAAAACAAAAAACATAATATATATAAAATAGCAAAAAATGCTATATAAAAACATGAGGTGTTTTATTGGAAAATGATCAGGTGAGGAGTGGTGCAAACCTTGATGTGGCGAGATTAGAGGAGATTTTTTATTTACTTAGAAAATTTATTTATTTATTTTAAATATTAATATTTTGTTGTTGTTTTTTTGTTGGAATTTTATGCTGGATGCCCTTCCTGATGCAACCCTCCAATTTTATCTGTGCTTGGGACCGACACTTCATGCAGTGACTGGGTGTCATGAGGTGTGTCAACCCACTGACAGTTTTAAATAACATTTTGTTATTGTTGTTCTTGTTACCATTCACAATAATGGTTATAATAAATGATTCGTGCAATAGTGAGGACTTCATGAACTTTTTTAATAATAAAATTATAAATATCAGGCATAAAATTGAGGCTTCGAAATTGGACAATGCAATTTATGCAGATGTTAAACTAACTATCTCAGATCAGAACCTAGAATACTTTACTCCCCTTGAAGAGAATGATCTAATTTCACTCATCTCTTCTGCAAATTCATCAACCTGTATATTAGATCCTATACCGACACATTTTCTTAAACAGATAGTACCAGTTATAACAGAACCCCTGTTGAGAATAATTAGTTCCTCACTCAGCATTGGGTATGTTCCAAAAGCTTTTAAATTAGCAGTCATTAAACCGATTATTAAGAAACTTGACCTCGACCCCAATCATTTGTCTAATTACAGGCCAATATCAAACCTCCCCTTTATCTCTAATATTCTCGAAAAAATAGGAGCCGAGCAGCTATGCTCATATCTACATAGAAATAGCATACATGAACTGTATCAGTCAGGATTTAGGCCTCATCACAGCACAGAAACAGCACTCGTTAAAGTAGTAAATGACCTCCTATTGGCTTCTGATCAGGGTTGTGTAACTATGCTTGTATTACTCGACCTCAGTGAAGCTTTTGACACCATTGATCATGCTATTCTTCTTCGCAGATTAGAAAATGTAGTAGGAATTAAGGGTACAGCCCTCTCCTGGCTCAGATCCTATTTGACTGATCGTTATCAGTATGTAGACTTAAATGGTGATTATTCTGCATGTTCTCTAGTGGAGTTTGGTGTTCTACAAGATTCAGTTTTAGGCCCACTGCTTTTTTCCCTTTACATGCTTCCTCTGGGCAACATAATTCGTAAACATGGTATTAGTTTTCATTGCTATGCTGACGACACACAGTTATATGTCTCATCAAAACAAAATGATAAAAACCATCTCACTAAAGTTGAGCAATGTGTGCAGGAAATAAGAGATTGGATGCTAATTAACTTCCTACTGCTTAATCCTGATAAGACAGAAGTCTTAGTCATAGGACCGCATTCAGCTAGAAGTAAGATTTTAGATCACACTGTAACTTTAGATGGCCTTTCTGTTCCATCAAGTGCAAAAGTAAAAGACCTCGGTGTGATTATAGATTTCAGCCTTTCATTTGAAGCTCATGTAGATAACATTACCAAGATAGCATTCTTTCACCTCAGAAGTATTGCCAAGATAAGAAATATACTGTCGCTAAATGATGCAGAAAAACTAGTTCATGCTTTTATCACCTCTAGGTTGGACTATAGTAATGCCTTACTGTCTGGTTGTTCAGCTAGATGCATAAATAAGCTCCAGTTAGTCCAGAATGCAGCAGCGAGTGTCCTGACTCGAATCAGAAGATATGAGCACATCACCCCTATCTTATCTGCACTTCATTGGCTCCCTGTGAAATTTTGCACTGATTTTAAAATACTACTCTTGACATATAAAGCATTAAATGGTCTCGCGCCGCAGTATCTGAGCGAACTGCTAGTGTCTTACGATCCGCCACGCCTACTTCGATCAAAGGATGCAGGCTTCTTGTCAGTACCGCGTCTTATGAAAACTACAGCTGGGGGCAGAGCTTTTTCTTACAAAGCCCCCAAATTATGGAATAGTCTTCCAAATTGTGTTCGGGACTCAGACACAGTCTCAGTGTTTAAGTCTAGGCTAAAAACCTATTTATTTAGCCAAGCATTTTCATAAATAGATTTGCCTTAGGTAAAGGAGCAGATCTGGGGGACTCATGGACGTAGAGTATTATGGTGAACTGGTATGTATAGATGCTGTCTTCCTCACTCTCATTGATCACTCAGGTTTGTTGACTGTGAGGTGATTGTTTGCTTTACACTTCAGGGAGCCCTCATGTTTGTGTTTCCTTCTGGCTTTCCCTTTTAGTTATGCTGTCATAGTCCTGCCGGAGTCTGTGCTTGCACTCTACAGTTAATATACATTCACATTATACATCGTATGACTGTGACCATACCTAACTGCCATCTCTCCTCTTCTTCTCCTTCTCCCCGTCTTTCTCTTCCCTCTCTCCCCCTGTCTCCCCCTTTCACCCTTTCTCTCTCTCTGCCGAGCTACACATGTCGTTCCTGAGCTGCCAGTGATCCAGACTCCCTCTGCCCTCTGGACCTGTCTGACCCATCCTGGTGCCCGGCTTCTGCTTGGAGATTTCGTCACATGGATGCCCCGTGTGTCTGGTGCCCGGCTTCTGCTTTGAGATTTCGTCACATGGATGCCCCTTGTGTCTGGTGCCCCACTTCTGCTTGGAGATTTCGTCACATGGATGCTCCGTGTGTCTCTTTGGGATGCGTCTGGTGTCTGGGGATGATTCTCTCTACCTAGACGACGGTTCTGGCCTCGACTGGTGTTTGCAACTGTTTCTCTTGGGACTTGACAGTCCGATAGTTCAGGACTGGTACTTCCTACAAGTCTACCTGAGTCTCTAATAACTACCTGGACTCCATATTAACATCAATTAACATCAACTAACACACTGTATAAATGCAGATAATTTCCTGCTTTCTGTTTCACCCAAATGAGGATGGGTTCCCTGTTGAGTCTGGTTCCTCTCAAAGTTTCTTCCTATCACCATCTCCCAGGGAGTTTTTCCTTGCCACTGTCGCCCTCGGCTTGCTCACCAGGGACAAACTGACCATTTTGATTCATACGCGTTCACATTCCATACAAACTTAAATAATTATTGTGATTGTGTAAAGCTGCTTTGAGGCAATGACAATTGCTAAAAGCGCTATACAAATAAAATTTAATTGAATTGAATAATTAAGAAAATCTTCCCAGAAATGACCCAATTTTGACTAGCAGCAGGACTGCATCTCAGCTATGTAGTAGATTTTCATAATGAGTGCAGTGATTAGTAGTAGTAGTAGTAGTAGTATATAGTATAATATAGGTAACATTATGGCAAATTACCATTTGTTAAATTTGTATAAGTCATGTTTGCATCCTGTTAGATTCCAAGTTTCATTCCAGCTTCCAGTAAGATACAAATAAATATTGATACAGCATGGTAACAGGAAAGAAAGACTTACATCAACTACACCTCCAGGATAACCTCCCTGCAGCAGGTAAGCAGATTAGTAGATATTTATAACATTTTCATGATTTACATGATGGCAATAGTTACAGTACTCACAGTCAATTATGTCATCAATCAATCAAATTTGTCTTAATACAGGTGTCTAACCGCAAAGATTATATTTGTAATGTAAGTATCAACAACATTTACTTAAAATAACTGCATTGTTTTAGGTGTGCTTTATGGTCAAGCCTCTTCCCCAAAAAACGTAACTCATATAATTCTAAAGTGCAAAAAATACTTACCCCCATGCCCTGCATGCCCTAAAAGAAAGATGTGGATTGTGTAAAGACTCATAGTAACAGTTTTGGTACAATTAAACATTTGGAAATTAAAAATATATACAGTACAATCAATCAAACAATTAATCAGTAAAGAAACATAGCTCATCCTTACACCGATGATGTTGATACTATCAATGGACATATCTCCCCCAATATCCAAGGCACACACCCGTTCCAGAGGTATTCTGTGCTGAAAGAGGTAGAACTCTCGGCCATTCACATTCACCTGTATGTTAATGACAGCCTATGTGTGAGTTTTATATGCATATTTATGTTTATTAATTAGAACAAATAAAACCTGACTAAATAATAACATCCCAAATCTACTATCCCAAACATAAAAAAATTATTTTACAAAAAACACCTGATAGCCCTCCATGCTGACAACAATAACCATCTCGAAATGCTCTCCCTTGTGGAATGGCATGTGATGGACTTTTTCCTCTCCTTCCCACATGCCATTCTGGAAAGTGTTGAAGATCACCTTGTCCCAAAAACGAGGGTTGATGTGCAAAGCAATATCGGATCCATCAAATTCACCACATTTCAGATTCACATGAAACCTGTTAGGTGGTAACATAGAGGGCTAGAATTATTTACTTCCATCAAACATACATACTGACAAATTGATTTATCCTTTCTTGTGTAACAGACCATACAGTCACCATGCTTATAGAAAGCAATGTGAAATCTGTTGCTTATCAGTTCTGTTTTAATGTGAGCTTGGTAGTTTCTTTGTGTTTGTTATGTTTGATTATTACTGTACCAACGTCATGCTCTCATTGTGATATGAAAAACAAACTGAAACACCTTTAAGTACACAGACTGACTAGTGATTTTGTGGTATTTATATGGAGGTATAATTCATTCCTAGTTTCATAGACACACTATATACAGCATATAATGAACACAATATATACATATAAATTGCACAATACTCGGTTAGCGTTGGGGTAATTATACATTTCTGTTATATATAAAACACTCTTTTATGAAACAGATTATTATTATTATCGGCAATGATTACTTAATGCAAGTGACATTACAATACAATGTAATATAATGACATGAATACTGATGTGTTTTATCTCCCCTTTTTCTTAGAACGCTTACCTGCTAATATGATGATGAATCTTTCCCTGGATATACAGTGACATTCCTGGCCTGAGACCACCCCAGATTGGACCTATGTATGGGATGGTCTAAATAACACACACACACACACACACACACACACACACACAATTATACTCTATAAAGTTTCAACTAAAGACATTAAATCTACAGAAAATAATATGACAAAGATAGTACATATTTACTCACTGGATTATAAATAGGCTGGTAGCCTGGTGGTGCCACAAAAGCCATGCTTCCTACAGTAGATGTTAACTCTATCTCCAGATGCTGAGAATAAAGGAATAAACGTACTGCCTGGCACACTGAAACAGGAACAAACTCAGTAACTTGATTTTATATCTATGCGTAATGGGTGGAACATTGCCCTGTGTAAGTATATTCACAGCATTATTTGCACTAACACCATTATCAGCATGCTTGACTGACCAGGTAGATAAGCAGACAAAGGTAAGCAGCTGGGGCAACTAGCCAGTTCTTGTATGGGAAATGCAAGGTGTGTCTGTAACATTGCATTCATATAGAAAGCGTGGCATCGGTTTCATTCATCAATTAATGCACCATTTAGATGTTGGACTACATGTCCTTTGTTTTATGGTACACAGAACAGGTACAATTCTAAACATTAGTAAAATTATGACCAATTAATTAATTATTCAGACCGGACCTGACTAAACAGGGTAGAGTTATGCAGTTCAAGATTATTACTGTATTTATCGGAAACAGTGGGCTGAGTTTTAACATGGCAGAGAGAATTTACACACAATTACATTATGGGGATTGTATCAAACATAGGTTGTTTGGGTTTCAGGTGCACACTCCTACCATGTTTCTTTATTATTCTGTTATTATGTCATAAAAAATTGAGTCTGGATGGAATCTTTAGCCTCCAAGAAAAACGAAGCTGCCATTCATGGGTCCTGGCCTACAGCAAATATTTCCTTGGATGAAATACCCAGGGTGGTGTAGTAGAACTTCCATACATGGATATACACATACTTCTTATACCTCACTTCCATGCATCCCACCTACTTCTTGTTACAACATATATGCTATTAATTCATAACACTTGGAAGTGTTATCATACTCTCATCCTCCAGTCTTCTACCATTATTGCTTCCAAGTGCCAGAGAGTCTGTTTAGAAAGCTTATCAGAAATGAATGGTCATTTAACTGATATGCATTCTGATGTTGCATAATATTATTTAATGATTAGTTTCACTGCCCTGGCTTGGTTGTTGCTTAATTTTATGTCAAAGGTGTTAAATACCAAGAACCAGTGACATAATTTTTCATGAAAAAATACAGAGTTAATCAGAAATACTCCAAAAATACTATTTTTAAAACTGGTATTTTAAAAAATATTTGACATACTCTTTCACTCTTCCCACAGACATGGGAACTACAGTGTAAGGGTGTTACTATGTGGTGTAAAAAGACTGTTCTGTGTTAATGCTGATTGCATTGAAGTAGTGGAGTAGAAATATAGAACAAAAGAGTAGTAATATGGAGACTGATTATAAGTCATAACCACTGTTTATTTGCACATGATAAAACAGCTACAGAATGTGGGGGGGGGGGAAATCCTATAAAACCCTGCCAATCTTCATTATCATATTAATGTGAAAGTATCATATTAATGTGAAAGTTTCATTTTTAGAAAAACTGAGTAATAACAAAATAAAAATAAAAAAACAGAGGTCTAGAATTATTTACTTCCATCAAACATACATACTGACAAAGTGATTAATCCTTTCTTGTGTAACAGACCATACAGTCACCATGCTTATAGAAAGCAAGATGAACTCTATCTCTAAATCCGTTGCTTATCAGTTCTGTTTTAATGTGAGCTTGGTAGTTTCTTTGTATTTGATGTTTGATTATTACCAACGTCATGCTCTCATTGTGATATGAAAAACAAACTGAAACACCTTTTTTGTAGAGTATAAAAATGTAGCAATAACTCAGCACCGTCCCCTCGTGGGTAACTCGCAGAATTGGACTTGCTAATCGCTAGATTGGTTTTAATAAAATAATTTTCGTGAACCATACACCAGAGAAAATGATTATTAGACTTGTTTAAGTTTATACAGTCTTACCTTTAAAACAAGATATGTTACTGTTTAATGCAAAAATACAATAGTTTAAAAATACAGCATGGTGTGACATCAGAGGACAGTAGTGCCCTCAGAGCTCTTTGGAAATCCTGTCAGGTTAGCTTGTATCAGTTGATAGTCATTAGCATGGAAGATTTTAATCATTCATAGTTACAGTATGATTCAAAAATACTGCCTGTTTAGCTCATATTATCTAAATGGTTAGCATTATCTGCCATTGAATCTATGTACTAATTTGTGAGAAATTCTGCTAGGTTAGCACAGACAGGATTAGGAATATTACGTAGAAATCTTATGAATAGCAAAAAAGGGTTTAAATAATTATGAATATTACTAAATACCTGTCAGGGACACGGTCAGATTAGTACAGTTTAGCTATAATAATAGTATTAACATGGAGGATAATATGCCTATATTTTGAACATTGTCCTCAACAAAATATTTTGTGGAAAATTTCACTAGAACGTTTTTAAGATTTTAAGATTTCTTCCCTTTTTGAGGAGCATGATGTTAAAAATAATGGTAGTATCTAATTGTTTTTCCAAACACATTCTATATTCCCTGTCTGTTTTGGAGTAAATTCCATTTAATACATGCTACACCTGAGGAGAAGCATCAAAGAAGCCTATGGGGGTACACTTGTATAGTCTCAATGGGAAATCATCTTTTTCTAAACGTTTATTTCTTTATTAAGCAAAGTTGAAACACGGTTTGGATCATCTGTCAAAATGCTATGAAGAAATAGATCTGTCATGGATGAAAGCATTTCCCATATTCTCATGAAGATGAGAGCGAGATTAACAAAGAGAAATTATTTTAGCCCATCTGAAGTTTTGTTTAGCAGACCTTCAAACACAGGCATTGGGCCAGAACAAAATTCAAGGCCAACCACAGATTCATTATATGGTGATTAAATGCTTTATTATTGTGCAAATCTGAACTATCTGAAATTCATAAGCATGTGAAGGAGGCACTCCTTACACCAGCTGAAAGACTACTGCAAGGTCTTAGGCCAGGAGTGATAGTGGTAAAGGATATACAGTGAGGTCAATACTGTAAGTATTTGATCACCCTGGGATTTTGCAAGTTCTCTTACTTAGAAATCATGGCGGGGTCTACAATTTTCACCATACAGTAGGTGCATTTCCACTGTGAGAGAGAATCTAAAAAGAAAACTCCGGAAATCACGTTGTATGATTTTTTAACAATTTATTTGTGAATTACTGTGTCAAATAAGTACAATATTTGATCACTTGCTTATCAGCCAGATTTCTGACCTTCAAAGACCAGTTATTTTGCTTTTAAATAGTCCATATGCTTCTTACAGAGCCACTCCTTGGTTTTCCTGGCTGTGTGCTTTGGGACATTGTCATGCTGGAAGACCCAGCCACGACCCATCTTTAATGCTCCGACTGAGGGAAGGAGGTTTTTGCCCAATATGTCACAATACTTGGCCCCGTTCATCCTCTCCTTAATACAGTGTAGTCATCCTGTCCCCTGTGCAGAAAAACATCCCCAGAGCATGATGCTTCCAGCCCCATGCTTCACTGTAGATATGGTATTATCATCATTCTTCTTCCTCCAAACACGGCGAATATAGTTAAGAGCAAAAAGTTCTACTTTGGTCTCATCTGACCACAGGACTTTCTCCCATGACTCCTCTGGATCATCCAGATGGTCCCTGGCAAACTTCAGACGGGCCTGGACATGGGCTGACTTAAGCAGGGGAACCTTCCGTGTGATGCAAGATTTTAAACCATGACGTCTTAGTGTATTACTGATAGTAGCCTTGGAAACAATGGTTCCAGCCCAGGCATTGACCAGCTCCTCCCATGTAGTTCTGGGCTGATTCTTCACCATTCTTAGCATCATTGATACCCCATGTATCTACTTAGACTTTGGCTGATTGTGGGGTGCACAGGTGTCTTTATGACAACTAACAACCTCAAACAGGTGCTACTAATTTTGAATTATGAGCAGAGTGTAGCTGGACTATTTAAAAGCAAAATAACAGGTCTTTGAGGGTCAGAAATCTGGCTGATAAGCAAGTGATCAAATACTTATTTGACACAGTAATTCACAAATAAATTGTTTAAAAAAATCATACAATGTGATTTCCCGGATTTTTCTTTTTTGATTCTGTCTCTCACAGTGTAAATGCACCTATGCTGAAAATTGTAGACCCCTCCATGATTTCTAAGTAAGAGAACTTGCATTCAATGGTATATACAGTGAGGTCAATAAGTATTTGATCACCCTGTGATTTTGCTGAACACTTTCTGTATATACCTGTAATGTTCTGCTGGGCTTCCTCATTTTTGTATGATCCACAGCTCAAGTTTTTAGACAGAACAAAGAGGAAATGATTTAGTGAGTTTTTTTTGCTTCTATCAGTTTCAGAGCTACATTATCCTGAATTATACAGAATTCTATGCTCTTGGTGTATGCTGTATTTAAATGAAAAGCTCTTAGCAAAATGAGAAAGAACAGAGAAATGTGGTACAGCATGGCGTTAAGTATCTAAAAGGATATCAAGCTGTGGGGCTCAGGAGATTTAATGTGTCCTACAGTACCTGTCCTACATGGAAGCTCAACTCCCTCCATCACCAACCCAAAATCAACAATGAAGTTAATGCTTGGTCACAAGTGAACAATGACCCAAGTATAGTTCCAAGGGTATGGAGAATTGACTTAATGACTTAAGTTGTGGATCTGACCTCAATCCAACAGAGAATTTGTGGGAATGTCAGCTTAGCATGTTCTGTTACGGAATATTAGCAATTTAGAATATCACTTACACAGCCATAAATAATACTGGCAAAGACAGATTTAAAGTAATATGGATATGACTTATAATTCCTTATAGAAATCTTGTCAGATTAGAGTACATTAGTTAGTAAATTGATAAGCATGGATAATAATCTGCCCATGAGTTATAATAATATTAAAGAATAAATGACTGGGAGACACCCGTGGAAGAAACACACTCACAAAGAAACACATAAAATTTACTGCAAATAGCATAAGATTTTTGGAAATTTCTTTCTGAATATTTCCAACCACGAGCTGAAAACCGCTCTCTTCTGGCGTACATGTTATTTGCAGTAAATTTAATGTGTTTTGTCAATCGTGCAACTTTGAGTTAATTTATATGTCAGTTGAGCAACTGTAGAATGTCTTGAGAATGCTAAACATTGTAACAACATTTAGAAACATGTCTGAATGAAGTCATGGGAACAGTTACATTAAATTAAGGCATGTCTGAATGACAGAGATGTAGTTCTCGAAATGTGAAATTGTGAAAAAGTGGGTCAGGGAGAATGAGACATCATTTTCACAAATGGCTTGTCCCGCATAAGGTGTAGACTTTAACCTCATTAAGAATCTTTTATGTGCTGGAGAAGAGTTTACACAGTGGTCTGTTATGTTCACAATGTCATTTCTTCACCTGATTATTAGGGAAATTCTATCAGGAGATTCTAATATTGTAGTTTTTGTGAGTAAATAAGATATGAGGGGTTAATTTGCAAAAACAGATTGTCATTCTTCAACAAAATTATCTGACTGTAGTGAGTTTATGCAGTGGTTCCGAATCTCCCATCATCAATACAAGATCTTAGCAGAGAAAGTCATGTGACTCTGGATGAAAATAAATTTTGTGACATTGATGAGCTTATGAATATGTGCCACAATCAAAGCCAAAAAGGTCCAACAAAATATTAGTGTGTAATTCTTTTTTTGGCTGGTCAGTGTGGTTTCCCACACATTAATATTTGGCCTAGTATTCAGAAATATCAAGGCAAAAACTGAGGTTTTTTAAAAAATTCACTTATCTACATACCTGCCCGCTCCATATGGCACAAAGCCTCTAAGGATAATGGTCCTTCTGGATACCATCCCACCAGGGATCATATTTGAATAGGGAATGGCCTACATAAAAACAACAGCTAAAATTTAACATACAACTGTAGAATGTCTTGAGAATGCTAAACATTGTAACAACATTTAGAAACATGTCTGAATGAAGTCATGGGAACAGTTACATTAAATTAAGGCATGTCTGAATGACAGAGATGTAGTTCTCGAAATGTTACACATCCCATATCTGAAAAGTCCTGAAGTGGTTTAATGGGAAGGTATAGATAACAGCTGGTAGTAGGGAAGTCTGTAGTAAGCCACAAGTGTTTGTTTATTTTTTGGTTACCAATATAAAAAAAATGGTGTTTAATGGTGCATTATCTAGTATTTAATATTTGCATACTGTATATTAGGTTGTAGCAGAGACTTGGAATAAATAGCCAGGAAGTCTCTCTGACCTACTGTACATTGCTGGCTTCATTGTTATCACAGATTGTTAGCACCAGTATAGTAACTAATAAACACTGCAACATGGATGTATCTGTTAAACTAAGTTAAATCTAGCTCATCTGAACACACCACACGTATAGTTTGCAATATTTGTGCATAGTAAAACAGGTTTCATTGCTGTCCATTACAATGGAACACTGAGGTGCACTGAGAATGCAAATTCAGTAGTGGATGTATGAGAGCTGGACGTCTCCCTGCACCTCCAGCATATCGACCTGATTGTAAGCCTGGAATCGATGATAGAAATTACACATGTGCTGCCCATTGACATACACCTTAAACTTGTCTTCACCACAACGAATGGAGATCTGCAAATAGCAATGCAAATGAAAGAAAATTAGATTAATTATTGATGGAACTACAACACTGAGAAGAATGAATAAAAAAAATCTCACTTTAGAATCATTACCTCAAAGTACTGTCCCTCCACGAAGGGGTTGAAGTTGATATCTACTTCTTCTGTACCCCAGAAGCCGCCAATACAGCTGTTACGGGCTACCACTCCCTCTCTAATGCGAGGGCTGATGTGAAAAGCTATGTCTCGTGACCCTCCAACTACAAAATTTATGCAAAATCTGCAAAGTATAGCAAAAATATACTCAACTATTTTATTAGATATGACTAGGTGAGATGATCTCATATTAATTCATTTGAAGTTCTCTATAGTAAGTGTAGCTACAAATATTAAGTCTGCTCAGTCGATCCCACTAATTATTTACAGACCTCCAGGGCCGTATTCTGAATTTTTTAGTGAATTTGCAGATTTCCTCTCCAACCTATCATTTCTGTAGACAAAGTGTTAAATGCTGTTCTCAAGGGGTCTTCTGGATTCTCAAAAAGAATATTAAAGTCCCCAGCAATTATGTCCATACTGGACGCGCTAGGAGTAAATCTGTGTGTAGTAGGACCCACTCATAAAGCAGGTCACACTTTAGATTTAATCATATTCTTCGGATTAAATATAACTAAGGAACAATTTATTCACAATTCCACTGTATGAATTACTCAGATCACTATCTTGTCTCAATTAAAGTGTCTTAGTGATAATATACACACAGCACCACACTACTGTATTGAACGCCAGGGGTAGCTCAGTGGTTAAGGCATTGGGCTACGGTTCAGAAGGTCCCAGGGTCAAATCCCACGACCACCAAGTTGTCCCTGTTGGGCCCTTGAGCAAGGCCCTTAACCCTCAACTGCTCAGATGTATAATGAGAGATAAAAATGTAAGTCGCTCTGGATAAGAGCGTCTGCCAAATGACTAAATGTAAACGCACATTCACATCAACTACCACACAGAGTAATCTCCCAGAGTTATCAACTTTGATTGGATCGCCGATCAGGTGACTGAATATATAGAGTCGACATTTCGTTATATCGTAGATAACATAGCTCCAGTTAAAAGTAAAATTATTAGAGATAAGAAACTAGCTCCCTGGTATAATGATCACACGCGCACTTTACAACAGACTGCTCAGAAATTAGATCGTAAATGGCGTCAAACTAAATTGTTAGTATTTCAAATAGCATGGAAGGAGAGCATCCTTAACTATAAAAGAGCTCTTAGTGTAGCTAGATCAACGTATCTCTCCGCTCTTATAGAAAATAACAAAAATAATCGTAGATTTTTATTTAATACCATAGCCAAATTAACCAGAAATAAGACCACTGCAGAAATCTCCACAACAACATTGTGCAATAGTGAGGACTTCATGAACTTTTTAAATAATAAAATTGTAATATACACACACATATATATATTATATATATATATATATATATATATATATATATATATATATATATATATATATATATATATATATATATATATATATAATCTTATTTAAAAATAATAATGCCAGGATTCATCAGGCTTAAATTGTGAAAAAGTGGGTCAGGGAGAATGAGACATCATTTTCACAAATGGCTTGTCCCGCATAAGGTGTAGACTTTAAACTCATTAAGAATCTTTTATGTGCTGGAGAAGAGTTTACACAGTGGTCTGTTATGTTCACAATGTCATTTCTTCACCTGATTATTAGGGAAATTCTATCAGGAGATTCTAATATTGTAGTTTTTGTGAGTAAATAAGATATGAGGGGTTAATTTGCAAAAACAGATTGTCATTCTTCAACAAAATTATCTGACTGTAGTGAGTTTATGCAGTGGTTCCGAATCTCCCATCATCAATACAAGATCTTAGCAGAGAAAGTCATGTGACTCTGGATGAAAATAAATTTTGTGACATTGATGAGCTTATGAATATGTGCCACAATCAAAGCCAAAAAGGTCCAACAAAATATTAGTGTGTAATTCTTTTTTTGGCTGGTCAGTGTGGTTTCCCACACATTAATATTTGGCCTAGTATTCAGAAATATCAAGGCAAAAACTGAGGTTTTTTAAAAAATTCACTTATCTACATACCTGCCCGCTCCATATGGCACAAAGCCTCTAAGGATAATGGTCCTTCTGGATACCATCCCACCAGGGATCATATTTGAATAGGGAATGGCCTACATAAAAACAACAGCTAAAATTTAACATACACTTGTTATGTAGCCCATGAAATGTAAAACAATTCAGTATTATATATATATATATATATAAAATAATCCATGGAAAAGTCTTTAAGGGCATTAATGGCATGTACTATTACTATTACTTCCTACTTAAGATGAGAAGGGTTCCTCTGCAAAAAAAAAAAAAAAAACATACATCAACGTCCTTCAATGTGATCAACAACGTGATCTGACAGTTGTGTACAGTTCTTTATATTTGACACATTCGGAATCCTATATCAGATGAGTCATGGAATGGGTTATGGAATGCATAATACAATGTATGATTTGAGACAATTGATAAACTCTTTGAATGCTTTTTAAGTAACAGGTTTAGGTGAAGGTTATGGAATGTAATCAAAATGTTTGCTTTTTCAAAGTTGTTTTAAACATGCTAGATTGGTTTGCAAATGAGACTTTGCATCATGCTTGAACATTATCCAAACCACAAAATAAAACCATGTTTTCCTACGTACAGGGTTGAAGATAGGCTGCATTCCCATTACCTGGTGGCAAAAGAACAAAAACAAATATAGTATGAAATACCATTAGACAAGAATTGACACTGGCTTAAAATAAATCACTTTGCAGTACTACTGCAACACTGCAATTTCAAAGATAAGTTGATTTAGGTAGAAGCATCTGCTAAATACTGTATGTAAATGTTAGAGTTGTAAAGATATAGGCATTAATAACAGGGTGATGTTTATACTCAAGACTGAAATAAACCTCCAGTAGCATTTAGGTACATTTTCATAAAATAAACTTGTGTATCCTTCAGTTACAGAATAAATAATCATATGTAAAACAATCATACATGAATATTTTTAACAAGGTCCAAGTTTTGGTTCTGTTACATGTTATACTGTACATATAGTATGTTATGATGCTGCGTCTTTCACATAGATTCAAACATCCGTTAACAGACTGGCAGATCTACAGAAAACAGTTGCCGAGGGTGTGAACATGAGACAGCGAGAACATGGAAACTCCATGCACACAGACCATGGCGAAATTTGAACCTGGACCCTGAAGGTGCAAGGTGACAGTGCTAACCACTAAGACACTGTGCTACCAGAAATAAAAGCACCACCTGAATTCAATTAAGAAAATAGTTAAGAGCCTTTCACTGGACATTATTGAAGCGATTAATATAGTTCAACTTTAAACTAGTTACTTAACCCTAAATGATGCAGCAAGTAGCTTCTCATTTCTTAAACAACCATGTCAGAAGCTATATTCTGTGGCCATGGCAAAAATGCTACTCTGTTTCAGAAGGCTCAGATTATTGGCCTGCACCAAGCAAAGAAAACAACTAAGCACATTGTTGAAACTACTAAAATTTGGTTAAGAGCTGAAAAACACATTTTTTAAAACCTGGAAGGATAGTGGTTAACCATAATCTTCAAGGAAGATATGTTATTGGATAAACATCCCGAGTGAGCTCAATGGGAGATTAAATGCTTAGTGAAATGCTTTATGCAGCAGTCCGACTCATCAGTACAAGATCTTGGAGAGAAATACCTGTAAATGTTGTGACGTTGCATAAGATTATCAAATTTCATGTCATTGCCATAAAGCAAAGGGTAGTCCAACGAAATATTAGCGTGTGCAACTTTTTTTTTTTTTTGGCTTGGCAGAGTACATACAAATAATCATATGATAATATATACAGTACGCATAATAGTCAGATCCTCTAGTGTATATTTCCTCTGTACTTACTGGCAGATTTGCTCCTGGAAACCCCATACTTCCTCCCTAAAAAAACTTTTTTTTTTAAATTATTACGAATATATTAAGACAAGTACTGAATGTCTGTTTTGACAATCAATTATTACATAATTTGATTAAACAATTACTGTGTAATGCATACCTTTCATGGATATAAACAGATAAACATTCATAGAAAACTCAGCTTACCTGAAATCCAGCTCCTGGATAACCTCCCTAAAAAATGAAACAAAAATAAAAACATGCATACATAAATACATAGTGTATCTCGAAAAAATGGAATAACATTATTTTTCTGACTTAATATATGAAACCATCATATATAGTAGACCTAAATTCATTAGATGCAAAGTGAAAAGTTTCAAACCTTTGTTTTAATTTCAATGATCATGGCTTACAGTTCAAAAATCCAATATATCAAAATACCTAAATAGTTTATTTTGAGTTTGAGTGAGTTACTATTCATACAGTATAAATACAAAACAGAAACAGCGGAATGGAGTGTGCAAAGGGATTGCGGGTGATCATGACTAGTCACGATATGTGGGCGTTACCTGGCGTACCGTGACAATGAATACAGTCACATTGAAGAGTTTAAGGTCAAGCCACATAATCTAAATCGGATTTAAGTCCAAACTTTGACTAGACCACTCCAAAATCTTAATTTTTAAAATGGTATAATGGAACGCAGACCATCCTAAAAGTTCTACACTGTAAAAAAAAGTCCTAAATTTACGGAAAATAACTTTCAAATTTTATAGTAGTTTTCCTTTTTTTTTTTAAAACTACATACAAATCTCTGTAAAATTACAGACATTATCTGTAAATTACGAAGTCGACTGTTTTTTTTTTTTTTTTTTTTTACTTTTTTTCACATTTTTTTCTGTTTTTGTAAATTACGTGTAACTTTATGTAAAATTACAATAATAAATTGTAATTAAATACAAAACTCATTAGATAAAGGTTAATGTCCATAAATTTTTTTTATTGTTTTTCTTTGTAATTTTGAGGTAAATGATTAGATTTATAATATTTTGATATTTAAGTTCTAAGATGCAAGTTTAGCATTTTTTATAACTTTTTAAAAGATTATTCTTACATTATCACTTACATGTAGGCTATAGTATCTGCTTCATGCCTTCAAAGAATGTGAAGAGAATTTAGGAGACTGATACTTATCAAAAATATATTTTTGTATTACAGTTGTTCTGAAATATCACCATGGCAATCTAACCATCAGCTTTCTTAATGCATGCCTGCATATTCTGACACAAGGATAATGTATTTACTGTGTAGCTGTTTTAAAGCATCGCTTTAAGTTACATTTTGATATTTAGCTTGTATGAGGGGGACTATGGTGTTATTTTTGTACCAAAAAAACTCCATGAACTGTCCGGGTTAAATGCCACAGCCAATCAGAAGCTGGAGGCGGGAACATTCTAATCTTGTTTCTGATTGGCTGATCAGCAACCGGAGGCGGAGATATTCTAATTACCGGTTCATTATTGGCGCGTTTAAATAAGCGCGCGAGTGAGGGCGGAACCTGATGCGGAACACGCCTACGCTTATTGCTCAGGTACAGACGTAACGTGATATGAACCAGCCAATGGGAAACAGGCGTCCTTCAAATGTTTAGCGCGCGCAGGGATGCTGTGACTCAGCAGCCAGTAAACGGGTGTGTGTAAATTCAGAGGAGTGAAGACACGCTGCTGAGCTACAGGTGAGGAGGAAAGCAGTCTCTGAGGGACAGAGGAAAAGACTCTGAAATGTAAAATACCTGCAAGCTCAAGAGACAATGTCGGTAAGATATTTTTTATTCTTATTTTAATTCTTATTGTTGTTGCTGTTAAACAATGCTCATTTATTAATACTGCCACGTTTTTCTTTTAAATCTAAGATCTTAATGTGTTCTTTTCTTCTCTCTTCCAATCCACCCTAATGCACCAAGTTCTTTACTGCCTGTTTGGAAGAAGATCTTTCTTGGATACACTGGACCGTCCATTTTGCCATTTTGGTATGTTTTAGATTTGACTTAATTGCACTTTCCTAAGACATTAGGATTCTGAACTAAAAGTTTAAGTTATTTGTACACATACATTATATAAGAACAATAGAGTTTAAAAAAAAGGGACCACATTGTACTATATTTGTAATAAAGTTTCCAATCCAACATTAATTGGAACATTGAGGATATTGTTTGAAATTGTTCATTTCTTCATAGGTTTTTAGTCAAGGATATTTGTTATAGCACAATAGTCTAAATATTTAATTGTTTTTCATTTTAGGATTTTGTGTTATTGCTTTGTTTGAAGGTGTTTGATCTTCAATTCATGAAAAATCTGTAAATAACAGTGTTTCCTGCTAAATGCCTAATGGTTTTGCTTTTTTGATTGTAATAACTTTGGAAAAAAACTGTAAAATAAAAACATTTTGCTGCTACACGTCTAGTGCTGTTTTAATGAATATTTTACAGATTTTTCCCAAAATGTATATGATTTAACACAATGGTGTTTCACTGCTAAACATATAGTGCTGTTGCTTTATTGAAGGTCTTCAATCGTATAAATTTAGCAAAAATCTGTAAAATAATGGTGTTTCACTGCTAAACTTCTACTGCTGGTTGTTTAATGAAGGTGTTTAATCGTATAAATTTAGGAAAAATCTGTAAAATAACGGTGTTTCATGCTAAACTTCTACTGCTGTTCGTTTAATGAAGGTGTTCAATTGTATAAATGTAGGAAAAATCTGTAAAATAACGGTGTTTCTCTGTAAAAGATAAAATAATTTCTGTAAATTTTATGTTTTTGAGCATAATATGAACTAGAGTATTTTACCTTAATTTTACGGTTTTTGTTTGGCAGCCATTGCTGCCAGTCATTTGACTTTTTTTTATGCTTTTTTTTTTTTTTTTTTACAGTGTACTATTGTTTCATCAATCCACAAAATATTTCCCTAAAGTCTTAAGGATAATAAAGATATTTTTGGCAAATATGAGACAAGCCTTTGTGGTCTTATTGATTGCAGAATAAATAACAAGCATACATAACATAATAATCATACATGGATATTTCTGACAAGGTCCAAGTTTTGGCTTCTGTTGCGTGTTATACACCGCATTCCAAATTATTATGCAAATTGGATGTAAGTGTCAAATATTAAATGTTTAATTTAAATTAAACTCATGGATGGTATTGTGTCTCAGGGCTCTTTGGATCACTGAAATGAATCGCAGACACGCGTGATAATTAGTTTGCCAGAGAAGCCCAATTAAACGAAAAGTACTGAAGAAGGTTGTTCCACATTAAGCAGGCCACAGATTTCAAGCAATATGGGTTTTCAAGCAAAAAGGATCTCTGCTGCCGAAAAGCATCAAATATTGCAATTCCTTGGACACGGTATAAAAACATTAGATATTTCATGAAAACTTAAGCGTGATCATCGTACTGTGAAGACATTTTTGGCTGATTCAGCGCATAGACAGGTTCGTACAGATGAAGGCAGAATCAGGAAGGTTTCTCCAAGACAAATTCATCGGATTAAGAGAGCAGCTGCTGAAATGCCATTACAAAGCAGCAAACAGGAATTTGAAGCTGCTGGTGCCTCTGGAGTCCCACGAACCTCAAGGTGTAGGATCCTTTAAAGGCTTGCAGTTGTGCATAAACCTACTATTCGGCCCCTAATCAATGCTCACAAGCAGAAACGGTTGCAGTGGGCCCAGGCATATATGAAGACAAGTTTTTAAATAGTTTTGTTTAGTGATGAGTGTCGTGCAACCCTGGATGGTCCAGATGGATGGAGTAGTGGATGGTTGGTGGGTGGCCACTATGTCCCAACAAGGCTGCGACGTCAACAAGGAGGTGTCGGAGTCATGTTTTGGGCCGGAATCATGGGGAGAGAGCTGGTAGGCCGCTTTAGGGTCCCTGAAGGTGTGAAAATGACCTCTGCAAAGTATATTGACTGACCACTTTCTTCCATGGTACAAAAACACGAACCGTGACTTCCGTAACAAAATCATCTTCATGCACGACAATGCACCATCACATGCTGCAAATAATACCTCTGTGTCATTGGCTGCTATGGGCATAAAAGATGAGAAACTCATGGTGTGGCCACCATCCTCCCCTGACCTCAAACCCATTGAAAACCTTTGGAGCATCCTCAAGCAAAATATCTATGAGGATGTGAGGCGGTTCGCATCAAAACAGCAGCTCTGGGAGTCTATTCTGACATCCTGCAAAGAAATTCAAGCAGAAACTGTCCAAAAAGTTCAATGGATGCAAGAATTGTGAAGGTGATAAAGAAGGGGTCCTATGTTAAGATGTAACATGCCCTGTTAGGATGTTTTTGATTGAAATAGCTTTTGATTTCTTTAAATATGACCTCCTAAAACTGCAAAAAAAAAAAAAAAGCCCATTTTCAGTTCTTTACAACCTATAACATGTTTTAACACTGTGGTGCATAATAATTTGGAACAGTGCATTTTCAGTGTTTTTATTTTTATTTTTTATAAATATCATTAGGAGGTTTGTTCAATAAAATTCAAATAATACCCTAATGGTTGATGACTTGAAAATTATACTGACTGTCATTTGCATTAACTAATTATGAAAATCAGGGAAAGATATCATTTGCATAATAATTTGGAACATGGTGTACATATAGTATGTTATGGTGCTGCACCTTTCACATAGATTCACACATCCATTTATTAGACTGGCAGATCTACTGAAAACAGCTGCTGAGCGTGTGAGAACATGAGACAGCGAAAACATGCAAACTCCATGCACACAGACCAAGGCGAAATTTGAACCTGGACCTGAGCATTTAGTTTTCTATATTGGATTCTTCTCCACTGGTAAGGTAGATTTTTAACTTTTGTACTGTTTTTGAAACACAAATGGTTCTTACTGTATACTGTACCTAGTTTTTGCGGTTTGATATTGTTGATTGCAGTGTGATTGAAGTAGGTCTAAAGCAATTTGTTCTCAGGTAATTAATCAAGAGTAGTTTCAGGCTTCCTTAAGGTGTGAATTGTGGGCAGGGCTTAGCTACTTATATTGAAGGTGATATTGAATAAGCATATCCTGCAACAAAGTTAGTCAAGAATCTAGATAGCAAGTGCAAATAATTGACTCAAACTCTTGTTTACCAAGAAATTACAAGTTTTATAGACAATTACCTCAGTCTAGCATGCGTCTTCAACCTATCTCTGTCAGTTCTCACAAACCAAGATGCTTTTACTCACACAGCAGAGGCAGATCTCCCAGAAACCTCATCTACCCTCCAGTAATGTCTCATTGCCCTGCACTGGTGGTAGGTGAGCTCTGGAACTGCCAATCTGCTGTAAAGAAAGCAGATTTTTTATCTCTGCCCTAGCTACCCATTACTCTTTTGACTTTCTGGCACTAACTGAGACCTGGATATCTCCTCAGAACTCGGCTACACCGGCTGCCCTATCCTCTGCCTATGTATTCTCTCACACTCCACGAGAAACTGGTAGAGGTGGTGGTACGGGTCTCTTGTTGTCCAAGAGATGGTCCTTCTCGCCAATACCCCTGTCTCATCTCAGTTTTTCATCATTTGAATTTCTTGCAGTTAAGGTAACCTCTCCAATTAACCTCCACATCTTAGTTATTTACCATCCTCCTGGATCTCTAGGAAACTTTCTAGATGAAATGGACATTCTTCTTAGTCTTTTTCCTCCTGTTAACACTCCTCTCACGGTTCTAGGAGATTTCAACCTTCCATCTGACAAACTCCAATCCTCTTTCCTTCTCCCTCTACTTACTGTAACTCCTTCTCTTTAAACAGCTTCCCTCCCATACACAAGGCAGGGAATTCTCTCAATCTCGTTTTTTGACGTCCTTGCCCTGTCACGGATATCACTACTATTCGTCTTCATAAATCTGATCATTACCTGGTATCCTTCACCATAACCCTTCCTATTCTATGTAAATCTAACCACCAAAAGTTCTCTTTTTCTCACAGAAACCTTCACTCTGTCTCCCCCTCCTCTGTGTCTTCATGCACCCCATCATCCCTCCCAGATCCAGACTCCTTCTCCTCTCTACCACTAGAGACTGCAACTGAAACTTTCCTCTCCTCTCTCTCCTCATCCATAGATCTCCTTTGCCCGCTGTCATCTAAACCAAGGATGACGTCTTGTCCTGCTCCTTGGCTATCTGATGTACTACACAACAACAGGAGAGAATTTAGAACTGCAGAGAGAAGATGGAAGAAATCGCAACTTGATGCAGATCTCATCTCTTACCAGACTCTTCTCTCCAAATTCTCATGTGACGTGACTTCTGCCAAAACTACCTTCAGAGAAAAGCTGAAAGCCTCTGCACATGATCCTGGCAAACTCCACAAAATCTTCTCCTGACTACCCAACCCACCGACTCCTCCTGCCCCTTCCTCTCTGACTGCTGACGATTTTGCCACATTCTACGATGGGAAAATTGCAGCAATCCGCCAGTCCTTCGCTCCCAACCAAACACCTACAGCAGAACCTCAGGACCTTCCCTTCCCTCGTTTAGCAGAATTCTCCAACTTGTCATCTGATGAGATTCAACAGATCATCTCATCATCTAACCCCACCACCTGTTCATTAGACCCAATCCCCTCCACAATGCTAAATTTAATTTAACCCTAAATGATGCAGCAAGTAGCTTCTCATTTCTTAAACAACCATGTCAGAAGCTATATTCTGTGGCCATGGCAAAAATGCTACTCCGTTTCAGAAGGCTCAGATTATTGGCCTGCACCAAGCAAAGAAAACAACTAAGCACATTGTTGAAACTACTAAAATTCAGTTAAGAGCTGAAAAACACATTTTTAAAACCTGGAAGGATAGTGGTAAACCATCATCTTCAAGGAAGATATGTTATTGAGTGAGCTCGATGGGAGTGAAATGCTTTATGCAGCAGTCTGACTCTCCCATCATCAGTACAAGATCTTGGAGAGAAATACCTGTAAATGTTGTGACGTTGCATAAGATTATCAAAATTCATGTCATAGCCAATTAAATCAAAAGGTAGTCCAATGAAATATTAGAGTGTGCGTCTTTTAAATTTTTTTGGCTTGGGAGAGTACGTACAAATAATCATATGATAATATATACGCATAATAGTCAGATCCTCTAGTGCAGTGTTTTTCAACCACTGAGCCGCGGTACACTAGTGTGCCGTGAGAGATCGTCAGGTGTGCCGTGGGAAATTATTCAGTTTCACCTAATTGGACTAAAACATTTTTTGGAAACTATAAGTCTGCGAATAATATGCCATTGCAGCTGCCGCGATTGCCCGCTGACGTTCTGCGAATTTCTGCATGGTCCGCAAGGACCATCAAAAATGAAATTAAGCATGTTTAATTTTTCGCGTGGAAAGATGGTAACGTACTCACAGCACCAAAAACTCGCGGTGAATCATAATGAACCGTACTTATGGCCACCGCGCGAAACCGCATACTGTAGGTGAGATAGGGGTATTAGTGATTGAGCTTCTCAACCCTGACTGCTACACTCTAAAAAATGCTGGGTTGTTTTTTCTACCCAAACGCTGGGTTGCCGCTGTTGGGTCATTTTTCTGGGTTATTTACAGAGAGTTGGGTAGTTTTTGTGTAACCCAGCTGCTGGGTTGAAGTTTGCTTGGCCCCTCCCCCAAAGTTCACCGGTGGATTCAGCGGCTGTCACTCAGCTTCGTGTCTCTTGAGCTCTCACACCGCTGATGACGGTTCATCCTCCTCGGACATTTAAGGGAAAATGGCGTTAAATACAAGGTCTGTATACACATGTTCACTCACCTAATTCACATATGACTGAAAAATTATTACTATATGTAACATTTATTACAGTTACCGTGTTAAGGTTACACACAAACTTTCCGGCTGGTCTGAGGTACTGGATGATAATTTAGCTGAGAATAGCTGCTAGCCACCCCACCTGTGTATGAAAGAGACGGCTAAGATGTCTGAGCTTTTTTAGCTTTCTCTGTAGAATGTTTGCAGGGTTACGAAGATGGTGAAGTGATGAATGAACGCTAAACTGTTAACTGTAGTGTTAGCATGACGCAGCCATTTAGTTAGTTTGCTAGCATTAGCAACCACTTCAGAACTTTATTAATCTCACTGCTTGAGACAATAAAATGCTGTGGTGTTACAAAACACTGACCCTCTCACAAATATACAGACCTGCTAACCCTCCCGTTTTTCACTAGCTAGTAATTTACTCTGCGGTCAAATTTCTCCTGCGTTTCTCCCGAGTTATAACAATATTTTACACCTTTCCCCCTTTGGCAAGTATGCAAATGTATCACCAGTAATTGCATGTAAGCTAACCAGGTAGCTCTCTTTAACCAAAGTTAAATTAACTATCAGTCAGCGCGCCAACTACAGGAAAAAGTACCACAGCGGTACAGATAACTACTAGATGGAAGTATTAATATTTTGGTGATTGTAATGTACCAGTATGACACCAGCTATGACATTTTTTCGGTAATTAGCTTAAAATCAATGCAGACTACAATATCAACTAGTCTGACATAAAGTGCTGTATCCTAAAAGTCGTGCTTATTTTGCTGTTTTATGTTTGGTAGTAGCTGTCTCCATGTTTTTGTTTCTGGTTACCTATACCCTATCTTAATGGGCAGCTTTGTAATTTTTTAGTATCAATCGTATTTCACACGAAATTGATAGTCTTATTCAGTTTAATCTTTGCTATTCAACAAAATTTTAACTTTTTCATTTCTTTCTTTCTAAGGTTGGCACCAACATGGTGGAGTGTCAAGGCCGTACCCCTACATCCTGACGTTGGGAGATAATGACCAGCGCTGCTCTCAGTAATGTTGTAATGTTGCTATGAAATAGCGAGACCTACCTGAAAAGTCATAGACAGACAGTGTATGTTAAAATGAGACCAGGGCTGGATAGTTTTGATCCTGCTCTGTAGAAGTTGCTTCAGCCTATTTGTTCAATTTCTCCATTCTGCCCTTGTCAGTAATAGTACAGTAATGATGTCACTGTTTATTATCTGTTCTTGTGCTTTTGAAAAATAAATGTTTTTTCTAAGAACATTTAATAGGATGATGTTTATTGCATACATGTATGTTTTTTGTAATAGACCAGTATATCAAAGTAATTTAACTGTTTAATAGACATGGGTGTTTTTTTTTTTGTTTTTTTTTAACAGATTTCATTTTAAACATGAAAATAATAATAACCTATTTGTGAGGTAGAATTAACCCAATTCTACCTCACAAATAGACCAATTTATGTGGTGGAATTAACCCAGCATTATAGTTAAATATGACCTAGCATTTGGATTTAATATTTAACCCATCTTGTTGGGTTAAACAAATAACCCATCTTGCTGGGTTAAATTAACCCAGCATTTAGTTAGTCCTATATTTACCCAGCAGCTGGGTTAAAAACAACCCAGATTGGGTTGTTTTTAACCCAGCATTTTTTAGGGTGTATAAAAAGTAAAAAACAGAGAGAGACTAAGAGCTGTTGAGGAAGAGCTTCGTGTGTGTCTTTCTTCAATTCCTGCCAGGATATCAGCTCTGTGTTCATCCAAACAGGCCCAGGTTTCACACTGAGTAGGTAGAAATATGAACGATCATTGTGTTTATTTGATTCCTATTCGAGACACTTTGATAAGAATCACTGTATATTGTTAATTGCACTTTTTATTTGAAAGAAGAAATACGTATGAAAGATCATAAAATACTTTTTGTGTTTTTGATTCCTGTTCAAGACACTTCAATAGGAATTGCTGTACCTGTATATTGTTAATATAGGCTAGAGTTTCATTTGTTTCGATTGTTGGTGTGCCTTGTGATTTTTTTTCAATTAAAATTGTACCTTGGCTCAAAAAAGGTTGAAAAACACTGCTCTAGTGTACATTTCCTCTGTACTTACTGGCAGATTTGCTCCTGGAAACCCCATACTTCCTCCCTTCAAGAAACATTTTTTTTATTAATACAAATATATTAAGACAAGTACTGAATGTCTGTTTTGACAATCAATTATTACATAATTTGATTAAAAAATTACTGTGTAATGCATACCTTTCATGGATATAAACAGATAAACATTCATAGAAAACTCAGCTTACCTGAAATCCAGCTCCTGGATAACCTCCCTAAAAAAATGAAACAAAAATAAAACATATATACATAAATACATAGTGTATCTCGAAAAAATGGAATAACATTGAAATTAAAACAAAGGATTGAAAATTTTCACTTTGCATCTAATGAATTTAGGTCTACTATAGTATATATGATAGTTTAATATATTAAGTCAGAGAAAGAAAAATAATGATCATGGCTTACAGTTCAAAAATCCAATAAATCAAAATACCTAAATATTTTATTTTGAGTGAGTTACTATTCATACAGTATGAATACAAAACAGAAACAGCGGAATGGAGTGTGCAAAGGGATTGCAGGTGATCATGACTTGTCACGATATGTAGGCGTTACCTGGCGTACCCTGACAATGAATACAGTCACATTGAAGAGTTTAAGGTCAAGCCACATAATCTAAATCGGATTTAAATACAAACTTTGACTAGGCCACTCCAAAATCTTAATTTTTAATGGTATAATGGAACGAACACCATCCTAAAAGTTCTACTATTGTTTCATCAATCCACAGAATATTTCCCTAAAGTCCTAAGGATAATAAAGATATTTCTGGCAAATATGAGACAAGCCTGTGTGTTCTTTTTGGTCAGCAGTGGAGTATGCCTTGGAACTCTCCAATCGATGCCATTTTTGCCCAGTCTCTTAGTGTTGAATCATGAACACTGACCCTAACTGAGGCAGTTCTTTAGATGTCATTCTGAGTTCTTTTATGAGCTTCTGGATGAGTCGTCGTTGTGCTCTTGGAATAATTTTGGTAAGCCGGCCACACCACTGTTCCAGGTTTTCTCCGTTTGTGAATAATTACTCTCACTGTGGTTTGCTGAAGTCCCAAAGGCTTTTCCAGGCTGATGCACATTAATTACACTTTTCTGAATTTTTTTTAGATTGCAACATGATGTTGCTTTTTGAGATCTTTTAACATTTTTTCACTTCAGTCAGACAGGCAAGTGATTTCTTGATTCAACGGGTCTGGCAGAATCAAGCAATCTTTTATTATTCCATTATATACTTTTATTTTCCAGTAAGAACATATTCTGTAGCAATTCAAGAACTTAACAGCACTGTCGTGTAATTTATGGATTAATGTTATAAACAAATATTAACTCATCACAAACACCATGGCTTGCACACACACAAACACACAGCTTCTTACCACCATGCCACCCATTCCACCTCCTGGATAGTCTCCCTGCAAGCACAATATGTTAAGTATTTTGGGGGTTCAATCATGCTTAAATATGAACAATTTTTTGTATTTCTTTATGACATACACACCCCTACTCCACCACCAGGATAATATACCTGTTGAAAATAACCACTGGTTAAAATGTGTCACATATAAGAAATTCACATATCACATGTCCAATGTTTTTTTTTCGGGAGGTTTCTTGAAATATACCATTTTAAGAACAAATCAACTGTTTGTGATGTTACTGAAACTCAAAATCCATAAATTATGAAGCACTTTGATTCCAATTTTAACATTACTCTACATATATTGTGAACTGTTTCCAGCACACATACAGTATGTTTGCTATAAAGTACAAAAAGTACAAATTACTCAAAGAGCAAGAACAAAAAATTATTTTGTATATTATCATGAGCATACATTAATCCTCACTACACCTATCAGGAATTAAAAAAAAAATAATTGGACCATTCATTAGTGCCCCCTCTTTTATTTATTTATTTTTCTTTGGTAAAAACATAATACAAATAATTCAATAAGAGAGGTTTAATTTTAATGTAAGTTAATGTTATTGTTAATGTGGGTTGAGGTCTGAACATTGACTAGGCATTTTCAGAATTCTTTAATTTTTTAGCTATTATGATCTAGATTTACTGATGTGCTTCAGATCATTTCCTTATTGCATGACCCAATTTTGACCACCAAATGGTCTCATAATTGCCTATAGAATACTCTGTTATCCAGAAGAGTTCATGGTCGACTCAATGACTGCAAAGAACCCAGGTCCTGTGGCTGCAAAAATAAGCACAAATCATTACTGCTGTGTTCAACAGTGTATATGAGATGTTTCTGCTGAAATGATGGGCATTAAGACAAGGTTACTCCACTTTGTATTCATTTGTCCATAGGACATTTTTCCAAGAGCAGTTTTCTAAATCTTAGTCATGCTTCCATGTTCTTTTTAGACAGGAGAGGTTTTCTCCCTATATTGTACTAGTTCAGTCTTCTTCTAATTATGCTGCCGTGGACTTTAACATTTAACATGTTCAGTTAAATGTAGGATGAGAGATGTAGCTGCTGGGATTTTGTATTTTTCTGAGCATTACACTAATCTGATCTTGGCGCTTATGTATTTGCCACTTGTTATTGTGGTAACACACACCTAAACACTCCAGACCAGCAAATTGCAGAAACCTCTGCTTCTGAGAGGTTCTGCACACCTGCGGATGATCAGTGAAATCAGAGCTGATGATTAGCTCACCTGGCTGCACCTCATCTCTTAAATCCTGCGGAAGCAGTAAGGTGGTTCTTAGTATTGCCTGTGTATTTTATTCTTTTTAACCTAACTTTTACTAATATATATATATATATATATATATATATATATATATATATATATATATATATATATATATATATATATGACACATTATGTGAAAAATACATAATGTTGATCCTCTGAAGGTATAGTTGCCCAAGATGATTATCATATTTTTACACCCCAAAAAATATATTAAAAGAGCGGGCACTAACTTTTACACATGACTGTATTTAGGAGTTACAGCATTAAAATATTTAAGCAGTGGAGGATGTATATTTTCCTATAAAGCAAAAAAGAATGACGCTTGTGGCGATTTCAAGCAAAACTTACCATAACTAACTACAACCACTTTTGCTCAATATTTTCAGGGATTAGAGTTTATTTTTAATTAAATGTTTTTGTGTGTGCATGGGTGGGGATGTTACAGTGCAAACATAACTCTTACAACATGTTTCTTTTAGATTCAAAGCCAAATTATTATTAATCAGTTTATGTGTGTAGTGAGGAACAGGGCTCCCAAAGAGAGAGAGAGAGTCACATTACAGAACCCCCTCTCCCACCTGCATGTCGCCATCCCCATAATCTAATCTGATTCGCGAACATAAAGGTGCGTCTGTAAAACGAAGCTGCAGGAAACTTCACAATGTGCCTCGAAATAAACCCCAAAACCGCTGTAAATCGTCAATCCGGTAAAGTAGACAGTTTTACAGCTTTACTCCGAGTTGGGGGGGAACCACCAAGTCACACCTGGACAATCATTGACCTCCAGAGCACATGCATTTCAATTAACAAATTTACACTATTTACATATATTTACTCAGTATGTTTTATTCCTGTGTGTATGTTTGATTATTCTGCATAACTTTAAGGGTGTAATCAGAATTTACAAACCCCTTTTATTAGGAAAAGGAAGGAATGAGTGGGTAAAATATGTAATGGTTGATGTCAATCTAAAGCTGCCTTTATTCCAAGAATGTTGGTGAACACAGGAAATTGGTAGCATGAACCGAGCTCATGCAAATTTACTTTATAAAAGGTATTAAAATCTCCAACCGGATGGGTCCCACGTGACAGCCGAAACACCGGGCTAATGTATGCACAAAGGGGGAACCATGTGAGGCGTGGCCATCGGTAACTATGCAACCAACGCCTCACCGAAGGGCTTTCCCGACAGACGTCATCTCTACAACAGCGCACCAACCAATCAGCAATGCCGTGATTCCCTTCGCTGGAGGCGAACCAACGGACGAGAACGAGAAAGAACGCAAGTAAACAAACAAAGCTGCATACCTTGCAGAAGTTGGTGCTCGTTTCATAACTAAACCGTAAGATTAAATCCAAGACTCTGCTCTTGTGACTTTCGTTGATCTAGTAAGCAGTACTAGAAAAACTTAATTCATTTTCACCTTCCAAACTGTTTGTGTGTGTGTGTGTGTGTGTGTGTGTGTGTGCGCGCACGCGTTTAAGTAGCGTAGTTTCATGTAACATAGATTAATCAAATAAATTCTTGTTTCTTTATAAAGAACTGTTGTCTTGGTAATGTATTTTAAAGTCTAAACATTTGCCCAGATCTTGTTACCTTGCTCATAATTGTTAAATACTAGATTTTGTGTATCATCGTTGGCCACGTGATAAGCAGAACTGGTAAGATACACTAAATGACTACTGTCCCGTTGCACTTACACCCACCATCATGAAGTGCTTCGAGCTTCAAGACCCTGCTGCCCCCCTCACTGGAACCACTGCAATTTGCGTACGTCCTAACCGCTCAATGGACGCCATCTCCACTACACTCCATCTTGCCCTCACACTCATGTTCCAATGCTGTACATAGATTTCAGATCAGCATTCAACACCATCATCCCCCAACAACTGATCGGGAAGCTGAACCTGTTGGGACTGAACACCTCCCTCTGCAACTGGATCCTGGACTTTCAGACCGGAAGGCCTCAGTCAGTACGGATCGGGAACTGCACCTCCAGCACCACCACACTGAGCACTGGGGCCCCACAAGGCTGTGTGCGCAGTCCCCTGCTGTTCACACTGCTGACTCACGACTGTGTAGCAACACACAGTTCGAATCACATCATCAAGTTCGCTGATGACATGACCGTGGTGGGTCTCATTAGCAAGAATGACGAGTCAGCGTACAGAGAGGAGCTGCAGAGGCTAACAGACTGGTGTAAAGACAACAACCTGTCTCTGAATGTTGACAAGACAAAGGAGATGGTTGTTGACTTTAGGAGGACACGAGGCGACCATTCTCCGCTGAGCATCGACGGCTCCTCTGGGCGTCCACCTGGAGAAGGACCTCAGCTGGTCCCTCAACACCAGCTTCCTGCACAAGAAAGCCCAACAGTGTCTCTTCTTTCTGAAGACTGAGGAAAGCCCAGCTTCCACCACTGATCCTGACCACCTTCTATGGAGGAACTATCGAGAGCATCCTTAGTGGCTGCATCACTGTCTGGTTTGGGAATTGTGCCAGATCGGACCGCAAGACCCTACAGCGGATAGTGAGGACAGCAGAGAAGATCATCGGGGTCTCTCTCCCCTCTATTGAAGACATCTATACCACATGCTGCATCCGCAAAGCCACCAGCATTGTGGCTAATCGGACACACCCCTCTCACACACACTTCACACTCCTGCCATCTGGAAAAGGGTACTGTAGCATTCGGGCACACACATCCAGACTGTGCAACAGCTTTTTTCCACAAGCCATCCGTCTTCTCAATAGAAAGGTACTGGACTGATATCCACACACACACACACACACTATCACTCAACTACCTCAAATCATTGACTAGACTGACTAATCAACACAAGCACAAACACTCTGACCTACACCACCAAACTATTGTACACACCAACCTGTAAACGCTCTTTTTTGCACAATATTCATTACTGGATTACTTTTTGCACTAACTTCTAAATTCTTGCTGCTACTTTAAGGAACGTTTACTGGTTCTGCACTACCTCAACTCATCACCTCAACACCACAGAGTATTATGTTATGTTGTGTTTGTCACACCGTCACTTTGTTGCTCTTGTTTGCACATCTGCACGTGCACTTTATGTTGTCTGTTGTCTCTAGGTTAGCTAGTTAGTTTTTGTTAATTTATGTTGTTAAAAATGTATGTTGTCAGGTCAATCTGTCCTGTCTTGTCTCCGCTAGCCAGCTAACTAGGCCTCTTAATTAGCCAGTTTTAGCTCTTCAGTTAATTTATGTTGTTAATTTATGTTGCATGTAGCATCTTGGTCCTGGAGGAACGTTGTTTCGTTTCACTGTGTACTAACTATATATGGTTGAAATGACAATAAAGCCAACTTGAACTTGAACTTAATTGTGCTAAACGCAGGATGGGTAGTCGATAAAGTGTACATTATAAATTTTGATTCAGTTAACCAAATTAACCCGAATCATTAAAGATTCGATACAACTCTGACCCAGAGCTAAACATTACATATTAATGATGAAGGATGCATTGAGCATTGTGTCCACATTAAAATGTCTACATTTACTGGTGGATATATGACAGTCATTCCTTGTCATTATTATGCAAACCCTACATATGTATGCTTTTGCAATTTCTGGGAAGGTTTTCGTATTTAAAATAATAATAGGGAATGGTAAGAAAATCTTCACAAAAACTCATGCAGGCATTTTAATTATTTTTTCTTTGGAACTAACCCAAAAACAGGGGTGAATCTTGCCAGGACATTCTATAGAAAATAATGATTATCACTCACATTGATTTTTTTTTTAACTACTATAGATAATGATTACTTTCAACGTAATATACAAATAGTACATTTTGCAGATATGGTCATGTTGATTTCAAGGGGAACAGAAAAGAAAGACTTACACAAGCGCCACCTCCAGGATAACCTCCCTGCTGCAGGTAAGCAGATTAGTATATAATTATAACATCTCCATGATTTAAATGATAAATCGACTTAGGCCATTAATTCATGCACTCACCCCCATGCCACCTCCCATTCCACCTTGCCATCCTCCCTGTGTAGGCCGAAAAACAGAGAAACATTTCCATACCCTTCTATCTTACATTTATTCAATGCCTTCTGTCTTGTTACATTTATTCAATGTCAGTTATGAACTGTTCAATGTATAGTTCACAACTGTATATCAAAGTTATGAAAAAAAAAACCTCAATTAAATGAATTATTTAGAATTGACATATACTGATCTTCAGGAAATCTGCAACTTTTCTTTCACACATGACTGTGCATCTACTACAGTATGTACACTGTATCATGTAAACAGTCATACTGTTCATAAGGATGGACATTACTGTTATTTACACTACCATGAACTCCCACACTTTACAGTATGTACATTTATCTGTTCTGTCTATAGAGAATGAGATTCTGAAGCAATAATATCTTTAGGCAAAAAGCTATTATGAAACCCTACAATGTATGTTCGTTATGGTGACTTTTTCCCTCGTCAAACCTGTTCTGTGACAAACCACAAGGACTTTTAAAAGTGTTTTGTTTTAGCTGTGCTTCATGATCAAGTCTCTTCCCCACCAATATCGCATTATGAATGAAACTTTATGAAATTTACATAATCCCAAGTTTAAAAGTGTTATGTTCTCACTATCACAACATTTAAAATACGCTTCTAGATGAATTATGATAAACAAGCACAGCCACGCGGGGATACTCAACTTCTTCACTTGCTTTATTTTTTTAAGAACACAACTACTAATAGTTAATAACATGTGATAACATGTGGTACCTACAGGCACTGAGGGAAATGGCAATATCGCATACATGACAAAAAGTCCATAAAAAGCAATAAAACTTACCCCCATGCCCTGCATGCCCTAAAAAAGAAAAATGCATTATGTAAAGACTCATGGTAGCAGCTTTGGTCTAGTTAAACATTCAGAAATTAGCATACAATCAATCAATCAGGAAAAAAAAAAGTACATGCTTACCCCAATAATGTTGATACTATCAACAGACATATCTCCAACAATCTCCAAGACACACACCCGTTCCACAGGTATTCTGTGCTGATATAAATGGAACTCTCGCCCATTCACGGTCACCTGTATATTAATGACAGCATGTTTATAAGCTTTTACATAAGGTACATATTTCTGGTTCTAATAGTATAACAAATAAACCCTGACTAAATTATAGCATCTACTAGTGATGGGAGTTGGTAACCATTCTATAATTTATCATAGATTTGAGGAAATCAATTGATGATCGATAAATTGTCTGTTTAACCACACATAATGCTTCTTTGACTGTTTTTGTTTTTCAAGGCTGTCGATTAAAAAAAAAAAAAAAAAAGCAATGTAGCTAACTTAAGAAATTTCCACAACCCCACTTCTGTGCAAATAAAATTGCCTTCCAAAATTCAGCTAAGATTCTTTTGAAGCTTCTGCAGCCCCACTGAGCAAAATCAAATTTCTACTTTAAGAGTTCTGAAGTATTTAGTACAAACTTTGTGCTGCACAATTAATCACAAAAATTTAAATCACAATATGAACTTGTGCAATTCGTTAACTGCAAAGACTGCAACTTATTACATTTACATTTACATTTAGGCATTTGGCAGATGCTCTTATCCAGAGCGACTTACATTTTTATCTCATTATACATCTGAGCAGTTGAGGGTTAAGGGCCTTGCTCAAGGGCCCAACAGTGGCAACTTGGTGGTTGTGGGGTTTGAACCTGGGATCTTCCGAACCGTAGTCCAATGCCTTAACCACTGAGCTACCCCTGGCCCGTAATTATTACTTATTACAAAAATTGTAAAATCTCCATTTAATGAGGTCATTTCTATCATTACTTGCTGTTGCCAACATAAATGCAATATATTTATTAGTTACATATCAGAATGTGTCAAATTAATCACACAATCATATTGTGAGCATGCACAGTTATCAATATCATCCGCATACATGTTTCTCTCAATTTATAATCGACTAGAACTAGTGATAACCCCTTCAATAGCATCTGCCTTATCAGACATTTAAAAATGGCAAAGTTTATAAAAACACCTGATAGCCCGCTATGCTGACAACAATAACCATCTCGAAATGCTCTCCCTTGTGGAATGGCATGTGATGAACTTTTTCCTCTCCTTCCCACATGCCATTCTGGAAAGTGTTGAAGATCACTTTTTCCCAAAAATGAGGTTTTATGTGCAAAGCAATATCGCATCCATCAAATTCACCACATTGCAGATTCACATGAAACCTGTTAGGGGTGACATATACAGCCAGAATTATTTAATTCAATCAAACAAATAATGATAAAGTGATTAATACTCCATTCTTGTTCAACAGGCCATTCAGTCATCATGCTTATAGAAACGGTGATGAAACAAAAATGTAGCTTATCAATTCTGCATTAATGTGAGCTTGGTAGGTTCCTTGTATTTCATATGTTTAATTATTACTAATGTCATGCTCTCATTGTGATATGAAAAACAAACTGAAACACCTTTAAGTACACAGTTTTTCTGGGTGGCATAATGTGTGGGATATCCTTCATAAAACATTTGCAAACATATTACAACAGTAAATAAATATAATATAATAAACAAAAGGCTTGGGCTCCTTTTTTTAATTCTACTTAGAATGCCTACCTTCTAATGTGATGATGAATCTTTCCCTGCATATACAGCGACATTCCTAGCCTTAGACCACCCAAGATCGGACCTCTGTATGGGATGCACTAAACACACACACACAGATAAAACTACAGTATATAATATTACTACTGATTACTACTGTAAGATAGTAAATATTTACTCACTGGATTATAAATAGGCTGGTAACCTGGTGGTGCCACAAAAGCCATGTTTACTAAATGTCAAATGAATCTCGAAGGGAGGAATAACCTGCTGCCTGGTGAATTGAAACAGTAAAATCAGTCACTCACTTTTTCTATCCACGCCTAATGGGCGGTTCTCATATAGACACTGCTTTGTTTGCACTAACACTATCAGCATTTTAAACTTGACTGACCAGTCGAGATAAGCAGGCAAATTTGAGCAGCTGGTCTAATCAGTTTCATATGGGTTTTTGCAAAGGTTTCGTTTAATGCGTCATGTACTGCACGGTACATAAATCAGATGCAGTTCAAAAGGTTAGTGGAAATTATGAGCAATTAGTTCATTACTTACACCTGACACTTGTTTAATGTAACATTTTTTTCATTGGTAAGATGGCATTTGCATCTTACTAAATACACTTAAAAAAAATATACAGTCCTTGAGTAAACATGCCATATGGCATGCCCGCTCACAAATGCAGAGTTGTACAGGTCTGAACAGGACAGAGTTACTGAGTTTAAACATGCAGACAGAGGATTTGCACACACTAGGCCAAATTACATAAGTGACATCACAAATGACAAGAAAAATCAACAAAGCAACTTGTTTCTGTATTAAACTTAGAATTAAGTTTTTAGATTTATGTTTATAGATTCATTTTATATTCATAGATTTTTATATTTTAGATCCTCCAGGATATCTACCTGACTGAGTTAATTCAATTCAATTCTATTTATATAGCGCTTTTATCAATGGTCATTGTCTCAAAGCAGCTTCACAAAAATGAAAGAAAATTTATATAAAAAGAGAAAAAAAAAATTTTAGAAAAGAAAATAATTGGAAGTGTGTATGGGTGAGACAAATGTGTCTAGATAATAATGAGACGAATGAATGAAATGTCTCTGATGAGCAAGCCAAGGGTGACGGCGACGGTGGCAAGGAAAAACTCCCTGAGATGGCAATAGGAAGAAACCTTGAGAGGAACCAGACTCAACAGGGAACCCATCCTCATTTGGGTGATAACAGATAGAAATGATATAACATCTTGTGTGTTGTTCAGGTGAAAATTCAATATGACAGAAATTATTTAAATTGACATGAAGACCAGTTCAGCAACTTTTACTTATAAACAATATTTTTAATTGACCTTAACTATATGAATGGGAGGAAGCATTGTAATCATATTTCAGTAGTTTAGAGAGGTAGATGATAATATTTGTACCATATATAATACAGGTTATTAGGGTCTACAATAATAATACAATACGATTAAATAAGATTACAATATCATTAAATAATAGAGCAAAACTTTATAATTATAGGACTGTGTTATGGAATGACAGCCGCCACAGACAAGAATATAGTGTATTAACAATTAACCCTCTGGGGTCTGAGGTGATTTGTGCTTACTTCAGGTACTTATTACAAAGTATTTGTCAACAAGTATTTTTTTGTATTCAGCACAAACCGTGCTACAATAATATGTGAGAAAGGTGGCTGTACATGTTTACGTTTAAAAAAAAAAAAAAAAAAAAAAGATTTTGCGTGGTTAGTAAATTTTGGAGAATTTTTTTTTTTGCTGAAATAAGGTCCAAAAAAAAAAAAAAAAAAAGCCACACTGAATGGGCCTGAATAAGACTTTTGAGTAAACAGTCTTGCAATATTTACTTCACAATTGTGTGAAAATTATTCTGTTCTCTCATTCACAGAAAATGATCTACATTTTGTAAAGTCAGTTATTGGGTCAGCCCTGCAGTATTCGTGAGAGTGACAATGGCCATAGAATATATATATATATATATATATGTATGCAATTCACACCTGGAGAGACAAAAGACATTCCCTGGCTAATGTTCCCCCATCAATGTAGAATGCTGTGAGGCAGCCTAAAGAAACAATGTCACAAGACACAAGACTCAAAATTCTTTTTTTATTGTAATTGCTCTGTGTATAGGAACTAAATTATTGTAAATAATTACATTGGAAGGCTGAGTGTTTGTGAAGTGGCACAGGACTTTCTGAAAAGAAAAAAGAAAACAGTTTAAATAGACTCAGGGGAGAATGTGAGTCAGCAGACCTCAGTGGTTGTAGGGAATATTTAATTTCTAGTGTGTTTCATTATATTCTGAGTGCATGAGAATAGAATGTTATCTTTCTTTGACATATATAACATTTCTTTATACATTCCATAGTATAGTTTATGTTCAGGGTCGTAAAACTGCTGAAAGCTCATGAATTCAGAACTACTCCCAAGTTTCTGTTTTTCTCTACATTATCTTTTATAAACATTCCAGACTAGATGTAACTAGATGTAAAGATGATATACACCCTCCTGTCTTCCACAATAAACTTTGAACATCTCACTGAGCACTGCCTTGTGTGTTTCATTGAGGGGTTCCCTGGCCAGACCGGACATCTGAGTACTGAGTAAACAAAATGGGGTCTACGAAAATTCAAGAAATTATTACAATTTGTGGGCTCTGTCCAAGATACCTCTAATCAGGTGAGTGCTGCTTTTTTATTTCTCTCTATAAGGATAGAGCAAGCACACGCCCTGGTTTTTGGTATCTGGAGGGAGGATTGTCTTGTGGCTTTTACACGTGTTTAGCGTGCACTCACTTCTGAAAAGTTCCTTGAAATGAAATAGTGTGGAAGCTGTATTCTGTTGCCCGCTTTTTGTTGTTGTCTTAGTTGAAGTATTGTGTGTTTTTTGAAGATATTGATTCTTTCGATCACTGATTAATTCACATTTATAAAATGGGTAATAAGAACACAACTACTTATCCAAAGCCGGACCCAGAAGAGATTCCGCGCAACTGGATGAATAGGTGTGGACTCACTTACTTTACCACGCCTTGGCTCGATAATTTATCAGGGTGGACTGAACCACAATCTCAATTTTTAACCTATCCACTCGGATGTACTTTTAAGCCTGAATATCTAGCCTCTGCGTACACTTAGATATATGAGGGTATGGGTCATCCAGGTTGGGATTATTCCTACATGGTTTCATGTTCCCAAAAATGGGTAGAAATGGGATAAAAAACTTAGACATTAAAGAAACAAAAATACAGATGAGGGGTCTCGACCCAAACCTCGACAAAAAAAATAAATAACTGCATTTGTTTTCTCTATGGGAACAAAGCGTCCAAAAAATCGTTCCACCATCTGTAAGCACGTTGAAGGACATTATTAAGATGTTCCCTTCGTCCAACAAACATTGCATTTTGTTGATATGCTGATAAAGGCTCCTAGGCACTGTCAACTCGTGGGTGCGGATTATCACTTTATTTTGCAACCTTTTTTTTGGAGATGGGTACGATGAGGCTGAATTGATTACGATGGAAAAAGAAGGAATATTACTTTCTTTAGGGTAATTCTAATGAGGCTATGAAACTCTTAAAAGATGAGCTAACTACTTATCTTCTCGCACATCAACAAGCTAGTCAGGATCTGTCACAGGTAACTAATTGTAGACAAGAAAAGAGTGAGACCAAGTTTCTCAAGAGGTTTCGAGAGAGCTGGACTCTTTAGGGTGGTATGCCCCAGCCTGAGGAAAACCCAACCCACTTTTCCTTACCAAATAAATAAATAAATACAAATGCATGGATTGGATAGGATAGCCTAGTAATACAGTACATCCAGGTAGTCATTTGACTTCATTGTATTGCCCCATAATGTTGCTGACCCTAGACCTGACCAACAAACAACCCCAGATCACACCACTGTCTACAAAGGCTTGGGCATAGTCTGTTGTTTCCCTTCTTACCCTGATGTTCAATGGACAATGCAGAGTCATAGCCATTTTTCGCATGCAGTTACATGCAGTGTCCACAAGAGGACAGCTGATTGTTTAATCATGTTTCCTTGTATAAGCTTTCCCAAACAAAATAGAACACGTCCAACAGAGGAGAGAGGAAATCATCATATTTAGGCTAAGAATAGGAGACACAGGACTAAATCAAAGTCTTAAGATAATAGGCAAACACCCAACTGGAGAATTCTAATTCTCTGGACAAATAGAGACAGTAACACATATATTAACAAACTGAAAAAGCTATGACAAAGAAAGACAGGAACTCAGAGAAACCATGCAAGAGTATGGAGTAGAAACAACAACAGAAAACACTAGAGAAGATGAACTGGAAAATATATAGAAGTCTGTTTAATTGCCTAAACAAAACTGGTCTAGTAGATAGAATCTAAGAGAAGGAACTTTAATCCCTTTTATTTGTGTGTTTTTAATTGTTTTGTTTACTGTCAATCTGATGATCCAAACTCCAGTCCAGAAGGTGGCGGTAATGCAGCTATAAGTTGGCTGCCAGCCGCCAAAAAACAACAAAGAAGTAGTAGAAGAACACGTCCAACATGGCTAAAATTCTACACTAGTGATGGGAAGTTTAATCATTTTAGTGATTCGGTTCTTTGAATCTTGTTCATCAAAATGAATGAATCTGAGTAATTTAGTTCATTTCGTTCTTTTGATCAGAAATAAAAAAAAATATATATATTTTTCAGTAAAAAAGACCCCCAATACGTCTACACAGACAAATTTTGGCTATAGTTACAGTAATAAAAAAAAATTGCAATGCAGCTAAGGACATTTTATAATAAACAGAATGAGTAGCTCACCTCTCATATCTTCCAGTCTGTGTCGTTCGTTCTTTTGAATCTATTGCACCGGATAGCATCTATGGGAGTCACGTGACAAATGAACGAACTACTCGGGACTTGAAGACTCATTGAGGAGAATCGTTCAATTCTGTTTCCTGTGTACTGCACTGCATAATGTCTATGTGAGTCATGTGACAAAAGAAAGAACGAACGACTCGGAGTAGAAGAGTCATTAAGAAAGAATCGCTCAATTCTGTTTAGTGTAGATAACCTACGGCTTTGCGATGATGCACGCCCAGTAGAAAATGAACGAATCACACTCCGAGACTTCTCGTTCCTCTAAATCACGTTAAAGATTTGTTCAAAAATAATGTATTATGAACGACCCATCACTATTCTACACACCATCTAGACATTCTAGTTAAAATACAAGTACGCTGATTACAGAGGTATACTCAATACTCAATATCCAAGTAAGTCCTCCACAAAGAAACTGATATTTCTGGATAGCTGCCTTGCTGAGTCCTGGATAAACAATAATTTAAGCATTTTAAATGCAACTGAAGTTGACACTTTGAAGTTAATATGATTGTGCAGGCCTATTAGAGATTTGGTTTCTGCAGAAAAACTAAAATGTTTTAACATTAAGGTTTTTTTTTTTTTAAACCAGAATGAATGTTTAAATTAATTATGAATAAATGTATAATTCGCATAGCCACTCTGTTGTATTATTTAAATAAAGATGTTAAAATAAATAGTTGATTAACTTTAGAGTTAAAATGTTAAAGGTTTTAGCTTGTAATAGTCAGTGCTTTAGTAGTTGGCAGTTCGTATGAAAAAAAATAATAACCCAGATAAATGCACCTTTTTTTTTTTTTTTGCAGATAGACATAACTCAGACATTATTATATGTTACCTAAAGTCAGCAGATTTTGTATTATCTTCTTTTCTTTTCTTTAGTGGCAAACTCTGACACAAAAGAATACCAATGAATAAACATGGCCACAGGTGGAAAGCATTACAAGTTACTTGCTGGTTTCACCCATCCCCCTCTGTCTGCAGGTGGTGCTCAACGGAATGCAAATAACAAACAGGAAGCTGAATAACAAAGGGTGGGGATTCTATGTAATAGGTGAAGTTGATCTTTGTGATCACATAATCTCATTGTACAAGATTAGCACTCAAACCAAAAAGTGGCCAGTGCATGCTTTATACTATTTGGGTCATTTGACACCTTTTTAAAAATTGGGTTGTGGATGTTCAGGATTTTGAGTAAAATGACAGGACTTCAATAATACTGCTTAAAACATTTTTTTTTCTCCCCATAAATCCTTACTCAGCTTATATTACTCTGCTAATTCTATTATGCTTATAAAGATACGGTATATACAGTAGTACCTTAGGTTGAGCAAGTAGCTGATGTTTACTGTATAAATGTCTGTTTTATTGTAAAAATCATGTAATTCTGGAGAACAATGTGTGTTCATCTTCAATGTGTAGGTGTGGATAAATGTCCAGTGGTATCAGGGATATGTGCAGAGGTGGAAAGAGTAATAAGATTTTGTACTCAAGTACAAGTACTGTTACTTCAGTGAAATATTACTTAAGTACAAGTAAAGTTACCATTATAAAAATCTACTCAAGTAAAAAGTAGCTCATTAAAAAATTTACTCAGAGTAAAAGTTACCGAGTTACTTTTTTATTTTTATTTTTTTAACAGCGGGGGTGGGATGAGGCATTCTAGCATAGTTCAAAAAAGATGAGCAGATATAAATCTCAAACTAGTTGTTTTTTAACTGAAGGAACACCTTTGCATAATAAAGCTGTTGTCTTTCTTGTGCTTGAAAATCAAAGTGGTCACTTAAATATGGTGTTACGTCCCAGTCTAGGGACAAACAGCAAAAGAATGGTTCAGGGTTCTATTTTAAACTGTATGGAAATGGTGGTATATGGCAGAAAGAACTAGATCCAATCATTAACTGATGAAATAATGAGGTTTGTATATACAAACACACACACATACACACACAACAGGAGGAGGAGGATCAGATTCAGGGTGGACCCAGGTCAAAATAATAAACAAAATGGTATTTATATTTAGTAGCTAGATTACCTGCAAAAACAAAAAACAAAAAAAACACAAACAAAAATACAGGTACCTTCCCGGACTCCCTAAACCAAAAACAATGAAATTATATACAAATATATACAAAGACCAACCAAACCAAAGGAACAAAGCAATAATCAAAGTTAATTGAAGGCAAAAAGTCAAACCAGAATCACAACCTCTTTCATCTTTCCTGCGTCTCTCTCCGGTTTATATATGGTCGCGCTAATCGATGACGTCAGTCTCAGGGCGGAAGCGACCGTGTGAAAGGTCAGGGAGATGCCGATGTCAGAAAACCTGGAGTGGAGTCTGGAGCGGCGCGCGACCAGGACATGATACACACACGCGGCGCAACGGAGCATTTATAAAGCATAATATTTTTATTATTTTATCATTTTCATTCATTTATTTTTTACTCAGTAGCGAATAAGATTTAAAATGTAGCGAATTACAATACTACAAACAAAACGTACTTAAGTAAAAGTAAAATTACAGATTTTTAAAACTACTTTAAAAAGTAGAAATACACAAAAAAGCTACTCAATTACAGTAACGCGAGTAAATGTAATTCGTTACTTTCCACCTCTGGATATGTGTTTTGTTTTTTGAATAGAAATTCACAGATGTAACCAGAGGCACATATAAGAATCCTTTGTGAAATGGGAAACTGAACTGGGGACGTCTGTTTTTTCTTTATTGAAATGTTTTTGTAGATAAACCACCAAGAGAATTTGGACAGGTATTGGTGAGTAACCAGTACATGGTGTTTAGTTAACAATTATGGGTAAATATCTGGTGTGTGAAATCCCTTTCTTTATTTAAACTGCAGGAACTACCAGGAAAGTGTGTTGGACACAATAAAAACAATGATGATTAATAGCTGCATACGTTTAATCGTACGCCCCAGGCTGTAGACAGGAAGTATGTGGTAAATACATGGGATAGTTCATGCAGTACTAGTTTCCTCATAGTTATAAGGAAATATTTGGTGTTTTAATTGAGTCTCCCCCCCCTCCTCTTTGAACTGCAGATATTAACCTGTTTGTCCAAACTTTTCACTGGTAGTTTATATAAAACAGCTAGTACTAGGAAAGACTGCGGTCATTCTTCTTTATTGGTTAGGCATAGCAAAAATATCTTGTGTTCAATAGTTATGATAGCTACAATATTATATAAGCAAAGGCTCATAATTACTACATAATTCTAACAATAAAAATCCACTGCATCATGTTTGTCAAATATAATGTAGCTAATCCGAACATGCCACATGTTAAGGATGCATTATTTATTGAATTGTGCATAATAAAACAGGTTCATTACAATAGCTTTGCTAAAAGCTAACGCAGGAACAGCGGGGATGAGAAGGCAGACTCAATAGTGGATGTATGAGAGCTGGACATCTCCCTGGACCTCCAGCATATCAATCTGATTGTAAGCCTGGAAACGGTGGTAGAAGTTACACATGTGCTGCCCATTGACATACACCTTAAACTTGTCTTCACCACAGCGAATGGAGATCTGCAAATGGCAATGCAAATGAAAGAAAATAAGACTGGTTCTTGATGGAACTACAACATTGAGAAGAATAAATGTATATCTCGCTTTAGAATCATTACCTCAAAGTACTGTCCCTCCATGAAGGGGTTGAAGTTGATATCCACTTCTTCTGTACCCCAGGAGCCACCAATACAGCTGTTACGGACCACCACTCCCTCTCTAATGCGAGGGCTGATGTGAAAAGCTACATCTCGTGACCCTCCAACTACAAAATTAACGCAAAATCTGCAAAGTATAGCAAAAATGTACTCATCAGCTATTTTATTAGATATGACTAGGCAAGATCTCATTTTATTGCTTGGTTTTTGTGCTGAGATGTTCATGCTGACATACAGTACACCTCAGGACCGCATTACAACATGGCTGGAGTGCAGTTTATGCTATTATAATTATCCCCGGGGCCAGGGGTAGCTCAGTGGTTAAGGCATTTGACTACGGTTCGGAAGATCCCAGGTTCAAAACCCCACAACCACCAAGTTGCCACTGTTGGGCCCTTGAGCAAGGCCCTTAACCCTCAACTGCTCAGATGTGTAATTAGATAAAAAAATGTAAGTCGCTCTGGATAAGAGCGTCTGCCAAATGCGTAAATGTAAATGTAAATCTGTACCTTGTTTACTTGATTAGACTGTCTATACATAGTCCTTGTTTGAGGTAGTTTCTTTGTCCTGCGTCTGTTTGTCTGGTTTCATTTTCTGTACTGTTGCGTTTTGCTGTTTATGTGTATTGTTTATGACTTATGTTGATTAGTATAAGCATTAGCCCCAGTCCATACACTGTAAAAAATGAATACTGAAAATAGTTGTTGGAAAAAAGAAATATATGTTGGGCTAATATAATGCTGGTGTCAAAAAAGAAAAATATGTTTTCTCAATGATTGTATAAATTTCATTACTCAACTACGAAAGTTTCATCAAGGCAACGAGTATAACTGTGTTCATGAAACATTTAACTGCACACAAACAATTTTATGTTGGACGAACAAGTCGGACCTCTGCGCATGCGCAAAAGCGTTCTTCCAGAATTTTCGAACTTCCCGCTATTTCCTCCCGAAATGGTGAGTACTTCATGGAAACTAACTGTCCTGCAAAGTAATTAGCAATTTTAGCTTTATAACATATATATATTATCCAGCAGCAAGCTTTAGAACATTATATTTTCGAGTGTTTATTTATATAATTTGGAGTGTTACAGTAGTTATCTGGCAATGCACTCGTTTCAGCGACTAACGCATTTTTTTTTCAGATGGTATGTACATTGACATTAATGTTAATCTATGAAACCGCTAAAGTTTACTTACGTTACATACATTTTATTCATTTTAATGACTGATAATTTCAAAGGCTATTTGAAAAAGACGGCGCGTTAGTGCGCCACTGAGGGAGCTTAATGTTCTCACTCCTTCATCATTCATTAACCTTATAGTGTCTGAAAACGGTTATAATGGCTAAACGGACATTTTTTGTCTAGGATTTTTTAATTATTGGCACATTTCACTATGGTTGTTTTATGGTTGTGAACTAAAAACGGTTACTTAATTAGTTATTCATACATTTTTCTTTTTGTATTTCAGGTATTAGGGAGAATATCTGGGAAACAGTGCTTACTGCATCTGCAAACAATCTTGGAGCTTGGCAAAATTATTTCACTTTTTTTTTTTATATCTTAAACCATTTCTGAGTTAAAGCAAATATTTTATTTTCAAATAAGCCACTGCACGTTTTTACTGAGAAATATCAGTATGTTTTGTTCTACAAGGCAGAAGTCTATTTATCCAGTATACTGTTTTGACTGAGTGTGATATTAGTAAGCTTTGTAACATGAATGTTAAGGGCACAGTTTCATTCTTGCATTTTGGAATGTTATTTGCATATTTTGTTATAACAATGCAGCATTTGTTTATTTGTTGAAAGAGTAGCTGGATTGCACTTAATCAATGTTGATAGTCTTTAACAGGTGTTTAAAGTTTGCATTAAAAAAATATGCAAATTTAGAGGAATGTGTCATGTTATTTGAAATGTGGCTACAGTGAATAACCTACTCAAGTAAACTTTAAGATGTTAATTTTATAATTATGAAAGCATAATTTCCAATTCAAAATGTACCTTTCAGTCAACTTGGAATATTTAATTGACACAACATTATATTTCAATTTGAGACTGCTTGTTGGCCTAACTAGGCATGTTTATTCAGCATAGAACATTTAGTTGACAGAATGTTTTATTTCAATTTGTGTGTACATTTAGAGGTAATCAGCACAGCAAAAACAAAATAGTTTACACAACTTAAATTGAGCCAACTAAAAATTTTAGGTGCAACAGGTCACTAGAAATTTTTTAGTTGGAGTAGCAAGAATTTTTTTACAGTGTAGTTTCTGTTTTATAATATTTAGAATATCACTTATAAATCCTGTCAAATAGTACTGGCAAAGAAATTTAAAGTAATATGGATATGACTTATAATTCCCTATTAAACTTAACATTTTAATAAATGACCTTCTGCACGTGGATGCTGCCTCTACTCCATTTGAGAGATTAGGAAAATGTCTAATTTCCAAAGAAGCTATATACTCATGTACCCTAAAGTATTTATACTGCTTGGCAAATAAATAAATGGGGCAAAAAAAAAAAAAAAAGTCACCACCCAAATTTAACTAAACAGGTTATTCCACTGGATAATTATTGCGGTTATAGTTGTGGCAACGATGCTACCTTGTTTCAAAATGGTCAAGTTATTGGCCTTCATGAAGCAAAGAAAACTAGGAAGATTGCTGAAAGATTGGTTCAGGGACAAATGAGACATTTCCACACATGGCTTGTCCCCCATAAGGTGTAGACTTTAACCTCATTAAGAATCTTTTATGTGCTGGATAAGAGTTTACGCAGTGGTCCACTTTGTTCAAAATTTCATTATTTCTTCTTCTTATTAGGGAAATTCTAATAGTGTAGCTTCCTAATTAAGATATGAGGGGTTAATTTGCAAAAATAGATTGTCATTCTTCAACAAAATGATCTGACTGTAGTGAGTTTATGCAGTGGTCCGAATCTCTAATCTTGGCAGAGAAAGTCATGCAACTCTAGATGAAAAATGTTGACATTGATGAGCTTATCAAAATGATTGATTGTGGCACATATTCAGCATACAAAGCCAAAAAGGTCCAACAAAATATTAGTGTGTAATTTTTTTTGACTGGTCATTGTGGGTTCCCACACATTAATATTTGGCCTAAGATTCAGAAATATAAAGGCAAAAACTGACATGTTTTAACCAAATTCAATTATCTACATACCTGCCGGCTCCTATTGGCACAAAGCCTCTAAGGATAATGGTCCTTCTGGATACCATCCCACCAGGTATCATATTTGAATAGGGAATGGCCTACATAAAAACAGCTAAAATTTAACATACACGTATTTAGCCCATGAAATGTAAAATACAGTATGATATATATAAATTATGAAAAATAACCCTTCAATGATAAGTCCTTCAATGTGAGCAACAACGTGATCTGACAGTTGTGTACAGTTCTTTATATTTGCCACATACTGAATCCTAAATCAGAGTCTTTTTTACTTAATCAAAACACCAATTTGGCTAATATTTTATGGAATGCATAATACAATGTATGATGAGACAATTGATAAAACCCTGAATTTTTTTTAAGTAACAGGTTTAGGTGAAGGTTATGGAATGTAATCAGAATGTCTGAAAAAAGCCATAAAAAGGCTATAAAAAGCAAAGTTGTTTCAAACATTGTTTCAAATGAGACTTTGCATCAAGCTTGAACATTATCCAAACCACAAAATAAAACCATGTTTTCCTACGTACAGGGTTGAAGATAGGCTGCATTCCCATTACCTGATGGCAAAAGAACAAAAACAAATATAGTATGAAATACCATTAGACAAGAATTGACACTGGCTTAAAATAAATCACTTTGCAGTACTACTGCAACACTGCAATTTCAAAGATAAGTTGATTTAGGTAGAAGCATCTGCTAAATACTGTATGTAAATGTTAGAGTTGTAAAGATATAGGCCTGAATAACAGGGTGATGTTTATACTCAAGACTGAAAAACCTCCAGTAGCATTTAGGTACATTTTCATAAAATAAACTTGTGTATCCTTCAGTTGCAGAATAAATAATCATATATAAAACAATCATACATGAATATTTCTAACAAGGTCCAAGTTTTGGCTTCTGTTACATGTTATACATATAGTATGTTATGATGCTGCGTCTTTCACATAGATTCACACATCCATTAAAAGATTGGCAGATCTACAGAAAACAGCTGCCGAGGGTGTGAACATGAGACAGCGAGAACATGCAAACTTCACGCAAACAGACCAAGGCGAAATTTGAACCTGGACCCTGGAGGTGCAAGGTGACAGTGCTAACCACTAAGACACTGTGCTACCATATAAATAAATAAAAGCACCACCTGAATTCAATTAAGGAAATAGTTAAGAGCCTTTCACTGGACATTATTGAAGCGATTAATATAATTCAACTTTAAACTAGTTACTTAACCCTAAATGATGCAGCAAGTAGCTTCTCATTACTTAAACAACCATGTGAGAGTAACATTTTTGCCATGGCCACAGGATATAGCTTCTGTTTCAGAAGGCTCAGATTATTGGCCAGGGGTCCGTTCTTCGTACGTCGCTAACTCAGTTAGCTGGATTTGATTGTTGTGGATTTGTCCTGATCTTGGATTGTTTCGTTCTTCGATGCGCTTCTCGCACTTGTTGTCATAGCAACATGTCCGTAAGCTTGAACCTGCTCGGTAGCAGGTTTATTTCATGTAAACAGGATTAAGGCTGCACTCCTGCCAGGATATGATTGGTTGAAATGGTGAGGTCACATCTGATTGGTTAAAGAGCGCTGACGCGGACTGACTCACGTGGGAAAAGAAAAGTATCTTGCATATATGCCCCCCTGCCATGGATAATCGCTATCAAATATTATACTAGAACATAAATTCCTAGGTTTATTATTATAAAATATGATATTACTATATAAACCCTAGGCATGAGACAGCCGTCAAGACCATGATGTTTATTTTGTAACATTTATTTTTCAGTGGTTTGTCATGAATATGCAAATAAATATTTACATATGATAAAAATAAATATTTTTATAATGAAAAATTGGACGAAATTATTTTTAGTATAAAATTTTATAATACAATTTTATTTCCAAATTACATGAGACAATAAAATAAAATATGCAATATGAAAATAAATGTTGTATTTGAAAAAAAATATATATATTTATATATTTTTTCCATATTCAACATTTATTTTCATATTGCATATTTTATTTTATTGTCTCATGTAATTTGGAAACCATTAACCTATGAATTTAAGTTCTAATATAATCTTTAATAGTGATTATGTAGGGGGGGGGGCAATCCATGGGAGGGGCCATTTCAGCGCATAACACGTTACAAAATAAATTGAGCCGCTCTTTTGCCATTTCTTCAACCAATCGAAGGGCTTGTGATCAGTGTTTCTACTGTCGATGCATATCGCCTTTTAAACCAACGCACGAGCGCGCAATAATCCTAGACAACTCAATCCAGCTATACTAATCAACAACAGATGTGCTCGAAGAACCAACTTAGCCAGAGCGTAATTAGTCCGATGATCTCATCTTAGATGTGTCAGTTCATCTCGGATGTGTCAAGCGACGTACGAAGAACGGACCCCTGCACCAAGCAAAGAAAACAACTAAGCACATTGTTGAAACTACTAAAATTCAGTTAAGAGCTGAAAAACACATTTTTAAAACCTGGAAGGATAGTGGTAAACCATCATCTTCAAGGAAGATATGTTATTGGATAAACATCCCGAGTGAGCTCGATGGGAGATTAAATGCTTAGTGAAATGCTTTATGCAGCAGTCCGACTCATCAGTACAAGATCTTGGAGAGAAATACCTGTAAATGTTGTGATGTTGCATAAGATTATCAAAATTCATAAAGCAAAGGGTAGTCCAATGAAATATTAGAGTGTGCAACTTTAATTTTTTTGGCTTGGCAGAGTACATACAAATAATCATATGATAATATATATGCATAATAGTCAGATCCTCTATTGTATATTTCCTCTGTACTTACTGGCAGATTTGCTCCTGGAAACCCCATACTTCCTCCCTTCAAGAAACAGTTTTTTTTCATTATTACAAATATATTAAGACAAGTACTGAATGTCTGTTTTGACAATCAATTATTACATAATTTGATTAAACAATTACTGTGTAATGCATACCTTTCATGGATATAAACAGATAAACATTCATAGAAAACTCAGCTTACCTGAAATCCAGCTCCTGGATAACCTCCCTAAAAAATGAAAAAAAAAAAAAAAAATAATAATAATAATAATAAAACATACATACATACATACATCTCGAAAAAATGGAATAACATTATTTTTCTGACTTAATATATGAAACCATCATACATAGACCTAAATTCATTAGATGCAAAGTGAAAAGTTTAAAACCTTTGTTTTAATTTCAATGATCATGGCTTACAGTTCAAAAATCCAATATATCAAAATACCTAAATAGTTTATTTTGAGTTTGAGTGAGTTACTATTCATACAGTATAAATACAAAACAGAAACAGCGGAATGGAGTGTGCAAAGGGATTGCGGGTGATCATGACTTGTCACGATATGTGGGCGTTACCTGGCGTACCGTGACAATGAATACAGGTCACATTGAGGAGTTTAAGGTCAAGCCACATAATCTAAATCGGATTTAAGTCCAAACTTTGACTAGACCACTCCAAAATCTTAATTTTTTAAAACGGTATAAACGCAGGGGTCGGGAACCTATGGCTCGCGAGCCAGATGTGGCTCTTTTGATGGCTGCATCTGGCTCGCAGTCAAATCTTTAAAAAAAAAAAAATAACATTAAAAATAAAACTCATGTATTTCAATCCAGTCATTTCCTACCGCTAATGTTCATGGTTGCTGGTGGATGGAGCCAATCACAGCCCTCACAGGACAACACCAAATTTTTATTGGATAATGCAGTCAGTAAACTCCCCCCCTTTTAATTAAGTAGTCAGCTAGCTAATTGCAGAAACCCTTTTATCGAAGATGGCTAAAAGAAAAAAAAAAGATGAGGACTATCATACTTTTCAGCAGGAATGGACAGAGGAATTTGCCTTTGTGGAGAGAGCAGGTTCTGCAGTGTGTCTAATTTGCAGTGATAAAATTGCATCGATGAAACGGTCAAGTATAAAGCGACACTTCGACACGCGCCATAGTACATTTGCATCAAAATATCCTGCAAGGGGCAGCAGGAAGAAAGCATGTCAAGAGCTACTGTGCAGAGTCCAAGCTAGTCAGCAGCAACTCCGTCTTTGGACCCAACAAGGTGACAGGAATTCGGCTAGCTTTGCTGGTGCTTTACCAGTTGTGAGAAACGGAAAGCCATTTACAGATGGGGAGTATGCCAAAACATTCATGCTTGATGTTGCCAATGAACTTTGACGAATTTTCGGATAAAGACAAGATAATCAAACGAATAAAAGACATGCCTCTGTCGGCAAGAACTGTCCACGATCGTACAATCATGATGGCAAATCAAATTGAGGCAACACAAGTGAAGGACATAAATGCAGCACCATTCTTTTCCCTCTGTACTTACTGGCAGATTTGCTCCTGGAAACCCCATACTTCCTCCCTTCAAGAAACAATTTTTTTTTAATTATTACAAATATGTTAAGACAAGTACTGAATGTCTGTTTTGACAATTACATAATTTGATTACCCAATGACTGTGTAATGCATACCTTTCATGGATATAAACAAACATTCATAGAAATTTCAGCTTACCTGAAATCCAGGACCTGGATAATCTCCCTTTAAAAAAAAAATTAACACATACATAGTTTAAACTATAATGTCAGGTTTTCTCCGTTAGTGAGTAATGACTGAATAAACACTGTGGTTTGCTGAAGTCCCAAAGGCTTTTCCAGGCTGATGCACATTAACTTTTCTCTTCTGAATTTTTTTAGATTGCAACATGTTGCTTTTTGACATTTTTCACAGTCAGACAGGCAAGTGATTTCTTGATTCAATGGGTCTGGCAGAATCAAGCAATCCTAAGATTTTTTTTCAAAGTTTATTTTCCAGTAAGAACACATTCTGTAGCAATTCAAGAACTTAACAGCACTGTCGTGTAATTTATGGATTAATGTTATAAACAAATATTAACACATCTCAAACACCATGGCTTGAACACACACAAACACACAGCTTCTTACCACCATGCCACCCATTCCACCTCCTGGATAGTCTCCCTGCAAGCACAATATGTTAAGTATTTTGGGGGTTCAATCATGCTTAAATATGAACAACTTTTGGTATTTCTTTATGACATACACACCCCTACTCCACCACCAGGATAATATACCTGTTGAAAATAAGCACTGGTTAAAATGTGCCACATATAAGAAATTCACATATCACATGTTCAATGTTTTTTTTTCGGGAGGTTTCTTGAAATATACAATTTTAAGAACAAATCAACTGTCTGTGATGTTACTGAAAGCTCAAAATCCATAAATTATGAAGCACTTTGATTCCAATTTTAACATTACTCTACATATATTGTGAACGGCTTCCAGCATACATACGTTTGCTAAAAAGTACATTACTTTAGAACAAGACCAAGCAGGATAAAAGGAAAATAAATAAATTACTCTGAGCAAGAACCAAAAAACATTTTGTATATTATCATTGGCATGCATTAATCCTCACACCTGTCAGGAATGAAAAAAAAAAATTTAATTGGACAATTCATTAGAGCCCCCTCTTTTAATAATTTTTTTCCCCCTGGTAAAAACATAATACAAATAATTAGATCACAGAGGTTTAAATGTTAATGTCAGTTAATGTTACGACATGTTTTTCACTGTGCCATTATTTATTTTTTAAATAACAAATCATGCGGGCAATAGTAAGTAACCCCCTGATTTAATAGCTTGTAGGTCCATCTTTAGCAGCAGTAACATGAAGTAATCAGTCTCTTATTATTTTGGTCCATTGTTCTTTACAACATTGCTTTAGTTCATTCATCAGACCAGAAAATTGCCGAACTGCTTTTATAGAGGTCTGCACACCTGCAGATGATCAGTGAAATCAGAGCTGATTAAAAGAGAGAAAATAAAAGAGCAGGCACTAACTTTTATAATGATTGTATTTATAATTGTAAATTTGTTTATTTGGAAATAACCCAAAAACAGGGGTTAATCTTGCCAGGACATTCTATAGAAAATAATGATTAGCTAAAGCTACTCACATTGATTTCTTTTTAAACTAGTATAGATAATGATTACTTTCAATGTAATATACAAAAATCACAAATTAATAATAGTACAGTTTGCAGATATGGTCATGTTGATTTCAAGGGGAACACAAAAGAATGACTTACATCAACACCACCTCCAGGAATTCCTCACTGCAGCAGGTAAGCAGATTAGTGTATAATAGCATCTCCATGATTTAAAATGATAAACTCAGACTTAGGCCATTAATTCATGCACTCACCCCCATGCCTATGCCACCTCCCATTCCACCTTGCCATCCTCCCTGTGTAGGCTGAAAAACAGAGAAACATTTTCATACCCTTCTGTCTTTTTACGTTTATTCAATGTCAAGTACTGTATGTCAAGGTATGAAAAAGAATAACTCAATTAAATAAATTTAGAACTGACATACTGTTCTTCAGGAAATCTTCAACTTTACTTTCACACATGAATTTTTTATATGATGCATAGTAGATGCACAGTCATACTGTTCATAAGGATGAACATTGTTATTTACACTACCATGAACTCCCACACTTTACAGTATGTACATTTATCTCTTCTGTCTAAATAGAATGAGATTCTGAATCAATAATATCTTTAGGCAAAAAGCTATTATGAAACCCTACAATGTATGTTCGTTACGGTGACTTTTAACCTCGTCAAACCTGTTCTGTGACAAACCATAAGGACTTTTAAAAGTGTTTTGTTTTTTAGCTGTGTTTCATGATCAAATCTCTTCCCCACCAATATCACATTATGAATGAAACTTTATGAAATTTACATAATCCCAAGATCAAGAGCCCCTTTAAAAAAAAAAAAAGCAAGCAAGCAAACAAACTTACCCCCATGCCCTGCATGCCCTAAAAAAGAAAAATGCATTATGTAAAGACTCATGGTAGCAGCTGTGGTCTAGTTTCAGAAATTAGCATACAATCAGGAAAAAAGGTATATGCTTACCCCAATAATGTTGATGCTATCAATGGCCATATCTCCAGCAATCTCCAAGACACACACCCGTTCCAAAGGTATTCTGTGCTGAAAGGAATAGAACTCTCGCCCATTCACGGTCACCTGTATGTTAATGACAGCATGTTTATAAGCTTTTACATACAGTACATATTTCCAGTTCTTATAGTAGAACAAAACCCCTGAGTAAATTATAGCATCTACTAGTGATGGGAGATGGTAACCATTTTATAATTTATCATAGGTTTGAGGAAACCAATTGATGATCGATAAATTGTCAGTTTAACCACACAATGCTTCTTTGACTGTTTGTTTTTGTTTTTCAAGGCTGTCATTAAAAAAAAAAAAAAGTAGCTAACTGAAGAAATTTCCACAACCCCACTTCTGTGCAAATAAAATTGCCTTCCAAAGTTCAGCTACGATTCTTTTGAAGCTTCTGCAGCTCCACTGAGCTAAATTCCTAGCTTTAAGAGTTCTGAAGTATTTAGTACAAACTTTGTGCTGCACAATTAATAAAAATTTAAATCACAATATGAACTTGTGCAATTAGTTAACTGCAAAGACTGCAACTTATTGCAAAAACTGTAAAATCTCCATTTAATGAGGTCATTCGTCATTATTTGCTGTTGCCAACATAAATGCAATATATTTATTAGTTACATATCAGAATGTGTCAAATTAATCACACAATCATATTGTGAGCATGCACAGTTATCAACATCAACCGCATACATGTTTCTCAATTGATCATCGACTAGAACTAGTGATAACCCCTTCAACTAGTGATAGCCCCTTATCAGACATTTAAAAATCGCAAAAGTTTATAAAAACACCTGATAGCCCTCCATGCTGACAACAATAACCATCTCGAAATGCTCTCCCTTGTGGAATGGCATTTGATGAACTTTTTCCTCTCCTTCCCACATTCCATTCTGGAAAGTGTTGAAGATCACTTTTTCCCAAAAATGAGGGTTCATGTGCAAAGCAATATCGCATCCATCAAATTCACCACATTGCAGATTCAAATGAAACCTGTTAGGGGTGACATATACAGCCAGAATTATTTAATTCCATCAAACAAATAATGATAAAGTGATTAATACTCCATTCTTGTTTAACAGGCCATTCAGTCATCATGCTTATAGAAACGGTGATGAAGCAAAAATGTAGCTTATCAATTCTGCATTAATGTGAGCTTGGTAGGTTCCTTGTATTTCATATGTTTAATTATTACTAATGTCATGCTCTCATTGTGATATGAAAAACAAACTAACATCTTCAAGTACTGACTAGTGATCTTGTGGGGTTTTTTTTCTGTGTGGATTCCATGACTGGGTGGCATGAGTGACAGTGTGGGATATCCTTCATAAAACATTTGGAAACATTACAACAGTAAAGAAATAAAATAAAAAAGGAGCCCAAGCATTTTGTTATTTCTCCTTAGAATTCATACCGTCTAACATGGTGATGAATCTTTCCCTGGATATACAGTGACATTCCTGGCCTTAGACCACCCAAGATTGGACCTCTGTATGGGATGCACTAAATGAAATACACACACAGCTAAAGCTACAGTAAATAATATTACTACTGTAAGATAGACAGTAAATATATACTCACTGGATTATAAATAGGCTGGTAACCTGGTGGTGCCACAAAAGCCATGTTTCCTAAATGTCAACTGTATCTCCAAGGGAGGAAAAACCTGCTGAAACAGTAAAATCAGTCACTCACTTTTATATCCATACCTAATGGGTGGTGCATCATTCTGTTCTCATATAAACACTGCTTTGTTTTCACCAACACCATTATCAGCATGCTAAACTTGCACCAGCTGCTCAACTGGTCAGTCAACTAGTCAGTTTCATGTGAGGTTTTGCAAAGGTTTCGTTTAATGCGTCATGTACTGCACGAGACTTCCAGGTGGGAAGACATTGCTTTGTGTAGTTCAAAGACAAGAAAACCTTTAAAAAAATCAAACCTCCACCAAACAGTCTGGAACGCAGAGTACAGGATGCATCACACAGCCGCAATATATCACAGCCAGCGGCAGGTGAGGCTGTGTTGGGCCGGTGTTATGCCTAGAGCGCCTGAGAATTTCCTGAAGCTCAAATCATTACAAATATTATAAGAATTAAATGCAGTAGGCTGTTATGATCATCATGATTTTCCTTAATAAATAACGAAAAACATTTTAACATCCCAGTAGCACCTCTGTTGCGCAAAACCTTATGAAATACAAGTGAAACATTAGACGAATTTACAATCACAGTACAAATTTAGAATTTAAATAAAATGGGAGTTTCTTATTTGCATCGAATTTAAGCAAAGTAAATTTAATACCTTTATATCTAGCTTTTCAGAAAACGGAGACTGGAGAGCCACGGCGTGGGAAGATCGCTTGGAAAAGGTGAGTTATGGAGTCCTTCTCCGTAGGAGAGACCAGACGCTGAGTGAAGGGAAATGAGAGAATTTGCATCGTGTTGGTGATGCGGTTTAGGTGTGTTTGATTAGATTGGGAGCGTTGATTGGTGGCGGAGCTTGGTGTGTCTGTGGCAAACTGGTTATAAAAGAAATGGATAATTTTATTTGGCGATGGGGAGGGTGGTCTAAGGAGCAGAGGGGGCATTACCATTAGGAAAAAGTAGGCGCCCCATGACTTAAGCCTAACTAAGTAGTTTCAGCCAGTCTAACATTTAGAAATAATTAAAATCCACTTGCTGAAATAGCATCAGAATGCCATTACGCCCCGCGAGTTGCGTTGAACCCCCCCTGCCAGTTTTAACCCCCCCTGACAGAAATACAGTCCAAAAAGGGAAGAGAAAGAAAGACATGAAAATAACATTTGAGGAGGAGAAAGCAAAAAGAAGAGAGAGAGAGATTGCTAAATCCGCCACTGCTAAGGAGTGAGGAAGGAAAAAAGGGAAGAAAATTGTTGTGCACATGTGGGTCTGGAGGCAGTGCCCAGCTGCCATACGAGCACATGCCTGGCGAGCAATGACAGTGGGCAGAGTGGCAGGGTGGGTTTGTCTGGGCAGAGGCTCCATGCTCCCTCAAATGCTTTCCTCTCGCTGACTGGCCAGCACTGCTCCAGTACTGTAGCGGCGATTCCGGCTCGATAGGGGCCTTAATGTGGAGCACAGCAGCCTTTTCCTCTTTTGTTTCACTGCATCCCCTCTGTGCCTATGCCTCAACACTATGCCCACAGTCCAACACCTAACAGTATGTGACAACCTTACTATACAGTGGTGTGAAAAACTATTTGCCCCCCTCCTGATTTCTTATTCTTTTGCATGTTTGTCACACAAAATGTTTCTGATCATCAAACACATTTAACTATTAGTCAAAGATAACACAAGTAAACACAAAATGCAGTTTTTAAATGAGGGGTTTTATTATTTAGGGAGAAAAAAATCCAAACCTACATGGCCCTGTGTGAAAAAGTAATTGCCCCCTGAACCTAATAACTGGTTGGGCCACCCTTAGCAGCAATAACTGCAATCAAGCGTTTGCGATAACTTGCAACGAGTCTTTTACAGCGCTCTGGAGGAATTTTGGCCCACTCATTTTTGCAGAATTGTTGTAATTCAGCTTTATTTGAGGGTTTTCTAGCATGAACCGCCTTTTTAAGGTCATGCCACAACATCTCAATAGGATTCAGGTCAGGACTTCGACTAGGCCACTCCAAAGTCTTCATTTTGTTTTTCTTCAGCCATTCAGAGGTGGATTTGCTGGTGTGTTTTGGGTCATTGGCCTGCTGCAGCCCCCAAGATCGCTTCAGCTTGAGTTGACGAACAGATGGCCGGACATTCTCCTTCAGGATTTTTTGGTAGACAGTAGAATTCATGGTTCCATCTATCACAGCAAGCCTTCCAGGTCCTGAAGCAGCAAAACAACCCCAGACCATCACACTACCACCACCATATTTTACTGTTGGTATGATGTTCTTTTTCTGAAATGCTGTTACTTTTACGCCAGATGTAACGGGACACGCACCTTCCAAAAAGTTAAACTTTTGTCTCGTCGATCCACAAGGTATTTTCCCAAAAGTCTTGGCAATCATTGAGATGGTTTTTAGCAAAATTGAGACGAGCCTTAATGTTCTTTTTACTTAAAAGTGGTTTGCGCCTTGGAAATCTTCCAAGCAGGCCATTTTTGCCCAGTCTCTTTCTTATGGTGGAGTCGTGAACACTGACCTTAATTGAGGCAAGTGAGGCCTGCAGTTCTTTAGATGTTGTCCTGGGGTCTTTTGGGGCCTCTCGGATGAGTTGTCTCTGCGCTCTTGGGGTAATTTTGGTCGGCCGGCCACTCCTGGGAAGGTTCACCACTGTTCCATGTTTTTGCCATTTGTGGATAATGGCTCTCACTGTGGTTCGCTGGAGTCCCAAAGCTTTAGAAATGGCTTTATAACCTTTACCAGACTGATAGATCTCAATTACTTTTGTTCTCATTTGTTCCTGAATTTCTTTGGATCTTGGCATGATGTCTAGCTTTTGAGGTGCTTTTGGTCTACTTCTCGGTGTCAGGTAGCTCCTATTTAAGTGATTTCTTGATTGAAACAGGTGTGGCAGTAATCAGGCCTGGGGGTGACTACAGAAATTTAACTCAGGTGTGATAAACCACAGTTAAGTTATTTTTTAACAAGGGGGGCAATCACTTTTTCACACAGGGCCATGTAGATTTTGAGTTTTTTTTCTCCATTAATAACGTAAACCTTCATATAAAAACTGCATTTTGTGTTCAATTATGTTATCTTTGACTAATAGTTAACGGTTTTTGATGAGCAGAAACATTTAAGTGTGACAAACATGCAAAAGAATAAGAAATCAGGAAGGGGGCAAATAGTTTTTCACACCACTGTAATTATAATGAACACTGAAAAAAGTGAAACTGCTGTGTCATTAATACAAAGTATGTTTCTACATTGATCTGATGGAAATTATTTAATTCCTATACGAAACATCGCAGCCCCTGTTTAAACTTAAATGTAATCCGTTCACTGAACGCACATTTCTGCTTCAAACCAAAGGTTTGCCGTGTCACGTGACCTCATGACGTAGTATTGTCGCGGACTGAATCACGTTCTGCTGGCGGCCATAATATTTCAAAGAAAACAACAGGTAAGAAAGCAAACTCATGTCATTTCTATGTTAAATGTATCTCTTCCATGAGCAAATTTATGATTTATGTCAGGAACAACTACAGTACTTTGTAGATTGAGTTTTGTATCCGTATTTTCTAGCTGCCTATTGAGTTTTGTGTCCGTGTTTGCTACTGTAGCTAAAAACACCTATATTACCTACAGTAGCATTAGCGAACTAACGCGGTTATTAAAAAAAAACACGAGTTTCTACACTAAGTCGGCTGTGCCGAATAACATGAAATTAATTATATTGAAGTACCGTAAAAATTAATAGGAAAGTGATCTAAACATAGAACAAGCCAATTTAGAGTGAGTGCTGTTTGTAGTGTATTTATAGTTATACTTAAAACCTTCTGGACTTGCTAACGTGTAAGTAATGTAATATCACTAAAACTATGTTCCCTCGTATGAAACGGGGCATTAGCACATGTTCCTGACATACTGGTAACACTATGACACGTTTATGTTATCAGTATATAAACCCTTGTCAAAGAAATATATACTAAGTATACTTGCGCCATACAAATTTTCAGTATACTTAAGTATAATGGATTAGTTAATTTGAAGTGTGCTATTTTCTGTCACGGGCTGGACCGTGTGAGGCAGGCTTAGGGAACCCAAAAGCAGACAAAACAGACTTTGTTCAGTATAACTGATTTTAATGCAAAATATGAGAGTCAAACAGAAGGAGAATTATAATAAAAGGAAAGTTACTTTATTTCAAAATCACTGATCTTAATGCAAAATATGAGAGTCAAACAGAAGGAGGATTATAAAAAAAGGAAAGTTACTTTATTTCAAAATCACTGATCTTAATGCAAAATATGAGAGTCAAACAGAAGGAGAGTTATAATAAAAAGGAAAGTTACTTTCTTGGTTTCAGTACTATGGATTCTAACTCTGGATAAGAAAGTGAAACAGAGAATGGAAAAACAAAAACATTACTTGAGACGACCTGTGGCGTGGCTTGGCCGAGGCTGTGAACAGGAGCCAAGGAGCGAGTGACACAGAGCATGCGCAGTGTCCTGCAGAGCGGGCGCGACTGAGAACGCGCAGGTAGAGCGAAGGCAGGAGCAGAGCGAGCGCAGCTGTGTGGAGAGCTGAAGTCCGTTGAGCGCGCGCTGAATCCGACGCGCCGGCAGAGAGAGCGCAGCAGCAGAGTGAGATACGACCTGCAGCAATCCTATGGGTGTTAACAGAGTCAAAGTCGAGAGTGAAAGCAAAGATTCAAAGCCGGGTAATCAGTCAACGTAGCAAACAGTTCCGATTCGTGAAGCAAAGACGTAACTAGAGGTGAAAAAAGGGTCAACAACGTGAGAGGGAAAACGGTGTTACTTGGCAAAGATACTAGGCACAGAAAAAACACTTGGCTTGGAGCACGCAATAATTCGGCAAGAGTTCGCTGTCTGAGGAGGAGTTATATTGAGTCGATGTGATGAATGAGATGAGGCACAGGTGTGCTCGAGCATGAATGAATGAGGCGGTAAAACGGAGGCAACGGGATGGAATTTGGAAAGGAATCGCTGGAGATCATGACTTGGCTCGAGCAGAGGGCGTGACTTGCCGTACCGTTACAGTACCCCCCCTCCTATGGGCGCCACCGGGCGTCCTAACTGGTGCCTCTGGGTGCTGCCGGTGGAAGTCTGAGATTAGAGTTGGGTCGACAATGAACCTGGCAGGAACCCAACTTCTCTCTTCTGGCCCATAACCCTCCCAGTCGACGAGGTACTGTAGGCCTTTGCCTCGGCGTGGGGCTCTTAGCAGCTTGCGTACTGCAAAAACCTCATCTCCGTCAATGAGTTGAGGAGGAGGGGGAGGGCGGGTGGGTTGGGATAGAGGGCAGGGGACCAGTCGCCTGAGTTGCGAAACGTGAAATGTTGGGTTGATGCGGCGCATAGCTAGGGGTAAGGAAAGCCTGACGGCAACGGGGTTGATTACCTTGGTGATGGTGAATGGTCCGATGAACCTGGGGGACAATTTGGGGGTGGTTGTTTTGATGGGAATGTCTCGGGTGGACAGCATCACCCTCTGACCCACTCTGTACCTGGGGGCTGCTGAGCGGCGTCGGTCAGCTTGCCGCTTGAAGGTACTGATGGTGCGTAGGAGACGGGTTCTGGCCTGGGACCACACTCTCCTGCAGCGGCGCACGAAAGACAGAGCTGACGGTGCTGTTGCTTCCTCTTCTTGGGATGGGAACAGTGGAGGCTGATAGCCCAAGCAGCACTGGAATGGAGAGAGGCCTGTAGCTGAGGTTGGCAGAGAGTTGTGCGCATACTCTATCCAGGGGAGTGTCCTGCTCCATGTCGTTGGGTCCCTTGAGGCCATGCACCTTAAGGCCTTCTCTAGCTCCTGGTTCAATCTCTCTGTCTGTCCATTTGACTGAGGGTGATAACCAGAGGATAGGCTGGGTGTTGCTCCGATTAGTCTGCAAAATGTCTTCCAGAACTCTGCTGAGAACTGGGGGCCACGGTCAGAGACAATGTCGGATGGGAGACCATGCAGACGGAAGGCTTGGAGGACCATCAGCTTGGCCGTTTCCTTGGCTGACGGGAGCTTTGGCAAGGGAACGAAATGGGCAGCCTTTGAGAAGCGATCGACTATGGTCAGTATACAGGTGTTGCCCTCAGAATTGGGGAGGCCGGTAATGAAGTCCAGAGCGATATGAGACCAGGGGCGGCGAGGGGCTGGGAGGGGGTTCAGGAACCCAGCAGGGGGTTTGTTGGTTGACTTGTTCCTGATGCAAGTGTCACAGGCTGTCACAAACCCCTGAACATCAGTCTTCATAGAAGGCCACCAGAACCGTTGTTGAAGGAGGGATAGGGTGCGGGCTCTCCCCGGATGACAGGCAATTCGAGAGCTGTGTCCCCATTCCAGCACCCGAGATCGGACAGATGCTGGGACAAAGAGAAGGCCTGGGGGAACGTTGCTGGGGCCTGGCTCCCGATTGAGCGCATTCTTCACCAGCGATTCAATATCCAGGACTGCGGCCGCCACAAGGCAACGAGGAGGCAGGATTGTCTCGGCCGGCACTGGTTCATGGGGAGTGGAGAACTGCCGAGATAGGGCGTCAGGCTTCCCATTTTTGGAGCCCGGGCGATATGAGAGCGAGAAATCAAAACGGGAGAAAAATAGGCTCCACCTGGCCTGACGGGCATTGAGCCTCCTGGCTGACCTGAGGTACTCCAGGTTTTTGTGGTCGGTCCAGACCAGGAATGGAGAGGAAGTTCCCTCTAACCAGTGTCTCCACTCTTCTAGGGCAAGTTTGACCACCAACAGCTCCCGATCTCCTATGTCATAGTTCCTTTCAGCAGAGGAGAGACAGCGGGAGAAAAAGGAGCAGGGGTGCAACTTATTATCCTTGAGGGACCTTTGAGACAAGACGGCCCCAACTCCTGACTCGGAGGCGTCCACCTCCACCACAAACTGGAGAGACGGATCCGGGATGATCAGAATGGGTACAGATGTGAACCTAAGTTTTAGGTTGGTGAATGCCTCTTCAGCCTGCAGGTTCCAGAGAAAGGGAACCTTGGTGGAGGTTAGCATGGTGAGAGGTGCTGCCACTGAGCTGTAATTTCTGATGAAGCGCCTATAAAAATTGGCAAAGCCCAAGAATCGCTGGAGCTCTCGTCTTGTGGTGGGTGTGGGCCAGTCTGTAACAGCAGTTAGCTTAGATGGCTCCATCTGCAGGCTGGAAGGGGCAATAATAAAACCAAGGAATGACACAGATTCTCGGTGGAATTCACACTTCTCTGCTTTAACAAAAAGTTTATTCTCGAGGAGTCTTTGCAAGACCTGTCTGACGTGCAACTTGTGCTCCTTCAGAGAACGAGAAAAAATCAAAATGTCGTCCAGGTAAACAAAAACGGATATATTTAGAAAGTCCCTTAGGACGTCATTCACCAGGGCTTGAAAAACGGCAGGAGCGTTGGTCAGTCCGAAGGGAACCACTAGGTACTCGTAGTGGCCTGTGGGTGTATTGAATGCAGTCTTCCATTCGTCCCCCTCCCTTACTCTTACCAGGTGATATGCGTTTCGCAAGTCCAGTTTGGTGAACACACTAGCCCCTTGCAGCAGTTCGAACGCAGAGGACATGAGGGGAAGGGGATAGCGATTCTTGACAGTGATAGCATTTAGACCATGGTAATCAATACAGGGGCGAAGGGACTTGTCCTTCTTATCCACAAAAAAGAAACCAGCTCCGGCCGGCGAGGATGAGGGTCGGATGATCCCTGCTGCCAGTGACTCAGTGATGTACTTATCCATGGCTTCTCTCTCCGGAGCCGAAAGGGAATACAAGCGGCCTCTTGGGGGGGTGGTACCTGGGAACAGATCAATGGAGCAATCATATGGTCTGTGGGGTGGTAAAGAGAGGGCACGTGACTTGCTAAACACTTGCCGGAGGTCGCGGTACTCAGGCGGAACATTGGACAGATCAGAAACATCATCGTTGACAACACAGGGTGGTGAATGAACTCTAGCGGAGTGAAGGCACGAAGACATACAGGTAGGGCTCCAATCAAGAATGGTGTTCTTGGCCCAATCAATGTTGGGGTTATGTCTGACCAGCCATGGATTCCCAAGGACGACTGGGGCATGAGAGCTCTTCATAATGAAAAAGGAGATAATCTCTATATGGTTACCTGAGGTTCTAAGAGTGACAGGGGGCGTGCGATGGGTGATGGGAGATAGAGAGCTGCCGTCAAGGGCCTGGACAGACAGGGGGTTGTCTAGGGGCAGAAAAGGGATTCCCAGCTCCCTGGCGGTAACGGCACAGATCAGGTCTTGGTCGGATCCAGAGTCAATGAGGGCCTTGAGTGGTTGCGCTTGGTTGTTCCAGACGATCATGACTGGTAATAAGGATCGTTTACCTTAGAGGTTTCCTTGAGAGTGGCCCTCCAAGACTCCCAGTCTCATTGGGGGGCCTATCTTTTTAACGGGCACTGAAGGCGGAAATGACCTACTTGGCCACAGTAGAAGCAGGCTTCTTTCTCCCGCCGACGTTGGCGCTCTTCGGGGGAGATTCGGGTCCGGTCAACCTGCATAGGCTCAGCCAGTGGGTCAGTAGCTTGTGGAGGGGTGATTGGTCTGACTCTTATTAGGGGTTGTGTGTGTTCACGGCGCCTAAGTCGGAGGCGCGCATCGACGCGGCCAGCTAAGTCCATGAGTTCCTCCAGGTTCGCTGGCTGCTCCCGAGAGATCAACTCATCCTTGATGGCCTCACTCAGCCCATGAAAAAACACGTCATACATGGCACAGTCGTTCCATCCACAAGAAGCTGCCAGGGTGCGGAACTCAATGGCATAATCATAGGCTGAACGTGTTCCTTGACGGAGTCTCAACATCTGCCCCGCTGCTTCTCGGCCAGAGAGTGAACGGTCAAAGACTCTCCTCATCTCCTGAGTGAATGTCTCGTAGTTGGTGCAACGGGGATCATCAGCGTCCCAAAGCGCTGTTCCCCATTCACGAGCCTTTCCAGAGAGGAGGGTGATGATGTAAGCTATCTTGGAACGTTCAGTGGGGAATGTTGAGGTTTGTAATTCAAGAGACAATGAGCATTGGGAAAGAAAAGATCGGCAGGTGCCAGGTTCTCCGCTGTAGGACTGAGGAGGCGGCAGACGAGGCTCTCGGATCTGAGGTGGTGGGGACAGCACTGGAGGTGGGGGTGGTGCAGCCTGAAGATGTTCGATCCGAGAGGTCAATGCAGAGAGTGTGTCTGCCATAAGCTTAAGGCTCTGGTTGACCTGCAGAATTTCCCCTTGGTGTGCGCCGAGGAGGGTGCCCTGGGCCTCGAAGGCGGTTCTGAGCTGTCCTAGGTCTGCTGGGTCCATGTTGGCCGAATAATTCTGTCACGGGCTGGACCGTGTGAGGCAGGCTTAGGGAACCCAAAAGCAGACAAAACAGACTTTGTTCAGTATAACTGATTTTAATGCAAAATATGAGAGTCAAACAGAAGGAGAATTATAATAAAAGGAAAGTTACTTTATTTCAAAATCACTGATCTTAATGCAAAATATGAGAGTCAAACAGAAGGAGGATTATAAAAAAAGGAAAGTTACTTTATTTCAAAATCACTGATCTTAATGCAAAATATGAGAGTCAAACAGAAGGAGAGTTATAATAAAAAGGAAAGTTACTTTCTTGGTTTCAGTACTATGGATTCTAAGTCTGGATAAGAAAGTGAAACAGAGAATGGAAAAACAAAAACATTACTTGAGACGACTGTGGCGTGGCTTGGCCGAGGCTGTGAACAGGAGCCAAGGAGCGAGTGACACAGAGCATGCGCAGTGTCCTGCAGAGCGGGCGCGACTGAGAACGCGCAGGTAGAGCGAAGGCAGGAGCAGAGCGAGCGCAGCTGTGTGGAGAGCTGAAGTCCGTTGAGCGCGCGCTGAATCCGACGCGCCGGCAGAGAGAGCGCAGCAGCAGAGTGAGATACGACCTGCAGCAATCCTATGGGTGTTAACAGAGTCAAAGTCGAGAGTGAAAGCAAAGATTCAAAGCCGGGTAATCAGTCAACGTAGCAAACAGTTCCGATTCGTGAAGCAAAGACGTAACTAGAGGTGAAAAAAGGGTCAACAACGTGAGAGGGAAAACGGTGTTACTTGGCAAAGATACTAGGCACAGAAAAAACACTTGGCTTGGAGCACGCAATAATTCGGCAAGAGTTCGCTGTCTGAGGAGGAGTTATATTGAGTCGATGTGATGAATGAGATGAGGCACAGGTGTGCTCGAGCATGAATGAATGAGGCGGTAAAACGGAGGCAACGGGATGGAATGTGGAAAGGAATCGCTGGAGATCATGACTTGGCTCGAGCAGAGGGCGTGACTTGCCGTACCGTTACAATTTTCGACATACTAATTTTGTGCCAAATGTATTTTAATTGTAATAAAGTTGTAGTAAAGCACAACTTTAAGTGTATTAAGTATACTTTTATGTGCTGAATAGAGTCTGTTTTTACTGCTTAGGTGCTGATCATCTGATTTCAGACTGTGAGGCCTGGAAGAAAAAAAATGCATCTGTGAAGTCAAAGTCTGTGGGTTTTGTTAAAAGACAAGCAAAACAGGTCTTAACTGAACAAACGGTGGAAGTGTATAAACCCTTCATGTTACAGGGGTCGGTGGCAGACAGCCCTGAAGGCGTTCGCAGATCAGTGTCCATCCTGCGAGATAAAGGTGCAGCACAGACTCTGATGTTAGCTGGTACACTCTCACTGTCTCAGAAAACCTACAGAGGCACTGATGTTGTTTTACGTGGCATAGGAGCAGGCTGTATCACAGTCCCACTTCATAATATCTACCTTAAAACAGAAATAGTGAAGGGGGAAGTATGTGTAGGTATTTGTACCGGACTCCCTGTTGAAGGAGTTCAGTTAATTATGGGAAATGATCTGGCAGGTGGTGTTGTTTTCCCTCGCCCTATTGTGACAGAAAAAACAGTAACTGATGTTAATAATGATTGTTTCCAATTGTCTCACAGTATTTCCGGCATGTGCAGTTACACGTGCACAAGCACGAAGGTTTCACGAATGTTATTGATTTATCTGAATCTTTTCTGCATACAACACCTGTCATTGGAAAGTTTTATGTCGAACCAACCTTGTCTGATGAAACTGTTGCACCATTACAGAGGGGTCGTTCGCAATTGGCGGCGGCGCAAAGGGCTGATGAGACATTATCTAAATATTTTAAAGCTGTTTCTGATGAGTTAATGGGGTCTGATAAAAATGTAGTGTTTGATCTAGATGATGTATTGATGAGACAATGGAAAAATGTTGATGTTGTTCAAAAAATTGTTGTGCCTGTAAATTATCGCCAGCAGATATTGAATCTCGCTCATGACCATGTCTTGTCTGGCCATTTGGGGATTACAAAAACATATGACCGTATTTTACGATCGTTTTTTTGGCCTGGCTTGAAAGCCGATGTTGTTGCTCATTGCAGATCGTGCCATGTTTGTCAGGTGATGGGCAAACCGAATCAGATTGTTCCTCTGGCTCCTTTAAACCCTATTCCTGTAATGGGAGAACCGTTCAAGCATGTGGTTATTGATTGTGTGGGTCTGTTGCCAAAATCGAAAGGAGGTCACCAATTTATACTCACTTTGATGTGTGCTGCTAAGCGTTTTCCGGAGGCCGTTCCGATGCGCAGTATAAAAGCTAAGCTGGTAACGAAAGAGATAATAAAATTTTTTTCACTGTTTAGGTTGCCTAAAGTAATACAAACTGATCAGGGGTCTAATTTTACCTCAAAGTTGTTTTCTCAGGTTCTTCGTGAACTAGCTGTCAAGCATCAGTTATCGACTGCCTTCCATCCGGAGTCGCAGGGTATGTTGGAGAGATTTCACCAAACTCTCATGTCCATGCTTCGGGCTTTCTGTCTAGAAACTGGAAAGGACTGGGATGAAGGGCTCCCAATGCTGATGTTTGCAGTACGTGAGATGGTGCAGGAATCATTAGGCTTCAGTCCCGCTGAGCTGGTCTTTGGATATACTGTACGCGGCCCTATAAAACTTTTAAAAGAACATTTTTCATCACCTGAGAATCGAACGACGACAGTATGTGAGTATGTGACTCAAATGAGACAACGTTTAAATCGAGTGTTGGAAATGGCAAAGTCAAACTTGGGTGTTAAGCAGCAGCAAATGAAAAAACATTTTGATGTTAAGAGTGTGTCACGTAATTTTAAGCTGGGAGATTTGGTCTTGGTTCTCCTTCCTCTTCCAGGGTCATCGGTCAAGTTTTCTGGACCCTATGTGGTGGAGAGAAAGGTGAACGACATGAATTATCAAATTCGTACTCCTGAGAGGAGACAGAAAAGGTGTGTGAGTCACGTGAACATGTTAAAACCTTACGTGAATAGGGAAAAGTCTGTGAAGCCCGCAGTAGAGGTGTCATCAGTGGTGACTGTTTCCCCTCTGTCAATCGAAGTTGACACTGAACATGATGGTTTATATAATAATCATGACAAAATTGCTAGCAATAAATTGTCCAATTCTGATATTTTGAAAAATCTAAAGGAACATTTGTCTTACCTCTCTCATTATCAGAGAATAGATGTGATAGAATAGAATTCTCTTCTCTATTTTCAGACATCCCCAGACAAACTCGCGTTTTGTTCCACAATATGGAGCTTTCACAGATGTCCCTGATAAAACAACACCCTTATCGTGTCAATCCCAAAAAGAGAGAGGAGATGAGGAAAGGGGTAGAATACCTGCTTAAACACGGCTGAGCAATTCCTAGTTCGGACCCTTGGAGCTCACCATGTTTACTGGTACCGAAATCTGACGCGACTTTCAGATTTTGCACAGACTATAGAAAAGTCAATAGTGTAACAAAACCCGATTGTTTTCCACTACCTCGGATGGAGGACTGTATGGACCGTGTTGGTGCATCGTCATTTGTAACGAAACTCGACTTATTGAAGGGTTACTAGGAAGTACAGCTTACACAACGTGCGTCGGACATCTCCGCATTTGTAACGCCAGGTAATTTCTTACAATACACCGTCATGGCCTTTGGAATGCGAAATGCTCCAGCTACCTTCCAAAGGCTAATGCAAAAGTTTTATCAGGTGTAAAGAACTGCGAAGCGTATCTGGACGACGTAGTCGTTTACTCTAATTCATGGAATGCCCACATAAACTCGTTAAGTGAGGTATTTTCTCATTTAGACAAAGTGTCCTTAACGGTTAATTTAAAGAAATGTGAGTTTGGGAAAGCTGTGGTCACTTACTTAGGTAAGTAGGTTGGCCAAGGACAGGTGCGCCCTGTTAATGTCAAAGTAGAAGCAATTAGAGAGTTTCCCATTCCTAAATCAAAAAGAGAGCTACGCCGCTTTCTGGGCATGATTGGCTATTACCGTGCCTTCTGCAAAAACCTTTGGCAGTGGTATGTCCTTTAACGGACTTGTTGAGTACATCCAAAGTCTTTGCTTGGAGTGATTAAAAGCAATATTGCATTCATGCTGCAAAAGATCTTTTATGTAGTGCGCCAGTTCTCTCCGCCCCTGATTTCTCGAAACCTTTTAAACTAGAGGTGGATGCTAGCGCATTGGGTGCAGGTGCAGTGTTATTGCAGCAAGGTGAAGCAGAAGTTGACCACCCTGTGTGCTATTTTTTTTTTAAAAATTCAAAAACACAGCAAAACTATAGCACAATTGAAAAAGACGCTCTAGCCCTGCTCCTGGCTCAACACTTTGAAGTGTATGTTGGTGGTAGTTCCCTGCCTCTGGTGGTATACACAGACCATAACCCCCTAGTCTTTTTGTTGCGCATGGCAAATTCGAACCAGCGGCTAATGCGGTGGTCGCTGATTATCCAGGGTATTAATCTGGAAATACGCCACAAGAAAGGTGCAGAGAATATTTTAGCGGACGCATTGTCGAGATCGTAAAATTTTTTTTTGTCAAAATAGTGATTTTGACTTTTATGGGTTGGGGTGTTACGTGCAGGTGTGTGTGTGTACATTTATATTTAGGCATTTGGCAGACGCTCTTATCCAGGAGTAAAATTAAAAGCTTAATTGTTTACATAGAAAATAGTTTAATGGTTTAAATAAAAATAGATGCTGCAATGCTGCAAAAATAGATTACTTACACCTGAAACGTAACATAGAGTAACAAGAGTCGTTTACATAAATCACTGATCAGTAGCTCCTGATACAAACATTTAAATAATTTATTCCTACAAAAAAAAACACAAATTGTAATTGTCAGTCTCCATGCCTGTCAATTAGGGGCTGGAATGTAAGAGCCATATCGTACTTGTTATGAATTTGTCGTTGTGTTTATTTTATTTAGTTTGTTATTTCATTTATTCTACCTTATTCTATTCATTAGTTAAGAAGTAAGCATTAAGTTTATTACATGAGCCATAAGCTTTGAATGTGTTAGTTAAGCAGCCATTTTGACAATCATAAGTTGGTCTGTGATGTCATTCCACTATGACATGTATTTGTATGACTGTCGCATGACAAAAAAGTCAGTTTAGATGCGGAAGGCTACAGAAACACAAGGTTTTGACCGTAAGCTAAGAATGTAATTTATAAGATACAGCAACTAGGTTGTTGTAACCGTGAGCTACCCGTAAGCAGATGTATACAACGAAAGTGTCGTTAGATGCGTGAGCTGAATGCAATGAGATAGATATAACATAGGTTGGATACAGCAACAGGTGTTGTAACCACAGTGGATTTACTCAAGACGACTGTATGAAGTGTTGATTCTTTGATGCTGACAAAATAAACTACAAGAGACAAAGACATCATCGGACTTCTGTTGTTGTGAGTGAAACTTAAAATTAAAGATATGCGTCAAAACTAATGAAATAATATGTCCGCATCTACAACAATATTGTTTCCAATACTGATGCAAACATGTTTTTTTTTAGTCTATTCTCTGAATACAACGCGACAGCGTGCTCTGTAAAGCCTCTTCTCACCTTTCATTTACGAGAGGTGTGAAGTTATTAAACCGGTTTCGCTGCTGGAGGAATTCGCAGAATTGGGGGTTTTAAAACACACACACACACACACACACACACACACAAACACACACACACACACACACACACACACACACACACACACACACATTGATTTATACACATCGCACAGCTCTTTCTTGCGCTGTCCTAAAAGAGCGGAATTCCAGTGTACTTTTTTTTCCATTCCAAGGATTAAAAACAGTAACAATGTCAACTTTAGAATCTAGAATCCAGAAGATTAAACTTACACAAATTTAAAAAGAGGGATTAATCACTGAAAGTCTTCAGAAGAGCCTCAGATTCAAGAGGTTTTAAAGTGTGAAGAGGTGCATTACAGTTCCTCTGAACGTATAGGTGAGAGCAGCTGATTCAAACTTGAGGACAGTGAATAATTTGCATTTGAATGTTGTCTGGCATTGTAAAAGGAGGCACTAAAGAGGAGGATTTTTATTTAGACTAACCTATGTCTATTTTTATACAAGATTTTGTATTGATGCTCTTGACAGCTGTCACGTGCCTAGGGTTCATTATAATAGTAATATCATATTTAATGATAATAATAAACCTATGAATTTATGTTCTAATATAATATTTGATAGTGATTCCCTGGCTGGGAATCGAACCTGGGTCTTCCGCATGGCAGATGAATCACCTACTACTGAGCTACCAGGATTAATAGGAATAGCGCTGAGCGCTGATTAAAACTATGTAGTAAATTAAAGAGGAGAATCACGATACCGAATCGCAGTCCTGAGCCCAAACCTCATTTAAAAAGTAAAAAAACAATAGCCCACATTTAGAAAAGGTTTATAAATTTTTCCGACATGAGTTGGCCCGGTGTTATGCGCAGAGCGCCGGGAGATTTCCTGAAGCTCCGAAATCGCTGGGGCATTTTTTCTAAATAGATGCTATCTTTAATAACTGGTGGAGGTTTTGAGCTGTATACACACACATTTTTGAGTGGTTTAAAACGAATTAATAAGTCCGAGCAGATACATGAAAGGTGAGAAGTGGGATTACTGAGCGCACTGTCGCGTTGTATATACAGTACAACACGCGTTTATTAACCTTTTGATAAAAACGCTGCCTTTTGTAAAGTGAAAGTACTAAAGACGAACAGCTTTATTTCAGTCATAAATTCACAATCATCACATTCCAGCTATTATTTCCAGCTGTGGTTAAATAATGGATGAAATAATTATTCAATGCTGGACACAAACAGCAAATATGATGATTATAAAAAGCCAGAAGAACGTCGTATTCATGAAATAATATTTACTTAATATAATAATATATATATTATTCATTCATGTCTTCTGATGATGTTGACCCATTTTTACGTTTTAAATAACACATGTTGGCATATTCACGAATCAGAACATTCACATAGTTAACATATCAGATAGCCTACTATCCGGAAATTAAATAAATTTCAAGACCATTTAAACCGAGGCATTGTCATGTCTTCCACCGTTTTGTCCCTGTTAAGACTTTACAAAAACTATATAAGAAACATATTAGGAATTTTAAAGCACAAATTTGCGCATCTCATTTCATCATTATGAAAATAATATGAAGCACATACACACATTCATCATGAAAGATCTGTTGTAAAACAAAATAAAATTCACGTTTGCTTCAGCATTGGAAACGAAATTGTTTTAGGCTAAGTAATTATAAACAATTCTTCGTTTGGTCCAGCTTTTAGATAAAGTCCTTCCATGCGCCATCTGGCGGATATTCAGTGAAGCACAACACATTTATTTAAATTCCCGAATGTTGCTTACGGCAAGTCGCGGGAAGCCGCACGCTAATTTGCGGGGTCTCGCGGGATAACACGTGCATTCTTAACGGCCACATCTGTATGTAATGATTATTTCCATTGCCCTGACTTTGTTTTTTCTTTGGTGTATGTTTTAATTCCTTTAACAGAGATGTTGAACATCAAGAATCAGTGACATAACTTTTTATATTTTATTATAAATAAAAAAACAGAGTGAATCAGAAGTGCTCCTAAAATATTATTTTATTGAAACACAGTGAGATTTAAAGAAAAGAAATCTCTATTCTTCACACATTGGACACCCTTTCACACTTCCTGCAGACATGGAAAGTAAGTGTGTTTCTATGTGTGTGTGTCTGTGTTTTCTGTGTTTTAAAACACAAATAATAGAGCTCTAATACCGTATCATTTGTTTGGCTAATGTGGAAAAAAAACATGTGAAATTGACTCAAAAATAAGACCAGAAGTGTTTTGGCAAAATCAAAAATGATATCTGTTTGCAAACTGGATGTTTTTTTCATAATTTTTTTTCCATCTTTTACTTTATCATCAGTACTTTTTTTTTTTTTGTAATTATCCAAAAACAGTACTCATATATATACCTAAAACAGAAAGGTGGACTGCATCTGTTATATTCCAATGCTCCAACAAAAAATATATGTATTTATACATCTATATATTTTTGTTAAAATAAGTTAATTAAATCTACAGTATTTAAAGTTCTTCTTGTCATAGGCATAAATGACAGGATGGGAACGGCGGCTGTACTCTATACATCCAAGTAGAAAACAGGTGATGCAGTGTAATTTCATTCTCAACTAGCATTCATTTGTTCCTTATCCGTTAACCGTGTTTCTACAGTATGCAGGTTAAAAAAATCTTCTCCTGTAAAGATGGCATTGTACAGCTGAGATTCAGAACCTCAGTGTGAGTGAACATGGCACAGAAACGATCTCATCCTAAGACTTTGCAGTGCACAAAAGTTCATTAAACATTCATACAAAGTTTGGGTTAGTTTTGTAGAACATATAAAATTGTCTCAAGAAATGAATAGTGAGAAAAGGCCTTTGGTTAGGTTCCTCTCAAAGGATCACATATTAATGTTTTATAGTGGTAGAGCAAGACTTAAGCAGTGATATGGCTCTGTTTCTGTTGCTCTAGTATGTACGTGTGTAAATACACTGTAACCTCAGCTTTAACATACATAACAGAGAAAAACATCATATATTACATATACATTCAAAATGATTTTTTCCCTAATCAAACTATGCAAACTATTTAAAAAAATCAATACCGACATCCTATAAAGCAGTATCACCATACCTGCCATTATTGTAGTTATTTCAGGAATAGGCACTGTAATGTTTTAAGATCCATAAAAAACATACATAGAAGACAGAGAGATGGCAGCCTCGAGCATTTTTTGAAATGTTGTTTACATTCAGGATTTCAACTTTCTACCTATTGCTTACTCATTTTCTCTCTCGCACAAACACTAATACACACACTTTGCATATTCATCTTTCTCTTATTCTGACAACAAAAGTAAATGAAAGGCTTGGGGTTTAAATGTGTGCTCAAGTTTGTTATTAAATTGCCACACTGAAACAGACCCGTTTGTATCCATCCATCACCGTCTGAATTTCCAAGCATACACAATCATTCACTCACACACGCACTAGTGCACTGGCCATGGCAAAACTAGCTGAGCTGATCTTCATATTGCTTTCTGAAACAGTCACCAGCTGGGAAGAAGTCCCAGCATCGCTCCTGGTACATTTTCCACACATAGGATTCCTAAAGTGATGAAAAATGAAAATAAAAATAAGAAAATAAGAAAGGAGAGTGTAAAGAAAAAAGACCTATGCAGTGTGACACCAACCTGTCCAGTATGTTCCGTTTCATCTTTATTAATCAGATACATCAGGAAGAACCTATTAAGACAAAACAAAACAGAGATGAAATGATGACATGATATACAGTATAAGTACAGTATAGACAAATCCTGAAACCTAAAGGTAGCACTGACATCTCCTTTAAATGCCACTTCATGTTCTGGAGTATATTTCCACTAATACAAACAAACAAAAACTATAAAAAAATAATAATAATAACAATATGGGCTCAGGTGGATTTCTGATGGATAGAAAAATACCAACAAATTTATGACTGCAGCAAGGGTCCCAATCTGAGGAATTTGGAGGTCGGACTGGTGACCTTGTAACTTTTTTCCTGCTTGACCTTGTGAGTACTGGGCTGTGGTGCACTGGGTGCTCTAATGCCTTGGCCAGTGTTGAATTTTTATTTGTAATTTGTACTGCATTGACTTTTCTGTGGGATTAGACCAAACAGTCTGGCCAGTCTCCCCAGAGACATAAATCCTGTCATCAGTTTATATTGATAATCAATGTTATTGTTATGCAGTGTTAAGGTTATGAGTGTTCAGTGTATGTACAGTACAGTACAGTACTCTCTATATATATTAAACCAAGTGAAATAATATAAACCTATAAAGTGAATTATAGTTGGCAATACAGTCAGAGTTGCTGTTCTAGAAAATGCATCTTATTTAAACCTAACAGATTTTAGAAATTAACAACCTTTGCTTTCCTACGTTGCATATTATTATTATTTTTTTTTTATTAATCTATTACATGGTAATGCATCTGGATTAAATGTTACAATGAAAAATGTTGTTTAGTTGTTCTACATCCTAAAAAAAACATAGATTATAAAAGTCTTTTTATAAAGGTTATTAATGGTTTGAGTCTTGTACCAATGGAAAAACAGGATTTTAAAAAGGTTTTTGGTGCCCTGAACTACTACCACATTCACCACTATCTTCCCAGATCAATGCAAAATTGGCATCTATAGACCACAGAATTGTTTTACTCACATGTAATTGGCTAAGTTGTGCTCCTCCATTGTATGCGTCTCGAAACCATGCGGAGTTGTGTCAAAGTAGTCACTTCCAATTCCGCAAATGAAGCACTTAGTCTAAGCATGTACAGTAATAAGCATTCAGATATTCATTTAGTGTGCCACTTATTATATTCACACTTGTCAAACTTTACAGTTTACAAATCCTCACAACATTTAAAAGAACAATTATCACAAAATGTATAAACTGTAGCTGTAAACTGTAGGTTTTGAAAAGAAAAGACATACCTCCATGTCCTCTCTGACCTGTTCCTGCTGATCTCTCAGTTCACCAAAGGCGTCAATGATCAGACCTATACAGCATATACATACAGTAGTTAACACTGACATCTATACTGGTTTGTTGATAGTAGTAATAATAATAAAGGGGAAAAAAAAATAATCCAATGACACTATTACCATACACATCACAATAATTTGCTTTAAATTTATATTACTGACTAATGTAGAGTAATCATAGTACATCTGATGTTTTACAATTTACAGTGTATGACATGCTTACTTTACATTTTTACATTTATGACATTATATTAAACAGCAGCAGTGCAGGTATTTTATTACCTGGTCTAAGCAACCTAGGATAAATGCTTCGGCAAAAACATAATTGTGCTTCCAACCAGTTCATAGTTTAAATAACTAATGTTCTGTTAAACTTTCACTTGAATACTTTTAATAATAATAATAATTAAAAAAAAAAAAAAAAAAAAAAAAAAATATATATATATATATATATATATATATATATATATATATATATATATATATATATATATATATATATATATATATATATATATATATGTCAGCTTCTGGTTAACTATGTGTTCTACTGATGGCAATTTCAGGTGAAAAAAAAACCCTATTCTTACAATTAATTAAAAGCATTTTTGGAGAAGTATAATGAACTGTGAACAAAATGAACATGCATATGTTTTTCTTCCCAAACTCTTCCCACATCCTTGGTAGCAAACAATTACATAAAATGTCTTTGTATGCTTTAGCATTACAGTTTCTCTCTACTGAGACTAAGAGGACCAAATCTATTCCTGCATGAAAATGCCCCTGTGACAATGAGATTTTCATAAAAGCATAGAATGGAAAGGTTGGACAAACTAGACTGGCAACTGCCCACCAGGACTTTCTCAGTGCCTAACCTCACTAACGCTATTGTGGCAGGAACTTGTGAAATGAGCACAATTCCCCACAGCCATGCTCCAGATTCTAGTGGGAATCTAGTCCTCCAACAAGGGAGAACTAAATCTAGAATTAGATGTTCAAAAAGCACATATTGGTGTGATAATCAGGTGTCAACAAACCTTTGGTAATATAATATACTGTATTTTACAGTTAAATGAGTCCCTCTAATAATATAAATAGAATAGCTCTTCCTTTGCTGTGCGTAAATGGGACTGTATCCATTCTCACCCTGAATGATGGCCAAAAGAATGACAATGACGAAAAAGAAGAAAGTGATGTCAAAGACCACACGGTACAGCTCGTATTCATCTCCAGCCGGATCCTCAATCTCATCACCTATTCCTCCACCGGCTCTCACTCCCACATACATGTGGAAGAGGTAGCACTGAGAAGGACAGGGAAACAGAATTAGTGTCAATTATATAACGGCTTAATCACAGATCTGAAATTTTAGTAACTACTTACAGTCATCATGTCATCACACTTCATGTCTGGCTCATCCTCGTCTTCACTCTTGTTGTAGAACTTGCGGAAGAAGTTAAAGGCCACGACAGTGTACAGGTACACGACTACAGCTAGCAAGCCCACCGTCATCACAAGCTGCACCCAAAACAGATGTTAAAGATAACAATATCAGTTACTTTAACAAAAAAAAAAACCTTTATACATTCAAATGAATTCATTTTCATTTTAACACCTTAACATTTGTAATGGCATTCTTGCCATTGATAGTTGTTGCTATAGCAACAGATGAGGCAAAAAGCGATAAGTGTCAATAATCTACACGATACAAATTTCAGAAGCTTAAAACACAACTATATTCTATCACCAGTATGGTGTAACGTTTAGTTTCCTGTTTATTTTCAATATCTACTTAAACCACAATTCTGCTGTACCTGCTTGCCATTGTGTGTGACAGAGGACAGGATGGTACGCAACGTTTTGACACCCATGGCAATGTCCAGCAGGTGACATGCGTAGAAGAAGTTGTTGTAGTGACCGAGAAAGGACATGACCATGTACCACACCAGGTAAAGGAAAGTCTGGAATAAGATTGAACCCAAGTTAGTGGATTAAAGAGAATTCAGCCGGAAAGATAGAAACACACACACATGTGGTCAAAACTTACATTATCTGTGAAAACAACTCCAAACTTCCAGATTTGATACTTGATGTCGATGGCGGTCAGCCTGAAAATGATAGAATATATTTTCTAGTGCATCAAGTTAAGTAAACATCTGTGTTTTCAAGTACTGTAAGTGTAGTAATTCTGTACCAGGTAAACATGGAGTTGTCAGGTTTATGCTTTTTCTCATGCGTCATTGCACTGACATCCAGTGATGCCAAATCCATTCCCAGCAGCTCAGCAATCCTCTCTCTGCCATAGATATCCCCATACTTCTCTAGCACCTGCCATTGCACAAAAATGTGTGAATTTGTGTGAAATGTGTAATTCATTTTGTTGTCCAGTCTCCTCTTTTTTGGGAAATTAATTAATAAGAGCAGTTATGGACAAATTGAGCAGTATGAACAAATAAAACTCACCTTTCTCTTTACAAACTTATCCCAGTAGTTGTTTGGGAAGGTTCTGTATGAAAAAAAAAAAAATTTTCTATTGCTATATAATTAATGCATTTATTATTTATTATTAATACATTTATGTTATTACTATATTTAAGACTTCTTCTCTTCTTAATAAATTCTGTTAGCGTAGCACATGTGCAGGGACACATGATAAAGAAACCCATATCTTACGGTGTATTTAGGACCAGTCTGTCCCACTGGCCCTTGATGTCATCATCTTCTGGCTGTTCAGTCACATAAAGACCATCAAATTCCAGCTTACGAGCCAGCTCCTTCTCTCTTTTGAAAATAACCAAGGGAACCTACACCACATACAAAAGAAAAAGTATTTGTGGGGTGAACTGGTAAGCACTCTTGTACTGTATGTGGCTGCACGCAAATTCAGCCAAAAAGTAAAAAATATAAAAGAAATTGTTTAAAAAAACAACAACATACAGTGGTGTGAAAAACTATTTGCCCCCCTCCTGATTTCTTATTCTTTTGCATGTTTGTCACACAAAATGTTTCTGCTCATCAAACACATTTAACTATTAGTCAAAGATAACACAAGTAAACACAAAATGCAGTTTTTAAATGAGGGGTTTTATTATTTAGGTAGAAAAAAAATCCAAACCTACATGGCCCTATGTGAAAAAGTAATTGCCCCCTGAACCTAATAACTGGTTGGGCCACCCTTAGCAGCAATAACTGCAATCAAGCGTTTGCGATAACTTGCAACGAGTCTTTTACAATGCTCTGGAGGAATTTTGGCCCACTCATCTTTGCAGAATTGTTGTAATTCAGCTTTATTTGAGGGTTTTCTAGCATGAACCGCCTTTTTAAGGTCATGCCACAACATCTCAATAGGATTCAGGTCAGGACTTTGACTAGGCCACTCCAAAGTCTTCATTTTGTTTTTCTTCAGCCATTCAGAGGTGGATTTGCTGGTGTGTTTTGGGTCATTGTCCTGCTGCAGCACCCAAGATCGCTTCAGCTTGAGTTGACGAACAGATGGCCGGACATTCTCCTTCAGGATTTTTTGGTAGACAGTAGAATTCATGGTTCCATCTATCACAGCAAGCCTTCCAGGTCCTGAAGCAGCAAAACAACCCCAGACCATCACACTACCACCACCATATTTTACTGTTGGTATGATGTTCATTTTCTGAAAGGCTGTGTTACTTTTACGCCAGATGTAACGGGACACGCACCTTCCAAAAAGTTAAACTTTTGTCTCATCGGTCCACAAGGTATTTTCCCAAAAGTCTTGGCAATCATTGAGATGTTTTTTAGCAAAATTGAGACGAGCCTTAATGTTCTTTTTGCTTAAAAGTGGTTTGTGCCTTGGAAATCTGCCATCCAGGCCGTTTTTGCCCAGTCTCTTTCTTATGGTGGAGTCGTGAACACTGACCTTAATTGAGGCAAGTGAGGCCTGCAGTTCTTTAGATGTTGTCCTGGGGTCTTTTGTGGCCTCTAGGATGAGTTGTCTCTGCGCTCTTGGGGTAATTTTGGTCGGCCGGCCACTCCTGGGAAGGTTCACCACTGTTCCATGTTTTTGCCATTTGTGGATAATGGCTCTCACTGTGGTTCGCTGGAGTCCCAAAGCTTTAGAAATGGCTTTATAACCTTTACCAGACTGATAGAGCTCAATTACTTTTGTTCTCATTTGTTCCTGAATTTCTTTGGATCTTGGCATGATGTCTAGCTTTTGAGGTGCTTTCGGTCTACTTCTCTGTGTCAGGTAGCTCCTATTTAAGTGATTTCTTGATTGAAACAGGTGTGGCAGTAATCAGGCCTGGGGGTGACTACAGAAATTGAACTCAGGTGTGATAAACCACAGTTAAGTTATTTTTTAACAAGGGGGGCAATCACTTTTTCACACAGGGCCATGTAGATTTGGAGTTTTTTTTCTCCCTTAATAATGTAAACCTTCATTTAAAAACTGCATTTTGTGTTCAATTATGTTATCTTTGACTAATAGTTAACGGTTTTTGATGAACAGAAACATTTAAGTGTGACAAACATGCAAAAGAATAAGAAATCAGGAAGGGGGCAAATAGTTTTTCACACCACTGTATACTGTATCTGATAGGCTTTGTAAACAGGTCTAAATACAAATTTGTCATCTCATGTATAATTTACGCTATCATGTCATCCACAAATTCACTGTCAATCCGTGATCCTCAGACTGCTTCATGGCATTTAGACATAGACACCTCAAACCATAACAACCAGTCTGCACACTCACTGTCCATTTCCATCAACCTCGTTAAAGGATTACTCACACATATAAATACACAAAATACTCCAAAGATTCCTGTCTGATTTGCCAATATTTGTTTACAGTGTAGAATTAAGTAGTTTATCATTCTTCATTTGTGGAGACAGTGGTGGCTCAAGTGATTGAGACTCTGAGTTGCTGGTCAGAGAGTCAGGGCTTTGAGCCTCGTCACTGCCGGGTCTCCAGTGTTGGATGCTTTGGCAAGACCCTTAACCCAACTCCCCATACAACCCAGCCACTGCACGGAGTGCCAGTCCTAAGCTGGGTTAGAAAATGGAAGGATTGTGACAGGAAGGGAATCCGGTGGAAAAATATTAAATGTGAGAGTTTGCAAATCAAATTTTCCAATGTGACAACCCCTTGGTTAAAAAGGGCATAGCCCAAGAAAGAATTACTTTGTATTCTTTTTTTATGTTGCTCTAATTATATGTCCAATTATTCTTTTTAAGTAGCAGGCTAGTTTTAAGTAAACTTAAATGAACCTTAAAGTTTAAATATACAGTATATTTGGGTGGAACAAAGGTTAGGTTGGTTGTACTTTGTTGCACACACTGAAAAAAGTGAAACTGCTGTGTCGTTGATACAAAGTATGTTTCTACATTGATCTGAGGGAAATTTTTGATTTCCTATATGAAACTGATATTTTTATGTTGCTTAAAAGCAAACATGGCAGCTCCTGTTTAAACTTAAATGTAATCCGTTCACTGAATGCACATTTCTGCTTCAAACCAAAGGTTTGCCATGTCACGTGACCTCATGACGTAGTATTGTCGCGGACTGAATCACGTTCTGCTGGCGGCCATAGTTTCTCAAAGACAACAACAGGTAAGGAAGCAAACTCATGTCATTCCTATGTTAAATGTACCTCTTCCATGAGCAAATGTATGATTTATGTCAGGAACAACTACAGTACTTTGTAGATTGAGTTTTGTGTCCGTGTTTGCTATTGTAGCTAAAAACACCTATATGACCTACAGTAGCATTAGCGAACTAACGAGGTTATTTTCAAAAACACCGGAGTTTCTACACTAAGTCGGCGATACGGAATAACATGAAATTAATTATATTTAAGTACCGTAAAAATTAATAGGAAAGTGATCTAAACATAGAACAAGCCAATTTGGAGTGAGTGCTGTTTGTAGTGTTTTTATAGTTATACTTAAACCTTCTGGATTTGCTAATGTGTACTGTAAGTGATGTAATATCACTAAAACTATATTCCCTCGTATGAAGCGGGGCTTTAGCACATGTTCCTGACATACTGGTTACACTTTATGACACATTTTTAACGGTATCATATAATCCCCAACACTGGCAGCAATTTGACACGTTGATTTAAGGTCATGAATGAAGTTTAAAAGTAAACATGAAATCTTTATTCACTTTTGTGTTTACAGGTCTGTTAGCTTTTCTGAAAGGGCATTATTTTACCCATACTGCAGAAAATACGTTCCAGAATGCACAAATAAAAACATTATGTGGATAAATTTTGAAATGGAAACGATACAATAGAATTGCTGTGAATTTAGTAAATGTCAGTGTAACCTAAAATAAACTCCCTCAAAATGACCGAATACTGAAAATTAGTAGTTGACTTATCTGATAATATTAGAGAATAATTTCAATTATCCTGCAAAACTGAATTATGTTCATGTGTTTATTGTATTATCAGTAGTGAGCAACAAGAGGCAGTTATTTTAAACGTGTGTGTGTGTGGGGGGGGGGGGGGGGGGTGATTCTTTCTATACACACTGTAATTAAGATTTGCTAAAAACTTGAGCCAGTCCAATTTGTGTTTATTCTTTTTTTTTTTTTTTTAAGATCAGTAATGAGTTTCTGAGAATTATATCTGCTCCACTTCAAGGAAGATTGCTGGTTTCTTTGGACAATCAACATTACAAATTAATTGAGATCATCAGAAAGGGAAGAATTGTCAGAGAGAAGACCAGAGATATAATCGTCATCGTCAAGTTCTTGATCTGGTATGTACTTGCTCAAAAAAGCAGAAATTAGCTTGGTGTCAAATGTAATATTGTGAATGGAAGCCACAGGACCTGAGCAAGGCATCCAAATCAAGTTTGCTGTGACTCAATAAATTAAAACATAACTAGCAGAATAAAACATTTTAGTTGAACTTGTTCACAGGTTAGTGTATGCTGTCTGAATACAGGTTTCGATGTCTGCCATGTTCATTTTATCACGCTTCACAAGCCTAACATAACCAACAATGCTATGTTTGTTTTTACAGTGTGCCCAGAGATGGAGGTGAATGTATGAAGAGAGTATCTCCTGAAATGTCATGTGGTGTATTTAGTGGAAAATGTGGACCAACTGATTAAGCACTGGTAGCATTTGTTCATAAGGCATTTCAACCTTAGAACTGAAAAATGTTACTGAATTGATAAATTAGCATTGCTCAAAGGTCCAGGTGGCAGCTTGGTGGTGCTGGGGTTTGAACCTGTGAGCTTCCAATCAGTATACCTTCTTCTTCTTCTTTGTCTTTCGGCTGTTCCCTTTCAGGGGTCGCCACAGCGAATCATCTGCCTCCATCTAACCCTATCCTCTGCATCCTCTTTGGTCTCCCTGTAGACCTCCTGCCTGGCAGTTCCAACCTCAGCATCCTTCTACCGATATGCTCACCATCTCTCCTCTGAACATGTCCAAACCACCTCAATCTGGCCTCTATACCAACATCCAAAAACCATACAACTACCTCTGCCCCTTCACATTCACAAATACTGTATGGTCAGTTGCATTATTAGCTGCACCACAATCTTTACACAGGGCCATTTTTTTTTTAAATCATAGTATGTATTAACATTAGTTACATACAGTACATGCTCCTAAACCTTGTGGAAAGACTTCACAGAAGAGTTGAAGCTGTTATACAGTAGCTGCAAAAGGCCAACATCATATTAAATTCTATGGATTAAGAAGTGGATGTTACTCAAGTTTATACTGTATGCATGTGGCAGGCGAGCCAGTACTTTTGGCAATATACAGTAATGTAATATATAATGTGTGTGTGTGTATATGTATGTCAGTTGTTTTTGCCTATTCATTGACATAATTACATTTAACTTGATGCACCTCAATCCTAGGTGGGTTTTTTTTTTGCACTCATAGGGAGCATTAAGTGATTTTTACATGCATACAGTACATCAGACACTGTTTTGCCAAATAGAGCAACTTGTCTAACAAATGTCCTTTCTTTTATTAGGTTGTTCAGAAAGATGAAGCTCATGCAGAACTTGTGAGATGCACGATGGCCCTGTTTGTCGTCAGGTAGGAAGAGGAATGTCTTTAGCCACCACATGAAATCGGGACTGTGACTTACTGAGTTTCTATCAGTCGCACATGAATGTTGCATGTTGTTTGGCCTCATCTATGTGCTAAACTTTCATTGTTTTATTTATTTAATTTTTGTTTTCTGTCTTTTAATTGGAGAAATAATGGTACAACAAAAAGAATAGGTAATGTATGGTTTCAATGATGGTAATAAATGTTTTTGAGGAGAACGTATTTGTTCATTGTCTTCATTTATAAATGTAACTTTTTTTAAAAAGTTACTTACTTCATTAATAAATGTAACTTCTCTACATAAATGAACTTTTTTGGCATAGAGATAAGTACATTTCTTTATTTCAGAAAAAGACTTTTGATTTTTATGTATAATTCATGTTTGTACGTAATCATATTTTTAACTTGAGAATAATGAAAAAGATAATACTATAATTTACTCCTATTACTTTATACTACAGTACATGAATGTAATTAGTTTTTTTCAAGGTAAACACTAAACTTAAATATAATGTTAAATTTTAGGTTTTTCTAAAGTGATATAATCATGTTGTTAGAAAATAAGTTTTACTGGCCAACGGCATTGTAATAAGTTTTGTTTTTGATTTGGATGGATGAATTTATTTTTGCTTTGGGGAAACTTAAAAATATATTTATATTTAATAAAAATTAAACCTTAAATAAAATTATAACATAAGATTTGAGAGAAAGTAAAAAAAATAGCTTGTAACAAATTGAAGCAATTTTTTAAAGTTCAGTGCATACAAAAGTACAGTATTTCCTTGTACTGAATTAAATGCAGAGCACTTAGAGCTATAAGTGTAAAAACATTTTGTGACTCACTGACCTTTAGACAGTTGTAGCCAATAATGCAAAGGAAAGATATGATGGTGTGTAAAATGGCGAGGGATGCCATTGCAGGTTCCATGTAACCGGTGCTCTCTTCCAGGAAGTAATAGAGAGGCCCGTCTTCATCATCTTCCTCTCCATTTTCCTCCATTCCAGAACCCTCTGGTTCACCCCCAGAGCCATCATCCATTACAGAGCCCTCAAACATGCCTGAGCCTTCAAAGTCCATACCTGGGGGGCTACTGGACACCTTAGAGTGTGGGAATGAAGGAGTAGAGGAGAGAGAGAGAGAGAGAGAGAGAGAGAGAGAGAGAGAGAGAGAGCATGCACAGGGACAGATTTATCAAGGCACAATTGATTCAGTTTGAGTGTAAATTCTTATCAGTTTGTACTGACCTTGTAAAAGAGCAGGATGAAGTTGAGAGCAAAGGAAATGAACAGAGCCAGAAAGCGCAGGTTGTAGAAGTTGCGAGACAAGTAGTTCTAAAATTAAGAAAATATTTATAGCAGGCGATCAATAAAAAAAACCTTTTTCTCAATTTCCAAACATTCAAAGATAAAATAAAACCTTACCATGAATTTGATTCTCTGCACCTCCAATTCATTCCAGAGCTCAAAGCCATCTCCAGAAGTGTGTTTTTCTTTCTTAGCTTTGGCTTTTACTTTTATCTCCTCTTTCTCATCCACTTTCTCTTCTGGCTCTGCCTCAGCTTCTTTTTCTGCTTTCTCTCCATTTTCAGTACTTTGATAAATTGTTTACAACACAATATTGACTCTCATTATTTCAGCTGACATAAAAGATTCAGCACAGTATTTCATGAACCTAAACTAAATCCGAACGGACTAAAAGGTGGATCTTACAATAAATAAATCACGCTAATGCATTTTGACTTCCCAGACTGCTTGAACATTGCATTGTTTTTAATACTCACTCTGCCTTCTCTGGTTCTGGGGCTGGCTCTTCTTTTGGTGGCTCTGCTTCCACCACTTCCTCTCCCTCTCCTCCTTCACCCAGCTAAAAAAAAACAATATAATAAATACATAACAGTTTACGGCTGAAGTTTAATAATAAACAATACAGAATAATAGGATAATAAGAATTTCTTAATGGGGTTCACCAGTTTCCTCTTCAGCAGTGGGGAACCCTCTGGTGTTGGGGGCTCCTCAGGCTCAGTTTCTCCCATGTCTCCTAGACCTCCAGGTGTGTCAAATCCAGGTCTACTTCCTCCTTCTGCCTCTTCCCCTTCCTCATCTTCTACCTCTCCGCCACCTGCTTCCTCTCCATCTGCTGATCCACCTGCTTCCAGAACCTTTCTAGCACTAGGCTCAGCTGCTTGATCATCATGCACCTCTTCCTGAGTTGGATCAGGCATGTTCGTAAGAATTTCAGTTAACGTCATCTTTTTAGCTCCCTCCACAAGGCCGCCTCCAAACAATGTTTTCCATATCAGCAAGAAAAAGCCTTTGCATATGCTGTAGATAAAATGAAGGATTCCCATGATGATTGTATAGAAGAAGGTAGCCAGACCTACAATCATTTCCTTTATAGTCATCTTCCGAAGTCTGCGATAGCGTCGCCTGAGGTTGCGGAAGGTAAACATATTGAAGAAGTTGACCACGCTCTTGATGAAGTCTGCGAATGCCGAACTAGACTCAGCTGGAGTCTCATCTCCGTTCCCTTCTTCTCCTTCTCCCCCATCACCATTTGTTCCTCCACCACTTTCCTCTTCTTCTTCTTCTTCATCCTCATCTCCATTTCCTTCTTCCTCTTGCTCAGAGATCTGGGAGGCAATGTTCATCTCAAAGATGGTATCCTCACAGAAGTTGACGAATAGCTCCATCTTCTCAGATTCACCACCTTCATTGACCACATCAAATATAAACTGCCTTTTAGATTCTCTGACCTGAGGCATTTCCCACTGGTTTCTGTTGGCCTCACTGATCTCGAAGTAAATTCGCTCAATCTTCCGACTCGCGCCCATAATTTCAATGCGGCCCAGGAAGGGGCGGAAATAGTTCAGGACACTTTCAGCTTGTTCCAAGAAATTCTGCAGGCGTGTGTCATGGGGAACATGCTCTGAAAGATTGGTGAGTAGCACAGCAATGTTAAAGCCAATGTCCTTGGCTGGCTCCTGGAAACGATCTGCAAACTCTTCAAAGTTGATCATTTCATTCTCATCAGCCTCAGAGCATGACAGAAGAAACTGGATCTCAGATGTAGAGTACTGCTTTTGGCTGTCCATGGCTTTGGAAAAGTCCTTCTTAGAGATCAGGCCACGTGGATCAGTCACATAGTCCCGGAATGCATCAGATGCCACAATGTCCTTCAGCTTAAGGAACATGTCAAAAAACTTGAGGATCATCTCAACATTGCTAGATGACTCCACCAACATGTCTACCATCTGGCGAGCAATGGTGCCATTCACAACATTGCCTGATGAAAACAACATACAATTCAGAAATGTTGCAGCAGTACAGCTTGGCTTTCAGAACTTCACAAGCTGTTAAGCTATTCCAGGTCTATGTTAAAAAAATACAACATAATACTCTTGGACCTTGCGCCCATCTATTCTTACATATCACACACCATTATTACATGAACTGGACTTTGCATTGATGCAGCACGCACAATACATACATACATACACACACACCCACACCCTGCCACTCACACACACACACACACACACACACACACACACACACACACACACACACACAAATACAGGTATTTTTCTTGTGGTTTGTGTGTCTCGCTCCCTCTCCCTCTACATCCTCTATATCCTACCTCACACAGCCATTATGATTATTGGATTGCTGCACTATGGTTGCACTTTCTTACATGCCGGGAGATGATAGCAAATAATATCTCGTTGTTATTTATACTTGTTATTTTTAACAATGACAATAAATTGAAATTTGATTGAATTGAATATGATGTTTTATAATCCACCACAGGCTGTCATGTGGGCTGAAACTTAAACTGTCCATAACAGCATTTCCCAAGGTGTTTTGTTCTTCTTATACCATAACAATTCTTTAAAATTCATTAATTAAGGATATTCATTAATTAATCACACTATTTATAGTTACTTTTAATGTTGATGAACATTTTTGTTTCATAACACATAAAAAGCAATTCCCTCACCAGCCACTCATTTTATCTTGAAGTTAAGTATACAAAAAAAAAATTATAATAATAAATAAATGAATGAATAAATGAATGAATTAATGAATGAATAGATAGATAAAGTAAACAAAATGCAAAAAAGTCTACATTCATATAATCAAACTGATGTGACTCAAATCCGATTTTTTACCCTAATGTGAAACATATTTTTTAGGGCTGTCAGTCTAATGTCTGTCATTAGTCAGCACCGGCTGTACATGGATTAAAAATCAGTGCTAGCAATCACTGTTAAATCAGCTACAGTGAGGCATCTACCTCTATCTTACTAGACTTTACTAGACAACAGATACAGTTGACTAACTGCTCCAGAGTAAAATCTCAAGCATGTTTTTGCTAAAATCACATGCATTGTTTAAAATTAATTAATGGTTGCACAAATATGATGTGTTTAACCCAGACAGAAAACTCTCTTGTAAATTGGAATGTGAACAGTCATGACATAAAGATTTAATAGAGCAATGTTGCTTGTAATGTGAATATGTTCAAAGCCTTTATTTTGGAAAATGTTCCATATAGTATTACTTCCTATTTTAAAAAACAGTACAATTTTATTTTCTTAAGTTAGACATTTTAGAACACTGTTGTAGTATAAGGTGTAGACATGTATCATACCCTCCAGAAGAGAAAGCAGCATAACCACCATATCTTTCTGAAGATCTAGAAGTTCCTTTAGGAGACCAATCTGACTGGAATCCTAGGAATGACAAACAAACACACACACAAACACACACATATCAAAAAGAATGAAACATGTTAAAGGGCATTTAATAAGTCCGATGCATCATTCAAATTGTCTGAATACAAAGGCAGCATTTTGTTAAGGCATGCCATTCGATTTTATTAGACCTCCCAACTCGCAAACAGAAACTTAACACCCACTTCTCTTTCCCCATTTCAAAGCTTATTAAAAAATATTTTAGGATGACCAGTCAAAAGAATTACACTGAACAGCATTTTATTAACGTTACATTATTTGTCACAACTTACAGCACTTTTATTGATGAAAACGTATGACTATAACCTTACCTCTGGGTGTGTTTTACTCCAGAATTGGTCCTGGGTTTGCATTTATCAACAACAGATACAACTAGAACATTACACATTGGATGTATTTTTTTTAATTGTACGGCAGGAGATATGGGCGAATATACTGTACAGTATGGAGAAAAACACACTGGTGGAACTAAATAAAAAAATTGAAGCAGGTGGAAAAAATAGTGCTGAAGTAGAAAAACAGTAAAGCAGCGAACGTGGGTTACCTTATCTACCCAAACTACATGATATGATTAAGCTTTATATAAAATGGCATTTATCTTGTTTGCATACGTTATAAAAGGACGGATGTCTTTACCTACATGCATCCTCTACTTATTTGGATATAAGGTGGGCGTTCTGGATGATGTCCGGAAATTTAGGTTATAGTATATGCACAGGATTGCATGTGGATTGTAACTTGAAACCAGGAACATACAAATCAATGGGTTAACTGCTGCTGCAAAGTACTGTACATGCTTAGTATCTACTGTATCCATGTAATCTGTCTATTCATCTATGCACAGCATATACAATGTATCCTGTTTTTTATAACTTAATTTAAAAAGTGAAACTCGTATATTCTAGATTTATTACACATCAAGTGAAATATTTCAAGCCGTTTTATTTTTATTTTCGGTGATTACAGCTTATACTATAGATAATGAAAAGAAAATAATTATTAAAATAATTACTCTAGAATATGTGACAGTTTCACTTAAATTAAGTTACAAAAAAAAAACATACAGTTGTGTTCAAAATAATAGCAGTCCAACATCAGTAACCAAATCAATAATTGTTTTTGGGAGAAATTATATTTCTTCATGGTAAATATTTTACTTGTAGGTGTAGTGGAGTAATAGAAAACCAACAGACCCAACAGTCATGATTGGATGAACCTGATTCTGTGTAATTTAATCATTAATTGAAATGGGGAGTGTTCAAAATAATAGCAGTGTAGAGTTCAATTGGGGAGGTAAATTATTCTGTGAAAAACAGGTGTCAAACAAGTTCCCCTTATTTAAGGATAAATGCAGAAAAGGTTGTCCTGTGCATTTCTCTCTGAAAATCAGAGTAAAATGGGTCGTCCAGACATTGTTCAGAACAACAGCATACTTTGATTTAAAAGTTGATTGTAAACAACATACAAAGAAGTGCAGAAAACGATAGGCTGCTCTGATAAAAAGATATTAAATGCTTTAAATGGAGATCAAAATCAGAAAGATGTGGAAGAAAACAGAGAACTACCATTCAAATGGATCGAAGAATAACAAAATTGGACTCAGCTAATGATCAGTTCCAGCATCAAAGAACAACTAAAGTTACCCGTTAGTACTGTTACTATTAGAAGACGGCTATGTGAAGTCAAACTATCAGCATGAAGCCACCGCAAAGTCTAATTGTTGAAAAAAAGACATGCGCTGAAGAGGTTACAGTTTGCCAAAGAACACATTGATTGTCCTAAAGAGAAATAGCGCAATATTTTGTGGACTGATGAAAGCAAGATTGTCCTTTTTGGGTCTACAGGTGGCAGACAGTTTGTCAGGCCCCCAAACATTGAATTCAAGCCACAGTACACTGTGAAGACAGTGAAGCATAGCGGCACAAGCATCATGATATGGGGATGCTTCTCGTACTATGGTGTTGGGCCTATTTATCACATTTCAGGGCTCATGGATCAATTTGAGTACATCAGAATACTTAAAGAGGTCATGTTGCCTAATGCCGAAGAGGAAATGCCCTTGAAATGGGTGTTTCAACAAGACAACAACACCAAACACACCAGTAAGCTAGCAGCATCTTGGTTCCAGACAAACAAGATTAACGTTATGGAGTGGCCAGCTCAATCCCCAGACTTTAATCCAGTGGTTCTCAAAGTGTGGGGCGCGCCCCACTAGTGGGGAATACAGACATGACAGGTGGGGCGCAATGAACGGGAGGAAATAACAGGAAAGTACCTATTCTAATTCATGCTTTTCTTTATTGATAATGAAGAGCGTACGCTCAAAACTAAACAATCACACACAAATAAATGGATCATTAATACAAGTAAATTAAAATAACATCAATTGTGGGCCAGGAGAAAAAGTGGAACCATAGTGGAACATTAACGGTTTAACGTCGGACAAACTTGATCAGCGCTGCTCGAATCACAAACCTGCGCGACCCACTGGGCAGCACTGCGCGACTCTGACAGAAATAGACCGCGCCGACCATCAAAATACATTTTACCCCGCTGAGATGCGCACGTACAATCCAGGCATGGCAAGGCGGAAACAATATTAAACAGTCCTGACATTTTAAATGAATTGTTTTTAAATAAAACACAGTGGGTCGTGCAGGTTTGTGATTCGAGCGGTGCTGCGCGATCCACCGGGCTGCGCAAATAATCCAGATCATCACTGCGCTATCCAGATAGTCGCGCTGCGCTGTATTTGCGCAGATATTTGGTTCAATCGGGTGCCGCGGTTTCGTCCCACTTTTGATGTGTTTGGCTTCACCTACACTTCGACAATGGAAGAAGACGGTGCAGCAGCAGTGACTTTACTTACATGTGACAAAACCAACAACGAGGAGATTGTAATGAAAAAAAGTGCATCGTCTGTGGTGTGTAATTGGTTTGGGTATAAGAAAAGTGATACGAATGAGATGAACGTGATTTGCAGTGCACTGTTTTAACAAGTGGTGGAAACACGTCAAACCTTTTCTATCATCTGAAATACAAATCGAATATGGCCAAAGTAAAACAAATGCGGCAAACCTCAGCAATTCACAGTTTAAATAAAATTACATAAAAAAATTAAATTATGTAAAACAGTTTCTTTGTGTTTGAATTTTTATTTATGCATTTTCAGATACAAATTGCTATATTGTGATATATATTGTTATTGAGTTAGAAAATTGCTTCTACCGTGTTAGAAGATTTTGGTTATATCACCCCCCGCTAATGAAGCCTATCTTGAGCTTGGATTCATGGTGAGGATGGTGGGGGCAGAAGAGAGACCCGTGTGTGTTTTGTGTCTTAAACTGCTGGCAGCAGACCGCATGAGACCCAACAAATTAGGAAGACGCTTAGAGACAACACACTCCAGTCACGTTAATAAACCACTGGACGTCTTTCAAAGAAAGCTGGCAGAATACAGACAGCAGGATAATCACATGGTAACATCTGAATCAGTGGACAGCAAAGCACAAATGGCTTCATTCAAAGTTACATACAGAATTGGCCAGTGCAAAAAAAAACTACAAACGATTGCTGAGCAGCTAATAAACATGGGGTCAATTATGCAAAGATATGTGACAACGTAAGCCTTGTAACAATTACACGTGTATTTTATCTTTTTTCAACTTGGTGGTGTTTGATCTTATTGGTTTAGGAATTGATATTTCAATAAACAGTAAACTTGGCCGATTTCGTTATTATTTTGTTGACAAGTGGGGCTTGAAAATTCGCTCACCCCCTTAAGTGGGGAATGACAGAAAAAGTTTGAGGACCACTGCCTTAATCCAATGAATGATGACAGTTATTTTTTTGAACAGACTAATATTAGTTTTCCTTCACTTACATTAAACTAATAATCCATTTAACACATTTTTTTTAAATTTTGTGATTCAGAACAGAATGTGCAGGATGACCAATGCATTTATGTGATTTAAAGTAAAATTATATGGATATCGAGCTTTACTCACTTTTTTCAACACACTGCTATTATTTTGAACACAACTGTACAGTACTTCCACAAACTTTCCACAAACTGTGTGTGTGTGTTAATTTATATAAAATTATTTTATTTTAAAAGGTTTACATACAGGCCTAAAGCTGTTAATCTTTACAGGAAGCACTTTCTCTCATTCCCTCATGATAAAGGAAAATAATGAAGAACACAGTCACTTCTAAACAATGAATGAAGCACAAAATATTCTGCTTTACAATCTACAGACGCAAGGCACATAAACTGGAGAGCACTGTCCTGTTAGTCTATAGTTAAACTACAAACCTACTGTAAATAGAGACAAACCTGACTGATCTCAGTGTTCATGTAGAAACTGACACTAAAGCAATGACAGTACACTTCAGGAAATGTGAAATGTTTGACAGCAAAACAAAATGAACAGCATTTTCATACCTTTATATATTTTTTCAGATTATTATTCTCTGACTCACAAGGTGTTCTATGACAAAGTGTTTAATTTGAAAACTGCTATACAACTTTATTTTAAAAGCTTTAAGAAAACCAATAAATGTAGTGACCCTGTTTTCAAGCAAAAGCTGGCGTGTCGTGATTCAGTCACATGATCAGTATATTGGAACTACAAGCTGTGCAACGCAGGCTGTCATGAGTGAATTAAATGGTTTATAACAGATTTTTAGAGAATGCTGGTAAATTTAGATTTTTTTTTACATTCCAATCAATAATTCTCTTTTTTTCCCCCTCTTTCACTTGCATTTGATTTGTTTTACAGTAATATTTTCTAAAACAATCAAAAAATGTAAATACATAAGCAAACAACATACAGACAAACAATAAATATTAAATAATTAAGCAAATACCATTACAACACATAAAAGGACAATAAATTTATGTGCAAACCAGCACATACTGTACGTTAGGGAGTTTTTTCATGTACCAAAGTAAAATTAAACCTGGTAGAGGAATAGGCTGACTATGCTGTAAAATAAAGCTTTTTTATTCGGCTTGTAATGTTTCTCATGATCCTCAAAAACCTTTGAAATGAAAAAGGTTTTCTGTGGGAAAAAAAATTATGTAATTCTTGTTTTGTCTAATTTGCTGCCACTACTGTCTGTTGGACTCACTACACAATAATATGCTTTTATTTTTAATTTCATCTTAACCAACATATTACTGATTACTTTATCACAAACACAACTGCAGGTTGACTGATCCATTGTGACCAAAGTTCTAGCCCTTAGCAAACTCACACAAAATTCAAACTGATATAACCCAAACCAATTTTTATGTAATACTTTAACATGTGCTTTTAAACACCGTTGTGACTTAAAGAAAACATACAAAATATTCTCTATCAGTCTTAATTCTTTTGAAAAAACAAAAATGTAAAAACTGGATTTATATCATTTTGCTGTCAAACGGTTCATGTGCAGCCAGAACATTTGACAAAACTGATGGAAGCTGGGAGATGGCATGTGTTGTGTGTCAAGCAGCAGACAATTTACAAATAAGATAATGCGAAAATACAAATCCTTACGCCATTCCGAAGTCCTGGATCAGGGTGCATCTGGCAAGGTTACACATCAGAATAAAAAATGTTATCCAAACATTTTTCACTCATTTTTGTATTTATGCTTTCTCTCCTTTGTGTATGCACTTCTAGGTCAATGAAAGTGTACTTTTTTTAATTGGTCGAAAAGTTTAGGTACATGTCTGGGCCCGGTTTCTCGATAACGCACACTATTCACGCGCTAAGAAGACTCTTAAGATATATTTTACGTTAAGTGATAACTTTTCTAAAACCAAACTGTCGCTAATATTTTCATGTAACATGTGGCCGTGAAACGAACCGGGAATACAATCATAGTTGATTGACAAACAGCTGATAACACTAGTGAAGAGCTCTTCACCAGCTTGAGAAACAATGTGAAACATGTCAGTTGTTGGGGTTGTATAGCGCACTTATGGAATGAATACGATGAGATGACAGAGTGGAGGTTTAATACCCCTATCTCACCTACGCGGGGCCGTAAGTGCGGTTCATTATGATTCAGTGCGAGTTTCCATTTTACCACGCAAAAAAAATAAACATGTTTAACATGTGGAAGCTCGCGGACCTTGCGGATCTTTTTGGACCGTCGGACGGCCACTCGAGGTGGATCACAGTGCCTAATACCCCTCTCTCACCTGTGTGGCCTGACTCATCTCCGTGAGCTGCCGCGATTGCCCGCAACGTTCCTTTAACATTCCGCGAAGTTCTGCAAGGTCTGCAAGCTTCCGCGAGGACCAGCAAAAAATTAAACATTGAATTTTTCACACGGAATGAGGGAAACGTAATCACAGCGCAAAAACTCGGGGTGAATCATGATCAAGCCTATGGCCACAGCGCGAGACCACGCAGGTGAGATAGGGGTATAACACACCGCATCTCACAGCGAGTCAAACCGCATAAATGAATACTGTAGGGGTATTACACATTACAATCACCCAGAAAAATGAATGGATGCGCTGTCTGAAACTCCCAAGGTTATTTTCTCATTTAACTAAATCAAATTTCATAAAAATAAAACGTGTCAAAAGAAAAACCCATAAAGTCATGGACAGTGGCTAATGATCAATGAAACATATTTTAAACAAAAAGCAGAGAGCAGCTGGACATCGGGACGGGGAGTGTAAGTACAACGCGTTGGTCTGGCACGCGCAGGTCTGAGCAGGTCAAGAAGCTCCATAATCTGTTGCATTGGAAGGCAAAACTTTAATTTTTTTTAATAACGACCACGGGGAAAATATGAAACGGGCTGAAATGTACATGACCCACACGGCTCCACGGACCGCGCCGTCTTCAGTTTAACACAACAACACGCTGTATCGCTGCCAAATTGTTTGCCACCTGATTAATATTAATAGTGATTGCCAATTTTAATGCATTAGTCACATTATGAAATAGGCTAATTAAAAGTCACTCTATTAGTTCTGATATCAAATAAAATAACATTCTTAAACAGGTCTACAGTATATTCCATCATTAATACGACTTTGATAACGTGCCATAATGTGTTTGCATACACCGCTGGTTTATAAAGACTGCTGCTCAGTGGCGGCGACTAGGGTCTTGAGCTGAAACTACGCTAAGAATGAGTTAAGGTTGGTCCAGACCAACCTTACGAACGTGTGACTTAGCTAAGAGATACTTAGCGTAAGAACGTTTCGGGAAATGCGCCATTAAGTTAAGAGAGAGGTTAAGGTACAACTTAAGAACTACTTAGCGATAAGAAGCTTTCGAGAAACCGGGCCCTGATAATTCATACTGATAATTCAGACTCTTTGCAGCCAAGATGCAGAATTGATGACTAAGCATACTGCTGTCATTCCCTAATTTTCTTTATGATTCAGCAAAGCTGTTTTGCAACAATGACCATTGTTAAAAGCGCAATATAAATAATTTAAATCCCCAGTAATATCAATGTTTTTTTTTTTTCTTTCTTTTTTTTCTATTTTCTTCCATGTGTGGTTTTTAAACATAATCGTTATATTTCTAATTCATTTAAGATGAAATCTAGGAGAGAATGAAATACAGAAATGCATTGGATAAAAGGAGATGTGTACCACACTCAGAAACAAGAGAGCAAACAAAGACCATAACAAGCTGAAGGGGTTAAAATAAATAAGATAATTCAATATTACAGTACACTATTTTAACTTGGTTAATTATGTTTTAGCTGTATCAGTATGCAAAACACTCTCTTATTACAAATCTACAAACAAGGCAGAAAACTATCAGTTAGTGTCCACACTATGTAAAAGCAGGAAGCAACAAGATTACAAAATGAGGAAACTAGAAATATTATATACATAGGAAATGGAAATAATAAAGGATGTAAAAATAAATAAGTAAATAAATACATACTTTACTCTGCAGTCACCATGTGAAAAGAATTCATATAATTATTACAAAACTCAGAAAATAAACAGTATAAAATGTTTGATTACATTACAGACATTGGTCTTAAAAAAAAAAAGACTAACCAAGGAAAACTTTAAGCTCAGCATAACACTCACAAGTGATCTCGCAAGTATCACTGTATATCATGCACACTGTGATTTACTTGCATACAACAATAAAAAAAAACATGCAAGACACAGAAACCACTTAAATCATTGTGCTTTTATTTATTATCGTTGCATTTTTGTTTTCCTCAAAAGCATACTAGTTACTAGCCAGACAGAATTGTTCCTATAAAATAGCCTTGCTATCTATCTATCTATCTATCTATCTATCTATCTATCTATCTATCTATCTATCTATCTATCTATCTATCTATCTATCTATCTATCTATCTGTCTGTCTGTCTGTCTGTCTGTCTGTCTGTCAACTGTGGTGATGAGTATGTTGTTTGCTTTTGCTGTAAAATTCCAAGCAAAAAATTAAGAGATCAGGAGAAAATAAACAGCATTTGCTACAATAGTTAAATTGTTACGAACACACAATTGGTTGTGTATGTGTATTGTGAGTGTATGTGTATGAGAATGTGTATTTGTAGCTTCCTACCTGTGCCAGTTTCATCATCATGTGTGCAAATACATGGAGGAATCCCACCACTGCATCCCACAATCTGCTGTGAGCCAGAGACTGCTGGTTCCCAGTGCATGGACCCTATGGTACAGCAAAAAAAAAGGTTAACGCTTACAAAGCTTACAGCCAGACAAAGCTTTCACAGACAGGTTATTAAAGTTAAAAATCTTACCTGTATGTATTCTGTAAGGCTGTTAAATACTTGCTTGGCTACTGTCATTGCTTTGGAGAAGTTCCTCTTGCCTGGTTCATCAATGATGTCTTTACCAGAATAATACCAGTAGAAGTCACTGATCGATTCCTTTAAAAGTGGATGAAAAAAGCATTGAGAAAATTATGCATGCAATATAAAGCTGGAGGAGAAACACTGTAATATAGCACTGTAAATGATTAACATGAAACCCAATTTTCATGATGAGATATCTAACATTTTTGACAGGGGTATGCATGGTTAAACAATTTTGTACAGTATGTGCAAATTAGTCAAAATTTTTGTTGTTTTGTTCATCAACTAAACAAGCAAATCTACTGCGAAATATGTTATTTAATACTATGAAAGATAATACAGTTGTTGCATACAACCTTCCCATTTTATCCAGGCTTAGGACTGGCACTAAGTATGACTTGCATTCAGGGGCTGGGTTTCGAAATGGGGCTTCCACATGGCAGACGAGAAGCCCTACCACTGAGCTACCAATGCCCATGAAAGACAAAAGAGTATGATCTTATAAATATGTTTACCATTTATTTACAGTAGAATTTAGAATTTTTTCCCCTTGCAACTCTTCTGCCAGTAACTTAAATGTTTTTGCATTAAATGTTTTATAGTATTTAGTTTAAAGAACAAGAAGCAAAATGCTATGAGATTATTAAGTTGTGACTACAACATTATATCTAGTGATCATGCATTATTTTGTTTCCATGCCTTAGTAAGTTGTGACCACAGATTGATTGATTGATTGTTCGATTAAGTTTTTAAATAATAACAACAATAATAATAATAATGATTATTATTATTATTATTATTATTATTATTATTATTATTATGCACCAAATTTTGCCACGTAACTAGTCCTGTACCGTTTAACCATGAAAGAGGTGTAGGTTATTCGGGAATGGGGTACTATGACTTTTCTAAGGAGTGGGGGGTAATTTGGGAAATTACCGCTCAAAAGATCCCATAGACTTAACATTGAGACCAACTTTGATGTATTCTAGCGCTGAGCAAGGATTTTGTAGTAATATCAAATTTACCACATTTGAAGAGGCTTACAAGCTGTGTCAGATCACACCCCAAGAGGGTATAAATTGTACCCCATGGGTACAAGAGGTGCCCAAATTTACCCAATTGAAGGTACTCCCCATTGAAACAGGAAGTGCTCACAGTTGCATTCCCTGCTATGACAACTTCCACAGGAGCTTTAGAAACTGAACCTAACTGTGGTTCCCATTGTCATAGAGACATGGGGGGTGGGGCTCATTTTACTCAGGCAACCAATCAGTCTATTGGGATCATTGTGAAGCTGTCAAGCCACGCCTGAGCAACCGCTTTAGAGCTCCTTTACTACTGATCCCATGGACGGTCATTATAAAAGGCCCAGAGGCCAGAGTTTTGTCACAGCAAGCATCACTCACATTTTCTTCAGAAACTATAACTCTCTTTTTAATGACTATTCTTGTTTAATAAATAAATAAATACATAAATAAATAAACCTACAAAATAGTTTAATTGTATTTAATTACAAACAATTGTGGCCTCAGATGCTGGGAGAGTACGGGTTGTTATACCTGAAGTCTCAGCAGGTAGTCCACGGTACAAATAATAATGTTGATGGTGGTCGTGCTGCCAGTTTGGGTGCGCAGGTAGTTCTGGAAATCTGAGGTTACATAATGATGCATATAAATTACACATCAATGTTTTAGTCATATTTTATGGTTATTAACCATGTTATTTAGAGTTTTATTATTATTGTTATTATTATTATTATTATTATTAATAACTTGCCGTTATTGTGACCCTCGCAAAGCAGCTGCAGGAAACGGAAGAGGTCGCATGTGAATTCATCATCTGACATCACTTTCTCATCTGCACGTGTACACACACGCAAACACGCACACACACACACACACACACACACACACACACACACACACACACACACACACACACACACACACACACACACACACACACACACACACACACACACACACAGAGGCCATTAGACAGTCATAAGTCATAAGCTTAATGTTGGCTTAAGCACTAGAGGTCATGAAGAAGAAAACTTTTCCATGCGATTAAAATTGTTAATGATCTTTGAACCAAAGAAAAAAACTATAAGGGAAGGAATTAAGAGAAGGAAAGAATCATTTTTATTTTAAAAAATTTAAGTTTTTCTTGGAAATAAAAGGAACTATGAAGAGAATTAGGTATGATAACTTAGACACACACACACACACACACACACACACACACACACACACACACACACACACACACACACAGACTCTCTGACACTCAACCTCTGACACAGCTCAAGACAAGCTGATAATCTCTGACAACATATAAAAAACATTTATATGACAGATAAAAAAGCAAACTCTGGACAAGTATTGGTAAAACATATGAACATTAACATTAACTTGGTCTGCTGTGATAATAACATTAAGAAGAATATGTAAATGGAGAGAGAGCAGAGAAGACTTATACACACGTTAACACACGGCCATGCAAGACAGATCTACTGCAACTCTCTAGAATAACACTGGTGTCTGTGTTGGCTGAGATGTGGGGAGAGTGGAGAAGAACCAGACAGACAGCCTGAGAGTGAGGATGAGTGTGTAACCACAATTTCAACCAGGATACACTAACTTTTAATGCATTTTTATTTATTTATTTTTACATTTGTTCATGTTTGTTTTTTCCTATATGGGTTGGACATAATGCTCTCTTCCTTTAAATGTCTCTTCCCTGCTCACAAATAGATTTTGCACTGATTGAATAAAAATGGACTAAAATTGTGTAAATCGTTGTGGTTAGTACATGTGTAAATGATGAAAGAAAGCAAGAATCTGTCTCAAAAACATCTTAACAAATAATTAAATGATACCACAGGTAAATCTGTAAGATTAAAAGAAATCTTCACTACAAATACACAAATACTCAAAGCAAAGTAAAAATGTCAGTTACCAACAAATAAAAAATTCAAAAGTCAAAAGAATTATAGTATAAGCCAAACCTGTGCTACATTTTAGAACTTGTTTATTTAAAACTCTTAAAACCCAAGTGGCACACATATATGCGCTCATATAGGAGCCTTGCCAGTGTGTGTTTACGGGGGAGACTTTAGACAATTAACTCTGCATTTGAGTATTTCGGATGTGCCAAGTAGAATAAAAGTTATCAAAACTTTTTTAACATGTAAATTTTACCATTGGTGGAAAGTAGAAATAGTGTCACAATAATGTAGAACTTTCAACAAGTGCATACTATTGTAATTAAGGTACTGTATAGATGTTGTAGTTACTGTATATGTCATGGAAAGAATCAGAACAACCAGAACCGTTAACCAGCAGGGCCCGGTTTCTTGATAACGCACACTATTCACGTGCTAAGAAGACTCTTAAGATATATCTTACGTTAAGTGATAACTTTTCTAAGTGTATTTCTCGAACTGTCTCTTAGGAGTCTTCGTAAGTCGCTGCCTCTTACGTTCGACGTTACAAGGCGCTGTCTACAGTGAAGGTCCTGAATTAGCTGACATCGGTTGCTCAGGAATTGATTTTTGCCTCCTTTTTCATGACAGCGTTAAGAATTACGGCACTTTCTATGCAAATTAAACATTGCACTAAATTATTTTAATAGCGTTTATTTCTACATGGGTTAACTTAACAATAACATGCCATAATAGACAAATATATAAATTAAATCACCAAACTGTCACTAATATTTTCATGTAACATGTGGCCGTGAAACGAACCGGGTATACAATCATAGTTGATGGACAAACAGCTGATAACACTCTTCACCAGCTTCAGAAATAATGTGAAACATGTCAGTTGTTGGGGTTGTATAGCGCACTTATGGAATGAATATGATGAGATGACAGAGTGGAGGTTTAATACCCCTATCTCACACGCGGGGCCGTAAGTGCGGTTCATTATGATTCAGCGTGAGTTTTTGTGCTGTTATTACGTTTCCATTTTACCACGCAAAAAAATTAAACATGTTTAACCTGTAGAAGCTCGCGGACCTTGCAGGTCTTTGCGGACCGTTGGGCGGTCACTCGAGACGGATCACGGTGCCTAATACCCCTATCTCACCTGTGTGGCCTGACTCATCTCCGTGAGCTGCCGCGATTGCCCGCGACGTTCCTTTAACATTCCACGAAGTTCTGCAAGGTCTGCAAGCTTCCGCGAGGACCAGCAAAAAATTAAACGTTTAATTTTTCACGCGGAAAGATGGAAACGTAATCACAGCGCAAAACTCGGGGTGAATCATGATCAAGCCTACGGCCACAGCGCGAGACCGTGCAGGTGAGATAGGGGTATAACACCACATCTCACAGCGAGTCAAACCGCATAAGTGAATAGGAGTATTAAACATTACAATCACCCAGAAAAATGAATGGATGCGCGGTCTGAAACTCCCAAGGTTATTTTCTCATTTAATTAAATCAAATTTAAATCAAAAGATACTTAGCGTAAGAACGTTTTGGGAAATGCGCCATAACGTTAAAACGTTAAAAGAGAGGTTAAGGTACAACTTAAGAACTACTTAGCGATAAGAAGCTTTCGAGAAACCGGGCCCAGATCCTTTGGGTTGTGGCCTGATTTACTGTAGCTGATTTGTTTGTCTGGTGCATTCCAGCAGTGCTGAGACAAACAGCAACCTTAAACTCTTTATTTGTTAAGCCCTATTTGCAGCAGGCTGTGGTGCACTGAGTGCTTTGATACCTTTGTATGATAGTCAACATTAACTTTTTTTTTTTATTATTTGTGCTACATTCGCCTTTCTGAGCCTTGGGTGACCATGATCTTGTCAGTAGTTCACTCATATATAACTGATAATCAATGCTATTCAATTCACCTGGTGTAGTGGCTGGTCGTGTGTATAGAAGAATAATAAATACACTTGCTTGTAAACTCAAATATGTCACTATATAACTCTTATATAAATCACCATAGTTTTGCAATAAATTGTTTCAACAAACGTATCACAACATTGATTAAAAAGAGAAACAACTTCATGGATTCTTCCACAGCAAATCCTACAAAATGTAAATGGAGTTAAGATCAGGAATTTGTAGTTAATCTTGCCACTGTCATTTTGGAATCAGGGAATAAAAAAAATCATTAGGGTAGAGAAAAAATCTGTTGTTGGTGTAACATGGTCATCCAGTGCATTGAGGTAGACAGCTGAATTAATTTCATTTAACAACATTTCTGAGCCTAAACCTGACCAACTGAAGCAACTCCAGATCATAAAACTGTACAGTGGGCACTATACTGATTCTCTTTTTACCCTGGCACGCCCAGCACACATTATCTTACAGTACTTTAAGCTTCCTAGAAAATTGAAGATTTTTTTTTTCAATAACAAGTGGTTTTCCTATGGCCACCCAGTTGTTTAGTCCCAATCCCATAAATTATGCATGCGTCAAAATGCTCTTTCAGTCTTGAACATTGCTTGTGATTTCTACTGTCAAATTTTACAATGTCATTTCTTAAAGTTCCCAAATACACTGGGCAGAAAAATATTTTAAAGTTCTGTTCTTTGCTGAAACAGTATTGTCAAGTGCATTCGCAAAACCCATCAAGCACCATGATGAAACTGGCTCTTACAAAGACCATCCCAGGAAAGCAAGACCAAAACTTACCTCTGCTGCAGAGGAGAAGTTCATTTAGACATACCAGCCTCAAATATAACCAATTAACAAACAGCATCTCAGATTAGAGCAATTATGAAGGCTTTACAGAGCATAAATATGCTCAATATCAATATGTATCTCAATATCAACATCAATAAGTATCTCATTATCAGCTGTTTAAAGTACATTATTGCATATTTTGGATGTTTTCCAAAATATGGAATTGTTCATGACTTCAGGATTGTTTTATAATGTAGTAAAAATAATCAGGAAAGATCACGATATTAGGAGCTGTGCCCAAATTTTTAACTGGTAATGTACTGTATATGTTCATCTTCTGCATTTTCTATCCCATATTTCCCCTAGGCTATGGAGGTTTGATTTGTATGCTGCCTTAACGAACAAAACACCCAATAAAAAAAAGAAACAAACAGTTTGATAAAACACAAAGGTTTTTTTTTGTGGGTCTTCGAAAGTAAGAGGGAAATTTCTCTATCTGCAATTCATTTCATAATTATAGGTAACACTGGTTACCACAGGTCTTTGTGATCTCTTAAAGGAAAACTGATCAGAAAAGAGAGAACAAGAGTCTTTCTTTCCTTACAGCCATTCAAAGAGAACTGGAGTTATAGTAGATCTGTGACAGAGCACTCAAGGGAGGAAATGAGCAAAGAAATATTTCAGTTATTGCTTGCATGTTAATTGGACACTAAGCATGCAGTAACCTTAAAGTACAGTGCATTTTACTTGGAATGATTATGTCATAGCATTCGTTGAAAACTGACGAATGGCATGATTTTGTTAAAGTTTATATAATAAATCAGACACTTTGACAATGACTGAAAAGTTCTTTTCTATTTTCCCTTGAGCGCGAAATGAAATGCAGTCAAAATTACACGGCACAAAGTAAAAGTGTAATTCTAAAGAATAAGGAGAAGAAGACAGAAGGAGAATGGGACAGATGGGAAGAAAGAGAGCAAAAAAAAAAAAACGATATTGACAAGAATTATTTACCCCGTTCTAGCTTCATATCTGAGAACCGCAAAAAGGGGGCAAAAAAGGAGAGGAGAGATAATCAACACATGAAAAGATACACTGCAGTAGCTTTGTGCGGAATTGAAAAAAATATACACAGTGCATACTGTGTACAGAAGTACATATTGTAATGTAAGAACTGTAATGTAAGAATTAATTGACATAATATTATAAATGTGCATTATTGCAGAAGTGTATTGTCTAACAGTTTTATGTTACTGCCAGTACAGTGTGGTGACTCACTTGTGCCTTCCTCTGAAACCATGCCCAGCCCTTCTGCTTTATTCTGCCTCTCAAATGCATTCAAGTCCAGAACACTGCAGCACACAAAATAATCCCCAAAAAATTAGTTCATAATTATAGTTCATCTCATATATATAGTTTCATTTGTAATGAAATAATTAGGAAATAAGTCACAACTGGCAATGAAACTGCAGCATTAACCTGATGTACTGCTTTTATACAACAGTTCCATAAACACTATGTACTATACACATATTATGATTTGTTTGTTTATTTACATTTATTTGGTTATGTAAGTACATATCCTGGCATAGCTGGCCTGTGACCAACAGTGCAATTAAGCATTAGAACACCTGCAATGTGGAGTGCGACATAAAGTTATGTTCTCGATCAGCACTCGTTGAATGCCTCTCATCCAAGCGGATTATTCAGTCTTTATGTTTATGTTAATGGATGGAATAAATGGACTTTTACATTTACTAATATTATAAGAGACATGACCTACCTGCAGGTCTGCATTAGAGCCTGCAAGCTCAGGAAGAAACCAACGTCTTTCTTATCCTTAAGGTAATCCAGCATTCTCTGTGACCGAGAAGGACAAAAAAAAAAAAAACCCTGAATCACTTTAATGCCTCTCAAATGCCTGGTTTCTCAGTAAACTGTATTCATATTGAACCTGGTTTCTCAGTAAACTGTATTCATACTATATTAATTTGCACCTTTTAACACATTTAAAGTGAAAACAAATCATAGAAAAACAAATAATGTTAGATATAATGTACATAGCTTTTGTGCAATTACACACTCACGAACATTATGCCCACACAGTCTTTCCAAGTTAAGTCATGTCTACTGGACATACTATGATAATAAAAAAATAAAAGACTAAACTCTAATTTAATTGTGTTCTCTGCATGAGCTGCAGGAGTGTAAGTAAAGCTGACCTGCTGAACATCACAGTTGCCTCCATTAAGGATGGAGATGCCCAGTTTAAGAGTGGATGACACCATGGCTCCAGGCTCACCTGGTACCAAACACGCAAAATAATAACACAATTAACAAAACAACAAAATTGTCACAAACCCAGTTATTTAACCATTCTGGCATTAATACATAAAATGTAACTGACTAACTGAGCCACATTTTATTTCCCATCCCACTATTTGGATATATGTAGTTGTTTACCTTTGCAAGCGCTTATCATCTGCAGTACCATCTCAGCTGCTCCACGGTCATGGAGTCGTGACTGCTGGTACAAGAGCCTCTGCTTCTCCATCTCCTTCTCCTGTTTATCAGAGAACAGCAAAATGAGGCACTACCCTTGATTCCTATCCCCAAACCTCAATTACAACACACAGACACACACACACACACACACACACACACTTAAATTTACACATGTATTTAATTTTACTGTTGATAATATTCTTTTGCCCTGACTTTTTGGGGTTTTTTTTCCACTTAAATACTTTTATACTTATTTCTCATTATTCATTTCTATTTTTTTTCCTATTATATTTATGTTTATTTTATGACTGTATTTTCCAGTATGCTTCTTCCAACATGCTTTTTTTATTAGCTTTTTTGCCTCAAAAAGCACTTTGATGTATGAATGGTGTGATATTGAGTATTCATGTATCTGCACTTTACTACTTATCTGCATGGCGCATCGATACATAACCAGAGTGATGTTTAGAATTTAAAGTTATAAAATTGCCACCTGCTGACCTTTATGCATAATTGTGTGATTTGCTTTTCTCACGTAAAACACAAAATCATGCAGTAGGTGTTTAAAATCAAAGGTGGAGAGGGTTTCAGGCAGCGACAAGAGTGAGAGAGAGTATGACTGTTACTATGACTTAAAGGCCATAGTGAGCTAATGCAAGCTCAGTTTTGATACTTATGTAAATAGGGAAGTAGAAATGTACATGAAAAACTTGACTTCTTCAGAAGTATTGCACCTACTGTAGGTTATCTCTATTTCTACTTAAGTACAGGATCAAAATCAGGGTTTTATTCGCCAAGTATTTAGACACACACATGGAATTTAATTACGCCTTTTTACAGGGTTACAGGATTTGCTCACCTCTCCTTATAATTTTTTCCTATTACACAAAATAATTACTAATTATATATTTAATCAAAATGCATTGCCTTTACTTACAATTTGTATTGATATAGGCCATTCATTTTAATAAGCAAGTAATTAATCACATTAAATGTGCTCTCGTGTATGGTATGTGATAAGCATATTTTGGTCCTGAAATTGGCACTGTTGTATTCATAAAACGGTTCCTTTAATTTAAAACAAACAGACAAACAAACAAACAAACAAATACCTATTAATCATAACATTATGACCACCTCCTTAATATTGAGTAGGTCCCTATTTTACCACCAAAACAGTAATGACCTGTGTGTTCTGACGGAAACCAGCATTAACCTTTTCAGCAGTTAGAGCTACAGTACAGTAGCTCTTAAATTGGATCAGACTACATGGGTCAGCCTTCACTCCCTTTGTGCATCAATAAGCCTTAGCCAACCATGACCCTGTTGCTGGTTCACGGGTTTTCGTTCCTTGGATGACTTTTGGTACAGTACTGTATGTACTGACCACTGCAGACCAGGAACATCCCACAAGAGCTACAGTACAGTTTTGTGATTGCTCTCACTCAATCGTCTAGCCATCACAATTTTGCCCTACGGGTAGCTACAGTTACAATATCTCCTGGTAATGGCATGATAGTGGGTGGGATATATTAGGCAGCAAATGAACCTTTTTGTGCCTGAAGTTGATATGCTGGAAACAGAAAGGATGAGCAAACGAATGGATTTGAGTGACTTTGACAAGGGCCAAGTTGTGAACTGGCAAAAAGGTCATGGGCAGCCTAAGCTTTGATCCTCGTACTTTGATCTAATATACTGTAAGAGCCACTGCAGCTATAATTTCTAAAAAGGTTAAAGCTGGTCTCCATAGAAAGGTGTCAGAACACACAAGTCATTGCTGTTTTGTTGGCACACGGTGGATGTACTCAGTATTCAGCGGGTGGTCATAATGTTGTGGCTGATCAGTGTACATTTCTGTTCGTTTATGAGTATTATTAAGGCGAAATACACAACTACAACCACAACCATCCACACACATATATACCAAAACACAAAGAACCAGTAACACCATCAGATTGAATGGTGTTAGGTATGATTGTTATTTGAACAGTCCACATCCGATGACGTATGATAATGCACAAACTACAGCAAACAGCCCAGGTCATCCCTATCAAATAGCTAACCTGTGGTAAATAGACATTATAGATAAACACCACCCACTAAAGTCTCACCTAAAGCTAAAGTCTGTTCTAATGCTAGTGAGTTTTCACGTGAGATCTTGGTCTGAGAAGAAGAAGCTCTCTATGCAGTGTGAGAATGTGCACTTTGTTGCGAAGAAAAAAATATATATAGCGAGAGAGAGAGAGAGAGAGAGAGAGAGAGAGAGAGAGAGAGAGAGAGAGGATATGTGTAAGGATACAGGGTGTTTGACTGACTGTGCAGGCCTTTACTGTAGTTCTTGGTGAGTACAGAGAATCCAATTAGAAATAAAAGACATGAAGAAGCAGCATCATGCATGGACTACAACATAAAACACCTGGTACCAATCCAGAGAAATCAGTCAGAATATACACTTATGTTGTGAGGTTGTGTTAATAAAATTGGAAGATGACATTTGTGATAAAAACCTTACTACTGTGATCTGACCCATCATTCAAGCCATTAAAGTAACATCTGACTTCCTGGATTAGAATTAGGTCATATTGTCATGCATTTAATTATTTATTTATTTATGTATTACTATATAATGTATTATTATATAGTCTGTGTTAGTAAGCTAATGCAGAAACACAACCACAAACCTACACACCCACACAGACACATATACGGCTGAGTCTGGAGAGGTGGGATAGTACTGCTACTACATTAGGAGAAAAGTTAAGCAATTTTGTGTGAGTTGCAGCTTGCATGTATGAAAGTGTGATCTGTTTCTCACATACTGTACAGATGCACAAACTCTCACACACCCAAACACTTGCATGTACACATCTAGCTGATCTAGTAGACAAAAATTCAGGATGTCATGAAGTGACTGGTGAGCTTATTAAGTGGATTGTTGTTTGTAAAAAATATATATCATTGTTTCCAAACAAAGGTTTAGTGCAAATGTTATATATATGCATTAGTGACCTAAAAGCAATGCTTGTCTACCAAATGGTTTGGGTCACTCTGTGATTTGGTCACATGTTATTCTATATTCAGTTTGACTCAATTATATGCTTTCCATCTCTCTGCACTCCCGCTGGACAGACAGAGTAAGCACGGAAAATGAAAAAGAGCAAAATCCAGCGTGCACAAGTCAGTCCACATGAATAAAGTCAATAGGTACAGGGAGAAAGACAGAGAAAAAGAGAGGGAGAGAGAGAATGAGTGAAGAAAAGGGAAGAAAAACAGTTGTAGGGTTCTAGGTGCAGGACAGGGTGCAGGTGCAGCATTTTCTTTCTCGCTGTGTTCACTCAGTGCACGGTTTTACGGCTTTCTCCGGTGGCGCGAGAACCCCTTTGGACCCCCCATACCATCTCATTCTGTCGCACCTCAAACGATGGCTCCTCGCCCCCCTCCTCCTCCTCCTCCTCTCCCCCTTTGTCCTCCTCACCAATGTGACAGCTCTGTGGTGGGAGAAAGGATAGTGACGTTCATCGTCCATGACAGACTAAAAACATACCCAAAGTACAGTTGAGTCCTCTAGCAGTAGCTGCTTTCATTTAATTTTTGAAGTAAGTAAGTAAAGTAAAAAGAAACAAAGCAAGAAAAAGAAAGAAAGAAATGTACAGCTCACTTAAAATCTATTATTTGTCACATGTACCCTAAAGCACAGTGTTTTTATTTTAATCCCAGGGAAGAGTAAATAATCAGCCAGGATACAGTGCTCCTGGAACAAATGGGGTTAAGGCCCTTGCTCAAGGGTTCAACAGTGGCACTTTGGCGGTCCTGGGGCTTAAACCCCTGCCCTTCCGATCAGTAACTCACAGCCTTAACCAATTGAGCAACCAAATGTAAATGTTTCCCTATTTTAACAGCTGCAAAAATTCGGTTAGATAGATAAAAAATAATAATAATAAAAATTCAAGTTGCATTATGCAATTAACTCAAAACTTAGCAATTATTTAATTAAGCAATATCACACAAGAGAAGGCATGACATTGACTGTAAATATTACTTTTATGCAACAGTTCCACAAACACCATTTATCATCAACAGATTATGAATTATGTGTTTATTTAATCAGTTATTTTGCTCCACTTATATTCTTACCGGTACTATGTAGTCAAAAGATTAGAAGAATAAACCATGAAGGTGGTGAAAAGTCCTGTACCTCTCATATACTTATTACACTTATTCTGCTTTAGCATATCAGCTATGTTAACTTCTGGATTCTGGTATAAATCCCAAAGCAAATACTGTAGAAAGTTACTGCAGTAAGCTATGTAGGGTGTACAACCCATTGTTGCACACACCAATTAGTGCCATTTTTATCAGGGGTTTGCGATTCTGCCTTGTGTAAGAAGGTAGTTAACTTGGTACCTCTAACTAAAAGAAATCTGGCAGTTTAGAGGCAATTTGGAACAATTTAGAAGCAGTTGCTAATGTTGTATAAGATGACATAATGTGTCATAATTTGTTTTCTTGCCAAATTGGTTTGATTGGCTGGTTTTGGATGTGGATTTTGGCAAGTAGCTGCTCTTCCCTCTGACCAGTACTGCGAACAGTACTGACCTATTTTCACCCATGCTGTGACTGATATGTAGTTTAATTGAACACCTGGAGTGATACTGTACATTAAACATCCTACTGCTTTGACTAGCTATTAACACAACTCAAGGAATGCATGTTGTCTAATCAGACATAACCGTTTTATAATAATGTTTTGGAACAGTTGGAAGGAATTAGATGGTTAAAACAGCATGCCTACCTTTGCCATTATATCGGCATATGCCATGTACAGGTGATCTACATCAAGTTTTCTGGAGAGAAAACTAAGTATAAGTGACAGCTACAAAATGATTACAGCAGTGTCTAATAAAAAAATATTGTCTGATAATCAAGTGCAGATTTACGTTTTCTCAGTGAGAGCAGTGCGGCTAAAATGAAGAATGAGCTGATGCAGAGGATCTGGCTTGGCCTCAGTCTCTTCTTCTTCTTCCTCTTCTTCCTCCAACGTTTTCTGTAAAAAAACAAAAAGTAACCTTGAGAAATCTCAGCAAACCATGTATACCAATTTTCTAAAATATAAATCAAGAACACACTTACAGAAAGATCATCGATCATCTTATCCTCAAATGAGTAGCCCTCGTTCTCCAACCAGTTGCGTTTGTAACCATCTAGAAACATGTTAGACCCCCGGTGCCTTTTGACAGAACCCAGATAGATATAAGTAATACAGTGCATGTTGAATATTGTTGTAATGTCTTTCCGTTAGAGTAGCAAATAGAAGTAAATGTGTGAAGAGAACCTTGGTATGTTATACAACGGAGTCATTCTGAAACATGCCACAACGGCCCGGCGACGCTGCTTGGACAACAGCTTGTGCCAAACCATCTTCTTGGATTTGAAAGGGTGCTCAGTCTAAGAGGAAATAAAGTAATACAGGATTAAATATTTAGACATACCTTTGAGTGCATCATCAAAATTCATTAATGACTACTGTATTACCACAGTAAATAAAACAATAATCATCATTATCAAGTACTTCATCAAATATCTAAGTCTTTGAGGAGTTATGAAGGCTTATACTGCTACCCAACTCCATTTCACGGCAGTATAAATGGTTATTGTAAGTACCATTAGTTGTATAGGTTTTGAGGAATAGTTTTTGTTAAGTTTTGTTTCTCATTTTCAATCCAAATCTAAGCAGTTTCAGAGAAATATTTTGGTTTGTTTGTTTGTTTGTTAAGCTGCACAGTGAATAATGATTCATTCAAGCATAAAAAATATATACTGTATCTTAAGACATAAACCAGTGAGACAAAGGTGCAGATGATGACAGATGATCAGTCTGATAATTAGTATACTGATACTGATGAATGCTGAGTGATGCAACAGATGAGAGGGGAAATGAGGCTGCTGCTGAGGTTGCATTTTTAAGCACTTTGCAGCCTGTCACAGTAAAAAAATTCTTCCCATTTACTTAATTTAAATAAATGTAATTTATTTAATTGAATAAGAAGAAATGTCACAGTTTGCTATAGAAATGTGCATGTATTCATGTGTCTGTATACTTGTGTGTGTACTGCTTACCATTTCAATATGGTAAAGCACAGCAGAAACTTCCTGAACTCTCTTCACAACTTTCTCTGGATTTTCAGCATCCTCCGCCTTCCCTGAGGTTTCCTTATACAGAGCGATCTGCCAGCGCATGGAGGGGTCGTCCACCTACAGACAGCCACAGACAAAATTATATACTGTACTGTACACACACATACACACACACACACACACACACACACACACACACACACACACACACATCCTCACCTTGCCTTGCAGATGAAGGTTATTCTGTAGGAACTCCCTCACTTCTTCATCTGTGTCTTTCTGTAAAGAGAATTAAAACAAATTAAGACTTATTTTCCTCTTATCTTGCTCTTATAGGAAACGGTAAAGCTACTTAGTAACCTTATATATAAAAAAAATGAAATCCATTATTATATTACAACACTGGTGAATTCCCCAGTCACATTGTTCTACAGCTTAAACAATTCAATCACATGATTATATTACTGTCTCCTTTAAGTCTCCTTTCTACAGTGGATTTGTATGCTGGACAATATTGGGCAGATGTTTACTGTATATACACTCACCATGACTGTCAAGGCAATATTAGGCTTGCAATACGGTATTTGAACTATACATTCCACACATCTAAAACAGGGTTGAGAGAGAGCAAAAGCTTAAAATTGGATTGCTTGACCTATTCCATGACTACATAACTACACATTGACCTGTTGGAACACCGGATTTAAGGTTTTAACAATGTAGCTGCTGAATTAGTCTGACGTCCTCCTCCTTCTTCATTATTCCATGCACTTTTCCAGTGCACCAGCTCGACTTGCAGCTACAGTAAACATTCCTAAAGAATGGCACTATAACCACCACCATGCTTCCTACAGTAGCTGCTATAGTGTTCTTGAGGATGCATCAGTCTTACCACTCCAAAACATGCCTCTGGTAAAAATGTGCCTACAGAATACTATACTTTGTCCATGAAGTTAGCTATACACATTATTGGGGCTTCTTTATTATTTATTCTTTATTATTGGGGCAACCTTTCAGTCCATAGTAATGTAAAACTGGCTTTGCTGTAGACAGTAACGCTGGTGTTTCAGCAGCTTCCAGTTCATGACAGGCCTGTGCCTTGGTGGCTCCTACAGTAGGTTGTTCCTGACTATCCGTACCAATTTCATCTCAGCTGAGGTTGACAGAGAGTCTTCTCTTCTGGCCAGACCGTAGGAAAGTGGCTTTCAATAATTTGTAATTATGTGTACCATCCATCCATCCATCTAGAAACCTTTGTAGTCCGACTAGGGACCACAGAGGCCAGTGGTGATTACAATTGTTCATATTCACATTTTTACAACCATGGTAGGACCTCTGCACTCACACAATATGGGCAATTTTGGAACGCCAGTTAGCCTAATCTGCATGAGTACCAAGAGGAAACCCATCAAGCACAAGGAGAACATGCAAACTCCATGCATATAGACCCTGAGGTGTGAGTCGAATCTGGACCCTGGAGAGGCAAGGTAACAGTGCTAACCACTAAGCCACTGTTCTGCCTCTTTCATGTATATAAATGCATCAAACTTGTGCTTCAAATTCTTGGGATTCTTTAATTTTTTTTTAACTGGCATACAAATGTTTTAAACCAGAAAATGCAAGAAATCATTTAAAGAAATCAATGAAAGTCCAATATTGCCTTGAAATTCATGTGCATGATGACTGAGTGAAAACTTTTGAAAACAAATGTATAATAACTGATAGGATGATGCTTTCTTTAAACAGAAATTTAAGTAAAATTGACAGTATATTTATAATTTTTCCAACAGCAGCATGCCCCTAGTTAGTAATTAATTTCAAGTCTTTACCAGAGAATAACGGATCTTTGCCAAGTTGATGAGCTCTTGATCTGCAGGAGAACACATATTTAACCCGATGGGCAGGAGTTTCTTCAGAGCAGCTACAATCAGCGAGGTTTGCACCGAGTAGCGATCACCACGGCGCTTCTTCTTTGTACGTTCTGTATCAGCACCACCACCCTGTAAAGATCTTATAAAGTTAGATGGAAATCATGAATTTGCTTGTGGATTTCTATTTTATGTTCTGTATGAGGTGGTTTATTTTACCCTGGGATACTGGACATAAAAAACGTGGTTAAAAAAAGGAAAATTACAATATAGAAAATGTTTCAATGTATCCACTATATTTAAGATAGAGATGTATACAATATTTACCTAAATAGTAGCCTTTATTAATCCTTTGTTGCATAATTTAAAAAAGTGAAAATGATTTAAGAAATACTGATGGCAAAAAAAAATCTTTAAAACCCTATAACTATATTAGCTATTTCTGCCTGAATATATGACACTAGATTAAATAATATTTCCACATTGCCCATTTTTAAACTTTTGTAGCATGTGACATTTTTTTTTTTACTTCTTATAGCTTAATTTACATAAAGAAATGAGGGTGAATTGTGTTGTGGGCAAATGACCTGTGTTACGGAACTATTCTACAAGGTAACACCATGCATGTCAAAACATTATGCATTACAATAAAACTCATTACAAGCTATAAAATGCAGATTGCAATTGCAGAGGCAGCAGGAGTTAGAAGTGAAAGAGCATGTTGCAGAAAATGCTACTATAAACACAACATCGTTCCTGTGTGTTAGTTACCCACCCTCTGGCACAGCACACTCAAAAACAAGCAACAGGCTTCAGGAGCCTGTTGTCTCACTGCAAACCCTCGCTCACCTACACACGAACACACATATACAGTACAGTACACACACATTCCACTACCTCATGAACACGACCCAATTACTGACTGTGTGAGTGTGTGCTTGTGCTTAAGTGTATTAGGCAAGGACAGACCAGAGGAAATCACAGGTAATTCTCCACTAATGACCATCCTCCAGTCCAGCAACAGAGCATGTGATTCTCCACCTTAGTATAAACGCCCATCGACTTTTAATGAGGAATAAGTGGGTGAGATGGGAACAATTTAGCCCTGCATAATAAGACTGACATAACTGTGTCATGAATGCATAATAGTCACATGCTGTCATGAGTCTATATTATGTTACAATTAAGGAAATATTTAGAATACATTTGTGACCTGTCACATCAAATCAAATGTAAAAAGTTGCATTTCAAGTGATTTGAATTATTAAAAGCTTTTAGATTTTGAGTCTCCATTTTAAAACTAAGCTTATTAGTTATCGTATCATGTCAGTTTGCTGAGATACAGCGAGTGCGAGTTTGTTTGCAAGGAGCACCCTAGAAAAATCCATCAAAGTCATATATTTTTAATATTTAAAGTGATGACTCTGTAACAAAGTAAGAAAAAGAGGACCTTCAGCCTTGTTTTGTCACCAGGATTTCCCTGCTACACCTAAAATAACTTTGGAGCAGCACAGTTTTGTAGTTTGGATAGTGTTCAAAAACAATGCTTAGGATTAAAACTTTCTCTATTCTGTTGAAGGGTAAGTAAGTTAAGGTATTAATAAATAGATTTTTGAGAATTGTGAATATTTTTTTACTATTACTATTTTTTATTATTGTTAATATTAAATTTTACCAAGTGCACTGTATCAACTAACCTGGGCCTGGTTTCTCGAAAGCTTCTTATCGCTAAGTAGTTCTTAAGTTGTACCTTAACCTCTCTCTTAACGTTATGGCGCATTTCCCGAAACGATCGTACTCTAAGTATCTCTTAGCTAAGTCACACGTTCGTAAAGTTGGTCTGGACCAACCTTAACTTATTCTTAGCGTAGTTTTAGCTCAAGACGCTAGTCGCCGCCACTGAGCAGCAGTCTTTATAAATCAGCGGTGTACAGTATGCAAACACATTATGGCACGTTATCAAAGTCGTATTAATGATGGAATATACTGTAGACCTGTTTAAGAATTTTTTTTTAATTTGATATCAGAACTAATAGAGTGACTTTTAAGCCTATTTCATAATGTGACTAATGTATTAAAATTGGCATTCACTTTTAATATTAAACAGGTGGCAAACAATTTGGCAGCGATACAGCATGTTGTTGTGTTAAACTGAAGACGGCGCCGTCCGTGGAGCCGTGTGGGTCATGTACATTTTTCCGTTAGACAAAACTTTACAACAGCCCTTTTCATATTTTCCCCGTGGTCGTTATTTAAAAAAAAATATATATATATTTTTTAATGATTACCAAAGCAACCTATTATGGAGCTTCTTGAGCTGCTCAGACCTGCGCTTGCCAGGCCAACACATCGTATTTACGCTCCCCGTCCCGATGTCCAGCTGCTCGCTGCTTTTTGTTTAAAATATGTTTCATTCATCATTAGCCATTATCCATAACTTTATGGGCTTTTCTTTTGACAGGTTTTATTTTTTATGAAATTTTATTTAGTTAAATAAGAAAATAACCTTGGGAGTTTCAAACCCCGACTCCATTCATTTTTTTGGGTGATTGTAATGTTTTAATACCCCTATTCACTTATGCGGTTTGACTCGGTGTGAGATGCGGTGTTATACCCCTATCTCACCTGAGCAGTCTCGCGCAGTGGCCGTAAGTAGGGTTCATCATGATTCACCCCGAGTTTTTGCGATGTGATTACGTTTCCATCTTTCCGCATGAAAAATTAAATGTTTGAGTTTCTTAGCCGGTCCTCGCGGAAGCTTGCAGACGTTTATGTCAAGTATGCAAAGTATATGTCAGTTGTTGGGGTTGTATAGCGCACTTATGGAATGAATATGATGAGATGGCAGAGTGGAGGTTTAATACCCCTTTCTCAGCTACGCGGTTTCGCGCAGGGGCCGTAAGTGCACTCAAAAAAATGAACATGGCTATCTGTTACATGTACTAAAATGTAATATGTGTTTTGTACATAATAATTTCATGTTTCCAAGCTAAACATGAATAAGTTATGTTGTATTTGCATGAAATACAACAACTTAACATATACTAGATTCAATCATGTTGAGATAAACCAACGAGATCTTGTCAATACTAAAACCGGAAATAGCAAAACCGGAAATATCGCGAGAAGACATCGCGAGAAGAGAACACAGAGAAGACAAACGTTGGCGGGCTTGTGGAAAAGGTAAGCAAGAATTAATTCCCATCTTTCTAAATAGAAACGAAATACTGAACATAAATGTCACCTGTTGTTTAGCGATGTTTAGTCACATTATTTTGGTTTAAGTTATTTCTTGTACTGTATTTTTAATCACACTTAAAATACAGACGGTTATATACGTGTGCTTAATCTGCGGTTCGGTTCTGGTTTCGGTCTGTTCTCATGAGTTGTGAAGCGAGAGGAACAAAGTATATATATTGTTCATTTGCTAAATTAAGTATCATGAATTTTAATTGAATATCTATCTCCTGTGGTATTTTTCCACAGGAGTTTGTGACTGAAAGTGTGTCTGCATCTGACTTCAGGAGTTTCCTGACCAACGTATCGAACGGTCATATTTAAAAGTCATAACCTACAGTTATAAAGTACAAAACGTTTCTGTTGGTGTTTTTTTTTTTTAATTAATACTTATTTGTGGTGTTTTATGTTTTGTACATCTTTTCAAATTGAGACCTCATTTGTAAGTTGCTCCTGGTGTAAAATAAAAATATCCGTTTTATCCCGTTTGTCTGCTTCCTTCCTTCACAGAATTCTGTTGACCAGGGCTTGAAATTTTAATTTACTTGAGTTGGATCAACTTAATTTACAACTGTACTACTATTCAATTATGTTAACAGTATTAAATTATATTGGACGCAGCTGTAGTAAATGAGTTAAATGAACCTAATAACATTACTTTGATGGAACCTAAAAACATTAAGTTGGGCCAACAAAATTGCTTAATGCTGAACGAAAGCCATTAAATCAGGTGGAAATTCTTTCCATAATTTAATTATGTTCATTCAACGAGTTATTTTTTTGAGTGTGCGGTTCATCTTCGCGGTACGTCGGGCGGTCACTTGAGGAGGCTCACGGTGCCTAATAACCCTATCTCACCTGTGCGTCTTGACTCATGGTGAGATGCGATGTTAGGCACAATTAGCTGCCGCGATTGCCCGCGACGTTCCTTTAACGTTCCGCGAAGTTCTGCAAGGTCCGCGAGCTTCCGCATGTTAAACATGTTTAATTTTTTTGCGTGGTAAAATGGAAACGTAATCACGGCACCAAAACTCGCGCTGAATCATGATGAACCGCACTTACGTACGGCCCCTGCGCGAAACCGCGTAGGTGAGATAGGGGTATTAAACCTCCACTCTGCCATCTCATCATATTCATTCCATAAGTGCGCTATACAACCCCAACAACTGACATATACTTTGCATTGTTTCTGAAGCAGATGAAGAGTGTTATCAGCTGTATCACCTTAAGATATATCTTAAGGATCATCTTAGCGCGTGAATAGTGTGCGTTATCAAGAAACCGGCCTCTGTGCAATATCTGCTTGATAGAAAAGGTTACATTTTACATCATGACCACATCGGTTTCTGTTAGATAGTCAGTTTAATTTCAATAATTTTTATTTAAACCATTTTTTTGATATGCTCATTCTTAACAAATCGATTCTAAACATTTAGCACATTTTATTTATTTACTTATTTATTAATAACATTAATGTTATAGTTTCCCTAACATAACTTTATGTACTGTACAAAAAGACTTAGGGCAGACATTAAGAGATACCACAGTATGAATATGTGTATCTACTGACATGGTGAAGCTTTCTGTGAAGAGATTCTGTGTGAAATTCATTTAACACTTTTGGAAAGAATCTCCAGCTGGGCAGTTTCTCTGTAGCATAAAAAAAATTTTTATTTGAAAAAACAAGAGGGTGGATATGGGAAGGACTGTTTATACCTGCTCCAACACTGCAATGTCCATATTCAGTAAAGGAGAATGCAAATTAATATCTAATACACAGTATATACTCAAATGTTGTTTTGGCCCCGTGTCATTCTAACATTTTATAATTTTAAAACTTTACTAAAGATTGTAAATTACCTAGTTCTATATAATGAGTTAAATATAAATGGACCAGTTTTAACTATTATTTATCACATTTTTTAATTTAAGTTATTTATAGTACTTGAATAGAAATTCTACTCTTTTAATTTAAATAAGTTAATACATATTTTTTTTCAGTGAAAAGTGAGCCCCTTGTAAAAGGGAACAATGTTTAAAATGCACAGATTTTGGGGAATTAAAAGGTAAACCTAAGATGCATGTTTTGTTAATGCTCATTTTTACTCTGTCAAAAATGTGTGGTTGAGACACCACAGCATTTAATCATATCAGTTTGTATTGTGTATATCATTACATCAACTGGTGCAGGACATGTAGTTAGGTTTCTAAATATTTGGACACTTACAAAGTTAGCTAAAAGTCATTTAACAGTTGAAATTAAATGTTGAACTTGAGTTCAAGACAAATGTACATCTATACAGCTATACACATCAAAAATCTGTTAAATATGTAGGAATTATAGCACTCTTTATATGCAACCCCTCACAAACACACACCTTTCAAAGATGATCATAAATTAAAATATTATTTTAAATACTTGGTGACATATGGCACTTCATTGTAATTAGTCGCTGCCTAAAGTTTGAAAGGCTCTCTAACACGCACCTACTGTAGTAAAAGAATGAACACACCGCCTTAAGAGCCTGCAGGCTAGGGGAGGGTGCAAGAAATTGTTAAGGGTGCTTGATAATGCATGGGATTAATAAGAGCCTCGAGCAGATATTTGAGCAGTCACTCAAGGGTTTCCATCTGGTCGTGAGTCTATTCCGGAGTTTAACTCACGCCCTCGGATCAGTGGCTCAGTTACTCCCTCTGGTGGCCGAAACTTGACTACCCACTCCCCACCCGAATGCTGACAAGAGAGAGGTGCAATGCCTTTATACTGCAGTGCTGACTTATATTTCAGGTGAAACCTTCTCAATTTCCAACTAAAAGGGCAAAGTATGAATTTATGGTGTCCCTGGTCACACTCAGAGCATTAGAGTGGGCCACTGCAGTGGCAGCACCATCTCTAGGAAGACGCCACCCTAAGTGCCTTCGATGATGCACTTAGGGCCACATTCTATCAGCTGTATGCATCTAGCAGTGTATTGTCGCTCCTGCTTTCCCTTCGTCAAAGGGGGTGATTGGTTGCAGAAAAATGTTTTAATGCAAAAGTCAAGAACCATCATGCAGGGCTCTTCCTACTAGCTATTCTCTCAAGAGCTGGTCATCGGACAGCCTGGGCGGAGTATCTCATCAATTCTGGGGCCACAGGAAATTTTATTGAGGGGAGGTTAGCTGAGGCACTGAGTGTACGCCCGCTCCCTCCCTTGGTTTCCCTGGCTGGTCAGCCAATTAAGTGAGAGTCTGTAACGTAGCTGATGGCTCCATTTACACTACGGCTTTGACATCACTCCGAGCGTATCACGCTCGAGTAAAATAACAAAAAGTAGTGTTGAGGTTTCCCTGGCTGCAACAGCACAATCTCTGCATTGACTGACACCCATCCTCCAGTCCTAGCATCTCCTGCCCTAGTATCCCTTACTACTGCCCGTCAGGGGTACTGGAATGCAGACCCATGCACCGGTAGAATAATCAGTCATAATAATTCGATTATTAATTAACTATTAACTAATAATGTCCGGGACTCGAATCGATTTATTTAGCCAAGCATTTTTGTAAATAAATTTACCTTAGGTAAAGGAGCAGATCTGGGGGACTCAGGGACGTAGAGTATTATGGTAAACTGGTATGTTTAGATGCTGTCTTCCCCACTCTCATTGATCACTCATCTCAGTCCTCGTGTCTGTGTTTCCTTCTGGCTCTCCCTTTTAGTTATGCTGTTAGTCCTGCCGGAGTCCCTGCTTGCACTCTGCACTTAATACACATTCACTTTATACATTGTTTGACTGTGACCATACCTAAATGCCATCTTTCCTTCTCTTCAACTCTCTCTCTCCCTCTCTCCTTTTTCCCTCTCCCTGTCTCTCTGTCGAGCTATACATGTCACTCCTGAGCTGCTAGTGATCCAGACCGCCTCTGCCCTCTGGACCTGTCTAACTCGTCCTGTTGTCCTGCTTCTGGTTGGAGATCTTGGCCTGGGATGCATGTGGTGACTGGGGACGGTTCCACTTTTACACAAAGTGGATCCTGTCCTTGGCTGATGCAGACATTGACTTCAGTCGCTCGATAGTTTAGGACTGGCATTTCCTACAGTCTACGTGAGCTTCCAGGAATGAACTGGACTCCATTTAAACTTTAACACATCTCCTGTTATAGTGAACTTGCACTCTCACTCAGTATTAGGCAGATCAATCCCTGCTATCTGTTTCACCCAAATGAGGATGGGTTCCCTGTTGAGTCCAGTTCCAAGGTTTCTTCCTATTACCATCTCAGGGAGTTTTTCACTGCCATTGTTGCCATCATCCTCAGCTTGCTCATCAGGGACAGTCTTATCATTTTGATCCATACACATTCACATTTCATACAAACTTAAATAATACTTTTAATTGTGTAAAGCTGCTTTGCAACCATGTCAATTGCTAAAAGCACTATAGAAATAAAATTGAATTGAATTGAATTAATAATAATAATAATAATACCTAATTATTTTGGTTCTATAAAAATGAGGGGGCCATTCCTAAATTCAATTCAATTCAGTTCAGTTTTATTTGTATAGCGCTTTTAACAATTGACATCAAAATTATTATTTAAGTTTGTATGGAATGTGAATGTGTATGAATCAAAATGTTCAGATAGTCCCTGGTGAGCAAGCCCGAGGGCGACAGTGGCAAGGAAAAACTCTCTGAGATGGTAATAGGAAGAAACCTTGAGAGGAACCAGACTCAACAGGGAACCCATCCTCATCTGGGTGAAACAGATAGCAGGAAATGATCTGCATTTATACAGTGTTAAGTGTTAGGTTCAGCTATAATATTTGATGTTAATTGATGTTATAATAAATGGAGTCCAGTAGTTATTGGAGACTCAGATAGACTTGTAGAAAGTTCCAGTCCTGAACTATCGAATTGTCAAGTCCTCAGAGAAACAGCTGACAACACCAGTCGAGGCCAGAACCATCTTCTAAGTAGAGAGAATCATCCCCAGACACCAGACGCATCCCAAAGAGACACACGGGGCATCCATGCGACGAGACCTCCAACCAGAAACCGGGCACCAGGATGGATCAGACAGGTCCGGAGGGCAGAGGGAGTCTGGATCACTGGCAGCTCAGGAATGACATGTGTAGCTCGACAGAGAGAGAGAGAGAGAAAGAGTGAAAGGGGGAGACAGGGGGAGAGAGGAAAGAGAAAGAGGGGGAGAAAGAGAAGAGGAGGAGAGATTGCAATTAGGTATGGTCACAGTCACAATGTATAATGTGAATGTATATTTACTGTAGAGTGCAAGCAGGGACTCCGGCAGGACTAACTATAACAGCATAACTAAAAGGGAGAGCCAGAAGGAAACACAAACATGAGGGCTCCCTGAGATGTAAAGCAAACAATCACCTCACCGTCAACAAACCTGAGTGATCAACTGAGAGTGAGGAAGACAGCATCTAAACATACCAGTTCATCATAATGCTCTACGTCCATGAGTCCCCCAGATCTGCTCCTTTACCTTATGGCAAATCTATTTATAAAAATGCTTGGCTAAATAAATAAGTTTTGAGCCTAGACTTAAACACTGATACTGTGTCTGAGTCCCAAACACTTTTTGGAAGACTATTCCATAATTTTGGGGCTTTGTAAGAAAAAGCTCTGCCCCCAGCTGTAGTTTTCATAATACGCGGTACTGACAAGCAGCCTGCATCCTTTGACCGAAGTAGGCGTGGCGGATCGTAAGACACTAGCAGTTCGCTCAGATACTGCGGCGAGAGACCATTTAATGCTCAAGAGTAGTATTTTAAAATCAATGCGAAATTTCACAGGGAGCCAATGCGGTGAAGATAGGGTAGGGGTGATGTGCTCATATCTTCTGGTTCTAGTGAGGACTCTCGCTGCTGCATTCTGGACTAGCTGAAGCTTGTTTATGCACCTAACTGTACAACCAGACAGTAAGGCATTATAATAGTCCAACCTAGAAGTGATAAAAGCATGAACTAGTTTTTCTGCATCGTTTAGCGACAATATATTTCTTATCCTGGCAATATTTCTGAGGTGAAAGAATGCTATCCTGGTGATATTATCTACATGAGCTTCAAATGAAAGGCTGGAATATATAATCACGCCGAGGTCTTTAACTGTTGCACTTGATGGAACAGAAAGGCCATCTAAAGTTACGGTGTGATCTAAGATTTTACTTCTAGCTGTATGCGACAGAACTTGTCCTATGACAAGACAGTCCTATGACAAGAACTTCTGTCTTATCCGGATTAAGCAGAAGGAAGTTAATTAGCATCCAATTTCTTATGTCCTCCACACATTGCTCAACTTTAGTAAGATGGTTTTTCTCATCAGGTTTTGTTGAGACATATAACTTAAAAAAGTTCATGAAGTCCTCACTATTGCACGATGTTGTTGTGGAGATTTCTGTAGTGGTCTTATTTCTGGTTAATTTGGCTACGGTATTAAATAAAAATCTAGGATTATTTTTATTTTCTTCTATAAGAGTGGAGAGATACGTTGATCTAGCTACACTAAGAGCTTTTCTATAGTTCAGGATGCTCTCTTTCCATGCTATTTGAAATACTAACAATTTAGTTTGACGCCATTTACGCTCTAATTTCCGAGCGGTCTGTTTTAAAGTGCGCGTGTGATCGTTATACCAGGGAGCGAGTTTCTTATCTCTAATCATTTTTCTTTTAGCTGGAGCTACATTATCTAAGGTACAACGAAGTGTCGACTCTAAATATTCAGTCGCCTGATCGAGTTCTGTGAGGTCAGACGGTGACCTAATCGAAGTTGGTAACTCTGGGAGATTACTGATAAAACTCTGTGTGGTAGTTGATGTGAATGTACGTTTAATACGGTAGCGCGGTGCTGTGCGTACATTATCACTGTGACACACTTGAATGGAGACAAGATAGTGATCTGAGATAATTTCAGACAGTGGAATTGTGAATACATTTCTTATACTTAATCCGAAAAATATTATTGAGTCTAAAGTGTGACCTGCTTTATGAGTGGGTCCTACTACACACTGATTTACGCCTACGGAGTCCAGTATGGACATAAATGCTGTTCTCAGAGGGTCTTCTGGATTCTCAAAATGAATGTTAAAATCTCCGGCAATTAACGCTTTGTCTACAGAAACGACCAGGTCTGAGATGAAATCCGCAAATTCACTAAGAAATTCAGAATACGGCCCTGGAGGTCTGTAAATTATAATTAGTGGAATCGACTGAGCTGACTTAATATATTTAAATACACTTATGTTACTATGAAGAATTTCAAATGAGTTAAATTTGTGTCCGTGTTTTTGTACGATAGACAGATTATCATTGTAAATAACTGCGACGCCTCCTCCTCTACCAGTTAACCAAGGCTGGTGTATGTAGCTGTATCCAGGAGGACTAGCTTCATTTAGAGCTACATACTCGTCCTGTTTAACCCATGTTTCAGTTAAACAGAGTATATCAAACGCCTGATCTGTGATAATTTCATTAACAATAATCGCTTTTGATGCGAGAGATCTAATATTTAACAATCCTAGCTTCAGATCAGAGGTGCCGGCTGCGCATTCAGTGTGATCGGAGTTTGTGGTCTTTATGTTAATTAAATTATTAAAACAGACTTTCTGAGTCTTTCTACATTTTTGCTTAGATCGGGGAACAGACACAGTCTCAATATGGTGAACCCTGAGTGACAACTCTATGCAGCTAGCAGACGGTTGGTTTAGCCTGTCTGTCTGCTCCCTGGCCTGGGCTCTGGATTGTCACCGATTAACTACAGTAGACCTCTACTGAGACTATGCGCTATACTGCAGGAAATGAGAGCAGCACCTTCCCGAGTGGGATGGACACCGTCCCGCCCTAACAGGCCAGTTTTGCCCTCAAAGGTCTTCCAATTATCTATAAAGCCCACATTATTTTCACTAAAAGTGCTGTAACTCCTACATTATTATTCTCTTTAGATTATAAAAATTGTGGCTAAAAAAATAAAAATGCAATATTTCACTGTCCAAATATATAAGGAACTAACAAACATGTCATGCTCATAACCACCCATGACAGCATATGACACATGATATGTTTTAAGAAGTGGTTGTGTAAGACTTTGTTACAGGTACCAGGTACACTGTAACCTAAATCTGCCGTATGTCATTGTAATAAAATAGGGCAATTTAGAAGTTGTATGAATTAGAACGAAGGGGGTCAGTACCAGATGAAAAAGGTAATAAAACTATAGTCATGCCCACCCCCTCCACAAAATACCCACATTTTCCATGATGCCACACTTTTAATATATGAACACTGATCAGACATAACTTGGAAAAAAAACATTGACTGCTGAGGGCCCATGCATGTCAGACTGTGGTGCCCTGGGTGTTCTGGTGTATTTCTATTGTGGCTGCATTGACTTGAGAGATCAGACAAAAGTGTCTAGCCTTTGCTCTCCATGGGTGTAGATAGGCCTTAAGTGTCCATGACACCAGTTTACTCAATTGTTATTCAATTACCCTGGCAAAAGTGTTAATGTTATGGCTGATCAGTGTATATTATTTAAATCTATGACCAGTTGAATGAAGGGCAATGATATATTTGTATTTGTATAAAGATACCTAAAAAGATAATGTGATTAACAGAGAACCCTGCAAGAAAGCTTCACCACCTAGTCGACAAACAAGAAAATGTAAGAGGAAAAGATTTTTGTTTTTTAAGGAATGAGAAGAAAAGGTAAACTGCAATGATTTGCATCAAACAAGATCCAGCAGGTTGCAAACCCATCAAACTCATCAGCAGGGCAATGGGACTCAAACCCAGCAGCAAATGAGCAGCTGAACAGAGTGCCATGATCCTGTTCCTGTGAGGAAGAGCTGAGAACTTTCATCAAATGTTGATTTTTCAAATGCCTGCTCACACACACACACTGGCATCGAATGAATTCTTAAAATGTGGCATTTAGAATACATAAAGCATTTGTCCACAGCTGAAGGACATACTTAGATAACTGGTTTGCTAAAAAAAGACTAAAAAAAAGTCTAAATTGCCACTGTGTATTTTCAATAAGAGTATGTGTGTAGGTGTTTTTCCCTGCTGTGCCAGTGTGTGTGTGCAAGTTTGATAGAAAGCCTCAGCAATGTGTTGCCATGCGAAACAGCACAGCTTTTTTTTTTCGTGCAGAAATGTAGTCTGACCTCTCCATCCCCAGCCTAGAGAACCCGGCGTCCACACCAGGACAGAACGCACACACATAAAGAATTCATTGTTACAATCTTGGCTCCATTCGTATTGAAAATATGCAAAAGATGAAGCAAAACAGCAAAAATACCAAAAAATACAACAAAGACAAGAACAAAAAATATTGCTGCTGATTACCAACAAGGTTTTCCATAGAATACAGCAAGAAGGTAATGACAAAAGAGCAACCTCTTGGTTTTTAGCTGTTTTATAACATACACAAAAAACATAAATTTCTGAGATGAGAGAGAGATCAGTAGAAAAAATTAGGGGTTAATGCCATGAGAAAAGGTCATTATCACACTCTAAATGTATATACAATTATATAGTATATAACAAAATTTAGTTTAGCTTAAAATAGGACTAAAATAGCTATGCAAATGGTGCCTTGCACATTTATGGCACACCCCATTAGCTTTTGCCTCTTAGTCTTCCTCTGAATAATCCGCTCTTTACCTTGTTACTGACTTGTGGCGGATGGCCTTCTTTAATCATAGGTTTAGGCTTATATTCTGTATATTCTTTCCATGTTTCCATAATACGTATAATGGCCAACTGTAGAATGCTTGAAATTTATAGTATTTTTTAATTAGTACCATGATCAATAATTTGTCAGAACCATGCCAGAACATCAAACTTAAACACCCTAAATCCACATTGGCAAACAGGTATCAGCCATTAAGTACTCAATCTCCAACTTAGTTTAATCTTATCATTGACTACATCTTGGCACTGTTAAACACTTACAGTATTTATTTCTACTGTATGCTCAACCAAGTTAAGACTATGTTATGTTGCTCTACACAGCACAATCCGCAGTGTTGGATTAATACTTTCAGAGTGCATTTGTAACCATTTGGTTAATACATTAACACTCTGGGTATTAATTTAATACTGTGAGTTTTGCTGTACAGTTACTACAGTATTAAGAGTTACAGTGTCTTGCAAAAGTATTCATAACCCTAGAACCTTTCCAAATTTTGTCACTTTACAACCACAAATGTAAATGTAGTTTATCTAGATTTTAGACCACCACAATGTTTATTAATATTATGATGATTAAGGAAAATGATACAGTAAATGTTTTTCAAAGTTTATAAATAAAAATCTGAAGAAATTTGGCATGTATTTGTTTTCAGCCCCCTTTACTCTGCTATCACTAACTGAAGCCCATTGAAACCAATTGCCTTCAGAAATCACCTAATTAGTAAATACAGTCCATCTAAATGTAATTTTATCTCAGTATGCATGCAGCTGTTTTGTGAAGCCCTTAGAGGTTTGTTAGAGAACTCTAGTGGAAAAATGCCTTATGAAGTCCAAGGAACACACCAGACAGGTGTGATAAAGTTGTGGAGAAGTTTAAAGCAGGGTTAGATTAAAATTGAATGAATATGGTACAACTGCAAACCTAAACTGACAGACCAGGCAAGGAGACTGGTGAGGCATTGGTGGCTGAAATGGTAAAGGATGTAGGTTACTGGGTTTCTAAATGGAAGGTTGGGTGTTCAAGCCCCAGCACCGCCATGCTGCCACTGGTTAAGCCCTTGAGCAAGGCCCTTAACCCTACCGTATCTGCTGACCCTATTCTCTGACACCAGCTTCTTAACTGGGATAAGCAAAAAAATAATAATTTCACTGTGCTGTATGGTATACATATGACAAATATTTGCATCTTAATTTTATGTTTGTGGTTGTAACGTCACAAAGTGTGGAAAAGTTCAAGCAGCATGAATACATTTGCAAAACACTGAATTTTCTGTGTTGGAAATGAGATCGCTGCTGAGGTTTTTACATAAACAACCAAATTTTAAATTGTATCTTTAGGCACTTTGCAGTCTGTTACAGTAAAGCATGTGTTCCCATTTCTTTAATTTAATATAAAAAATATAAAATAATTTTGCCAACTTCATTGTCCCTAAACACCTCCCTTATTATTTGAGGAGGGCATATTTATGCATGCAAGACTGTATATATTAATATATACTTTATATATTCTTTTCAATAGTTCTTTCTGCCTATAAAAATATAAGGAAAGCAAAGTGAGATAGATGAATAGAAACAGGTTCTCTCACATATTTTACCAACATAAAAATATCATCATGCCCAACTCTATTAAGGATAATATAACCAGGCATGAAATTATTGTGCTCGTGCTGTCAGATGACACCTCACCTTGCTCATCTTGCTCTTGCTGTCAGCCGTAAGGAAAGACATGTTATTAATCTCATTCAGCACCACAAAGTTCTGCTCCTCACGTTTAAAGTTCTGGAAAGTTCAGATAGGAACAAACAACGGTAGGTTGCATTTTAGGGTAAATGATAATTTGGAACAAGATAATGATTAAAAGCAGAGCAAGATATAATTAAAGATGGTTTGATATATCGCAGCATGTAGACTCACATGAGATTTTGACCAGAAGATGAAAACTTCTCCCACCATCCTGAACAGGTCTTCAGCATCAGAATCAGGGCACGTTAGCCACCTCGCCCTTCAAAAACAAAAGACAGGAAGTTACATCTACTGTAGGTGTCACTCAATTACGTTATACTGTACTTTTTTTTTCTGTGAAAACTGTCTATATTGTTGTTTTGATTTAAATGTAATACTATATTTTATGTCCTTCCAAAAATACAGCACAATATCCTGCATAAAATAGCCATTTAACTATGTTTAATGGGGTCTGGTTCAGTTATTATTATACATTTTAAGGTGTCAGGTTTATCCCTGTTATTGTTACCATCTACACTAACGTCATCATCTGCACTTATGCCATTCCTACAATAGCGATGTCAAGATGAAGCCTCATTTACAGTAAGTGTCGAGCCTATCCAGCCAATTATTTCACCAAAAGGTAATTTTATAAAGCTGCATTTATGAGCTCATTGATCTGCCATCTAGTAAACTGATTTTATGTAGAAAAGAGAGCCTAGGATTACAGGCAGCACAATTAATATATGCGTATGTCTGAATATACTGTATGTATATTATTTTCTTTAAAAATCAATGTTGATGATGTGATTCCGGCAAACACAAGTCCTTGTTTGTCACTGGTCACGTAACTCTCAGCAAGCTGATACTGCACATGCTTCAAAGAGTGAGGCTTTATTTGAAACCCGCCACTTCCCCTTGATACAAGCTTTGGAGTCAATAGCCGTTAAATCATCTCATGACTTGACATTCATAAACAACAACAACAACAACAACAATAATAATAATAATAATAATAATAATAATGATCAAATTCCCTAATCATTCTTTCAATGAAACATATTTTTAGGAAGTCATTTCCATAAAATGTCTTACATTGGCAGGATTGATCATTGTAAGCTGAAAGAAGTCAAATAAAGCAGCAGGCATCACTGTTATAAATGTCTAGTAGTTTCAGTAATTCTATTTTCTTTGTTTTCTTTAGCTGCTGCTTATAAAACAGTTTAAAACATCATTAAATGGAGATAAATAGTCATTACTCAGATAACCATCTGATACTTAACTGCTGCTAACCACGCAACTGTAACATTGTACTGCAATAACTGTAATATGTAATTCAAATCCGCGATTTGACGGACGTTCATTGCCCAGCACCTGTTGTTGTCCACATAGCGGATGAGCAGTGGATAGAGGGCGTACAGATCTCTGCAGAGCACAGCAAACTCATCTCGGATTGTGCCTTCTTCACTGTCGACCTCTGTCTTTCCCTCCATACGTAACTGCTCCTCCTCAGCTACTACCTTCCCTGAGCGTTTCTTCAGCTTCTCCATAGTGGGGATAAAATGAGACTTTAGCATCTCTGGCTTGGCCCTGCTAACGATGGGCTGGGCAAAAACTAAGTAAGAAAGAAAAATATGAAGAAAATTAACATGTAACCTTTGTGGCTTTTATTTTGTTCAGAAATTTGAAATAAAATAAAAACAATTAACTAATGTCATCATATCCAAAAAATTTTTGGATGCATAATATTCATCATAAAAAAAAGAAATAAAAAAATTATATATATATATATATATATATATATATATATATATATATATATATATATATATATATATATATATATTGTTTGTTAATGAGAGACACCATACTAACCAGCCAATCTCTTCATCCAGGAGGCCTCATCAATGCCCAGGTTGTTGACTACTATCTTCATGATGCTGCCCAGTAGCTGGTTAAGGTGTTCAGAAGTGACATCAGTGCATACTTGGCCCATCTGCTCTGGGAAGTTCTCAGGCCCTCTTTCCCACCAGCGCGGGAGGTAGTTACACAGCATTGGCAGCGTGATCTCGATCACGTGCGGCATCTCTGTGTAACGAGCTCCAGACTCTGCCAGGTCACTAATCTCTTTCATTAGCACATCCAGCTCTGGGATGTCCAAGCACAACTCTTCCACCTGACTTGGAAGTCCCAGGACTAAAGAATACAGCAAGAAGGTAATGACAAAAGAGCAACCTCTTAGTTTTTAGCTGTTTTATAACATACACAGAAAACATAAATTTCTGAGATGAGAGAGAGATCAGTTAGGGGCAAATGCCATGAGAAAAGGTCATTATCACACTCTAAAAGTATATACAGTTATATAGTATATAACAACATTTAGTTTAGCTTAAAATAGGACTAAAATAGCTATGCAAATGGTGCCATGCACATTTATGGCACACCCCATTAGCTTTTGCCTCTTAGTCTTCCTCTGAATAATCCGCTCTTTACCTTGTTACTGACTTGTGGCGGATGGCCTTCTTTAATCATTGGTTCAGGCTTATATTCTGTATATTCTTTCCATTTTTCCATAATACGTATAATGGCCAACTGTAGGATGCTTGAAATTTATAGTATTTTTTAATTAGTACCATGATCAATAATTTGTCAGAACCATGCCAGAACATCAAACTTAAACACCCTAAATCCACATTGGCAAACAGGTATCAGCCATTAAGTACTCAATCTCCAACTTAGTTTAATCTTATCATTGACTACATCTTGGCACTGTTAAACACTTACAGTATTTATTTCTACTGTATGCTCAACCAAGTTAAGATTATGTTATGTTGCTCTACACAGCACAATCCGCAGTGTTGGATTAATACTTTCAGAGTGCATTTGTGACCATTTGGTAATACATTAACACTCTGGGTATTAATTTAATACTGTGAGTTACAGGACTTGCAAAAGTATTCATAACCCTAGAACCTTTCCAAATTTCGTCACTTTACAACCACAAATGTAAATGTAGTTTATCTGGAAGTACAGTACAAGTACAGATGGGATATACTGTAGGTCCACTGTATAAACATTTTACGCTCTATTTTTGCATTTTTAGCTACAGTAAAGGCTATAAGTCAATTCAACTACATTTTCCAGAACATTAATATTTACTTGTACTTATGCTTAGTATTTAGCAACCTCATTATGAATCAATTTGTGATGAATGCATGAAATCCAAGCATGTTTCTCCTTTACAATATACAACAATCAGCAAAAACACTAACAGCATCACCAGGTAAATTGATTAATATTGATTATCAAATAAACCAGTAAACTGGTGACAGGATCAAGGGCACCCAAGGCTCATTTATGCCTACAGGAACAAAGGTCAGCCCTGGGGTTGATCCCACAAAAAGGCAATGTAGCACAGATTACTGAAAAAAGTTAATGCTGCCCAGGATATAAATGCACACATTGCACCAGAACCTGCCACATGTGCTGCATTGCCAGCCAACAAATTCCCCAGATCTGACCAAGCATCCATGGAGTGCACCAGACAAACAAGTCCAATCCATGCATGCCCCACCCCACAACCCACAGAAACCAAAGGATCCATCGTTAACATCCCAGTCACCACTGGAGAGCCTTGTGGAATCATACTCCAAAGGGCCAGATCTACCCTGGTGTACACAATGTTTTGTGTTGTAATGTTATGGCTGTACATTGTATATATTCCAAGAAATAAAACAGGTTCATTATTTAAGGATAAATTGCAGACAACTGAACTCCAGATTTAACAGTTTACTAAATAGTAATAGTGGTTGTTACTGGCTTCATTAAATGAGACGAAATTTATTTTAAACATCTTAAAAAGAACAATTTAAACTTTTGTATGTGGTACAATTATGCTTTCATAAATACTGTTGTGTACTTTAACAGGTTAGATGACACCTACATAGTGTACTTTATGTACAAATAAAGTAATGTATAATGTAATGCAAAGTAATACAGTATATTGTACAAATAGTACATGTAAAATAGTGGAAATAATGGGGCAGTATAGTGTGATGTAAGGCATTATCTGTACCAACCTAGAGACAGATCAACACTAACCATTTTCCATATTATTGTTGCAGTTTGTAGGAATTGTTTCAATTGTTGTGTAAATAATAGCAAAATTGTAGCTTGTGTTTGTTTAGGATCTCCATTAAGACAACTACTGTATCTGTTTCAGAATAGATGGCATGAGATCAGTTAATGTAACACTATCATTTTACAGACCAACATACAGTGGTGTGAAAAACTATTTGCCCCCCTCCTGATTTCTTATTCTTTTGCATGTTTGTCACACAAAATGTTTCTGATCATCAAACACATTTAACTATTAGTCAAAGATAACACAAGTAAACACAAAATGCAGTTTTTAAATGAGGGGTTTTATTATTTAGGGAGAAAAAAAATCCAAACCTGCATGGCCCTGTGTGAAAAAGTAATTGCCCCCTGAACCTAATAACTGGTTGGGCCACCCTTAGCAGCAATAACTGCAATCAAGCGTTTGCAATAACTTGCAACGAGTCTTTTACAGCGCTCTAGAGGAATTTTGGCCCACTCATCTTTGCAGAATTGTTGTAATTCAGCTTTATTTGAGGGTTTTCTAGCATGAACCGCCTTTTTAAGGTCATGCCACAACATCTCAATAGGATTCAGGTCAGGACTTTGACTAGGCCACTCCAAAGTCTTCATTTTGTTTTTCTTCAGCCATTCAGAGGTGGATTTGCTGGTGTGTTTTGGGTCATTGTCCTGCTGCAGCACCCAAGATCGCTTCAGCTTGAGTTGACGAACAGATGGCCGGACATTCTCCTTCAGGATTTTTTGGTATACAGTAGAATTCATGGTTCCATCTATCACAGCAAGCCTTCCAGGTCCTGAAGCAGCAAAACAACCCCAGACCATCACACTACCACCACCATATTTTACTGTTGGTATGATGTTGTTTTTCTGAAATGCTGTGTTATTTTTACGGCAGATGTAACGGGACACGCACCTTCCAGAAAGTTAAACTTTTGTCTCGTCGGTCCACAAGGTATTTTCCCAAAAGTCTTGGCAATCATTGAGATGTTTTTTAGCAAAATTGAGACGAGCCTTAATGTTCTTTTTGCTTAAAAGTGGTTTGCGCCTTGGAAATCTGCCATGCAGGCCGTTTTTGCCCAGTCTCTTTCTTATGGTGGAGTCGTGAACACTGACCTTAATTGAGGCAAGTGAGGCCTGCAGTTCTTTAGATGTTGTCCTGGGGTCTTTTGTGGCCTCTCGGATGAGTTGTCTCTGCGCTCTTGGGGTAAATTTGGTCGGCCGGCCACTCCTGGGAAGGTTCACCACTGTTCCATGTTTTTGCCATTTGTGGATAATGGCTCTCACTGTGGTTCGCTGGAGTCCCAAAGCTTTAGAAATGGCTTTATAACCTTTACCAGACTGATAGATCTCAATTACTTTTGTTCTCATTTGTTCCTGAATTTCTTTGGATCTTGGTATGATGTCTAGCTTTTGAGGTGCTTTTGGTCTACTTCTCTGTGTCAGGTAGCTCCTATTTAAGTGATTTCTTGATTGAAACAGGTGTGGCAGTAATCAGGCCTGGGGGTGACTACAGAAATTGAACTCAGGTGTGATAAATCACAGTTAAGTTATTTTTTAACAAGGGGGGCAATCACTTTTTCACACAGGGCCATGTAGATTTGGAGTTTTTTTTCTCCCTTAATAACGTAAACCTTCATTTAAAAACTGCATTTTGTGTTCAATTATGTTATCTTTGACTAATAGTTAACGGTTTTTGATGAGCAGAAACATTTAAGTGTGACAAACATGCAAAAGAATAAGAAATCAGGAAGGGGGCGAATAGTTTTTCACACCACTGTAGCAGCCTGCTGGATGGACATGGCTGTTTCGGCACTGACATGCCATCATACAGTACTTATAATACTTTTAATTTTCCATATATAAACAAACAAAATAATGGTATGGCATTGTGGAAACAACCCATTTTTGTATGTTAAGCACCTTTCCAAATATCACAATGCACAAAACATCCCGTATAGTAGAAGACAAGGGACTAATACACTACTCACTGGCTCTTTCTCTTGGTGTTTTTGTTGTGTAGACTGAGTATGCATTGAACTCATTGAGCTGAGGCTCTAGATAGGCTACAGGCATGGCAGCAGCCAAATGAGCCAGACACTCACCAAGAGCGGGCCTTAACCTGGAAAATCCACATTTTAATGCTTAATACAATACATGCATATACACAAACATCATGCTACTCGAGTCATGGATAAAGATGCTAACTAAATATTATTCCTTTGACATGTTAAAGATAAAAGGAGATTTCACCCACTTTTCAGCATGAGGGGTCTTAACTGTTCCAACTGAGTAGATACTGCACATAAGACGATAGCAGGATATCTGCAAATCATCCACTGGAAAAAAAAAAGTTAGTAGACAGGTTAGTATATCTTTTAATAAATTTTTTCCTTTTTTCATTGCAATAAAATATTGAATGCATCATGAATCATATGATTGGCTACAAACTTACACATGACATCATCACCAAACTGGTGTTGGGCAATGTGGTCAAAGAGTGATGTGAGCACTGGTAGTAGAGCCACGGTAGTGTAGTTAATATTTTGGGACACACCTTTAACCTTTGGAGAACAGAAAGATATGCATACTGAGACATAATCAATGTTGTGTTTTACAGGTTATCTAAGATTTAATTGCAATAACTTAATACAGAGGAAGTCTATTCTGGCATCTTACCTGATTTTTGGTGGAAACCTTGCCAAGTTTAAGATTCTCAACCATCTTCTCAATGTCATCAGCAGCACTCTCAAAGAATGAACGCAGGCCTGCTTTAACAATCTCTGGGCCAGATTTCATCACAGTTCTGCAAAGACATGAAGTTAGTTCAGTTCTTCTCATTGTCAAGTTATATTTTGTTGCTACAGAAATAGTAGTGGGCTACAGAAATAATTTAAAGTATAAAAATTTCAACTTTACCTGGCATCCAGTGAACGAGACAGGATGTGTAAGCAGTTTACTACTGCTGAAGCATCAGTTCCTGTACACAACACATGCCATAAAAGGAATCAAAAGCGCAGATATATTTACTGTTTACTATATTTGCTCATTTCAAATCAAGATTAGTGTTACAATTAGTGTTTCAGGGCTTTTCTCACAAACTGTTAACTTGCAGATTAGTAGAAAACATTTGTGACAATATGTTCATGCACTATAAAATTTATTATTTTGGTTATTATTGTTATTGTTTTTATTTTATTTATTTATTTATTTATTTTTATTGAGAATGAGTACACATCGATACTGTTACCAAAATGAGTAACTTTGTAAATATTATTCAGTCAGAGATGTCACTGGTATTTGTCTCTTCATTTCAAAAATTACAATACATGTATGTCCATGAGCATTCTTTAAACAGTTTGATTTTAAATGTGCATTAGCTAGCTACATTATTGCTCTAAGATTAAATAGGCCTACAATAAAGAAGAGCAAAATTCAGTTTAGGAAAGTGCTTCTGTTCAGCTGCAAATTAAGTATGTTTAATTGTTCCCAGCATATCAGGTCTGATAGTGATAGCAATGTTTAAACTTTAGCCGATAGCTGATACCATGTTTTTTTTTACTTGGTTGTTTGATTATAGTCTGTATATTCTGTAACAGAAAATCAGACCAGACAATGAACCCGACGGGCTCGGATCCAGTACTCGAGCTGATAGAGCGACTCCGCCATCTTATTTCCACCACAACTCCACTTCCGGCAACAACCTCTTCTTCTCCTACTCCTTCCGCACACGACAGTCGCATGGCGACGTCAGCGCCTTACGGTGGCGAACCGGAGAACTGCGATGGATTTCTGCTCCAGTGCCCTCATACATTTGAAATGCAACCTCTCAGATTTCCTACCAATCGATCTAAAATCGCCTATATCATTTCCCTCCTTACAGACAAAGCACTGCGATGGGCCGAGGCCATCTGGCAACAAGGTGGCAGCGTTGTACATAACTACAAAGATTTGGTCAACTACTTCCGGGAAGTTTTTACTTAAGTGGCTGATGCATCCACCTCGGGAGAGAAGCTGTTCAAACTTAGTCAAGGTAACACCAACATTAATGACTATTTCAGGACCTTGGCAGCCTCCAGTGGGTGGAACGAAGTCGCATTATTGACAAAATTTCGTCAAGGACTCGATCCTCGTCTCAGGTTGCAACTCGAGGCACAGGATGACTCCGTTTGACATGTCCTCAACATCCTCCTCGTCCTTTGTTGAGCAATCTTCCTTCCCCATGTAAACCCATGACCCCTTTGACCACTAATTGATACTGTGCATGGCTCTGTTACAGGAAAGGCTCTCCTGGATTCGGGGTCGGCCGGCACTTCATCTCTGCCTCCTTGTGTCATCGACTAAGGATACCCCTCTATCTCCACTCTATGCAATTCAAAATCTGCTGTGTCACCAGAGCCCCTCCTAGGGGAGGATTGGTCCGTCACATCACCCCTCTCCTACACATGCGGGTAGGCTGGCTCCACACTGAACATATCAGGTTCTTAGTTCTGGAGCGATCCACCTCTGACATCATACTGGGACGGCCGTGGCTCACCGAGCATCAGTCCCTGATCTCCTAGGACAATGGAGACATCCTAAAGTGGGGAGCCAACTGTCTAGACCAATGCATGCAGGTGAAACCCGTCCTCCTAGTAAACACCACATCATTGGAGAGTCCGGTGGTCAGCCAGTCAACTACCATCCCCGAGACCTATTCCTCCTTCCAAGACGTCTTCTGCCCTTGGCGAGCCACGCAGCCACCTCATCGGCCATGGGACTGCGCTATTGACCTCCTTCCCGGTGAACCAGTGCCCAAGGGAAAGATCTATTCACTCTCCATTCCTGAACAAAGAGCCATGGAAGAGTACATCGAGGAGAACTGTTAATAAAACGCCCGTTCGGGTTCTTGCACGATCACTGTCTGTTGAGTCTGTATATTCCGTAGCAATAGCTGTTGTGTAATTCATACCAAATACATTCTTGTATTTTGTATGAAATCTGCAGCTGGGTGGGTTACTCTTGTCCCACGCAGAAAACAATTAACCAACACAGCATGTAACCACTGCAAAATTGATGCGACACAGCAGAAAACCATTAGTCACTGCCAGTTAATGCAGAGAGACCAACAGATGTACTGATAAATCAGTACATCCTTAGGAAAACTTATTTTTTCGCTCACTGTCTATAGAGATTTTTCTGCTAGCAAAGAACCGTCGCGGGTTACTTTGCTGTAACCCTGTTCCCTGAAAAAGCAGGAACAAGATGCTGCATGAAAACGCTATGGGAACATCTTTCTGTGTTGCCGGTTGTGAAGCATGTGTGTATCAAACATGACAAATTTTGGCATATATAACCTCGGTCAGGTGACGTCACCTGATGAAGCCCACCTGCAGGTTATAAATAGGAGTGACATCCAGTCACGCAAGCAGTGCTGCATTGGAGCGCAGCATCTAGTTCATCCTTTTTCAAGGAACAAGATTACAGCAAAGTAACCCGAGACGTTCCCTTTCAAAAGCTACACTCGATGCTGTGTGAAAACGCTATGGGAATGAGAATACCAACGCCGCCGCACTGCAAGTGTCTGGACCCCCAAGGTTGTGTAGCATGTGCGCACAAAGGCCAAGGAGGTCCCAGAGTTAGCTCTGGGAGGCTGACTCAAGGACATGTGAGCACGGAGTAGCATGAACATCCAGAATATAAAATCTGACAAATGTGTGCGGAGAGGACCAACCTGCCGCATCACACACATGCTGCAGGGGGACACCTCTTGCCAGCGCAATAGATGAGGCAATCCCCGTGGTCAAATGAGCCCTGATTCCTAGAGACGAAGTGAGACCATGCGCCTCATAGGTTAGGGCAATAACATCTCTCACTTATGCAACTGCTAGTGCGGTAGCCGTAAATCTGAAGAGCACGTACTCAGCAAAGTAAGTGAAGTCTTTCCTGCTCCAGAGCTGTAAAAGGCGGAGGACAGAATGCTTCGAGAACAACTGGGTGCATGGTTGAGAATAGAACTTTCGGAAGATAGTTTGGGTGAGGATGCAGAATAGCTTTGACCAGACCAGGGCAAAGTCTAGGCAGGATGGTGAGACTGACAGAGCCTGCATATCTCCAATTCTCTTCAGAGAAGTAATAGCCATGAGAAAAACCATCTTAAGACTCAGAAACCTAACAGGCGCTGACTCTAGAGGTTCAAAAGGGGTGTCTATCAGACCTTCGAGCACAATAGATAAGTCCCCAGAAGGGACAGTGGCTCTAGTGGGCGGCCTCAACCGTTTAGCCCCACGGATAAAATGGGCAACTCAAGAGTGCTTACCCACAGAAACCCCGTCAGTCAGAACATGACAAGCCGAAATAGCAGCTATGTACGTTCTAAGAGAAGTAGGGCATAAGCCCGAGGACAACTTTTCTTGCAGAAACTCCAGGACTGAAACGATTTGGCAGTAGACTGGGTCTACATGTTTTGCCATGCACCAACTTTCAAATACACTCCATTTGAGGGCATAACTTTTTCTAGTGGCGTGAAGGTTCCAGGGCTCGGGCCGGGGATTAAAAATTGTCCCCTGCACCTGAGACAGAAGATCCCTCCTCACTGGAATCACCAACGTGAGGTCCACCAACGGTGAGCCGTCAAGGAGAGATATTAGATCCGAGAACCACACTCTGGTCGGCCAACGGGGCGCTATCAGTAAGAGGCGCAAACCCTGTTGATGACCCTCGCCAAGAAAAACGCATAAAGGCATAATCTGGGCCACGTATGGGCCAAGGCATGCAGACCCAGGAGAGCTACAAGAGTCAGAGAGTAGTAAAGAGGACTTTTGCTGACAGTTTCTTGTGAGGCAAAGAGGTCCACCTCTGCTACATGAAATCTCTCCCAGAATGACTGACTACTTGGAGTTTCCATTCCTCTTGAGTCAGAGCTTGACTGGACAGCAAATCTGCTCCCACATTCATATGCCCTGGAATGTAAATCGCCCTGAGTCCAAAGCAGAACCTGGTGCGCAAGCTTATTCAAGCAGTGCGAGCGCAGTCCGCCCTGGCGATTTATATATGAGACTACCGTAGTGTTGTCCACACGCACTAGGACATGGTGGCCTCTCAACTGCTGGAGAAAGTGCTTTAGGACCAGAAATAGAGCCATCATTTCGAGGCAATTGATGTGCCAATGCAAGAAGATGACCTCTCCAGCTTCCTTGGGCTGGACGGCCATCTAAAACCGTACCCCAGCATGTGATGGAAGCGTATGTCATTAGCATCTTGTTACAACAAGATGGACTTGGAGTGGGACCAAGAGTCAGAAACCGGGGGTCTGAACCACATAGAAAGGATATGAAGCCCCTCGCGTGTAACACTTATTGGGGATTGGCCATCGAGTGAAATCCCCTGGTTCTTAGCCGCAACTGAAATGCTCTCATGTGCAGAAGGCCCAAAGGTACTGTATCACAGTGTATGCAGCTGCCATGAGAGCTAAAGATCTCTGAAAGTGATGAACAGCCACTTTCTGGTCCCAATCTTTACGAGGGAGTGCCCGGCTCAAAACACTCCTTGTGTGCTTCATGCCTCGCGAGAGTCAGACCCGGTTGAGATTGGGTGGCCAACAGTCCCGACTCTTGAGCACAGCGGGGAAGGAATTTTCGAAGGCTTGTTCATATAACTTCGCCTTACGAACCTAGTGGCAACCGAGTTAACAGCGGTTAATCTGCGGTTAACTCCTATTTATAACCTGCAGGTGCGCTTCATCAGATGACGTCACATGCTTCACAACTGGCAACACAGAAAGAAGTTCCCATAGCGTTTTCATGCAGCATCGAGTGTAGCTTTTGAAAGGGAACTTTTATTTTATGGTTACTACTATTTTAATGTTTTACCAGTTGGCTTATATTGTAAGAAGATGCTGCACTTCCTCGGATTGATATTTTTAGAGTGGATTGGCCGGCAGACTGGTGTTCGTAGCTCATGAAATATGTTCAGTTAATTATACTGTCTGTCATTAGTTCAGCAAAGAAGTCTCTTCTTACAGCTTATATTATCAGGTGGTACCAAACTTGCTGTTTTTTTCCAATCATGACCAGATAAAGTTATCTGGTTCAATGCACCCTTGATTATAATTTTCAAAATCAGAGATAAGGGGGGAACTGGGCTGCATGGTGATATATACTGTAACTCTAAGATTATTATGGAATAAAGCTTCGGATTAAAGTAATTGCTTAACAATGACTATGGTCACAATGGTTGCAATGACAAAGCACATGCTGAATACTACAAATAAAACCAGAGCTGGTTGTCCATTGTTCATTGTCTAAGATTCTATTTAGAAAACGTTTATTAATGCCAACTTGACTTTATCTTCAAGTGCTGCAAAGAGTTAAGCAAAACACAGCAAATCACAGCAAGGCCACAGCAACAATGAAAGTGTCTGAATGAGGAGAGGGGGTATTTATAAAGAAAGGAATCAGAAATAGGTCAGGAGGAAAAGCAAAATGGAAGCTAGTATGAGTTAGGATAAGAGAGATGGCCGGTGGCATTAAACCCTCACGCAGGTTTCTTACCAAAAAGGGAAACTCTGTGCCTCACTAGAGCAGCCAACTTACAGAAGATACTGAGGCATGAGGAAAGATAGGAAAAGGGAGAATAAGGAAAACAAAGAGTAGGGATGGAGGAGAAGAAAGAGGGTGAAGTTCGAGCCATGAAAACAGAAGGAAAGAAATTAACATGGTCCAGTAAAAACAATGAGGAGACAGAAAAAACAGAGGGCATTCAGAGATGAAGGACCAGAGGCAGAAGAAAATACAGGGAGAAAATGTATCTTTATCATCATGCAATAGTTTTACAGGGTATTCTTTAAATATGCTTATAAATCTAAATACTTATAACATACACATAAAATGTGCAGTCTTGTGCCCTTTGCTCTGCATTTATCTGTCAGAAATTTAGTTACCTGGCAATCATCTCTTTTTCCTTATTGGAGGCATGGCCACCGCTGCCCAGAACTTTAGCAGGAGTGGAAAGGAAGTAGAGACAGTGGTTTTTAAAGTACTGGTTAACCAGTGGCAGCAGGATCTAAAGGTGGAAAAATATAAATCACAAGAGACAACTCTTTAACTGACACAATCATGGTACAGTGAAGTTTGCAATTAGGGAGATTGAAGTTGTCTCACCTTTGCAAAGAATTTGATCTCCTGCTCGTGTGGCGATTTCTCAACTCTTCCACTACTCACAACAGCCTCTGGATTGACATAAACACCAATACACAGACACACATGTCAACAGATACTAAAGTGACGCAAGTACTGTACTGTATTTGTGCACCTCGTGTGTTATCAGAGACTAACCCAGATGTGCAATGAACTCTTGAGCAATCTCCATCCACTTCAGCAACTTCTGGAGGAAACCATAAGCGAACCGTTTTTCGATGGAAGAGATCTCCTGCTCCATATCTTTTAAACCCCTGCACGAAATGTGAGGTAAGGTAAAACATTAAGGGACAAATATTTGAATGAATAAATTACAAAAAAAATTGCACAACATAAACAACAGAAACAACTGTGTTTTATACTATACAGTACCTAGTAACAGCATATCCTTCAAACTGGAGGAATTTAAGCAGATCTTGAGCTTTTTCCCTGTCACGGGCTTTCTCCTTAGCCGTCAATGTGTCATAAGGAACAAGCAGAGGATGGGTACCACCACCTATAACAGCACAGTGTTATGAGCAGCATGGTTTGATCAATATGGTTTGAGAATTTGTTAGGCTAATTCTCACAAATATAACTTAAATCTTCCAACGTAAAAAGACTTACTTAATTTGTGTGTGCTAACTGAGAAACACACATTTGCTTCAAACTACCTTAATATTTATTTAGTGTATTTAAGGTTTTTGGCAGTACCCTTAGCCCTAGGCTTCAGCACTGCGTTCTGGACCCAAGCCTGGTTAACTAGCTCGGTGGGACAGGAAGGGTATCCAGCCTAAAACCTGTGCTACATACAGTAATTACAATACCTCTTTGCAGATCAAATGATCTGATGTGGCAACCGCTAGAATAAAAGGAAGGTCCAAGGAATTTTTTTTTTTTTACAAAATTATGGTCACCCAAGGATCATTTGTTCCTGTGAGGACCAAAGGCCATCCTGTCTGGTGCAATGACATACAGTACAAAATGCAATGTGGCACAAATTGCTGAAAAACATCAATGCTGGCTATGAAAGAAGGATACCAGTAAATCCAGTACACCACAGCCTGCCCCATATCAGGCTTAGCAGGGAAACATTCATTCATTCATTCATTTTCTATACCGCTTTATCCTTATATACAGGGTCGCGGGGACCTGGAGCCTATCCCAGGAAACTTAGGGCACAAGGCGGGGTACACCCTGGACAGGGTGCCAATCCATCGCAGGGCACACACACATACTCACATACACACATTCATTCACTTTGAGGGCAATTTGGAATGTCAATTAACCTAACCTACATGTCTTTGGATTGTGGGAGGAAACCGGAGTACCCGGAGGAAACCCACCAAGCACGGGGAGAACATGCAAACTCCATGCACACAGAGACGGGAATCGAGCCTGGCCGGGGAATCAAACCCGGACCCTGGCGGTGCAAGGCGACAGTGCTAACCACTACACCACCGTGCCGCCCAGCAGGGAAACAGTTCAAGATTATTTATCCAGCCTCCAAATTCAGTGATGAAAGATGGTTTTGCAAGTGAATACTACATGAGATTTCCCATAATTTAAAGATTTCTCATTTCTCTCACTAACAGCCTCCAAACCTCACCTTTGGCTTGGAGTTCCATCTTCTTCTTTCTGCCCCAGGTATTGTGATAATTTTCAGCCAGTTGCTCTGCCATAGACTAGAGATGGAAGAATACAGAGAGAGACAAGTTTGTTTTGTGAAACTCCTTGACAATTTTCCTTAACAAAAATAAAGTTGTGGACACATAACGATCTGATTGCTTTAAATACCTGCAGCTCTCTGGACAAAGCCATGGTGGTTAAATCCACAGGCTGGGGTGAGTATCCCTGACTAGGATCATAAGTAGCCTGCAGGGATGCACGGATAAACCATGATTAGTCCTTATAAAACTTGTTTGATTTCTTATGACCTTGCTTGATTTAAGAGTTACCTGAGCAGTTTGAGAGATCTTTCTGGTGGTGGCCTTCTCAACCTTCTCCCCCTCATCTCTAGCTTTCTCTAAAGTCCACTCCCAGGCTAGCATGGCTTTAATGGATTCCTTAATGGGCCAGCGGTAGATCTCCTTATCCTGATAAACATATAGACACAAACCAATCGATGATTCATTGAAAACAAACCTGCAAAAAGCCAGTAGTTGTTGGATGTAAATTGATTCAACAAAACTTTTTCAATTACAAAAACAATTGAACAGTTGCATTACTTTCTAAATCAAATATTGTATATAGAGTATTATGTACAAAATGCAACATTTTCAGACCTTTTCAGAAAAGGTTTTATAAGGCCGGAGCATAGGATGGGTCTTCCCAATCTCATCCAGTGTCTCTCCATAGGTCCAGTTGTTCTGGATCTGAACACACACACAAAACAACATGTTTTATAATGCAGTCTTTTCATTTTCAGCAAGTTAAATATTTAAATTTATGTTGATGCAACTAACCTTTTCAAAGGCCCACCTATCGTGAGTATGCTCTGCAAATTTGTTGATGAAGGCGTCCAGTTTTTCTGGGATGATGGTGCTGTTAAAAAGTATGCAGATGTTAAAGGTATGTAAATTGAATTTTAAAATGTTTTTCTGTTAATATTTTCTGCTGTTGGTTTTTGTATAACCAAGATACCCTGCTATCATAATACCTACTTGGTAGTCTCCACAGGTCTAGGATCGAAGTTGCCCTCAGCATCAACAGTGGCTTTTTTCTCTGTGGCAGAATAACTGGCATCTACGTAGTCAGGAGGGATGGCACCAGCAATGGCACAGATGCACGGCATGGCAATCTTAAACAGCTCTGCAGAAAATTTCTGCCAAAATATTCAATATGCTTGTCTTAGGACCTGCACATCTCTGAATTGCCTTTTGCAAACCATTCTAAAACCTTTACAGTATGTACTGTATGCATTTTACCTTGTGTGCTAGAGACTCAAAGATTCCCCAGAAAAGTTTACGTGAGAGATGCAGCTCTTCCTCTGATGTTGTGCCAAAATTTGCCCAGCCATTGGGTAGGCAGTAGTACTTCCAGCAGCGCTCATAGTGATTAGTCAGCAGCTAGAAATAAATAAAAATAAATAAAAATAAATAAATAAAACCTAATGTACAATCCTTACGCATATATGTGTGAAAATAAGCAATGAATGCATACTTTCAGAGGCATCTTAGCATATTCGTTGAGGATTGGCACATCGAATACAAGTCTCCGCAACAGATGCTGCAGCATTGATGGATGCAGGTACCTGAAAACAAACAAGGAAGCAAAGACAATAAAACAGATCCTGTGATGCTAACATGTTACTGTAAATGCCAAGTGTTTACAAAACCTGAACGGCTATGGCAGAGGTGTGTAAAAAAGGCTAACCCTTATGCTCTAACGACAAAATATTTAAAAAACTGACTTGACTAAAGACATGAGACAGTCCTCTATGACATCACGCTGGGCTTTGGTGAGAGCACGACCACGGGACAGTCGGTAGACGGTGTGCAGCATGGAGTCAATCATGATGGCACGGTGGTCAGTGCCCGCAAACAGTGGAGCACACTTGGTCAGAAGTGGCAGCACGGCTGAACACAGATACCGATTGAGTGCCAACGCCATCTCTGTGGTACAGAATGCCACCTAAAACCCAGACAAACAATAGCCAACAAAGAAATATGTTCAGATAGTATCATTCTGTCCTAAATACCGTCACTGTTTTAAGATTTTTATTACTTTGTTTTTAATCGGGGTGCAATCTCTGTAATAAACCACAAAATTAGTAAAATGGTTTGGTACAATCCCAGGTAACTGAGTTATAAGCAATATCACTTGAATCCACCACAAGTCTAGGTAAGGTGTTTGAAACTACTTTTTTTTAGCATAGGCTACCTTGTAGGTTAAAGATTGCCAATGCAAACATATGGTGTGTTTATTTGTTATTATCTTTATTTGTTACTATCTTTATTTGCTAATATTAGCAAGTATGGTTATTATATGTATGTATGTATGTATGTATGTATGTACGTATGTACTCTATCTATCTATCTATCTATCTATCTATCTATCTATCTATCTATCTGTCAAAACTGATTTTTCTTCATACTTTAAAGGACACAGATCTGATTTTTAGGACCGGATGAATGCAAAAAAAAAATTCAGATTAGATCTATGCCAATTTTTTACATGGTTGTAGATTGGATATATATCTGAAACAGGTAACTTAATATCCCAGTTCCAAAATTCTTGTTCTGCAGAATCCCACCCCCCAAATGTTTAACCTAGTCCGGGTTAGGTAATATTAGGTAAAATTGTTAACTTTGCACTAACCTGGGATCAGAGTTGAGAGTCAAAACATGTCCAATCATAGAAATTGTTTTTTAATAACCCCATATGACAAAGCTATATTTAGACATAGCTAGTATACTTATTGTAATGTACTATAATTGTACCGTGTCCAGAGAGGCTGCAGCCCTCATGTCTGGAAGGAAGCCGACTTCAAGCACATGCAGCAGAAAGTCTTGGTTATCAATGCCATACACTCTGTCTAGGAATAACACCATGGAGGCCTTGTGGTCCGGTACAAAACTGGCAGACATCTTGGGTTCAACAATCTGTTCATCTGACCATCATGGAAAACATAAACATTACATAAGAAGAAAAAAACAAAACATCCAAAAAGAATTAACCAAAATTAGTTCACAAGTATATTAAAAAGATAGCATACTTTAAGGAAGGCATCATGTGTGGTTACCAAATATTCAACAGACTTATTCCATCCATTGCTAGCATACCTTTTCCATAAGTCGGGATCTGCACAGGAAGACTGATGACTCCAACCAGATCTTCTATAGGAACCAAAGACCTCAAGATAGCTCTGATTCTCAGAGCCTCACCCTTGCCAGCATGGATCAACTGTACATAAAGAAAAGACCAAAATTTACACTTCTGTCCTTAAAGGAAAAATGAAAAAAGGGGGCAAATTCTATTCAGTTATAAATATAATTCAGTAAAACCTGAGCACAGAAATGTGCACAATTCTTTCACATTTATTTCACTTACATGCATCTCAGGGGCACAGCGACCTAGCAAGTCGATGAGTGCTGAATAGAATGACATGATGGCATTTCCAAGATGCACCCTATTCTCCTCCTGTTGCTCTTCTCCACTAAACCTGAACCAATTACAGTATATAATCCATAAGAAAAGGATTAGACATTTATCCAATGTGGTTTTGGTTGTTGTGCAAAAAAATTTAACATCAACAAAAACAAAATCATTACATAAAGCGTCTGTCTTTCTTTGGAGTCGGCCCATCTCTGGCAGGATCCTCTGAGATCTTAATGGCATCCTCCATCGCAGCCAGCAGCCCAGCTCCACCCTCTCCTCTTAGGGCGGGACCAAAGCACTCAGGACGACGAATTAGCAGACGCACCACCACATTAGCGTTCTCCTCTACACTTTCACCTGCAAAGGGAGACTCAGGGTTATTCTCAGAAAGAAAAATAAAGTAATTGTACTATTTCTAAAACTTGTATTTAAAGTTAACTTGTCATCAGCTTAATTAAAAGGACTAAAACTAAATTATTTTATGTGAAAATAATCATCAACAGTGTGGTATAATTTGGCCCCACACTAAGCATTTACTGCGTGAACATTTACAGTTTTTTATTTAGCCATAATAGACATGCTGTTTTGCTCTAATATAGAAATACAATAATTTTGCACTGATCTTTAATTAAAAAATATGATATTACCACAAAACCTACTGTAGGTGCTGATTTGATTTGTATTGTGATTCTGTTAGTATTTAACAGATTTTATAAACCGGTTTTATAAATATCCTGATTCAGTGTTTTTTATTGCAAATTTGCTCATAACATATCTTACTGTACTTCCTGCCAATGTGTGAACAGTTTATAATGCACCACCTACTTTATAGGATGACAGAGGAATTGCACAATATTACCACCTCAAATGCAAACATACAGTATATAAATAAATAAAAAAATTACAAATCACCAAAGAAAATAACCGCAACATGTAACTGAATAGGCGGCGCGGTGGTGTAGTGGTTAGCACTGTCGCCTTGCACCTCCAGGGTCTGGGTTCGATTCCCCGGCCAGGCTCGATTCCTGTCTCTGTGTGCATGGAGTTTGCATGTTCTCCCCGTGCCTGGTGGGTTTCCTCCGGGTACTCCGGTTTCCTCCCACAGTCCAAAGACATGCAGATTAGGCTAATAGGTGTTCCCAAATTGACCATAGTGTGTGATTGGGTGAGTGAGTGTGTGTATGTGTGTGTGCCCTGCGATGGATTGGCACCCTGTCCAGGGTGTACCCCGCCTAGTGCCCGAAGTCTCCTGGGATAGGCTCCAGGTCCCCCGCGACCCTGAACACAGGATTAAGCGGTATAGAAAATGAATGAATGAATGTAACTGAATAAATTTTTTGTTTGATGTATGATGATCACTGTTATAACAGCCTCTGAAAAACAATGTTTATTTTTTTAACGCATTAAACTATTCCCATTTATGTGAGGGTTGCCCACTAGAGGGCAGTGTTTTAGTTTGTAGTTTTGTTCCTAGACTCAGTTTCCCAGAAGGCTCCTCAGTCAGGTGACGTGGATGCTCACCTGAACTGAGGAGGCTCATTAGCACTGTTATAAATACCTGTTTGTTCTGGGAAACTGGGTCAAGCATTAATTTCTGTTCTGTTTTCTTCTGGTTTTAGTTTGATTATAGTTGGCATTTAGTTTCTGGAGCTCTTTAAGTTAAGTTTGTATTTGCTTTGATTTAGTTTATGTCTCTTTGTCTTTGTGTCTCCTAGCAGGATTAGCCTCTAGGAGAATTAGCCTTTTGTGTTTACCCTTTTGTGTAAGTAACCCCCATTGCATGTTTAGCTAGTAGTCTGTTTAAATACTAATGAGGGTGATACTAACATGTTTAGATCTTAGTCTGTCTAGTCTTTGTGCATGTCTAGTCTCATCGTCTGATTAGCTCTTAGTATGTTTAGGTACTAACCTGTTTAGCCACTAACCTTTAGAGTTCTTAGTCTGTTTCATACCTAGTCTGCTGTCTACCTTGTCTGTTCAATCCCTTGGGTCTCAGGCTACTGGCCAGTTTAGCCATTAGTCTGATTAGCTATGAGCTAGCTTAGCAGCTAATGTGCAGAACAGCCAGTAGACCTAGCCAAGCCTGTCTTGTGTGTTTATCCCTTGCATGTGTAGTCCTTTGTGTTTAGTCCTCTAGTCTGTTTAGTGTGTCTTGTCTCGTCCAGTTTGTATCCCCATGTCTGTATTGTATATTAGTTGTGCAATCCCTAGTCTTATGTCTAAGTGTTTGAGTTCGGTTGATAGTTTGCTCCAAGTTTAAACCAACTTCCTTTGTTCATGTTTTGCTTGTTTGGATTATTATTAAAGACTCTTTTTGTTACACTGCATCCCCTCTGCGTCTATGCCTCAACACCTTGCCCACAGTCCAACATCATAGCAGAACGTGACAATTTATTGCAAGCATGAACACATTAATTTCCCTAGCCCTAATATATGTACAACAAATGATTAAACTGGAACAATTTCAGACACAATGTAATGACATACGTCAGTTACTGCCATCCCACAAACTATGCCAATGATTTTATTTTTTCTCAGTAAAAGCTTTACCACATCTGTGACAGACCTTTATCAGTTCATGTAAAATGTCCTTGAAACAAGTCCCTGTGTAAGCTGTCGGTACAGATTATATTATAACAAGTGCATTAAAATAAACCTTGTTGCCAGAACTGCTTTCAGAACTGTTATTAGATCAATTTAATGACCAGTCAGAACTGAGCATCCATGAAAAGTAGAACAAATAGCTAAGCTCTGAAGTTTACAAAGATTATGCAACAAATGGCAATATTGGATTGCTGATAGGAATCTAGATTGTGATTCATCAGGAAGAGTGAAAACACTCACCATTAACAAACACAGCAAATCGAAGGAAGTCCAGATAGCGCTCTCCACCACAGGGGTTCCACCCGATATCAGGGTAGCCCTTAGACAACAGCATTGGGCACATCTGAAGGCCACATCCAGCCAGATATGTCACCACCTAATTGAGAAGTTTAAAAGCATGAGGATTTTCGTAGCATGTTTTTTTTCCCCCTTTTTTCAGCAATTCCCTTACTGCATGCAAAATGATCTTACCATCTCCAGATCTTGTTCCTGCAACGCTAAAGCCAGCTCATTGTTGTCAATACAGGAAGCTGCAGCAACATCCAGAGGTGTTGATCCACGCATTCCTGATCAAATAGCCAAGTTTCAGACATGGATCCCACATCATATACAGTATTTAACATGTTAATTATACATTTGAAAGACAGCCTTACCGAGGCCAATGCCACTGTTCTGTAGCAGGTATGAAAGATGATCAAACATGGAGCGTTGATTCTGACGACTGATACGGCAAAAGTAACACAGGAAGCGGCAGCAGTTTGTCACCATATGGGGGAATCGGATCTCCTTTTAGAAGTCATAAGTAGGTTTTTACAAAACTGTACTATTGTCAGAGCAAATAATAAAATTATTTTATTGTTCTTTCGAGTCACCTTTGAATCTCCACCACCTCCAAGCACATTGACCATGACTTCCATAACCGTCTCATGCATGCCAAGAGCCCTCATTAAGTTAGGATGCTGGTAGAACACCTTATTGTTCATGATATTACTGCGACACAAAACATAATCACAGACATTGTCCAACATAAGCTGTACGAAACAAATAAAAAGAGATTCAAGAAACATTATGGTTTAAACAGTGTACATTATGATTTAGCAGTGCTAACCTGATGCTCTGAATCATAAGCCTCTCCTCTTCAGGACCCATCTGAACAATGAGAAGGGAGCGGATCTGGCCCAGGCACTCAAGTAGGTCCATGGTGTCCTGCACAGACACGCCATTGATGACGTATGCTTTGGGCAGAGCTCGAATCAACTCGCCCAGAGAGTCATACTGCCGGTGCAGTAAGCTGAACATCATTCGTACAAGCTCTGGGTTCTGGATAAATGATTCCTGTGCCCAGTGGATCACTGTGTGAGAAATTAGCTCCTGCAATGTGCCTGAAAAAAAGGAAATATTAAAGTAGAAATCAATAAATATTTCCTATGTTGCATCACCTATTAACTGTGTCCACATTTACTGTTTCTCAAAATCACAAGAGACATTTCAGGTCTATTGACAATATTTTAATTTCAGCAATTATTACAAATCTAATTATATACAATTGGCAGGGATGTAAATATGTTTTTTATCTTATTAAATAAATATTTATTTCACAAAATTCATGATTATATTTATATAAAAAATTTGCAATATAAAAAAAAATAAATTATATATATATATATATATATATATATATATATATATATTTTTTTTTTTTTTTTTTTTTTTTTTTACTCACTGGGTTTAGGCTCCTCATCTGGTTCAGGTTCTTCTTCTTCTTGCTGCTGCTTACGCAAATTCTTCACTCTTTCCACTAACTTGAGCAGTCTTCCTTTAAGTGACATTTCCACCTCCTCTTCCTCCTCCTCTTCCTCAAGATGTATACCTGAAATCAAGAAATAGTTATCATCATTTTCTATACCGCTTAATCCTGTGTTCAGGGTCGCGGGGGGCCTGGAGCCTATCCCAGGAGACTTCGGGCACTAGGCGGGGTACACCCTGGACAGGGTGCCAATCCATCGCAGGGCACACACACACACACACTCACACACCAATCACACACTACGGGCAATTTAGGAACGCCAATTAGCCTAACCTGCATATCTTTGGACTGTGGGAGGAAACCGGAGTACCCGGAGGAAACCCACCAAGCACGGGGAGAACATGCAAACTCCATGCACACAGAGACGGGAATCGAGCCTGGCCGGGGAATCGAACCCAGACCCTGGAGGTGCAAGGCGACATGCTAACCACTACACCACCGCGCCGCCAAGAAATAGTTATTTCAAAAATAATGCTTACTGCTACTTTCTTAAATATTCAGTGTATATCAGTTTTTCTTAAAACATCAGAAGAATCAATGGAGAGTATAACCTTTCACAGAAGTGTATAGCCGACTTCAATCTTGCATGATATTTTACAAAGACGTTCCAACGAATTTTTTTTTACAAAAAAAGTCACAATTTTCATCCATACACTCTAGGATACAGTAAGTAGGTTGTTTAGCACTCACCACAGTGATTCAGGAGGTCACTGTGGAAAGTCTGGAGAAGTTCTCGTATTTCATCAGGCACTGGACAGTCCTCGTCTTCAGGATTGTGCTTAAAGTTTGTCAGCAAAATAACCTGGGAAAAAAAAGATATCCCACATACATACAAATTGCGGGTGCTTGTGTGCGTCTACCATGTTATGAAAAGGACAGAGCATAATGTTGTGTTTGTTCAGATATGTGAGTGTCTGAACCTGCTCTTGTGGAGGAGACCGGAACTCCCGGGTCCTTCGTGCTGTCTCAGCAGCAGTCATGGTGAAAGCTCTCATGAGCTGATTATAGCGATCACGTTGGTTGGTTTGAAGGTACTGAACAAATGTATCAGAGAAAGCCACAACAGCTTCCACACGGTGCCGCAGTTCACAGTCACAGAAATATTGCAGCAGGATACACATCTGACAGAGAGAGAGAGAGAGAGAGAGAGAGAGAAGAAAAAGATAAGTGCTAAGAGAATGTCGTGTTCCTGTCTAAAAAATTGTGATGGCAAATTTTTTTTTAAATAGTTGCACAGGATCTTAAATTACATAAGTTAAATTACAATATTTCAAAGTTACATATTTAAAACATTTATTATTTAAATATTAGTAGTAGTTGTTGTAGTAGTAATAGAACTCACCTGCAGTTTGACTGATTCAGGAAGTTTCATTTGCAACAGACCTTCCTCTGGTGCCTCCTCCTCTTCCCCAGATCCCTCTTCTCCTCCTTCCTCTGCTTCCTTCTCCTCCTCTGCTTTTTCTCCATCTACTTTTTGTCGTTCCTGCTTTTCTCCCTCTGCCTTCTCCATCTCATCTCCCTCCTCTGCTTCCTCCTTTTTGAGGGCTTTGAGCTCTTCATCCTCCTCATCTTCTCCTACACCTTCGTCCACTAGCTCTGTTTCTCCTTCTGTTCCCTCCTCTTTCTCTTTGGTTTCCTCCCCTTGCTCTTTAGATGCTGCTTCCTGTGCTTCCCCCTCTTCTTCCTCCTTGGAAGCTGTCTCCTTTGCTGAACTGAAAACATTGGGGTCAATCATCTTAAGAATGTGCTTGACATCATCATCGTTAAAGATACCCATGATGAGAAGAGTGCTAATGAGTTTAAGAATGGGTACAAAGTGGAACTCAACGCTGCCCCCTACTGGATCACGCATGGCCTGACTCCCGTCCATTACAGCCTCAGTTAGCATGCTCAGAGACTTGGTCTTTAGTTCCTGCAGGGAATCATATAATAGCACATTATACAATATCGTGCTAGATATTTATTGAGGCCTTAAACCTAATACAACTTTATAATTCTTGACACACTTGCAGTGTGTTACTGTTATATACATACCTGCAGAGGGAAGATAGGACTCAGAGTGTACAGGTCTGGATCTGTGCCCACAAAGTTAATAGATGAGAAATGGAGTTTAGGCCTGAGGCAGGTGGTCAGACCCACACCAGGCAGATCATGGGCGTTGTCAGCATCTGGGTACAGAGTGATGCTGAGCGTCTCTACCGTCATGGGCACAATAAACTCACGATTGGTACCCAGGCGGTTGCGCTTCGCTGACTCTAGATGGATGCTGATGAGCAGGTCGTAGTAGCCGATACGCAATGGCCCAGGAAGGTATGTGTTCTCGATGGCATAAAAAAGCTGTGATTCATCCACATGGCTGCAGAGAGCATGGGCCACACGGTTGTTGCCCAAAGCACACACGGCACAATACAACATCAAAGTGTGATAGTGGAATTTCAACAAGTCTTGCCGTTCTGACAACTCCAGGATATCAATGCACCTGAAGAGAAAAGAAGAACATATAGAAGATAAAATCTTTATCTCAATACTACAAAAATAAACAATTATATGATTTCCAAGGAGCATGAAACAAACTTTTAATGTGTTAAATGGGTTAATTTATTTAAATTACCCTCGAAACAAACAAATAATCTAGAGTATACAACAGCTAGTTGCTTCTGAGTAATATTATTGGATGAGAGGTTTTCCCATATATGATATATATTAATTATACTAACTGATGGCCAGGATATGTTAAAGTAGGTCATATGATCAGCAGTACTGGAAGGAGGGGGAAAGTAGCTGCCTGCCAAAACCAACCATCAGTCACAGAAGCACTTTCAGCAAGAAAACACAATGTTATGTCATCTTAAGCAACACTTTGTGTCCTTAGTAGAGTTTCTCAGGACTGTTCATCACCTCCATGGTTTATGCTCCTCACCTTTTAGCTACATAGTGCCGGTAAGTTAATTATACTACTGTATCTTCACTAACTCTCAGTTGACTCTCACTAACTCTCACTAAGTCCTTAAGTCCAGCTCTGCCAGTCGGGGTAGGTTAGTTAGAAGGTTAGTTGTTTGTTGAGAAGGTTTTGTGCTGGAGATCCAATAAGGGGTAGTCAACTGATTTATCCTTGCTCAGAACACAAGCAGTTTTTTAAAAGATATGATACAAAGTTTGTAATTAGTTATGTTTAATGTGTTTGTGTGAATTATTGCATTTTGTTTCCTTTAGCTAAATAAAGTTTAGAACTCCTGAGACTTCCTGAAGGATCTTACTTTTTGGTGAGTTTTTGTTTCTTGTTTTCCCTGTACCTGACCATCAGAGGAATGATTTTATTTGGTTTGTTGAACCATTCGGGTATATATTGTAAAAGTCATGAACCAGAGAGTAACAGGCCAGTGATTAGTATACTGGTGATGCTGTGTGTTAGAACAGATAAGAGGGGAAATGAGGTTGCTGTTGAAGTTACATAAAAGAAAAAAACTGTTTGTCGCAGTATTTTCTTTTTCTTTTTCCTTAAATATAATTCATATCATTTAATTGAAAAGATCAGGGAACATATTTTCCAAGAAACCAGCTTATAAAATAAATACATCCAGTTTAACATCCAAATCATTATTTGGATAACATTATTTGCATTTTCTTTCTCTAACCTGTTCTCCTCAGGAATGTGCAATGCCATCATGGTGAGAGGTTCAGTGCATTCTACCATCCATCCATGCCTCTCACTCACTTTACCCATTTCAGGTTTCAAGAAGTGGTTTGGGACTCGGCTCCATATAACTGGCGTGAGCATCTCAACATCAAGACGAGGAGGACACTGAGGCACAGGGTTCTTCCTTTCACTGCGAAACATGGCCGCTGAGAGAGGCATAATGTTCTAGTGGAGAGAAGATATACAAAAAGAGGTAGGATAATTCTCTTTAAAGATAATAACAAGATAAGTAAGCTAAGCAAAACCAAGCCACAGAAACTGACTTGTGTAATCATGATTACGTGTTCAACGGGTTCAACAGTTCAGGGAAAGTAAAGAATAGATGTGTCCGGTTGAATAAGAGGAAAGTAGAAAAAGGTCATTTTTTTTGCACTAAATAAACAGTGCATTATACAATGGGTGTATAAAGAGAAAAAAGCCATCAGAGCAAGTGAGAATTATACTAAAAGCAGTGCTAGAGGCAGAGAGACAGTAGAGAATGAGGAAGAGTTCTAACCTTTAGCTTTCCCAACTCAAATTGCAGCATGTTCTGGCTAAAAGGCTGAACAAACACGGCAGGGAAAAGCTTGGTGTTGGGCTCCACCTTAGAGAAAAACATACATTATATGCCATTATGCAACAACACAACACTTAGTCACTGAGAAAGGATGCAAACAAGAAGTAGAAAAATTTTTTTGGACTATGATCCACATGGGATCATTTTGGGCTATACACCCTCTTAAACTCTTGCACTCAAATGTTTCAAAAGAAATATAAATCTCACCTGGTAAAAGGTATTTATTTCCTTCCCATTGGCTGTGAAAGTCATAAGACCAGTGGCCAAGTCAACCAAGCAACCAACTACAAGATCCTCCTGGCTGAAGCGCTGCTGAGAACCGCTGATTAAGTCGCCTCCCCACACCATGTAGCAGTTGCTCCGTTTTATGCTGATGTTATAGTAATTCATATATTTAGAAACAGCAAATAACAAACAAAACATTTTTAGCAGCCACAATGTTTCACAATGGCATTTAAGTTCACACTTACTGCAAAATTACTATATTTTAATAATTCTCTTCAAGTCCTGATTTAAAAATGGTGTTCAAAACTACAAAAGATGTACATGTAGCAATTATCTTCCTTTGGTGATTTATGATACCTGGCAAATCTGCCCCTGTTAGAAACACAAAACATCTGCTGTCAATTCTCACCTGTCATGAATGTTGCCCTTGTCATCACCTACAGTCACTGTCACAGTGCGAACTTTGAAGAGGTCAAAGCTAGGATCATACTGATGAAAATCAGGGGTGACCCAGCCAACCCAAACACCACCAGGCTCTTGGCCAGCAAAGATCCTCACTGAGTAATAATACTAGAGAAAGAGCAAAATAAATAAATAAATAAATAAATAAATGAATAAATACCGTAAATAAAAAGAGAGATTTTATATAAAAGCTGTCTTACTGATTAAGAAGGGCCAAAAACCAAACCATGAAATTTGACAGTTTGAGAGTAAAAACTCCCTTTACTTCCCCATGTAATTCCCCTGCTACACTAATGCATTTATCTCAATGTTTCACAAATGCTCAATTCTATTAAGGTAGAAAGTTTTTGCAGTACTATACAGTAGAGTCATGTTCAGATTGCCTGCTTCTCCACTGAAATGCTGGCCTACCAAGAATTCCTTTAATTCCAAACAATTTAAGTTGCGACTAGTTATCCACTGATTTTCATGCGAATAACTGGAACGGGCTCTGAGCCACTTCAGCCAGGATCATCATTCAAGGACATACTCATTCATTCATTCATCTTCTATACCGCTTAATCATGTGTTCAGGGTCGCGGGGGACCTGGAGCCTATCCCAGGAGACTTCGGGCACTAGGCGGGGTACACCCTGGACAGGGTGCCAATCAATCGCAGGGCACACACGCCAATTAGCCTAACCTGCAAATCTTTGGACTGTGGGAGGAAACCGGAGTACCCGGAGGAAACCCACCAAGCACGGGGAGAACATGCAAACTCCATGCACACAGAGACGGGAATCGAGCCTGGCCGGGGAATCGAACCCAGACCCTGGAGGTGCAAGGCGACAGTGCTAACCACTACAACACCGCGCCGCCTCAAGGACATACTACAGTACCTTCTTTAAAATGTTTGCACTATTGAAGTGTTTTACTGTGGCTAAGAGTCTAATCACTATACTGTGCTTCTGTAAACTATACTATACTGTACTATACTGTACTGTATACTGTAACGTCTTCTGTAAATATCAATCAGTTTTACCTGAGTTTTTAAAAAAATCCTTTTTTACTTAAATGCCACTCATTTGTATGTTTGTAGAAAACGTTAAATGGTTAAAGCTAAAAATAAGCTGACCAGCTTTAATGTAAACAGTCATTTCAAGTTGGAGCCCACGTAGCCCGTCTCATGTCTTTCTGAGACTGGTTTCAGGTCCTCCAATATATGAAACGTAAAGATAAAAGAAAGAACGAGTTCTGACCAATGTACAGACTAAACCCTTCTTATATATATATATAGGCTCACTGTAGTGGTACTGAGAATGATCTCAGGGTCATCACGATCATCTGGCACCACGTCCTGTATCAAGCGTGGCAACACAGGGGGAGGAGGGGGAGGAGTGATCATGGCAGCTTTCTTAGCTTTAAACAGGAATCTGAGAAGAAAAGGAAAAGCAATCAGCAATGATCCCAAATGTTTTCTAGAAGAAAAAAAAATCCACAGGTACATACACAGGTACAATGAGAATAAATAAAAAAAAGGTTTGGATCTAGTTCAGCATGATAGAGCATTAGTTCAATACTACAATTTATAATCACGCTATACTTTTAAAATGATTGTACATTGAGTGAAACAAATTACTATAAGTCACAAACTTTATGTTGTATGGTACAAGGGCATTCTGAATCACTAGTCTATCCTCACCCTTTCTTTTTGCCTTTCTCAGAAGCAGTGTCCTTGTCATTCTCCTTGACACCAGGTATGTCTCTGGGCACAGACGGTTCCTTTTCTTTGTCCTCCTGCTCCTTCTTGCTGGCTGACTTCTTCAGCACTTCATACTCAGAGTCAGGATCCACCTCCAACACTTCATCCTCTGGGATGGTTAGTGCTCGAGTTAGGGGTGTGGTACCTGCCTGCACTTTGAAAGTCTCATGGAACTCAATAGGTATGCTTAGCCTCAGAAATAGCATGTCTGTGTTGGCATTTTGGGACCCAAAGGTCTTGTGGGTAAGTTTCAGACAGGGGGCACTATCCACTGTGCCATCCACACGAGACAACTGTACAATAACAAAGTATAATTATAATAATTTTTAAAAAATCTTCATAACAATAAATAAAAATTAAACCCAGTGTAATAGAATATGATAGACTCTGAATACAGTATAGAAATAATTAAATATGTCAAAATATTTTTTGCATCAAACTGTTATGCGTTTTTAATTATATTTTCAGAAGCAATGTGCAAATTACTGTATGGGTTTTCATGACATAATCATAACATTCAAAATCACTTTCAGGTAACACAGTAGGTTCCTACTTTAGCCAATTGTGTTACCTACCTAGCTAATCCAAAATTTAATAGACACTATTGTTGATGGCTATTTGGTAGCAGTAGCATTACTACCTAGCCACACTGCATCTTATTAAAAATACATTGAAATAACATATAGCTCAATTTATGTATTTTTTATACTGATCAGGTTATTTGTAAACACATATTAATTATAGATTTACTGTACAAGTACAAGTTTCTTATCATTGTATTGTAAATAAAACACCTGACCTCAATATGATTGTGGTTACTCGGCACTGGGAGAAACTGGGGCAAACTCTTGCTGAACCACATGGTAATGTCCCTCTTCATGTTAATGGCAAAAGGCTCAAATCCCTCCTGCAATCCACAAATGGCAAAATAGCTCAGGCTGCTAACATTCTGGCCCAAGTTAATACGGCCAACTTGAGAAAGTCCCAGTGCACAGACAGGGATGAAACCTAACAGACAAGGAACAAGTGAGGAAAAGATGAATACAAATAAAACTGGACAAATTCAAACAAATGAGGGGTTTTAAATTTAAAATTCCATTTATGCACCAAGCGTTCTCCTACTTACCATCTCCAATCTCGATGTCTTTGAAGGCCATCTCTGAGCCTGAGTCACTGATCAGCATCTCTCCATTCAGAGTGAACATGATGTTCATCTCTACCAGGTCAATCATGCATCCTACCACGTCTCCCGACTGCCACTGCCGCCCGAATGGCTCATTTCCAATGTGCCAGCGTTGAGCCTAAAAAAGAAGGAACAATCCATACTTTCAATACACAAATAATGCAATTATTTTTAGTAGCAAGACTGATTTATCCTATGTCAGTGTTTAAATTACAATGACTGCACAGTTTAAGACAGCGGGTTTAGTCACATTCATTATCCCAAGTGATAACTATGAACATCATTCATTCAAGCAATTCAAAGAAAATACCACTATACAGTACGTGAAATAAAGCAATACTGTATTTACAGTGGGTATGGAAAATAATTTACACTCTTACAGACTGTATTTACTCAATGCAATGTGAAATCAAAGTGGAAGCTATAGGACCAACATGTCAGAAAAAAAATAGAAAAAAGCCTGGACTCTGGCCATGCAAGGACATTCAGCCTTTTCTCTTTCAACCACTATACAGTATGTTTTTTTTTTTTTTTTGCTGAGTGCTTTTGTTATTTGCCATGCTGGAAGGTAAACCTGCTTCCAATTGAAAACCTTCTGACAGTGGGCAGTAGATTTTCCTCAAGAATTTGAATTTTTTTTCCCATTCCCTTTCCTTATATCCTGACATGTGTTCCAGTCCCTGCTGAAAAGAAACACCCCCATAACAGGGTATTACCACCTCCATGCTTAACTGTAGGAATGTATTATTTGGATGGTGTGCTGTATTGGATTTCCGCCAGACATATTTGGTGGTGTGGCCAAATAATTAAATTTCAGTCTCATCTGACCAGCTGCATATTTGCAAAGCTCAGTTGTGACTGCATGTGGCCTTTCTTGTTTTTTTTTTTTTTTCTTTCTTGCAACCATTGTATACAAACTACATTTGTGGAGATCTTGTGATATTGTTTTCACATGCACACAATGAACACTCTGTCATAATTTCCTGCAACTGCTTCAGAGTTGCTGTAGGTCCCTTGGTAGGCTCCTGGCTGTTTCATGCAGTTTGAAGTGATGCTTTGATCCATGGAGGTTCTGTGTTTTAGCAAATAATTTCCACTTCCTAATAATAGATTTCAACATACATCTAGGTAGTAATAAAACCTTTGATATATTTTTTCCATATCCTGACTTGTGCCTGTGACCAACTTGCTTCTTTGCTTCTACCAGGGACTGACTTGAGCTAATCAGAATGACCAGCTAATCACAGTTGAAAGTTAAATTGCTTCGTGTGTGCCACTGAGAAGATGATTGGCTTCATTTGATTTAGTTTGCAAGTCATTTCTGGCAGGGGCATGAATCTTTTTTCTGTATCTGTTTTTTTTTTTTGTTTTTTTTTTTACAAAAAATATTTCTGATATGTTGGTGTAATATCTTTAACTTAGTTGTTAAAATTTGCACTGGGTAAATACAGCTAGATAAAACAAAAACTGTGTGTCTTTATTTCAGGCTGCAAAGCAACAAACTGTGATTCTTTTAAAGTGGGTGATTCTTTTCTATACCCATTGTAAGGTAATCATTTTATCATTGTAATGCATATAACTCAGAAAATAACTGAAAACTACTATACAAGAATTAATCAGATTCTTATTCTTAACAACTTATTTGTTATTCTCTACAGACATATACAGTATTTACATGTTTTTCATGTGGAGGGAAAAGTAATGGAGGAAACAGTCATGGAGGCTAGGGCTGCACGATATTAGGAAAATATGCGATATGCGATATTTCTTGCTATATAACATTTCCCTAGAGAATTGCATTTTTTTATTATTATTGTTGCCTATTTTTTTAAATTATTTATTTATATGTAATGATCATACTAAAATAAACAGGTAATAGATATTCGTCTGATGTAATTAAATCTAATTCAGGCTAAAAAGATACTATATGTCAAGGAAGTTGCAAATATTTAGACTTCAAAACACTATGAATGACTTAAACCCCTCAGCAGATATTCTGACTTCTGGTTTGCTGTTACTATAAACCTGCCAACACAATATGAATTACTTTCAAACATTACTTATTATTTACATGTAACCATACACTCATCAATAGTGTCTTAAAACAAGAGCATCTTTTAAACAAAAAATATTCTCTTTGGCTTGCCTTTTTTTTTGTTTTGGTTGTTTTTTAAAAATAAAAATCATTAAACAAAAATTAAATTAAAAAAATACTATTTGTCACACATACACACACACGCACGCTCCGCGACCGGCATTAGGAACCGGAAGTAATGCGGGCGCGAACCAGGAAGTATACAGTAAGAGGAGTAAACAAACCGCAGCTTAGTCACTGAGTTCTCGCATGTCAGTTCAGATTGTTTACTTTCTGATTCGAGTGTGTTTATAGGACGCGGGTTAAATTTGTGCTTTTCCCTTTCTCCCCTTCTGTGAGAGTCCTTAGACTAATTCGCGTGGTTATCCTGCCTACTCGCTTGCTTCCGCTTTAGGGTTTACCGTCCATGCTACAAAAGGCTAACGGCTAATCGCTAAGTCTTCTGATCATCCGGGGTTAGTTCGCGACAGAATGAAGTATGTATAAATATACACATTGGCACATAAAGTATTTATCGCAACTCTTTGCGACATGGTTATCGTGCATGCCATTATCGCGATAACGTTATTTTTTCGATATATCGTGCAGCCCTAATGGAGGCATTACTCTATCAGACACAAAACCCCATGAAGAACATTTAAACGCATTCATACCCTGTTTCCATTGAAGACATAAGCCAGTTCATCAGCTCCGAGCTCAGTGCCTGCACGCACGTTAGGTCGAGCCCAGCCCACCCTCATCTCTCCTGTGGTCACTGCTTCAAACTCAAAGTACCATTTTCCTGAAGTTACTGCATACTGCTTCTCTGCCCTGAAGATTCGAACCTTGTCCCTTCGCCCGCTCTCCAATGAGTGGCCACCTGTACAATAACAGGAGAACAGGTTTGTGTACAGTATTACTGACTACAGACTATTTACAGCTGATAAAATATAGCTTTGTTCATCCTCATATTAACTAAAAAAAACATTTGACTTCATCTTTTTAGCATTCTTAAATTTTTTTTATATGTCTTTTTTTATTGTATCATGCATTTATTCTAACATTGTGATGTTTCGCATGCACTTTTACAACAAGGAAGGAATTAAAGTATCATTACTTACTGCTCTCCTGGTCGGGTGGCTCAATGTTGTATCCATAGCCAATAAGGGTGCGTACAGCATTGTTCACACTGTCTCTGTTGGTTTTCTTGGTTCTCTCATCCAGCAAGACATATGGTACCAGACGAGGGTTACGTTTATTCATAATATCCTATTGATAACATGAAGGCATTACTAAGGACCAGAGGATGAGAACGAATGACTGATCTACACTTTAAATTAATTTAGCAATAATAAGCAAACAGGTATAATAAGCCCCACCACAGAACTACAGTACATGGTGCATTAGACACAACAGCAGACCTCCAGAACTTCAAATGTACCATTCTTTGTATGATATTTCATAATGAAATAAAAGCTCTGGCCAGTATGAGCCATTATTATTATTACTGCTAATGCTAAATCCCTGATTACCTGTACAATGCTGTAGGTCCAACCCTGCCTCACACGATCTCGTGCCCACACATTGTGCCCATTCTCCGCCAGCTTCTCCACAAGCTGGATCTGGTTGGGGGTCAGTTTCACATGGCTGAGATCCAGAGGAGCTGGCTTGTACCCACTGCTCATCACATAGCTGAGACAGAGAAAGAGGCAATAAAAAGACCATTACCTAAGCGATCGTCCTGCAAAGATCATGTTCACAATATAATTAAAACCCGCAGTTGGCGTTATAAATAATTAACTTCGCTCTTTCAACAGAAGTAGAATGTTTATGTTTTTTTTTGCACATCTAAAAATTTGTCAACTTTCTTTATTGCAACATACGTTTTGGGAAGCTTGATTTTTTTCAGATTTTCTTCGGCTTTCTCATCTCCCATACCCACATGGCACCCTAGAGCCAGGAGTGTCCTGAAAAATTTCAAAGATGTGTGAGCAACAAATATGGTTACAGTCAGAAAAAAAATCAATCAGATACAGTCAAGAAAATAAATAAGATTATTTGGGTAGAAGAATATCATTCACTTTAGTGTTTCTCCAGACATCTGCAAGTTGTAGTTTCTCTCAGGTTCTGGCAAGCTCTGAAAGTCCACCAAGCATGGGTGCAGTTTCTTATTATCATCACGGAACTGATGAAAAGAGTCGACATATTAAATGAACATCTTTTGCATTAGTGTAGTGTGTGAAGGCAAGAAAGAAATATACTTACTGGACCATAAGTCCAACCCTGCTCTATTCGAGTGACAGCCCACAGCTCGTGGATGTTTTCAGCCAGTTTTTCTCTGATGCGCTCCAAGTGAGGGGGCAACACAATCTACTCAAACACAGATGGAGAAAGACTTCTTGAGGTTTATTTATTTATTTATTTTTTATGAAAACATAATTCTGCCAAATATGTAGCACAATGAACACTTGAGACAGAGAATCAGAGTTGGAATGTTTGGGTAAAGCACCTGAGCAGTGTCCACAGGACAAGGTGTGAAAGAAGTGTGTGTGAGGGACTGTGTGGGGCCCAGGAGGTTTCTGACTCCATTAAAGTCATGCTTGTACTCTTTGACAGGCTCGATACGCATCCTCTCTCTGGGCAGCAGAGCCTCGTAACATGGGGCATAGCCAGGTGGAGGGAAGAATTTAAAGTCACCGTGACGTCCACCCAAGAGAAATCGCGCTCTATGAAAGTCAATGAAAAATTACAAAATGCACATATTTAAGTGTAAACATCTCAATGGAAAATGATACAAAATTTACAATTTATCACCAAATTAAGAATTCTCACTTGACCCCAGCTGAGCAGCTGATAACTGGAAAGAAGAGGCCATCCAAATTGAAATTTTCAAACATTCCCTGAACAGGATGCCCATTGATACGGAAAGAGATACTGGGCACGCTCAAATCCAGACAGCAGCTTACAACGTCATCAGCTGCCAGGACATGCTGGTTTGGTGATGCAACATGACGAGCCACATGACCTAAGAACAACAATGTCAAAACTGTCTGAGAATTCCCTACGAACCTAGTCATCAAATGAAACTGTGATGGAAGAAGAACCTTTAAGCATCCTCACTCTTTTGACTATTTGAGCCATGCACTCTCACCTGACCAAAGGTGATGTCCATCAAATCCATAGGAGTAGAGGTCATCGCCAACTCCATTGCCTCCCCAACCCTCTCCTCCTCCTGGATAGGGACTGTATCCCTCTGTTAGCGCCCAGCCAACACGCAGATGACTAGTCTGGGCCGTCACAAAAGGTTCCACATAGTCCACAATCATCTCGTAGTACCACTTCTTATACTGTGTAGAACCCTCACATGTTCCTAGGAAGATATTGGGTCTTACACTGAGGGGAAAAAGGAGTGTTTTTTATTAGCAAACAGACTAATTGATGTGAAAAATGTGTCTGAAATAAATGTTTAATTGATTAATACAGCAGATCAAACAAACAAAATGCAGCTGAAACATGCACTTGTATTGAAGGCTAAGTTACAGTTAATAGCCAAAGTGATAAAGCACTTAAAATCAGACAATTAATGAATGATAAATTAAGTTGCTTTATTTTTAAGGGCAATAATATGACTAATATGCAATTTGATTAAACTTATTAAACTGCGTACTAAATAATTGACCAAAACACAGTATTGATGTTGATATCATTTATTTATGTTATACATATAATATGTGTGTGCCAATGAAGCTACTTCTGAAGTTTATGCAACATGAAAGAGATCAATATTTATCCAACAATAATAATTAAAAATGCTAATTATTCATATTTCTTTATGAGTATTCATATTAAAGTTGATGTAAGCTTATAGAATCCTATGAGCTGTAAAAACTGTTGCAGTTAGCAAAAGATCTGTAATGTCTGTAAGCTTGTCAATTTCATCTTACCAATTTTCCATTTTTAGAATAAAACACTTTTTCATGTGAAATTTATATTGGTCAAGTTTCATCTAAATGACAATAACGATTGGTGAAAAAAAAAAAAATTAATAAAAAATGTTATGGACACTACATAAAAGGATCTGAAATTGTTTTATATCAAATTGTGTTTTTCTCTCTGATGAACGTGTGCGCATTTACAAACGCAAAGCATTGATCGGAAGATAAGAAGCATTAAATATTACGACAAATGGTGTTGAAATATGATCCTATCTGAAAATTCACTTTTTCACCTAGGTGATACACTTTTTAGCACTAATACCATGTTTTGGCCAACACCAAAATAAATGTAGCTGTTTGCATACAGTTAAGCTCTATTTATGTTAGTTTGTTTGGTTTTAGTATATTATATACAGTATTCACTCTGATTAACTGTGGTTTACCTAGTAACATAATTCACGATGTTGGTCTGGAGCAGAAGTTCACGACGTGGTAGCAAATTTTCCGTGATGAGGTTCTGGTTCGATCTCACAGCCACGCCATTGCATACACACAGAGAGCGCAGTACATCCAATACCTAATTTTTTTTTTTTTTTAAGGATGACATTAGTACATCTGAAGTACATTCTGAAGAAGATGGTGTCTTTAAACATTTTTTTATTAAAACGAAATGACTAATGGAAGCCCTGACCCACCTACAATCCATAATCTTTGGGACTTTTTATATCAAATAAGTCATGTGAATAGTTGGATGCAGACTTAGTTAGTAATGATAGTATGCATGTGCAAGCAATTCATGTCTAGCGGACCTTGTGGTTGCGCCCGTGCTTGTCCAAAAGAGAAATGATAGACTTGATGTGGTTCTCCTGGATGATGTTCAGGACTTCAGGGCTTTCAATCAAAATGCAGTACAACACCTCCAGAATGCCTGCAGAGAGGAAGTAACAAAAAAATAAAAATTAAGCACCAGGTTATATGATGTCATTCTTAAGGTGTGTGAAAGCAGAGAGCTGTGTACCTGAGGAGGCCTCCAAACGGTCCAGTTTACTGACCAACCAATCCAGATTATCGCAGAACAAAGCACAGTTGGCACGATTCCCTCTGATAAGTGATGCTGCATAATTGATAAAAACATGTTAAATTAATTTTCCCTGCACAATTTATTATACGGAATTTATTATATCATGGCAATTATATGATGGGTGAGGAGGGAGTTCAAGTCAAATCATGAGAGTAAAAACGTCTCGGGTTACTTTGCTGTAACCCTGTTCCCTGAAGGCGGGAACTAGATGCTGCGTGAAAACACTATGGGAACATCTTTTCGTGTTGCCGGTTGTGAAGCATGTGTGTATCAAACACGCCAAATTCTGGCTTATATAACCTCGGTCGGGTGACGTCATCTGATGAGACGCACCTGCAGGTTATAAATAGGAGTGAACCGGAAACATTCCTCAGATTGATTTTATCTGAACGGACGTCTGGTCACGTAGGCAGTGCGGCATTGGGACGCAGCATCTCGTTCCTGCCTTTTCAGGGAACAGGGTTACAGCAAAGTAACCCGAGACGTTCCCTTTCAAAGGCTACACTCGATGCTGCGTGAAAACGCTATGGGAACGAGAGTACCAATGCCGCCACACTACAAGGCAGAGAAGGCCACAGAACTATGTCTGTGAAGCTGACTCGAGGACCCGTGAGCCCGGAGTGGCATGAACATCCAGACTATAAAATCTAACAAATGTGTGCGGAGAGGACCAACTCCATGCAGGGGAATACCTCTTGCTAGTGCAATAGATGAGGCGATCTCCCTGGTTGACTGAGCCCTGATTCCTAGAGGCGAAGTGAGCCAATGCACCTCATAGGAGAGAGCAATAGCATCTCTCACCCAGTTTGACAAGGTCTATGTAGTGGCGGCCGCCCCCCGGTTACGGCCTCCATAGCATATAAAAAGCTGCTCTGACTTACTCCACTGGCTGGTGCGGTGGACGTAGATCTGAAGAGCACGTACTGGACACAGTAGGTGAAGGATCTCCTGCCTCAAAGCTGTGAAAGGCGGACGACAGAAGGCTTCAAGAACAACAGGGTGCATGGTTGAGAATGGAACTTTCGGGAAGATAGTTTGGTGAGGATGCAAAATGGCCTTGACTAGCCAGGGGCAAGTCTCGGCAGGATGGGGATACTGACAAGGTCAGCAGATCTCCAATCCTCTTCAGAGAGGTAACGGCCATCAGACAAACCATCTTAAGGGTCAGAAACCTGACAGGCGCTGACTCTAGTGGTTCGAAACGGGTGTCCATAAGACCACGAAGGGACCGTGGCTCTAGTGGGTGGCATCACCCGTTTAGGTTCACGAATGAAACAGGCAACTAAAGGGTGTTTTCCCACAGTAATCCCATCAATCAGAACGTGACAAGCTGAACTAGCAGCTCCGTACGTCCTGAGGGTTTTACTAGGGCACAAGCCCGAGGACAACTTTGCCTGCAGAAACTCCAGCACTGAAACAATTCGGCAGTGGACTGGGTCTACCTGCTTTGTCATGCTCCAACTTTCAAATGCATTCCATTTTAGGGCATAAGCTCTTCTAGTGGAGGGAGCCATAAAAACTAGAATAGTCTCATTTATGCTGGCTGGAAACCCAGCTTGACATGAAGGTTCCAAAGCTCGGGCCGGGGATGAAATATTGTCCCCTGTGCCTGAGACAGAAGTCCTCCTCACAGGAATCACCATGGTGAGCCGTCGAGGAGAGATACTGGATCCGAGAACCACACTCTGGTCAATAAGAGGCGCAAACGCTGTTGATGGACCCTCACCAAGACTCCCAGGAGCAAAGAATTGGACGCAGCCCCCCGTTCCTCTTGGGAACCAAGAAATACCAACTGTAGTAGCCTGACTCTCTGTCTGGTAGGGGACCATGTTCGATGGCCCCATTCCCCAGCAACTTCTGTCAGCAGATGCGCAATTTTCCGGTTTCAGGGAAGTGGAGACCACGCCATTGAAACGCGGAGGGTGATGTGAAAGCTCAATCCTGTAGTTTCTCTCTACAGTGCTTAGTACCCAAGGAGATATACTTGGTAGTAGCTTCCACGCTGCCAGTTTCTCAGAAAGGGGCAAAAGTCTGGGTGGCTTGGTTAAACAGGGGGGGATGTTAGATGTTCGGCATCCTGAAACATGGCAGGAAAAAAACGAAGAACTAACACTTTATTGGAGACTGGTGTTGCCCGAAACACCAGTGGTGGCAGAGCAAGAACACCGACCTCCTGGGAGTGCCAGGGAGAACACTTCATTCTTGAAAGGAATTCTGCGTGCCTCTCCCCATTGGGGGGCCACCCCCATAGTCCTGCGCACATGAACCTCAGGGCTTCTTTGTGAAGAAGACAATATGCCAGTCTGACCTATTTTGAGGTGGATGAGGAAATGCCCGGCTCAAAAACATTCTCCTTGTGTTTCACGCCTCGCAAAGAGTCAGACCCGGTCGAGACTGGGTGGCCGACAGTGCCTACTCTTGAGCACGGCAGGGAAGGAAATTCCCGAAGCCTTGTTCATATAACTTCGCCTCATAAACCTAGTGGCGACCGAGTTAACGACATTGCCAAACAGGCCGTAAGGCGAGATAGGGGCATCAAGGAGGAATGCATGAACCTTATCCTTTATGCGCCTGAGATTCAACCACAAGTGCCTCTCTGTGAAAACCATCGCAGCCATAAAACGGCCGATAGCATGAGCCGTCTGCTTTATTGCATGAAGAGACAAGTCTGTGGCCCGGCGTAATTCCAATACGCCCTATCTTGAAGAGCCCTGCCAGTGCCCAAGTCTCTCAGCAGGTCAGCCTGGTAGGCCTGCAAAACCTCCATTGTGTGCAAAGGAGCACCAACCTGACCTGCTGCCTGAAAAGCTTTTCCCTCCAGGGAAGATGAAAGTCTACACAGCTTGAAAGGAAGTATTAGCTTTTCACGAAGGATGATGTCCCAGGAGAGAGATAGCCTGGAAGCGTCTCTTCTATCTGGGCATCATCATATAACCTCGTGCTTCCCCATCAACTATATTTAAGCAAATAAATCAGTCGATGTCAGGAAACACGGGATTAATACAGCTTACTCCATGAAAGGGTTAACTCATATGGAGATTGCTAAGAAAAAGGGAGAGATTGTCGTTGAGGCTCCGCCCCCGGCCACCCGACAAAACCTGCCATGCTTGGAGGCTATTTCCATCTCCGCGGAAGCAAGAGAGGATGTATATCCTTGCCGATTCACAAGAAGCGCCAGTCCGCGCTTGAGAGTGGACAGAGGAATTTCCAGATCCCGCGAGGGCATGAGCGATAGGAGTTTTAAATCCGTCTCTCACATCTCTGCCAGATACACGCGTTTTAAGCACCATGAATGCACCGCGGCCCAGAGCTTCTCAAAGAATGCGGGGCACACACGAGCAGTTCAATCGAAGCAGTAAAGTATAGAGATCGCACTCCGATATGGATTATCACACAAGGAGGGACATCAGGTTTAAAACTCTGCCATATCGGTGAGTTAAACACTTTCTTATTTTGCTGGTTTAAACACAGACATGCTTAACACAACATGGCTTGTCAGTGAAGACAAAAGATCTGAGGAATGTTTCCGGTTCACTCCTATTTATATCCTGCAGGTGCGTCTCATCAGATGACGTCACCCGACCGAGGTTATATAAGCCAAAATTTTGCGTGTTTGATACACACATGCTTCACAACCGGCAACACGAAAAGATGTTCCCATAACGTTTTCACGCAGCATCGAGTGTAGCCTTTGAAAGGGAACTACCGTTATTCCTCTACATAATCCCCCGCTACACTACTGCACTTGTTCCAGCATTTCACTAGTGCTTGGACACCATCAAGGTAGAAAGTTTTCTCAATATGCAGGAGCCACAATCAGACTGCCTGCTTCATGTCTAAAACACTGGACTACATAGAACACTTTTAAATTGGCCTAAATATGTGGAAATTACTTGAGGTGAGGTCAGGACAGTACAGTAGCAATAACTGACAGCTAAAGTAAGTTGTGCAAGTTTTATTTTTGATTGATTGTGTGGTGATCAGGTGTTCCACTCGTTGAATATTCATGGGAAGGACTGCAGTGAGCCCTGAGTCACTTTAGAGATTTTGTCTCATGTCAAGTTTATAAGGGAAAGAAAATACAGCATGTCATCTGTAAAGCCCTTTCTCCTGTATCTGTATCTTAAAGTAACATCTTAACCTCTGACTATTATGAAGCTTGGACACCGGAGACTCCTTCTAAAACTCTATGCATCACTCCTATAAAATGCAGGACTGCTGTAATGGAAAAAGAACCAACAACCTGTCCAAGAATTTAGGAGCACATTGATTTGGTTATAAATCAAAATTAAGTGTGAAATTTGATTTAGGAATTTGTATAGTCTACAAAATTCCATAATTTCTGTGATAGCACCAACAGCAACCCAGATGCTCACCTAGCAGTTCATAGAGCAGGTTGACAATTTCCTTCCAGGACTCGGCTGCCTCTTCACCAGCGAACTCGGAGAAGTGAGCAGCAGTATTGTACACGTTAAGCCGGTCCACACACTCCAGCACAATGGTAATCATTCCCTGAAGCACAAGCAGCATTGATCAGAACATCGTGTTTTTAGTGTGAATTATTTATGATACCGATCTGCCTCCATAAGTTTTACACATGGTATAAGGAGGCAGGATGGCTTAGTAGTTAGCACTTGCACCTCTAAGTTTCCCGGCCAGGTTTGATTCCTGCTTCTGTGTGCATGGAGTTCTTCCTGTGGTTGATGGGTTTACTTTGGGTACTCTGGTTTTCTCCGGTTCACTCACACCAACTAACTTCATGTCCTCTCTCACTGCATCCATAAATCTCCACTTTGGTCTTCCTCTAGACCTCCTGCCTGGCAGTTCCAACCTCAGCATCCCTCTACCGATATATTCACAATCTCTCCTCTGAACATTTCCAAATCACTTCAATCTGGCCTCTATGACTTTATCTCCAAAACATCTAACATGGGTTGTCCCTCTGATGAACTCATTCTTGATCCTATCCATCCTTGTCACTCCCAAAGAGAACCTCAACATCTTCAGCTCTGCTACCTCCAACTCTGCCTCCTGTCTTTTCTTCAGTGCCACTGTCTCTAAGCTGTAGAGCATTGCTGGTGTCACCACTGTCCTGTACACTTTTCCTATCATATTCTTTCCTATTAATAATCTTTATTTTTAAGGTCACGGGCGGTCGTATAAACATTTCACTGCATATCGTACTGTGTATGAGCGTGTATGTGACAAATAAAATTTTTATTAGAATTTTAGAGACAATGAGGGAGTGAGTGAGTTTTACACAACAATGAATCATACACACACACGTACCTCTTCTTGGAAGAGGTTCTGCCGGTTGCGCAGTGAGCGCAGTTTTGTCTGCTTCTCCTCATGCTCTAGTTCCTCTTCAGGTGGACGAAAGTAGTGGATAAGATCTTGAAGGGAGAGAATCACTCCATCCAGAGGCAGTGAGACCGGACCTGTAGCCCTGTTCTTCCCACTCAGAGAGTCTAGCCCCCTACACATGAACACACATTGAATATGCCTGGATATTTCTCATATTCTTACTTCCAGTTATGTTAGTAGGTATGATGCACAGGTTAAATAAATAAATAAATAAATAAATAAATAAATATCGGAACAGTTTAGGCCTAAAGCTACATAAAAAGAACAAATTTACAACTTCAGTTTGGAACATTTTGAACACGTCTTTGTACACTAAACAACATTCCATTATTTTCTCTATCTATATTTTCTCTATTATATTATATATTATATAAGTATTTACTACTACTGCTTTTTATCTATTTTTAAAATAAGACAGTTGATACACTGGTTCCTCCGTTATTTAGCAATAATAATTATCTACAAGGGGTGTTCGAATCAAACGAGGACTTTTTATTGTCCAGAATAGCAAAACACAATAATGAGAGTAAAAAAATACCTTCATTTCCCTATGTAATCCCCTGCTATGCTAATGCATTTATACCAGCAATATCCTAGTCCTTGGATGCCATGAAGGTAGGAAGCTTTCTTAGTACCCCAGGACCGTGTTTGGATAGCCTGCATAACTGAAACTCCTATAATGGCCCATGTGGAAATGGCTTTTCATTGTTTAATCTAGAGGTGTTAGAGTGAGGATTCAACATTTATCATGATAGATCTTTGTTTATAATAATACAATGTGTAAGGAATATTTTTTTAGCATTTATAATTGCAAGTATTTTTCTGTACTTTGCAGTCCAAAAATTAAGCCCACCAGTTCTACTGTATCTCTATAGATAGTAATGTTTATTCATCAGACTAGATAAATATCTGAAATTATCAGCTGTGAAAAATACTTTTTCATACTTAATGAACAGTTTAAAAAGGCCTGTGGTGCTGTAGATCATGCGGGCTGCCTGAGACTCCTCTGTCTGAGAACGTGACATCACCAGGGCATCGTCCATGTGGCCTTCCTGATGCAGAGTAACCTGAAGGAGTGAGATAAAAGGACAGAAAGAAACATACATTTATTACAAAGAAATGTAGATTTTCATTTAGTCATTAAACAAAATATACAGTTGCACATTAATCAGTTACAGTATACATTGGGGAGTTAATGTGCTCCCAATGCAGGTACCATACCTTTCTTTTCATAGTACCCAAACGAGCTGCTTTGGCATCAAGGGCAGCATAGGTGAGCCAAAGACCTGTGGAGACGTGCTGGACAAAGCACATGGACTCGCCATACTTGATCTCTGGAACCCCCATGCCCTCAACATCACGCTTCTTCACCACCTCCACCTTCTCCTGCTCAGATGCAACAGCAAAACAATGAAATAAAGTGAAATCATGGGTGTTAAAATAAGAATGTTGTAGCTTATGTTAATCAATTTTATGTGCTAGTGGCATTCAAGTAAAAAATTTCTTGTGAATCAAAGCATAAAATCGAATGGCATTTGATTGACTGAGCCCACAGCAGTCATTGCCATCAACATTCAGGCAAGTATACAGTAGTGCCTGATCCTCGAAAACTAATCTATATATTTTCTCATAATTTTAAAATACATAATTGATGTTTAAAAAATATTTGGTTAAGTGAAAGAAAAATATGTTTTAGTTTTAAACAACAATTCAGAAAATATAGAGACCTTGGAGGCTCGGAAGCAGAAAGCTGACTGCTTGGTATTTGCCTTCTCGGGATCAAGTACCAACAGACCCTTCTCTTCATCCAAACAAAGATAACGTCCAGTGGTAATGTGGCGAATGCGGAATGGCTGACCCCACTTCATATGACCACCGCTCCAGCTACAGAAAGCAAAGATTTCAGCCTGATTTTAACATCAAGATAAGATTTTTGTTGCCAATGTTTTATGTAGTAGTCACGGCAAGTCTGGGCAGGTTAACCTTGCACCATATTTTTTGACATTTCACAACTCATCATTTATTACATGTGCTTCAGTGGCTGTCATGTGACAAAGTTTTATTTTTCCTTTAACCAATTGCCAGATGAATGCTTTTGTCAATAATTTAGCTCATTTATATTCAGCAATGGCTTGTATGTACTGTTCTGAAAGCTCAATGGTTATACCTGTATATCTAATTATTGACATAACCCAAAGCTGTATCTAAAGTTTTCCTTGCCTGATTCTCAAAGGTTCAAGTCTCCACAAAGAGCGTGCTTGACTACAGACGGTTCCTGACTCATACTGTGCAATCCTGACAATGACAACAATCAAAAAAGACAGAGAGGAGAGACAAAAAAATACATTAAAAAAGGGGAAACAGAATGTTTGTGTTTGCTATCATTGTTTTCTCTGTCTTTGTTTCTCTCTTACTTGCGCTGTTCTTCTCCTTGATCTGGAGGTGATATGGCCAGACACTCGTCCATATGACCATGGAACAAGCGTAGAACATGGCCTCCTGTTAAAAAACCTATAGAGGAAATTAAAACAGTCAATGACTAAACTATAAACTGGCTAAAAATATTGATTGCTTGTAACCAGAAATGTCTTTGTTTACCACTAGAAGTAGAATCAAAATGGATGCCATGAATCAATTTGATAACCAAACCAAGTCAAGTCAACTCAAGTAGGCTTTTTTCTCATTTCAACCATATACAATTCAGTACACAGGGAAATGAAACAACGTGCCTCCAAGACCAAGAATTTGACCATAAATTAAAAACGTAAATAAAAAAAAACTAAGACACCTAAGTAGCTGACTAGCCAAGAGAAAAGCAATTAGCACAATAAATTAACAAACCTATCTAAGGACTTTACATACAATAACATGCAAGTGCAAATGTGCAAACAAGAGCAACCATAGTCATGTAGTTTTTGCAAAGATCCCAAAAAGAAAATCCATCATGTTAAAGATGAAATGCCTTGACCAATGTGGCCCAACTGAAAATGTTTACTTATTGAAATTAAAAACCCTGTGGAAAAAAAAAGTTAAAAGTTACATGCATTGAGCCAAGTAAATTTCTGCTGTTTTTATAAGATCATACTGTACTTGCTAGTGAAAAATAAACTGAATAAGTTCTGGACACCATATCATAAAGCAATGCTGCCAGCATGAACTGGCTCTCAGGTCTTACATAATGAGAATGGATAATAATGAATAAACAACGCTCACCCTCAGCTAGCTCACAGCCTGAACACACAGGATTCATGTTCCACAGAGTTTGCATGAACGAGGCATCCACCATCAAGTCCCCACTGGCATAGGACAGATGCTGCAAGGACATAAATGATAAATCATAGGAACTCAAACTCAACAACCAACCGAGTTACTCCGAATCATAAATCTGCTGTAACAATAGTATTTTATATGCCCAGATGATGTATGTGTGTACCTAAGATGAAAAACTAGAAACAGAAAAAGATCCTACCAGGTATCTCTCAGATGACACGCTAACCAGGATCAAGTCATCTCCCACTCTGACCTTCTCACCTTCTGACCTCTGCTTGGATGCAGGATGGATGGTCCACCAACACGCTTCACCTATGGTACAGCCATGCTACATTTCATATACGAAGTCCCCACAAACCACGTGTCCATATAGTTTAGTAAAAGCAGGCAAACAAGTCAAAACTTCTTCTTTAGAAAGTATTGACTAGGAGTTAGTGGTATTAACTGACGTTTTTAAATATTGCGAGTAACTGGCATGCTCAAATAATGGATAATTGACTTTTATATTCCAAAATTCCATTATGTGTAAAGTATGTTTTGTAGACATTTTAATCGCATCTGTAACATAACATATATATCTTCATAAGTGTCCTTTCAGCTATTTTTTTTATTTGCTGACAATTGTGTATAAAAATAAGTTTGTCACAGTTTCACATTTAGACACAGTGTAATATATGGAAGTGGATTAATGCCACCATGTACAGTATATATGTATACAGTACATATATACAATATACAATGTTTCTGTGTGGGTACCTGTAGAGTCCTCTTGCAGACCCACATCGAAAGCCAGCTTGTCCGTGAGCGAACGTGATGTGGTCAGGCAACTGAGATACTACAATTCAAATAAATCAGATTATGTTTTAATAAATTATGATCATCATAGTGTGAGATTGTGTATGTGTACTATTTAGCAAAGTATGTTTTGTGGCTCACCATGCTAGAGTGGCTGTGTCTCAGCAAGATGGCATGGCCATACAGCAGGGTTCGATGGCCTCCTCCCTGAGAGGACTGGAAGAAGGGAAAAGAAACAGATTAAAGCAAATTAATAATTCATGTGACTGAGTGGTTATAAATGTGAATGTGTGTGTGTGTTTTTTGTGTGTGTGTGTGTGTGTGTGTGTGTGCGCGCACTGTATATGCCAAAAGAACCTCCTTTCAAAATGGATGTCACCTTCAGTCTTCATACATAAAAACAAAGATAAGTAGCAGGACAAACGATGAGAAGGGAATGTAAAACACACATAGAGGATCATGGGGAAAAAAGAAGGAAGAGAAGCCGCACCAAAGAGGAATGGGCATCTCTTGACCTCCTGTCAAACTTGAAGGAAGTGAGTTACAGTACCACAGGTAGACCACGCATGAGTACAAACAAACGTCAAAGGTCAAACAGTTGTCACAGTCCACACCAAACCGAGAGTTCACAAAAGCCTTCCATGAGGGCACAAGTCACAATATGTGGTCAGTTTACCTTAAGGTTTAGCAATGAGAAAACACAATGATGATGATGATTATTATTATTAGTGATTATCATCACCGACACTATCACTGTAAACATCGACACCTGTGTCAGTAGCATGGCTCGGGTGAGAGAGAGTATGCACACTGCAGGTCGTTGAGGTTAAGCACACCTTAATCCACCTGTGTGGGTCAGTGTGTTACGCTGCCATCTGTTGTTCTGTTGGCATTAGCAGCGAGGGAATTTTCTCTCAGCACCTCAGTGTCAGATTCAATCACCATTGTAGCACCCCTCCGTCCTGTTGGGACTTCCATGTGACATGCTATTCTCATTATCATGGGTTACTGCTTGGTTTCTTTCTAAAGGCGGGTAAAAATCTCGCTAATAGTACAGATGTGCTCTCTCTCTCTCTCTCTCTCTCTCTCTCTCTCTGTCTGCTTTTTTCTCTTGTAAGTTTAATACCCAGATATTATAAGGGGCATTCAAGTCAAATGGGGACTTTTGATCGTGGAGAACATAGATATAAGAGTAAAAACTCCATTCATGTCATTACACTAATGCACTTATTGAATTGTTTTACTAGTGCTTGAAATACACCAGGCCAAATTAGACTGCCTGTTTCAGGTCTGAAAACCTGGCCTCCCAGGAACTCCTTTAATGGCCCAAAAACATGGAAATGGCTTGGAGCGAGGTCAGGACTGTATGGAGGATGTGGCAATAACTCCCAGCTGAGTTCCTCTAATGTGCAAGTGGTGTTCATGAATGATTGTATGTACAGTTCCCACAGATAGATGAGTCTCTTCCACAAGTTATCCATCGATCTTTGAGGATCAGGTTTTCCACTTGCTGAATGTTCATAGGAACCACTGCAGTGGGATCTGACCCACCTTGACCTACTATGGATTTCAATAGAACATTCAAATGTTTTACTGCTGTGAAGAATCTTATCCTGGATTGAGTTAAATGCGTGTGATCGGGTGTGTGAGTGTGTGTATGTGTGTGTGCCCTGCGATGGATTGGCACCCTGTCCAGGGTGTACCCCGCCTAGTGCCCGAAGTCTCCTGGGATAGGCTCCAGGTCCCCCGCGACCCTGAACACAGGATTAAGCGGTATAGAAAATGAATGAATGAATGATTTAAATGCCCCTCATATGTTTAATGTATTGTTACAGTCGTTTTAACATGAGCAAAACAAACTGAGAATTAGCTAAAAACGATGATACTTTTGTAAATATTGAACAAAAAGATATCAGGTAAATTTGCACTCACTTGTGGAGACTCAAATCCCTCAAAGATATCAAAGGCTTCTGTTTCTTATATAAATAATGTGACTTTTATAGGTAATTTATGACAGGGGTGGACAAATTAGTAGAATTTATGCCAGGGCTATTTACTCATACTGTAGTTGCTCAGAAATAAGGTAAATCCAACAAGCAAAAGTAAAAAAAAAAAAAGACTATAAATATAGCATGAGATAGTCTTCTTTAATCGCTGCACCACACACACACCAGGAAAGATGTGATCCTGTTATTTTATTTTCCTAGCCAGTTTAATATTTTTTTTCCAAATCAAGAGCACACAGATATTTGATGAAAACGATGACAGAATATCGTAGCTCATAGCTGAAGAAGTGCTATTTTAAAACTTCAAAATAATAATAGTCATAGTATGAAATAATATTTTTCATACTGTGAAAATAGAATAATAGTCATAATAGTAATGAAATATGCTAGTCTTTATTAATGCACTTAAGTACCTGTAGCTTGCCATTATTGCATTGCATCCAATACAACTTTTTAATTCATCCATTTAAGATTATGGCAGAACAAAACCCCTTCCTAATAAAATTATGATTTGTCCACCTCTGTATGAGATAAAGATGCTCTAGTTACTTTACCCAAAATGTAAAACAGGAAGCCTATATCCATTTGTCATTAGTGAACAAAACATGAGGGTTAATCTGAGGAACTTCCTGTTCCTGGAAGTTGTGAGGAAATGATGGAACAGGTACAGTAGGTGATGTGGCAAAATAAAGGTGATGACGGCAAAATGAAGAAAAGCAATAAACGAACAGAAATGCCATGCTTCATATTTTTTACCTTAAGGATGATGGTAAGTGATATTAGTAGATGATATTATGAGTTGAAAAAAAAAGATGGAATGGTAGTTAGTGAAAGTTTGAAGGTGCTGCATGAAATGGCGAAGTGGCAGGCGCAAATCCAAAGAGGACCCTGTGTTTCTTTAGGAGATGGCAATGTTAACAAAATTATGTAAAGAAAATCAGGGTTTTCTTTGAATGTTCTTTTTAATTGCTTAAATAGCTTGTAAAAATACAGCCATGGAAAGGTTTATGTGTGTGATGAGCAGGATACTAAGTTTAAAAAGGAAGGGTTGTAGCCAAGGATTTGAGTCATTAAATCCCTCTCTCTCTCTCTCTCTCTCTCTCTGGGACTAAATCTTTTTGGAAACATCATTTGTAAACCAAATGAGATTCCGGCTGCACGATCAACGTAAGGGACAGATGTGATCGAAGCTGAGGAGGAAGAGAATTCTCTGGGGGAAGACAGTAACTGCAGCACCATTTCATTTCATCTAAACCAGACACACTGGGAAAGAAGGACAGGAAGGAGTGGAGGAGAGGTGCTTAGATCAGATCAGGGTAGACAGATAAACAAGAGACATGTGCAAGGACATACCCACTGGTCCAAATCGACTGCCTATGGGCAGCAGAGAAAGGAACAAGGTGTCGGGGAAGAGAGAAAAAGGCAGATGAAATTAAGTTACGCTTATAGAAGCTTTACAGATGGTTTCTCCAAAGGCAAACACATGAACGTAGCTTACTGTACATCACCTCCACATATCCTTATGCCACCTTTAAATCAACTCAAATCAAATTAACTAAGAAATTAAATAAATCAACAAACAAATAAATCATATCTGCTGATTAGATTATTAGTGAAGCATAGCTTGTAATAAGAGATTACACTAAGAGCTTTAGAACGTCCCTTTGAAAATGCCTTTAATAGCTTTGTATAGTTCAAGATCAATTCTTTGATTTAAATTTAGCCGCATGACTATGCCAGGCTTATCACATGAAGATTTTCATGCAAAGACAACAACTAGACAACAAGACTGCTTTGCCCATAGATATGCTAATACCAGTCACCTAGCACTTCAGCTAGACTCTCATTTCATCCGCTCTACCTTTTACACAATTGTCTGTTCATTAATCTCTTTGATGCTTACCTCCATCTCCATGGTATTGGCAAGCATCTCCTGAAGCGCCCGCACTGAAAGCGACTGCTCCAGGATAAAGGCGCAGATAGCCAAGTCAGGGGGCACATTCTGTACAGGGGACAAAAAAGGCTGTGAAAGCACAAAACTGCAAATTCAAACTATGATAATTTTGTTTAGGCTATGGAACATCCTGTGTTTGAATAATAATAATAATATTTTTATTAATATATTATTATTATTATTATTATTATTATTATTATTATTATTATTATTATTATTGTTATTATTATTATTATTATTATTATTATTATTGTTGTTGTTGTAATAATAATAATAATAATAATAATAATAATAATAATAATAATAATAATAATAATAATGGGCAATCACTGGTTGTGAAAAACCAATGCAGAATTCCCAAATTTGTATATGCAGTATATGCCTTTCACTAATTTGTGTATGCAGTATATTCTAATCAATAATACTGTAGCTCCAATCAATCCATCGATCCCCATAGTGTCCAAATCAAATGCAAATTAAGAATATCATACAAATTAACACTAGTCACCAAATTAGCTAGCGTTAATTTGTAGACTAAAGATAATATGCCTAGTTTGGGGTAACTAAGGGTAAGTAGGCATGCTCCAACCAGCAGCCAGGCTCTGTTTATTCTGCCTGTTTGCCCATTTATAGAATAACCGGGGTTTAGGTGGAGTCATCTCCTGCCAAGATGGTGATGACCAGCGCTCCAAAAATGTAGCTTAAAAACCGCTCTTTAGAAAATCTATGGGTGATGTCATGGAGGGTTTGTCCAGTTCTTATACAGACTATGGTTTTACTCAAACTCAGCATAACAGTCACATGTTACTAGTAAGCACTTCTTTGTCTGACGCAGGAGAACTTTAGACCATCCCTCTCACCCAGATACCAAGACAATCATGCTGCCCTGCACTCCAAACCATGGACAGCTGTGGCATTTTCAGGATTTGCCCTTGAAACCTCCATAATTGTTCAGGCAAAAGACTTTCTATTTCTGGATCTTATGTTACTCAATTTTCTTCCACCTGAAGATACCTGGGCATTGGATGTTGTTTCAAGAAAGCACAGTCGGTTCCCAAAGCCCTCACAAGACAGGCACAGCTTGATCTGCTCCTTCAGGACGGTCGCTGTACACTGGAGCACCACCGTGTCATCCTAAGATCACACAACATCATTGAGAAAATTAATGACATACTTTAGTAAAAAATCAATAGCATAAGAAAACTAAAGCCAGACATCATTATTGACACTAGTGCATGACAATGGATTTGTGGTTAGTTCATTCTCCTAAAGTGGGACATTAATAGGAATTGAGCTCCTCCAAAACACACACACACACACACACACACACACGCACGCACGCACGCACACACACACACACAGGCCTATCTAGCGGCATGGCTGGTTGTAAATACACCAATAAACACTCTGGGCTCCACCTGACACAGTGCATTCTCAGCTGTTCTCCTGTCACTCATTATATAAGCATCCTATACTGTATCCCTTTCTCTAGACATCTAGTTTTTTCTTTTCACTCATAATACAGTAAGTGTCTGTCTTTTTCTTTATGTGCAGAACGGGGGGGCTGTTCAAGTCAAACAAGAACTTTTGATAGTGCAGTATGACAGAACACAACTAATAGAGGGAAAAACCTATATATATATAGTCAGACATCGGGATTGTATGGCTCATTTACAAGACAAAAAATAAATGCACAGTATATTACAAGCTTTAACACTATTTATTTTTGCTACTTTCCAACAAACATTTTCCATCTTGACTGACATCACAAAAATTAATATCTTTAACTATCTTTAATAAGCCAAATCTAATTTTTATTCACTATTTTAATCTAAATCTACATTTCTCTCTGTTAAAAAAAAATGTAATGACATCATAGTAACACAATACTGATACCAAAACGTCTGTGGGTCCATTAACCCCAACTTCCCCACCCCACACAGCATGTCCAATCTTCTAATGCATTTTTCATTGGAGTTAGTCCAACATTTATCTTCTGACAGCCCAAATCTGTCCTGAACTATTCCACACAAAAGAAATGGGGACAGGGTGCCCTTTATTCTTTTCTACACCCTTCTCTACCACCTCCCTAAACACACACATACGTACGCACATAGGCACACAATCACACACACACACACACAAAATGTACTGTTTCTAAAGCATTCCAATTAGATGTACCAGAGACTTCTAATTACCCAAGGGGACTTTTATAGTCTGCAAGTATTTGCGGCTAGCTTTGGTGCTATATATATTATAGCTGATAAATGATTCAGACACTTGAACCATTTGGATTTCAGAAAACAACTCTGTAGTCAATTAAATGAAAAGCTGCATATAGCACTCAAGGCTGAATGTCAACATTGATGTCCTAGTAATAGTGAATATTACAGATGAAAAACGTAATGCAGTTTTTGTGCCATTTTGTGTGTTTGTGAAGCAGGTGTGTGTGTGTGTGTGTGTGTGTGTGTGTGTGTGTGTGTGTGTGTGTGTGTGTGTGTGTGTGTGTGTGTGTGTGTGTGTAGGAGGCAGAGAAATAGAGAGAGAGAGACAGAGAGAGAGAGAGAGAGAGAGACCTGGCCCTGATATGGAGATGAAGCAGTGCTCTAAATTTCTAAAACGAGCCAGCTGCTTTGGTGACTCACGCTCCTCATTGGCTTGAACCTATCAGATAGCACTTGAGAAGTGTTACTTTACACTTGAGAAGTAGTACTTCACTTTAGAAGTTTTATTAATGGATACGTTTTACTTTTACTCCACTACATCTTACAACAAATACATCTACTTTCTACTTAAACACGTTTGTGCATGACATTTTATTAAATGGCAACAGGATTGTGGATCACCTGAAGCAGTTAAACCACCTGCTGACTATGATGTGTATGTAATTGTGTGATTTGCCTTCCCTCTGTAAAATGTTCAATCATGTAGTAGGTGTTTGAAATCAAGTATAAAGATGAAAACAGTGTTTTCACAGTTTGGAAGCACCTCCGCCACGACCACGACCACCAACACGACCACTGGCCAGCGTACACATTTTTTACTCTCTGTTCTTGTGCACGCTTTTGTTTTTACACTCTCCCAATACAACAGGTAGAATATTAAACATTGTAAAATGCAACTTTCTTACGTTCCTTCCTACCTTCCTATGACTGTTTAAGTTATAGGGGATGAGATTGCCATGTGCTATGTGTATATGAAGATTTGGGAGAAGACAGACAATCTATTTCCATTCTCAGGTACGATTGGCCTTGGAGTGTCTTGTTCGATCTGTGCTGTGTCTTTCCCGAAACCAATCCCAGGGCCCTAATGTAAAAATGCCCAGAGGGACTTGTACTATGACTTAAATGCTACTGTGATCTAATACAAGCTCAGTAATTTTGATAATTGTTAATATAATATAATTCTAATATTCTAATAGGACAGTGCACATACGTAGGATGGTTTAGAGACAAAATTAGGGAGGTTACTTTAATATAATTTGGGCATGTGCAGAGGAAGGATAAGGGATATATCGTGAGGAGAATGTTAAGGATGGAGCTGCCAGGCAGAAGGAAAAGAAAAGAGGAGGTCTATGGATGTGGTTAGGGAAAACCTGCAGGAGGTTGGAGTGACAAAGGAAGATGTGGTACAAAGTTACAGTAAATGGAGAGAAATGATCCACTGTGGAGACCCCCTAACGAAAACAGCCAAGTAAATCACAAGTGTGTGTCCCCTGCAATGGATTGGCACCCCGTCCAGGATATACCCCACCTTATGCCTTAAGTTTCCAGGGATAGGCTCCAGGCACCCCGTAACCCTGTATGCAGGATAAAGCGGTATAGACGGCCATACCGTAAGTACATGCTAGTGCCATGGCTACAAAAGAGCATATCAGCAACGTCATTACTGAGACATCCTTGTTCAAAACTGTAGTCCTGAGCACCCAAACACACAGGCTTAACCCATGACCATAGAACTAAACCTAGATCCATCAGGAGATCTGGGGGGATCTATGGTGCTTTACATTATGCTTCAAATATAACCAGTAGCAATGCAAAGATACTGTATTTGTACAGTATGGGTAGGTGCCAAAGACAGCCTTGAAAATATTATTCAGCTTATTTATTCAGTTTATCTTATTTAAAGATTAATCAGGTAAGGCAGGTATAAGATTACAGCTATGCCATACTTAGGACTGGATACATATAACTTGACACTGAGACGCTGAGGCAAAACAAGTACAGACAAAAGATTGTCAAAAGATAAAACCACATAAACTTTAAGTTTATTTATATGTATATTTATAATTGATGATAATTAAGCTTTGATACCCAAGTCTCCTGGGATAAGCTCCAAGATTTCTGTTACTGAACAAGTATGGAAGGAGTCTCCACAGCCAACACTTTGCAACAGGCATTGAGGTTTCCATAATGATAAAGTGTTGGGATTTAGGCCTTGTTAGACATACCCAATTTGATCTGGTACTGATATGAATTTTCTGAAGACTATCCTAGGAGATTTGGGGCACTTGGCAGGGTACACCCTGGATAGGGTGCTAGGCCATCACAAGGCACATGCATGCACACACTCCCACTCACACAAAAGGCTATTTAAAATCGCAAATTAGACTAATTTTCATGTTTTTGCAGTGTAGGTGGAAACCACCAAGCACAGGGAGAACATGCAAAATCCACATGCAAAAAAGACGCTTTGTCATGGATCATTGTAAGAGATTCTAAAATATGCTGAATTAATTTACCTCTAATGTGAAGTGGCTCTCAGTACTAGAGTGATTGTAAAAACATCTCAAACATAGAGATAATCTGCTAAAATGGCAATCTTTATCTCTTCACAGTAAACTACTAAATAAAATCTAATCATTACTACACTGCATATCGTAATGTTCATACATTTCGCAGTAACCAAAACAGGTGTATACAGGTCATTATTGACAATTCATAACAAGAGTTGAAAATTCATAGCAAATTCTTAGGTGTTTTACAGTACTGTAGGTATGTCGTACAATCGTATACTGTATGTTTGTTGACAGTTTGGGAAGGTTTAGCATGAGTCTAATTTAATTGTAGGTGATCACACCATAATTATAATTACATTGTACCATTTTGTGTAGAGATGTTCCGATACCATTTTTCCCCTCCCGATACCGATTCCGATACTTGGGCTCAGGGTATCGGCCGATACCGAGTACTGATCCGATACCTGGGTGTGTATCTGTACAGTGTACTGTATATATATATATATATATATATATATATATATATATATATATATATATATATATATATACAGTGGTGTGAAAAACTATTTGCCCCCTTCCTGATTTCTTATTCTTTTGCATGTTTGTCACACTTAAATGTTTCTGCTCATCAAAAACCGTTAACTGTTAGTCAAAGATAACATAATTGAACACAAAATGCAGTTTTTAAATGAAGGTTTACGTTATTAAGGGAGAAAAAAAACTCCTAATCTACATGGCCCTGTGTGAAAAAGTGATTGCCCCCCTTGTTAAAAAATAACTTAACTGTGGTTTATCACACCCGAGTTCAATTTCTGTAGTCACCCCCAGGCCTGATTACTGCCACACCTGTTTCAATCAAGAAATCACTTAAATAGGAGCTACCTGACACAGAGAAGTAGACCAAAAGCACCTCAAAAGCTAGACATCATGCCAAGATCCAAAGAAATTCAGGAACAAATGAGAACAAAAGTAATTGAGATCCATCAGTCTGGTAAAGGTTATAAAGTAATTTCTAAAGCTTTGGGACTCCAGCGAACCACAGTGAGAGCCATTATCCACAAATGGCAAAAACATGGAACAGTGGTGAACCTTCCCAGGAGTGGCCGGCCGACCAAAATTACCCCAAGAGCGCAGAGACAACTCATCCGAGAGGCCACAAAAGACCCCAGGACAACATCTAAAGAACTGCAGGCCTCACTTGCCTCAATTAAGGTCAGTGTTCACGACTCCACCATAAGAAAGAGACTGGGCAAAAACGGCCTGCATGGCAGATTTCCAAGGCGCAAACCACTTTTAAGCAAAAACAACATTAAGGCTCGTCTCAGTTTTGCTAAAAAAACATCTCAATGATTGCCAAGACTTTTGGGAAAATACCTTGTGGACCGACGAGACAAAAGTTGAACATTTTGGAAGGTGCATGTCCCGTTACATCTGGCATAAAAGTAACACAGCATTTCAGAAAAAGAACATCATACCAACAGTAAAATATGGTGGTGGTAGTGTGATGGTCTGGGGTTGTTTTGCTGCGTCAGGACCTGGAAGGCTTGCTGTGATAGATGGAACCATGAATTCTTCTGTCTACCAAAAAATTCTTAAGGAGAATGTCCGGCCATCTGTTCGTCAACTCAAGCTGAAGCGATCTTGGGTGCTGCAGCAGGACAATGACCCAAAACACACCAGCAAATCCACCTCTGAATGGCTGAAGAAAAACAAAATGAAGACTTTGGAGTGGCCTAGTCAAAGTCCTGACCTGAATCCTATTGAGATGTTGTGGCAGGACCTTAAAAAGGCGGTTCATGCTAGAAAACCCTCAAATAAAGCTGAATTACAACAATTCTGCAAAGATGAGTGGGCCAAAATTCCTCCAGAGCGCTGTAAAAGACTCGTTGCAAGTTATCGTAAACGCTTGATTGCAGTTATTGCTGCTAAGGGTGGCCCAACCAGTTATTAGGTTCAGGGGGCAATTACTTTTTCACACATGGCCATGTAGGTTTGGATTTTTTTTCTCCCTAAATAATAAAACCCCTCATTTAAAAACTGCATTTTGTGTTTACTTGTGTTATCTTTGACTAATAGGTAAATGTGTTTGATGATCAGAAACATTTTGTGTGACAAACATGCAAAAGAACAAGAAATTAGGAGGGGGGCAAATAGTTTTTCACACCACTGTGTATATATATATATATATATATATATATATATATATATATATATATATATATATATACACACACACACACATATATATATATATATATATATATATATATATATATATATATACACACACACACACATATATATATATATAAATATAAAATACTACTAGCCCTGTGTAACGGGTTCGACCCAAAGTGCACGGGCGACACCATGAAACACGGACACAAGGCGAGGTCTTACAGGAAAAAGGGTAATTTATTTAGAAAAATGGGGAAGGAAAGGGTTAAAGGCTCTCTGCGGCCTTTTCCACTTCGTCGGCAGGGATGCGAAGGCGGGCTCTACGTGGAAGTGAAGGTGCCGCGGGAGCTCGTGCAGTTCGTTCACGCGCTCCTCTTGTGGAGATCAAAGGCGCCCCCCTTTTTAAAGTCTCTGGGGCGCATCACATCGCCCTGCTCTTGTGCCACTGGCTCTCATAAAATCCACCGCGTCGCAAAGTCCAGCTTCCCAACAGTCAGACCCCGAGCTACACTCCCCGCTGTGTTTTATAGCGCCGGGATCATTAGCGGCGATAGCTCATGGGCCGTTGCCTGATTCTGCAGCTCTGCTACTTCACATACCTAAAGAGGGGGGAGGCCGCCTAACTAGTGAGCGAGGAGCGATATCAATTTGGGTGCACGCCCATCACAGGCGCACGCCGTGACACTCTGTAAGTAAGCTAGGCTAGCAAAGCTAGCGGACATAAATAGGTTATGTTTAGGAAAATGGTATCGGATCAGTACGTGGACTCAAATACTCGCCGATTCCGATGCCAGATATTTTTTTGTGGTATCGGTAGCAGAGTCGGAATAACCCTAATTTTGTGGCTAAAGCATAGCCAGTGCACAGGGGCTTTTGGCATTAACCTTGCACCTTCTGTTTTTTCTACTATAATGTGAGAATTTCCTCCATTTCCTCCATTCCTAAACCATTTGTGACAGCATGTTGAGCTATCTTGAATTGAAATTATGTTGACAGTCCTTGCTTAATATTGACTCTGATATCACATGGTGAAATTACTTACTTATAAATTACTGAAATTTAGCCAATGAAATGTATCATGTACAGTATTTATGATTGTGGTGTATATTGTAAGCATCTATAATTCTGGTACAAACTTTGCTTAGCCATCACAACTTACTGTATAGTACTGGGCAAAATGTCTTGAGCGAGCCTTTATTCAAATTAACTGAACAATATAGATGAATGATGTAGGCTACATTAAAGAAATGAGAACAAAGGGTTTACTGTGACAGGCTAAGTTAAATGTTTTTTTTTTTTGTTTTTTTTTTAAGCTTGAATGATTATATCCTGTATGCCTCTGAAACTGCCCAGGTACAGGCACATGTCAAAATTATAGCCATATATAATATTACATATATTCCTTCACATAATAAAAACAAGAAAGTCGCACTGGAAGTATATATAAAGATATGAGAAAAATATAAATAAATGAGAGGGATCCAACATTTTTGGCCATGTTCAAAAGTGAGGTACTGTATGTTAAAATTACAATTTCTACAGCAAACAAAAAAAAATTTAGTTCCTGGTGGATTTTTTAATTTATGTTCATGTCATAGCTCAGTGTTAAATCTCTGTACAGGCATTCCTAAAACATTAAATGCAACTAATGATCACAAAATATTGTGTAAATCTCTTAAATTATATATAATTTAATCGATGGGAAATCTGCAATACAAGATGAACAAAACACTTTCAGACATGCTCTTGTGGGAAACTAATAAACTTTTAAATTGTAAACATTCATTATTTATAAATGTTATAAAGCTATGATATATTGTTTTTTTTTAGTCTAAAGGCCATTATATTAATGTTTTATTTAAGAACAGCCACACTTGTCATTTCTATGGACTCATTTGCTCTCCCTCACTATTTATGTGAGAGACTTTAGGAGGTTAAGAGCCCATGCAGTTTGAATATTCAGCCCACAGTGATTCACCTTAAACTCTGTAGTGTGACTCAACGGGAGCCAGCCAAGGTACTGTGATCTCAGTGGGCGTATGTGCCCACCGTGCTACTGTCTAAAGGGACATCCAAAGATCAGCAACAGGTGGGTGGCATCAAAGAGACCTAACAAAAGCCAGCTACAGACTTGTGTCTCAAAAAGATTTTTTTTAGCACCAACCTTTAAAATCACTACAAAATATGAATCCCTATGTGAACAACCACAAGTAAGACAAACGAAAGGCAAAAGACTTAGTTAGGAGTTATATGCATAATATAAGTGATAAGAACTTTCTTTACCAATGTTTTTGTCAGATTACTAGATGCTTACCTGACAGAATATTTGACTTATAGTCTGCCCCATGAGACAGTTATAGGATTTCACTTTGGCCAAAAAGCTGATTTAGGTTTTCTCACGCCAAATGTCCAGTTTACCACGACTGTATTGATTAAAACCCTGGCGAGATTGATGCAAAGATAGATGAGGTGGGTGGATTAGCAGAGGACATTACACAAAGAGTTAAGAAAAGATGGAGCAGAGAAAACTGATCCAGGATCAAGAATGGTTTTGATGAGATGACCTTTTTAAAATTCTTTTTTTTTTATCCCTTGGACCTTCCCACGCTGATAAACTACACTGCCCTTCAAGCAGTTGGTGTGGTATTGCCCTCTATAGCACAGGAAAATTCCAAATGCTTACACCTACATTGCCAACTGTGACCAATTAGAAATGCCAAACTACACATTTTTTACTCTTACATGACTCCAACCCAACAATGCTATTAGCAGATCTCAGGAAATTAACCATTGTATTTTGTTTGAGTGAAAAGGTTTATGGCTCATTGCTATACTAACTACAATTACAATAAATTATAACTGTAAAATTTGAGTAATATGATGGTTTACAGATATACAATAGCATTGACTATATCCAAGATTTCAGTAAGCAACTGAGTATGTTTGTATCTAAACTGTGTGATTTTACATTTCGCAAATTACAGCAGAAGCAGGAACAAACTAGACACTTCTATGAGACTCTACACACCATACTTACACACAGTTGGAATTTGTGTGAGTAAGAGAGAAAAAACAAAGCTCACAGAAATATCTGGCTTAGATTGTATGTGCTGAGCAAAGTGGAACCGAGAAAATTGACTCTGATCTTATGGCTTGAACTCTCTATCCCAATCTGTCAGGAAAGAACTTTTTGTTTCACTTCATCTCGTGATGAAAAATTAATCATGCTACTATCACATTTCCAGACGCCAGTATCACAATTGTTTGCCAGTTTTCTCAGTTTTAAGTCATTTTTTTTTTCAGATCTCCATCACCTCCTCCTTCTCATTGGTCCTCTGTTCTCTCTCTTTCACTGTCTCTCTTTTTCACTCCTCAACTCTATTTCGGTGACTGCACCTGTCACTCTCGCATTCCTCTGCACTGCTGACTAGCAGATAGTTTGGAGGCATGCTCACACCAGCTCAAACGTCTAATCATGAGAAGTACACTACTGACTATACACAAAACTGAGCACGAGTCCAGATACATACAACACCTACTGTACTGTATACATATATACAATAAAAAGCAGTGTGTAATGTAATAACCTTCTATATAAATATCTATTGAATGCTCTAAATATCTTGCTCTAAAATTTAAGTTTAAAGAGTTAACAACCTCAACCTCAGTTACATTGCCTTGAGGATTTTCAAACAGCTTTATATGCTTCTATTTTCCAAAATATACAGGTATACATAAAAATGTAGCCTAATTTTAAACCACTGTGACCCCGACCAGGCAATGACTATGGATAAATGAACAAACATTAGAAGTGGATTTTTGTTTTGTTTTTTGGATCTTGGACTTAGAATATTCATAAAATTAATATTCATATCAATATTTGCTTCTGTTTGTTTTAATATTTGTTTTCTATTCATTCTACATATTGTATTCATATTTGGTTACATCATGAATACTCAGCCTATTTATTATTGTATTGTGCAATATGTTTAGTAGGCATATTGATAATAAATGTAGTTATGGTACTATCAGACAGTAATCAACTAATAAACATTTTCAACTTTCCTAATATTATCCTTCCCAAAGAAGTATTTAGCTTTGATAATGAAATGTGTCTAATAAATAAATAAACACATGAATGAATGAATGAATTAATTAATTAATTAATTAATTAATTAATTAATTAATTAATTAATTAATTAATTAATAATCTTTCAGAAATACTTCTTATGTTTTTCACTCAAATTTACTTACTTATTTTATTTAGACATTAAGGCCTAATGGTATAGCATCGGTTTATTTAACCTGACATAGTTATGATTATCAATATGGATTTAAGATCCATGAATGATGCGTAGTTGATCATTGTTGATCATCTTAGTTGATAAATTTTTCCCCTTTAGAATAAAAATAAATGTTTCACTCCATGTATCTACGATTATTTATTTGTGAAGCCATATGGCCATTCCAGCTTCTGATTTGATCTACATGCACAGATGTGGTGGTGAGAATATACTGTAACCTAATACCCATCACTGTAATCGATCTGCTGCTACACACACTTTGTGTTCATCATGCTATTTTGTATTATGGCAGCTATATACACACACACACACACACACACATATATATATATATATATATATATATATATATATATATATATATATATATATATATATATGATGCGTTGCATTCCTAATATATATATATATATATATATATATATATATATATATATATATATATATATATACAGTGGTGTGAAAAACTATTTGCCCCCTTCCTGATTTCTTATTCTTTTGCATGTTTGTCACACTTAAATGTTTCTGCTCATCAAAAACCGTTAACTATTAGTCAAAGATAACATAATTGAACACAAAATGCAGTTTTTAAATGATGGTTTACGTTATTAAGGGAGAAAAAACTCCAAATCTACATGGCCCTGTGTGAAAAAGTGATTGCCCCCCTTGTTAAAAAATAACTTAACTGTGGTTTATCACACCTGAGTTCAATTTCTGTAGTCACCCCCAGGCCTGATTACTGCCACACCTGTTTCAATCAAGAAATCACTTAAATAGGAGCTACCTGACACAGAGAAGTAGACCAAAAGCACCTCAAAAGCTAGACATCATGCCAAGATCCAAAGAAATTCAGGAACAAAAGTAATTGAGATCTATCAGTCTGGTAAAGGTTATAAAGCCATTTCTAAAGCTTTGGGACTCCAGCGAACCACAGTGAGAGCCATTATCCACAAATGGCAAAAACATGGAACAGTGGTGAACCTTCCCAGGAGTGGCCGGCCGACCAAAATTACCCCAAGAGCGCAGAGGCAACTCATCCGAGAGGCCACAAAAGACCCCAGGACAACATCTAAAGAACTGCAGGCCTCACTTGCCTCAATTAAGGTCAGTGTTCATGACTCCACCATAAGAAAGAGACTGGGCAAAAACGGCCTGCATGGCAGATTTCCAAGGCGCAAACCACTTTTAAGCAAAAAGAACATTAAGGCTCGTCTCAATTTTGCTAAAAAACATCTCAATGATTGCCAAGACTTTTGGGAAAATACCTTGTGGACCGACGAGACAAAAGTTGAACTTTTTGGAAGGTGCGTGTCCCGTTACATCTGGCGTAAAAGTAACACAGCATTTCAGAAAAAGAACATCATACCAACAGTAAAATATGGTGGTGGTAGTGTGATGGTCTGGAGTTGTTTTGCTGCTTCAGGACCTGGAAGGCTTGCTGTGATAGATGGAACCATGAATTCTACTGTCTACCAAAAAATCCTGAAGGAGAATGTCCGGCCATCTGTTCGTCAACTCAAGCTGAAGCGATCTTGGGTGCTGCAGCAGGACAATGACCCAAAACACACCAGCAAATCCACCTCTGAATGGCTGAAGAAAAACAAAATGAAGACTTTGTAGTGGCCTAGTCAAAGTCCTGACCTGAATCCTATTGAGATGTTGTGGCATGACCTTAAAAAGGCGGTTCATGCTAGAAAACCCTCAAATAAAGCTGAATTACAACAATTCTGCAAAGATGAGTGGGCCAAAATTCCTCCAGAGCGCTGTAAAAGACTCGTTGCAAGTTATCGCAAACGCTTGATTGCAGTTATTGCTGCTAAGGGTGGCCCAACCAGTTATTAGGTTCAGGGGGCAATTACTTTTTCACACAGGGCCATGTCGGTTTGGATTTTTTTTCTCCCTAAATAATAAAACCCCTCATTTAAAAACTGCATTTTGTGTTTACTTGTGTTATCTTTGACTAATAGTTAAATGTGTTTGATGATCAGAAACATTTTGTGTGACAAACATGCAAAAGAATAAGAAATCAGGAGGGGGGCAAATAGTTTTTCACACCACTGTATATATTTATATTAAGGATGCAACGGTATCAAAACTTCGGTATTCATACCTCGGTATGAATGGCACGGTACGGTATTGATTGAATCATTTACAGGAAAAACTAAACTAATGAAGAGACTCGAAAAAAGTGCCAGAAGTGTATATTAAACAGTATACATGAACACTGAACATATCAATGGCATACAAATTAGCCTTCTATCTGTAAACTTTGAAACAGAAACTCCAATTTTTCAATTTCAATACCAAAAAATTATTAAAGCATATAAAAAAATAAAAGTTTCAATTTAGTATTCTTGAAAACTCAGAAAAAAAAAATATCAGCCTACTTATTGCAGCTGGCCCATGTGCTGAATGAGTATTTGAGACACTCACCTCATTCACTCACTTATTCAGACAGAGACAGGATTTTTTTTCCTTTCCCGTTTCCTTTCCCTTTCCTTTGCTCAGGCAAATGGAGCGAACGGGAAGTAGCGGGAACTACAATTCCAATCAGCCCAGGGGGGACCATCATCCTATGCGTTCTGTTGTCGCTACAGATCCAGTAATGTGGAAATGGCGGGTGCTGCTATTAGCAGCGAAGGAAAAGAGATGGAAAGAGTAATTAATCATTATGGAGTAAGCGGGTTTTAAATCGGATGTGCGCATTACTGGATCTGTGGCGACAACAGACCGCAAAGGATGATGACCGCGCCTGGGCTGATGGGAATGGTAGTTCCCGCTACCTCCCTTTCGCTCCATTCGCCTGAGCAAACTTTTCTCAGAAGACCTATAATTTTACCGACATGGGACCACAGTATTATCGATTATATATATATACAGTAATTATATATTAGATAATTATATATATATACAGTATATATGAAAACACACACACACACACACATACACAAACAAAAAAGTTTCTACATTCAAAAATACTATGGAATCAGTATGCATATTTGGTGTGTCATCCCATCTCAGGTACAATTTGTGCAAGTTTGAGTTGGTACACGTTTTAGGAAATTTGTCGCCATTGCTTAGTTTTTCTTTTTTATTTAAATATACAGGTCCTTCTAAAAAAATTAGCATATTGTGATAAAATTCATTATTTTCTGTAATGTACTGATAAACATTAGACTTTCATATATTTTAGATTCATTACACACAAACTGAAGTAGTTCAAGCCTTTTATTGTTTTAATATTGATGATTGTGGCATACAGCTCATGAAATCCCAAAATCCCTATCTCAAAAAATTAGCATTGTGTAATTAATCTAAAATATATGAAAGTCTAATGTTTATCAGTACATTTCAGAAAATTATGAACTTTATCACAATATGCAAATTTTTTGAGAAGGACCTGTATATTTGTTTAGAAAAAGTGGTCTTTTACATACATCTGTTGCTTTCTTTTCTGTGTGTGTGTGTGTGTGTGTAAGAAGTCTCCATAGTAAGAAGTCTCCATTACTATGGTAAGCAGCCATAGTAATAATACTGGTAGTAAGAGTAATAATAGCAGTAAGAGTAGTATTAGTACTAATAGTTGGTGACTATTATGACTATATGTGAAATGATGGAATTTTAATTCTTACACAACAGTCATTTATATAAAATTTAGGTTTTGCTAATGCTAAAAAAATATATTTAATAATTAATATTTGTGAGTGAAATTATTTTAATCAAATGCAAATCAGATGACTTTATTTTTTGGCACTCGCATAAAAAAAAACAGATGACTAATATATAGTGAGTATTAAAATTGTTTAGGAACGTTGCTTACATTGAAAATTATTACTTAAAAACAGCTGTAGCAGACTGTTACATCATACGCATACAAGACTTAATTACGCACTGACACTAGGTTAAAGGCTGGCATTTTAAAAGCATCTAAAGTAACAGCTGAGAGCACCTGTTTATTGTTTTAGAGCAGATCATGACAGACCGGATGAACACCAACGAAACAGGTGCTTGTACAGTATACAGTAACCCCCCCCCCCCCCACACACACACACACACACACAAACACACACACACACTTCTCTCTGTCACACTATACCCTGATCATGTGTATGTTCAGCAAAACCAGAATGTACCACCCAGTTAGAAGAGCTGGATATTAATGAATTAATAAAAAAACTGCCAACCAAACAATACAGATAAGCTGAAAACTGTCATCAATGCAACCGTCCTCCAATGATGTCTCAGCAGTACCACAGGTTGATTGCCATGTCATGCTGCCCTGATGCAGTAATGCATACTAAAAGAGCCTCAACCAAGTATTGTATGCACTGCTGAGCAAGCTTTTTAGAATTATTATAGATTATACAATGATTAATTATATATGACTGAGCACATTCATTGGATGAGAGACATCCAAATGAGCATGAAAGTGTTTTAACATGTCATACTAACATATCAATAACATATCTACTGTAACTATCATTCACCAGCATGGGTGAAAGTAGGGTGGTATGGTCTGCAATACTGGAAAGAGGGGAATGCAGCTGCCTGCCAAAACCCACATTCACAACAATTAATTAATAAATTAACTAATAAATTAACTAATAAATAAATAGTCCCAAGTCTGGATAAATGCAGAGGGTTGTGTCAGGAAGGGCATCCGACGTAAAACATTTGCCAAATCAATGATGCGAATCAGAAATATTATTTCCAAGAATAAGAAGAATAAATAAATAAATAAATAAATAAATAAACTGTGCCTATCGGTGAGGGCAATGGAATCATGCATTTTGGATGAATGTCATGCGATACTGTAATATGAATGGTAATGGTATTTAAAATGGAAATAATATATACACATACAGGTGCATCTCTGCATCTCAATAAATTCAAATATCATCACAAAGTTGATTTATTTCAGTATTGCATTGCATTAATGGATGGAAAATCTGTGGTAGAAAAAGATGCACAAGGAACAGCGATAACCGCAACCTTGAGAGGATTGTGAAAGAAACCCCATTCAAGAAAAAGGAGTGGACTGCTGCAGCTGTCAGTGTCAGTCAGTGCTTCAAGAGCCGTATCCAGTAAAGGGGTACAACTGTCGCAGTCTCTGTGTCAAGCAACTCTTGAACGAGAGATAATGTCAGAGGCGTCTTACCTGGGCTAAAGACAAAAAGTGTGTTTTATCAGGTCCATGGTCAGTGTAGCCGACTACCAGAAAGTTTTAGAACATGTCATGCTTCCTTCTGCTGACCGTCTTTATGGAGATGCTTCTTTAACTTTCCATTTGGCACCTGCCGACACTGCCAAACATTAATTTCATCTCTAGAGTGATTTTGGGGTACTTCACTTTTATGAACATCATTTAATGACCAAGCATTTGGAGAAAAAATCCTCCTAACTATTCATCTCCTCCTTTATTTATCATCATTTTTTTCGACCAAGCTTCAGTTAAATTTTTTTCCTCATGGTGTGAATGTGAACCCTTGAAAATACTGAGTTAAAATAAACATAAAAGGATGTATTAGGTTAGCATGCCTTTGCAAGAACAAAGAGCCCCACTTCAACACCCTTAGGTTACTAAAACTTTTTATTTCTCTCAGAGCATCATTCGGTTTCTCTCCTTTTTGTGTATTGACATAATTCAATAGCTTAGGTAGACTTTCATAATTCACACCCACTCAATCACCCACACACACATAGAATCCTCCCGAAAGATTCAAGCAATGAAGAAGTAGGACACAAGCTTTCTTGCTCTCCTCCCCCTGAGTGTCAGGCGCTTATAGTAGCAAAACTATAAAAAGAAGCGTCTGTAATAACTTGGAGTCCGGACACCCCCTGAAAGCTCTCCAACATTTTTGTTAGAGGTGATCATAACGACAACGTATAAGATATGGAAATCAGAAACGGTAAACTACTGTAGTTATGCAAATAATAATAATGTTAAATTGATTATTAAAAAAAAAAAGGAATTTGAACTTGGCTTTAGCATTTTTAGAAAGGGGTAATCTATATTCCTTTAAAGAACAAACATGATAAATTAGAGCGATATCATTTACAAAATTCCAATAACAATACTTAAAAAAAAAGTGCTACTCCTGTACTGCATGTAATTTCATGCTGAGCGGTAAGCAGTTGTCATGGTACATTAAACCCATGTTTTCATAATTAGCAATGCACCAGGTTTGTAATTTCTCTTTCAATGCTAACTCCAACCTAATTTACATCATAGACCTAAAAAGCTCCATTCACACACATCTGCTTGCCCTAAATTACATATACTACAGTACATGTATGTATCATGGGTATGTATTTTGCTCTCATGAAGTCATAGAGCTGCCCAAACTGTAATACAAGCATGAATATATTCATTACACTGACAATGCATAAATGTGGGCGTAAACATCACACAGTAGAGAAACTATAACTGCAAGGACGCACACATGGGCACCATTGAGGCTTTGTCTGTGCTCATCTCTAGAGTATAATGAACTACACAAACAAAGGCCTACTTATTGTTCAACAGAAAAAATATATAATTTCTGGTTCTGTACTTCTGAATGGCATTTGTGTTTTCAACATGCTTCAACTTTTAATTTCTTAAACAGCCATATAGAAGTACTGTACAAACCCCATAATCACTTTGAGGAAGCGTTCTTTTTTTGTTAGTTTTTCACTTAATGAGCTCTATTAATATTAGTATATTATTATATATGATGTAATAATATAACATATGTTATTATATATGATGTAACAATAATGTGAAAAAGATGCAACTGTTTAATGCATTATTAAAACCTGGAAAGACATAGCTAAACTGTCAAAGCAAAAAATTTAATCAGGAATGAGCTTGAGTGGTGAAATTAAATCATAACAAACGTCATCGATAGAAATCAGCTGTCGTACAAAAAAAAAACATTTTCATATTCACAATAAAACAGGAGCTCACATGCTTGGAACAAGGCAGCTACTGTATGTGGCCATAAGATTACCATACTGTGTGTTAGTGACACTAATCAGAATAACTGGTAAAGACTGGAACGATGGAAAAAAGTCATGTGTTCTGATGAGTCCAGGTTGACCCTATTTCAGGCACATCAGGGTAATGAAGCGATACCACCATCATGCATAGCGGCCACTGTACATGCCTCTGGAGGCAGTATTATGATCTGGGGTTGCTTCAGTTAGTCTAGGCTCTACAACATGATTGTACTGTATCTATTCAGTTTTTCTTCTCTGCTGGCCCAGGCATAATTCAGAACATAATTCAGAACAAAAAAGACAGAAAATGTGAAAGAGTGGTTCCCGGAGCATAAGAAATCATTTTCACACATGAAGTCCTGACCTTAGCCCCATCGAAAGTCTTTTTTTTTTTTTTTTTTTTTAAAGATTTTATGGAGTGCTGTAACATTGCCAGTCAAACCAATATTATTTTCATACTAATGGAAATGGAAGATTTTAATTTAAAAGTGACAATTTTAATTATTAATAAGATTTAAATTAGGTATAATTTTACATCTCAATTGTGTTGTAAATAAGTATTTCAATATTGGTGAAAAAAGAAAAGAAAAGAAAATATACAGTACCTTTTTTGTTTGTTAGTTTTTCACTTAATGAGTTATAATAATATTAGTATAGTATTATATATGATGTTTACATTACTTCTTTTGGAGCTCTAAAGTACTATTTGTCATCATCATCATCATCATCATCATCATTCACTTGTTGCTACTTTCTACTGTCTACTTCATGTTTGATACATGAAGGTTATAAAATATTAAATGAATACCAGGGCGTTTATTTGATCACTGCTCTGAAAGTTTCTCAAGGTTTATTACATGAATCAGAAAAATTAAATCTTGTCCGATGCATCTTACAGCAGTAACCCGATTTCAGCATATTTCAGTGTTAATGTCTTGTTATCGTTGTCCTCCTTTAGTGTACTGACTTCCAACTCTCACTCCTGACACATTAAGCAGAAGATCGTAGATCAGCTGTCCCCTCCCCACCTCCCCCACTTCTGAGTCCTCTGAATTGCTTGCTCCATCTTCTCCCCTCAGTCTATAAGTCTCCCCTTTCCTCTCCTCGGGTAAAAATAGATAACGATTCTAACAGATGTATCACCCTTTCCTCACAAGCTCTCAAATGGAAGATGTTTCTGGAAAGAATGCCTGATAGGTTCCATGAGGCTGTAAAAAGTAGGATACCACTACAGAAACGCAAGATCCAAGGGTCAACCTAAATATAGAATACTGTCAAAATTGTAAAATAATCAATATACACTTAAAGAATCTTAAGATGGGGACAAGAAAAGAGTTCCTTGCTAAACTGGGACAGTGTAGATGGGGAGGATGACATTTCTTAATATATGAGCCAATCAAGAAACAAGATGTCAAACCCACTACTCTACTAGAGGAGTGACAACTTTCACAATAAAACCACACACACTTGAGATCGGTATATATCTAATGTAAAAATAATAATGGCAATGCAAAGACTATTATACAAATAAGCCACTATTTACTAGCCAAACACATACACACACACACACACTCATCAGAAGAGGTAAGGCACACTTACCGTTCGCAGGAACTGGATCTCCTCGTCCCCTCCCTCTCCATCGGCCATCCTGCTCCCAATGTTAGCAGCAGCTCCTCAAAAGAAATCACAAAAATCCTTCCAGTGTTTTCTTTTTTTTAACTCTCTCTCTCTCTCTTCACAGAATCTACCTTTCTCTCCCCACTCTCTCACACACTCTCTCTCTTAGCTTTGTGTGTAGGTGTGTTGGAGGACACCATGTGTCCTGTGGCTCTCACGGTGGCGTGGGAGAGAGTGACAGCCAATTCACTAACTCCTCTAGTCTCTCTCGGCCTCTTTCTTTCTTTTCTCTCAAAGCCTGTCCATATTTGTATAACTGAGCCACCCCTTCTCTAAACCTGGTCCTCCCTCAGGGTCTGGTGGCCTATAAAAAGGCATGTGTGTGTGTGTGTGTGTGTGTGTGTGTGTGTGTGTGTGTGTGTGTGTGTGTGTCTTTGAAATGAAATGTGCATGCATATGTCTATGCATATGTGTATGTATGTGGGAGCTTTAAATAATTATAAGAGACATAAATTCAATTATATAACTGATGTGTACCAAAAACTCAACAGTGTTCTATGAAATATCAATAATACATAAGATTGCAGTGAAAATACTGAAGAAACAGAATGTTCTATGCTATGATTTTCTGTCTTAACAACATATGTCTATTATCCTTCTATTTGACTGATAGAATGTTTTATCTTGCAATATCTCACATTATACCATAATATTTTTTCTGAGAAGGGAGCAGTACAAAAAAAAAAACTATTTACTGTGCACCTCATGAATTCATAAAATATGTAATGAAGGAACCACTTTGGTAAAGTGTTCTTTTTTTGTTAGTTTTTAACTTAATAAGATATAATAATATTAGTATATTATTATATATGATGTAATATAGAATATAATTAAACAATAATTTGTGTTTCTTCACACCAAAGTTCCAATAAAACCACCACACCAAAGTTCAAATAAAAGTACAATGAAGAATTAATTACACCAATAAGCCATAACTTATAAATGATAAAACCATTAACATTACAACATCCAATTTTCTCCCCAATATTAGTCGTAGCCAATTCCTCCCCGTCGCTAGGGGGGGCTCCCACATTAAGGCTACCACTACCACTCAGTCGGGAGGGCGAAGACTATCCTGTGTTTCCTCCGAAACGCGTGACGTCAGCCGACCGCATCTTTTCGAACTGCTTGCTTACGCACCATTAGGGGCGGAGTAACACACTCAGAGGAAAGCGCTAGCCGCTCCTTCCGCGTGCGCTAGCTCACAGATGCCCCTGATTGGCTGTAGAGCCGTGATTACTGTCGGAGTGCAAGTACTGTACGTCTCATCCCTCCCCCCTGAGAGAGCTCGGTCAATCAGCTCTCTCCGTGCCTCTGGCTGTGAGAGGAAAACAGCATCACCCGGGGTTTGAACCAGCGATCTCCGGATTATAGGGCAAGCGCTTTACCACTGCGCCACTCGGAGGCCTGTCTATTGAATTTTAAGTGTGCTCGACTAAACTGAGATCTGGAGAGTTTGGACTCAGGATCACTTGAGTGATCCTGGTCAGATGGGTGTCCTGGTCAGATGAATAAAGTAAACCCTAGCCAGGGTTTACTTCATTCATTGGTTTGTGCTAATTTAGCTTTTCTTCAGGACAGTGTGGAAAAATTTTATTGGTCTATAATTGTAGTCAAGTGTAAGGTTCCAAATACTCAGAAGGTATCTGTTCAAGAGGCCTTGATCTGCTCGCTACAATAAAAAGGCGCCTGCACAACAAATTGAGGAAATGACAAACAGAGCAAGTTTAATATAACCAGTTACTCAGAGCTAACAAGTACAAGAAATAGAGGCAAGGTGCGACCTAAGAATGACCCGTACACACAGAGTGCAAGAAATACAGTAGATGACTGACGAGTGCAAGAAATAGATAAACTTTACTAAGAAAAATTAGACAAGTCAGGCAGTGATCCAGAATACAAAAATAAAGTACGTACGCATCTTGATAAGGAAGATTTTGAAAAATTGCGGTTCCAATGAAAGACCAAGTCTTCAATAAAACAGAAACAAACAAAACTCTTACCAAAAAAGGGAAAATTGAAGACAAGATCATTTAGGCCCACCCAGATATGAATAAATATGAGATGAAGAGGGGAAAACTACGTAATGGGGAAAGGCCACACTAATCGGACCTAAACACAAGAAACTTAGATCTAATGAATATTAAATATGTATTTGACTTAAGGAGGAGCAAACAATGATGTAACTGTTAAGTGAAGGTATACTGTATAAACCATGTAAAACTGGGGAAGAGGGGGAAGCTCACTGAATTTTCGTGGGGTGTCTGTTGTCTTCTGCCTGGCCAGTCCAGTGCTGTCCACTTACTTTTGGTTGCAATAAACTTTTTTGCTCTTTCAATACTCAAGTTGTTGTTGGGTTTGTGTTTAGAAAATTGGCATAGTTCACAACAAATTAGCCAACGACATAATTGGCGTTGTCGGCACAGGATACCCCTGGCTGGTCACTGCTGACTTTGGTCCCTGGGTGATCCTTGGATGGTCATGACCTTACTGGTATACAATTGATAATTTGTATTTCTTATTTATTTTTATTTATTTAAGAGCTACAATTTTTTTTCAAATTATTTTGTAGAATGTCCATGAGATAGGTAAAGCTAACGAAGCAAAAAAACAACAACAACAAAAAAACAACAAAAAAAAAAAAAACACTTATCATGTTATGAAGAAATCGGAAAGTCCAAAATGATCTGTCTTGAAAACTGCTCACTTCTGGAAAACATGTAGCGCATTTATTACAATTGTTCTGTGTCGCGTCGTATATTGTCCTGCCGCGGTTGCGCAATACCGGAAGTATTGTTTTCCAGCCCATATTTTGATTCTCGACCCCGTAGCAAAGTAACTAAGAGGTTTTATAAATCCGAGCGTTACAATTACAAACATACTGACTGTTACAAAGTGCTGAAACTAGAGACTCCTTCTAATTTAACAATGTTTATTATATTAATAATTATGCATCTTTATTTAAAACATTATTTTTTAGATCTATTTCTTGTTGGCCCCTTTTGGGATTATGTGGAGCATCTGCAATGCAAGTGGTCTGAATGACCTGTTACTATAGAAACAATAATTATCAAACCTATGATTTGCCTCACTATAACATTTGCCAGAACTATCACCATTTTCATTCATCAGAATTACGAATTCAATAGTGCTGTGGTATAAACTGTTGAAATAATCCAATGTGGAACATTAAGCATAAAAACATCTGTCGCAGAAACACCATTTTTGAAATATTAAAGAATATTAAATTACTAGACGTTCAATATTCAAACAGGTTTAAAAATGTCTTTGAAAAATATTGATTCACAATACTGGCATATTTTCAGAATTCTTTCACATTTTCTCCAATGTCCAAACAAAACTGTGTAATGCTATGCTTTTTGTTGAACCTATGTGGCATACTGTACTGTACATGCATTTAGCAGCAGAGTATGTGGTTCCAGGAATGTTGCAATTGCAGTTCACAGTTCACCTCACAGGTTTTTTTTTATTAAATAATATATTTACGTATTTACAGAAAATGTGGTATATTTACATATCTCGTCAAAAAACATCTATCTATTAGTATGTGAACAAAATTAATTTAAGAAGACAGTTATTGGCCATGGTAGAATCAAATCAAAGAAATGTATGAATACATTTCATTTGCTTTTATTTTAAATTTGCATTATGGATTTTGTAGCAGTAAAACTAAGAAATTAATCTCATTATTTATTTATTTATTTATTTAATTAATTTAATTTATTTAGGTGAACCCGCAAAAAGGCACAACAATAAGTTGTAACCATTTCCAGGTTGTCGTATTATCAAAATTGAACGCCACCGTTTACAGTTTATGATTATTTCTAGGGTGTATGTCAGTCTATGCTTTATTCTACTCCATAAAACTTATTATTATTAACAGTAATAATAATAATAATAATAATAATAATAATAATAATAATAAAAACACCCAAATTAGCTTTTCCTCTTTTTCCTGAACATGTACAGTACAGTGCCAACTATAATAGAACAAAAGAATTTCATCAGAAAAGGTGACATGATTAAGAACCATGGCCTCACACCTCCAAGTTTGAGGGTTTGAATAGCATGTGCAAGGAGTCTGCATGCTCTCCCTGTGCTTGATGGGTTTTCTTCGGGTACTCCGGTTTCCTCCCGCAGTCCAAAGACATACAGGGTACTCTAATTGGCATTTTTAAATTGCCCATAGTGTGTAAATGACTGTATGCATGTGTATGTCCTTGTGCCCTGTGAAGGATTGCCACCCCACCTAGCGACTGACTTCAGGCTTCCCACAACCCTGTACAGGATAAGCGGTATACACTGTAGAATAAAAGGAGAAAGTGAAAACGTGAATGAGTTTATCATAGAAACTGTGATTCAAAATAAGTAAGCGGCTGGGTGTCAGGCCATTCGATCAATTAAATAAAAAGAGCAAGAGGATTTGTGCAAAACAATGTTACAATCATTCTTGATCTTAAGAATGAAAAATGGTTGTGTGTGTGAACATATTTTAGTAATTCATGCAATTATACATGTATACACAATACTGTACACTCAAAGTAAAACACACACACACACACACACACACACACACACACACACACACACACACACACACACACACACACACACACGCACACACACGCAGACGGAGACAGAGGAAGGTAGAGGTAGAGAGAGAGAAAGAGACACACCAGTGTCTGAATGCACCGCACCTTCACAATCCCCATCTACGTATCCTCTGTCAGAGCCATCACTCGTTCTAGATGAAGAACAGCTGAAATGCCACCTCTAATCTTTACAGAAGCTCCTTTAGGCAGCCTAGACAGCAAATCAAGCGAGCATGCTCAAAGGTGACATCAGAGGCTGTAGTCTGAAAGGAATGCTGGGAAATGGATTTCTATGAGAGTGCAATGCATTGGGAAAAAAAAAAGTTCCAAGAGTAGTGATTGAGGTTGGTCAGTAGATGGCACACATTTCTGATAACCATGTCTTTACATTGTCCAGTGGCATCTCTGGCCCAGAAAAGTTGGTGCATGATACATTAACATGCAACGTACTAATATATGCACCTCATCAATTAAATTACAAGCACATGTTAATGTAACATGGAACAGGAATAAGCTATGATAGAGACAGAGGTATGAGAGGCATTAGCAATAACAGCACTTGATCTCACAATACTAATAGATTACCCTGTTGTACAGCCTCAGATTACACATCAAAACTGATTAAGCAATAAATGGTCACTGTTAAAAGACATCAAAAGCAACAAGTCAGAGAAGGAAACCATGCTGCTCAACAACACTTAATTTACAGTCAAAATAAACGTCCTAGTAATATTGCAAAACAGACTCATTAGTAATGTTTACTGTTCTATGGGAAAAAAAGTGCAGGTTTTTTTTTTTTTTGTGTGTGTGTGTGTGTGTGTGTGTGTGTTTCTCAGCTGAATGATGCTAAAATACCGGGCAATGTGGTCCTAAACATTTTAACCATTTAATAATTTTTTGCTCTAAATCAAACTTTTAATAAATTGTCCAATTGATGTCATGACCCAGCTAGTGGTGACTAATATAACAGTTAGCTGTTGGTTGAAAAGACTAACAAGGCATAACTTCATCAGATTGATTAGTGTTACATTTTATTGTCTTTATAGTCCTGACTTTGAGCTACAAATATAGCAAGATATTTGGAATGTATTACAGTGCTACTATTGTAAAAAAAAAAAAAAAAAAACCACAACAAAATTAGCAGTATATATATATAAATTTATAGTTAGACTGAATTACTGATTATTTTGTGCACTGCTCAATAGTGACATCTGGTGGGGTCCATAGGCTTTTAATGTTAAGACATTTATAGCATTTTGCAGACAGCCATATCCAGAGCGACTTACATTTTTTTTTATCTCATTATACATCTAAAAGTTAAGAGCTCTACTCAATGGCCCCAACAAAGACAACATGGTGATAGGGTTTACATCTTCCAGAATTCAAACCTTGCACCACCTGAAGAGTCAGTAACCCAGTGACTTAACCACTGAGCTATAGACATTGGAAACACAGTGGAAACACAGTGGAAATTATCTTTTTGCTCCTTCCAAAGCTTTTTGCCAGCTTTTTATTGAAATCTTTATTAATTCCTTTTTTTAATTGACACGCTTTATTTAAAAAATTTTCTTTCATTGTTAGAAATGGTTCTTCTATTTCAACTTTTAAACAAACTTGTTTAAAACTAAACAAGTTTAAATAAACTTGAAGTTATTAATTGCATTATTGGGGATCTTGCTCTCCAGGTACACCTTAGCCATTTCCTAATTAAGATTATGATGTTACTGTAAGTTCTTGTGCTGGAATTGTTTGCTAAAGGTGTAATCATGCATGTGCTGCCATCTTTTGGAATTTATTGAAATAATAATAATAATAATAATAACGGTGTCACGGTGGCTTAATGTGATTGATTTATTCCCTCCTTGGGCGTACTGTATGTGTGCATGGTGTTTGAATTTTCTCTCTGTGTTTGGTGGGTTTCCTCAGGTACTCTGGTTTTCTCTCACAGTCCAAGGACATGCAGATTAGACTAACTGGCATTCCCAAATTGCCCATAATGTGTGAATGTTCATGTGAATATTGACCAGAGGTCCTACCACGGTTGTAAAAACGAGAATAAATATGAATCAATATGATTATTATGATGATGAGGAGAATTATGATGATGATGATGATGATGATGGTGATAAATATCTGGGAATTTTGGCTAGACTCTGTCTTTCTCAAAATACATTGATAATTTGAAGTCTAAGATCAAATCAAAACTTGGGTTCCTTTATCGAATGCGTTCTGCATTTACATTATCTGCTAGGAAAACTCCATTCACCCCATGTTTGATTATGGTGACGTTATTTACAGCATCAGCATCCAAAGGCCTGCTTCAAAAGCTTGACGTTCTCTACCACTCGGCTATCCAGTTCATAACAAATGCTCCTTTCAAAATTCATCACTGTACACTACATTCTTCTCTCAACTGGCCTTCATTGCACACCCGCTGTAAAACTCATTGGCTTATGGTCATTTACAAAACTCTCCTCGGTTTGTCCCCCTCCTACAAGAACTGTTACACTCTTCTCCTCCTTCTGGGTATAACACCATTCTGCTAACAGTTCCTAAGGCTACCTCTGTATTTGGCCTGTAGAATTCTGCTGCTAGAGACTGGAATGACCTGCAGAAAACGTTAAAATTGGATAATCTCATTCCAAAGTCTGCTTTTCAATCTCGGATCTCAACTTACTATAAAGACATGTGTTACTGCTAACATTTTATGTTTTTTTTTTTGTAAAATGTATCTTATATATTTTTTGCTTTTATTTATTTATGTTATTTTTCTTTCATAATTCCATTTATACTGTATGCATCTTTCTTAAAATACCTTATTTTTATTAGTCCCCCTATTTCCCCCAAAAGGATCCGCCTTTGCCACGCCACAGTTGTAAATAGGAAACCTGTTCTTAATCTTTCTTGCCTGATTAAATGAAGGTAAATAAATAATAAAGGTTAGCAAGCTAATTTTTATGATCTGCGTGCAGGTGGTACAGACATCCTGTTGCAGTTATACGTTTACATACACTCACAATAAACCTGAGAAGACCTGAGCTCTTTGGTTCTAATAAAGGCTGCTAAAGGTTCTAATCTAATCAAATCCTTTTAGTCTTTAGCACAGGGTACTTTGTAGAACTTTGACGATACCAGCTGGAGTGAACCGTGATCTTTAATAGCACATTCAGATACTGTAACTTCGGGCTCGGTGAATTAAATAATTTTTTTGGACTGTACGCACCAGCAAATTAATAATCTAATTGTCCCTAGCAATTTTAAAAACCCCAAAATTAATTTCATATTTTGCTTAAAATGCAGAGTTTTCCTCTGTTAAAGATGTCCTGCTTGTTGTAACATCATTCTGCCCCAGGAAAAGAACTGTTAAAAAATAAATAAATCATTGCAAGCGCAACCATGCTATTACATTCGAGTTCATGATGACTATATGTAAACTTCTGAACGGGACTATAAATAGAGTTTTAGCTCAGAAACGCAGACCCTGCAGCCATTCAACATGTTTTCTCATTTCTAATCTAACTTTTTACAATCTAACAGGATACACCCATATCTAATTTGAACAGCAACTAACTAAGATAGCCATGCTTTTCTTTATTTGAATCCCACTTTTCAAATTGCCTGTCCAACATTTAAATCCTTGCTTTAGTTGATTAAGGAGATTTGACACCAACTTCTATTGGGCTGCACTGGAACAATCAGCCTAAAAACAAAAGCTTACTTGTCATCCCTAATGCAACATGATGTTATTAGTCACATAAATCTCTTACATAAGCAGCTCATCTTACCCTGAATCCCACTAGTCGTGATGTGCTGTTCTTAAATGAGTCAATTCTTTTAGGGGGTTATTTTAGGTGAACGTCAAGAGTCAACTTTCACATCTGAATAGCTGTAATTCATTCTGTGACAATTTTGCTAGTATTCTCTAATGCTGTCAATTACAAAATGCAATGCAATGTAGTGTGGTGTGTCAGAAAGTGAAATGATAAGATCAATGCGTTGGAATATATTCACCTGATTAATGTGTGCTGATTAATACTCACCTACGTAGAATATGTGGGACTATGTCAATTCTCATTTTATTCAATGTCATCTTTTTGCAAATATCTATGACTTGCATATGTGGTTGCTGAAGCAAGGAGAGACAGTGGACTGCATTTGGTAAAGTAATATACTGTAATTAATGTTGTCCGGTTGAACCATTAATAAATATTATTATTATGTATACATCAATCAGCCATAACATTATGCGCACCTGCCTAATATTAAGTTGGCCCGATTGGTCACCATAACAGTCCTGCACTGTGTTTTCTGACACCTGTCTATCACAACCAACATTAACCATTTCATTAATTTGGTCTACACTTGCGCTTCTACTGGATGAGACAATGAGCCTGCCTTCGCTCCTGTGTGCAACAGTAAGCCATGGTCACCCATGACTCTGTAGCCAGTTCACTGTTTTTTCTTGCCTGGATCACTTTTGGTATGTCCTGTCCACTGCAGACTAGGAACATCCCACAAGAGCTTCACTCAGTTTCTCAGTTTAATCCTTAGAGGTCTGAGGCCTTTTTGAAGACCTGCAGTGATTCAGCATTCTTCTTAGATTTGTGTAAATTTCAAATCTTTACCAATATAGTAGCTAATACATTTTCATTTATTTATGTAGAGCACAAACTGGGCTTTCATGATATGTCTGATGTAAATATGTCAGATCCATGTGCAACTTTTAAACTTATATCAAATTGCACACAAAAAAATACAAATAAAAAATTTGGCAGAAAAGCAGAGAAAAGGAGAATAAACAAACCTGGCAGATTTTTTTGAACACAGAAATGAGTTCATGAAAGTGTTCGGTGTATGTCCATAGCAAAATAACTGAATTATAACACTCAGAAAGAACTTTTATTTGGGGTGTTACTTTTTTTTTTCATCAGAACCTCTGTTTCACTAAATAATCTATGACCCATTCACTGGCTCAGGTAACATCAGGTTTCACCAGATCTCCTATTGTCTCATTTCCTCATTTCGGCGCACTTTTAAGCGAGTATAAATCAGCATGAGGCAGCATTTTTTTAGTGAGTATAAATCTGTGTTTGTTGTATTTCTAGGAGATTACAGTATGTGAAGAGAAACTGCATGAAAAAATAAATCTCTTATAAATCTCTATGCCCGCGCTGCGGACTCATGCAGACATTTTAGTCACTAAAATGCTTATTCACAACCACATTGTTTGTGATCTAAATATTTTAATAATGAAATAAAGCTGCTGATTTCGGCGTCGCCACTTTAATCAAAACGCTGCCAATATGACGCATGTGGAGACAAGTATCTGACATGCGTCTATATTTTATTTTTAACATTAATTTGGCAATAAACTTTTTGGAAAGAAACCAGTTTACTGTTTGTGTACATATTTTTTTCTGAGTTGCTACAATATAATTTCATTCACAAAAACACTAGCAAAGAAAAAAAAACAAGTAATTGGCATCTCTCAAACAAATTTAAAGAAAATTAACTCATAGATTTATCTTAGTTAAAGGCCAGAACTTATTAAATTAAACATCAACTCTGTATGCATAATGCCAATTTACTGATAAAAACAAATTTCTGACAAATCCTTCAAATGGCTTCACTGTACATGCAGGCCAATGAACTGGTTGCCACAGTACCACAGTTAGATCATTCTCTTTTGGATGTGGATTTCTTTTGGAATCTGTTGCTCACATCTCCATAATCCCACTAGAAACTGGCAACATCTAAAATTTGATCATCAATATTCCCCCCAGACTACCAGATCTTTTAAACCTAAATTTTAGTCCTCTGTTAAAAAATATGTATAATTGCAATTGTTGGATCATGCTACCACTCTCACTCACTGGCCAAATTGCTACTGTTAAAATGAAAATCCCACCTCAAGGTGACCCTCTATTTTCAATGCTTTCCATAATACAAATGGTTTAAATCCCTTAATTCCTTAAACAACTTATATCCCTGTCATCACAAGCTCTAAACAGCAAACCAATTACAATACCTATTCAAACGGAAAGACTCTAACAACTTATGGCTAAATTTGAAAAAAAAAAATTTAAATAAATAAAAAAAAAAGCAAAATACATTTTTACACACACACACACACACACACACACACACACACACACACACACACACACACACACACACACACACACGCACACACACACACACAAATACACATTACTGCTCAAAATTTTTCGATCACTTTCTTAACTCCATGGTCATTCTTCATTTTTATTTAGATAAAGCAATGCTGAAGGTGTCCAAAATATGTAATAAACTCCAGGTTTGCACAGTTAGTAGTGGTCTGGGAAGCCATGTCATCTGCTGGTGTTTGTCCACAGTTTTTTCAGGTCCAAGGTCAGTGCAGCCTTCTACCAGGAAGTTTTAGAGCACTTCACGCTTCCCTCTGTGGACCAGCTTTATGGAGATGCTGATTTCATTTTCCAGTAGAATTTGGCCACATGCCAAAAGTACTAATACTTTGTTTTAGGACCGTGCTATCTCTGTGCTTGATTGGCCAGCAAACTCGCTCGACCTAAACTCCACAGAGAATCTATGGGATATTAGGAAAAGGAAGATGCGAGATATTAGACCCAACAATACAGAAGAGCTGAAAGCCACTATCAGAGCAATCTGCAATCTGGTGTTCCATAACACCACAGCAATTCATGCAAAGGGGGGCCCCAACTATTAAGTGCTGTACATGTTCATGCCTTTCAGTTTTACATCAATTCTGTGTTAAAATCTTTTTTTAAATCTTATAATACTGTAAGTAAGTAATATTAAAATTTTCTGAGATGAGTTTCAGTTTTGAATTGAATTACTGAAATAATAATATTATGTGTGTGTGTGTGTGTGTGTGTGTGTGAACGTATGAACATATACTGTAAATGATATCTACATACATATTTAAACATGATAGATATACGGTACAGTACATACACTAAATATTGTATACAGTAAGTGCTTAATTACGACAAGCCATTACAAACAAATTTGCTATCATACATATTTATAGAATTTATAAACAATAGTATCACAATATTAAGAATTAAATTTTTACATTTTCCTCTCAAAAATGTGCACTTTTCCTCCTCTGTTCTGCCACCCAACTATAGGGATTCTTGTCTAAACGCAACATATTGAGGATCCATGGATCTTTCAGAGCCCCTGCTAAAAACTCCTCCAGTGTAATCTGACCTGCGAGAGAGACACAGTCATGTGAACATCTAGTTGCCTGGGGAAAAAAAATCACCTAGCAAAAAAAACAAAAAAACAAAAAAACACTTGATACAGTAGACAATCACTTGCAGATTGTCCAGATACCCTGAATTAAGTTCTGTGTTTCATTTTTACTTTGTAACTCTGTATTTCATTAAGTCCTTTTATCATTATTATGGCTTACTTCCTCATTACTAGAACTCTGACTAGTAATTTTTACTTATTAAAACATGATTAGGACTTATTAGTTATTTCAGTATATTAATTGTATTATTATAACTTGTTATTATAACTTATTAACTCTAACAAAATATTACTGTATAGTGGTATTAGGACTGACTCTGATATTTCTAGATGTTCTATTGTTATTTAGATCATATGCATAATCAAATCTTAATCGCAACATATCTTAATTTTTTTACTTTCCTATTATTTCAAAATAATATCTTATAATGTTAACATAGTAATTTGTTATTTAGACTAAATTAATTACCCAGTAATAACTATAAGAAACTTCTAACAAAGAGTTGGCATTACTACTTATATGACTAGGTCATAATTAAAATAGATAAAATAGCCAGTTAGTAAATCAATCGTTTGAATTATTAAGTCATAATAATGAGACAATAACTTTAAATAACATTTTCCCTCAATGTAATGCACAAAGACATAAATAATGATCATGCTGGTTAAGATTTACTCACCATCTCCATCCACATCCACCATTGTGAAGATTCTTTCACAGATCTCTTCAGGGGATACTTCTGGATCTTTTCTGCCTACTTTCCTGACATGATATATAACCTGAAATGAGATAGATAGTAGTCTAAAATATCTAATTAAACAGTTATGACTCATGTCTGCTTTGTAGTATTTCATTATAAGTCTCTTTCCTTAAAATAAGCTACAGTAATTGATTTTTTTTTGTTATCCTGTGAATAATTTCCATGAATTTATTTTATGTATTAAAACTTTATTGCGATCTTCAACTGGTCTAACAGTTTTTAAGGAGAGCTCTAAACAACATAAAAAAGAAATAAGTAGAAGAACAAGTAATAAAAATGACCTACTTCAACAATGGCTTTGAGTTCAGCTTTGTCTATAAAGCCATTGCCATTTTTGTCATACACTTTGAATGACCATCTTAACTTGTGCTCTAAATCTCCCCTGAACACCAAATTCAGGGCGGCCACAAACTCCAAGAAGTCAATAGTGTTGTCCTGAAGGAAAGATAGGAAATATGGTCAATATGAACAAATAATACTCCACATTTACCAAATAAACACATTCTCAAATTTGTAATACATTCATAAGGTTTACATGGGGTTAGATCTTATATCACTTAATTTGCATACAATCACATACAGGTGCTAACAGGTAATGTAGGTGACATACAGTAGATGTAGTAAAGGAAATAATTATGTAATTTTGGTAATTTTAAGAACAAAAAAAGGAATCTGAAAATATACAATTAACAAATGTTTATGATATGAAAAAATACAATAAATTTAACAGCAGGGTCTCGAATACATTTCATTTTGAAATGAAAATTTTAAAAGAAAAAAAAAATGCAGAAATGTAAATAACATTTAAGTTTAGCATATTTCTAAAAGAATATTAATAATTTCTAATAAAAATTCTATATTTACATTTACTATTGTTATGCACAAACATCAAGGACATACAATAAACATGCATGCCTTTATAAAGGCCAAAAAAACTTTGCTTCTCACCCCATTCTTGTCAAAGGCACGGAACATATTCTCTGCATATTCAGATGCTTCTCCAGATGGTCCCACTCCAAAAAAGTTCTTAAATTCATGCAAAAACAAAAGGCCGCTAGGGCACTCAGTCACAAACCTTTTATACATGTCCTGAAGAGTAATCACATCAATCTCTGCATGCTCAGTTTTCTCAGTGGCCTGAGTTTGTCCCATGTTTACCCTTTACGGTGTGTGGCTATAAAACCCCATCCTGAAACCTCTTTTCATCATTCAGCCAGGTTGCTAAGAAAGTTTAATGGAGATTAGTCTGAAAGGAGAGGTGGGGATCCAGTGGAGCTGTCTCTACCTGTTTGAAAACTAACTGAGGTATTTTGCTTTGTTTAATTTAATTAAGAACAATTAATGTTATTACTACCCTCAATAATCTTGGTCCAACTCACTATATATTTTATCTTATCTTATTTAAGATCTAATACACATGTGGGTGTGCTGTTATTACAAAATAATCACATTGTGTTTTATTACTCTTATACCATGGCAATGTTCAATAATTACTGTGTACTTATTTTTAATTAATACTTAACCTTTTGTGGCACAGATCTGGGCAAAAAAAAATTCCTTATATAAAAGTCAATGGGGAGGATACAGACAACAAACTGTGTAGTTGAGTGTTCATATTTTTTATGTACAACCAAATACCAAATTCGTCATTGCTTTTAAATCGTGTAAATTTTAAGGCTGCCTGAATATAGGAATGATGTTGCAGAAATGAAAAAAAAAAATTTATATGTACAGTGGTGTGAAAAACTATTTGCCCCCTTCCTGTGTTCTTATTCTTTTGCATGTGTGTCACACTTAAATGTTTCTGCTCATCAAAAACCATTAACTATTGGTCAAAGATAACATAATTGAACACAAAATGCAGTTTTTAAATGAAGGTTTACGTTATTAAGGGAGAAAAAAAACTCCAAATCTACATGGCCCTGTGTGAAAAAGTGATTGCCCCCCTTGTTAAAAAATAACTTAACTGTGGTTTATCACAACTGAGTTCAATTTCTGTAGTCACCCCCAGGCCTGATTACTGCCACACCTGTTTCAATCAAGAAATCACTTAAATAGGAGCTACCTGACACAGAGAAGTAGACCAAAAGCACCTCAAAAGCTAGACATCATGCCAAGATCCAAAGAAATTCAGGAACAAATGAGAACAAAAGTAATTGAGATCTATCAGTCTGGTAAAGGTTATAAAGCCATTTCTAAAGCTTTGGGACTCCAGCGAACCACAGTGAGAGCCATTATCCACAAATGGCAAAAACATGGAACAGTGGCGAACCTTCCCAGGAGTGGCCGGCCGACCAAAATTACCCCAAGAGCGCAGAGACGACTCATCCGAGAGGCCACAAAAGACCCCAGGACAACATCTAAAGAACTGCAGGCCTCACTTGCCTCAATTAAGGTCAGTGTTCATGACTCCACCATAAGAAAGAGACTGGGCAAAAACGGCCTGCATGGCAGATTTCCAAGGCGCAAACCACTTTTAAGCAAAAAGAACATTAAGGCTCGTCTCAATTTTGCTAAAAACATCTCAATGATTGCCAAGACTTTTGGGAAAATACCTTGTGGACCGATGAGACAAAAGTTGAACTTTTTGGAAGGTGCGTGTCCCGTTACATCTGGCGTAAAAGTAACACAGCATTTCAGAAAAAGAACATCATACCAACAGTAAAATATGGTGGTGGTAGTGTGATGGTCTGGGGTTGTTTTGCTGCTTCAGGACCTGGAAGGCTTGCTGTGATAGATGGAACCATGAATTCTACTGTCTACCAAACAATCCTGAAGGAGAATGTCCGGCCATCTGTTCGTCAACTCAAGCTGAAGCGATCTTGGGTGCTGCAGCAGGACAATGACCCAAAACACACCAGCAAATCCACCTCTGAATGGCTGAAGAAAAACTAAATGAAGACTTTGGAGTGGCCTAGTCAAAGTCCTGACCTGAATCCTGTTGAGATGTTGTGGCATGACCTTAAAAAGGCGGTTCATGCTAGAAAACCCTCAAATAAAGCTGAATTACAACAATTCTGCAAAGATGAGTGGGCCAAAATTCCTCCAGAGCGCTGTAAAAGACTCGTTGCAAGTTTTCGCAAATGCTTGATTGCAGTTTTTGCTGCTAAGGGTGGCCCAACCAGTTATTAGGTTCAGGGGGCAATTACTTTTTCACACAGGGCCATGTAGGTTTGGATTTTTTTTCTCCCTAAATAATAAAACCCCTCATTTAAAAACTGCATTTTGTGTTTACTTGTGTTATCTTTGACTAATAGTTAAATGTGTTTGATGATCAGAAACATTTTGTGTGACAAACATGCAAAAGAATAAGAAATCAGGAGGGGGGCAAATAGTTTTTCACACCACTGTATATATATATATATATAAAATATTAATGCAGACACAATAAACTACCAACTGCTTTATTCTGCATATAGGGTTGCAAGGGCCTGGAGCCTATCCAAACAATGAAACAAGGATATCCTGGACAAGATGCCAATCCATCACAGGACACACACACACACACACACACACACACACACACACGCTCATTCACACACTGTGGGCAATTTGGGAAGGCCACTCATTTCATTCTGCATGTCTTTGGACTGTGGGAGGAAACGAGAGTACAGAGAGGGAACCCATGCACACATACCTGAGGCATGAATTGAACCAGGAACCTGATGGTGCAATGTGACAGTGCTAATCACTAATCACTGTTTCGCCCCAAACATAGCTAATAAATTAAGTAACATTACAGTAGATTATTTTTATGCCTGCAAAGAAAGTAACATATTACATGACAGACTAGTTTTCAGATACAAACAACAACAAAACTGATGTAGGTGTAAGGGTTAACCCATAGAGGGCGACAAAAAGCCAGTTTGGTTTGTGCTTATTGCTTTTGTATTTGTAGTTTGCGTTCTGTTCTGTTTGATTTAGACTTCGATTCCCAGGTTACACCTCGGTCAGGTGACGTAGGCGTTCACCTGAACCGAGGAAAGGTAATTAAGTTTGGTTTAAGATAAATAGCCTGACTGAAGCTCAGTCAGGCGTCTAGCTTTAGTTGTCATTTAGGTTTTGTGTTGGTGTTTGTTTATTTAAGTTCAAAAGGATATTCAAGATTACTAGGAGCTCCCACGAAGAGCGTATGTTTTGTTTTGTATGTGTTACTTGAATAAACGCTATTAGTGAACCATCAGCTCGCCTCTGCATTCATGCCACGCACACGCCGCCACACACCTACAGTTCGTGACAGAAAGCTAGACCGTCAAAGTGGCATGGCGGAGGCCCCCCTCCTAGACGATTTTTTGGGGGGCCCGGTTACTATCTCGCCGGAGCTGGCGGAAGTGCTGGAGGACAGCGAGGAGCACGGCGAGACAGAAGTTTGGCAGTGCTGGGAAGGCTGCAGGCTCGCCGAGACGGCGGACTTGCAGGAGGAAAGCGAGGAGCATTTTTTGAGGGGGGGTACTGTAAGGGTTAACCCCTAGAGGAGTGCATTCGTGACCTGTGGGAGCAGGTAATGCAGCTCCAACAGCTGCTCGTCCAGGTTTGGGAGAGCCAAGCTGTAGTCCCGGAAGTTCTTCCTCTCTCGAATCGGGACGACGCGCTTCCCAGCGTGCCACTGCCTGAACTCGGCATGGAGGACTACGCGCCGCTGCTGCACGGCGACGAAGGCGCGTTTCCTCTTCCGCCGCCTCCGGTGCTCGAAGCGGAGGACTACACGCCGGCGCTGAGCAGCGAGAGCGACACATAAGCGTTTCCACCGCCTCCGGTGCTCGACGAGGGGGACTACGCGCCACTACTGCAGCGCGACGAGGACTCATTTCCTCCACCGCCTCCGCTTGTGCTCGTCGTGGAGGAATACCAGCAGTTGCTGGGCAACGTGGCGGATGCATTTCCTCCACCTCCGCTGTCCACTCGCGACAAGAACGTCGCTGCCGCTCTTCAGCCGCTGTGCGACCTGGAGAGCGTTATCCTTCCGCCTCCTCCGGGCTTTGAGGACAGCGCGCCAGCTTTTCAGCAGCCGCCGAGCCTCGTTTCAGCTCTGCAGCCGCCGAGCGCCTCTCCAGCTGTGCAGCCGCCGAGCGCATCTCCAGCTCTGCAGCTGCCGAGCGCCTCTCCACTCTGCAGCCGCCGAGCGCCTCTCCACTCTGCAGCCGCCGAGCGTGTCTCCAGCTCTGCAGCCACCGAGCGCGTCTCCGGCTCTGCAGCCGCCGAGCAGCTCTCCAGCTCTGCAGCCGCAAAGCCTCGGGATCGGAGGAAAAAAGTGTGAACACGGGGGTGGGAGTCCAGGACCTCCGGTGATGCTCCAGAGGAGCATTTTCTGAGGGGGAATACTGTAAGGGTTAACCCCTAGAGGGCGCCAAAATGCCCGTTTGGTTTGTGTTTATTGCTTTTGTGTTTGTAGTTTGCGTTCTGTTCTGTTTGATTTAGACTTCGATTCCCAGGTTACACCTCGGTCAGGTGATGTAGGCGTTCACCTGAACCGAGGAAAGATAATTAAGTTTGGTTTAGGATAAATAGCCTGACTGAAGCTCAGTCAGGCGTCTAGCTTTAGTTGTCGTTTAGGTTTTGTCTTGGTGTTTGTTTATTTAAGTTCAAAAGGATATTAAAGATTACTAGGAGCTCCCACGAAGAGCGTATGTTTTGTTTTGTATGTGTTACTTGAATAAACGCTATTAGTGAACCGTCAGCTCGCCTCTGCATTCATGCCACGCACACGCCGCCACACACCTACAGTTCGTGACAGTAGGCTTCTGGGTTTTGCATCAAAATAGAAAGAAGGAAGTGTGTCAAAATTACCAGAAGCACTCACATTCTACAGCATACTCAGTAAAACAGCTGTTTTACTTTTTTTTAAAAATCACAAATTTGTAACTAACTCTATAAAAGTTTATTTTATGAAGAAATGTTTTTTTTAATGTGTCTTTGCTTATGGCATTTTTTTAACGTACCAAGCATTTTTCACAGTACTTTAAGTAAAACGTCTCGGGTTACTTTGCTGTAACCCTGTTCCCTGAAGAGGCAGGAACGAGATGCTGTGTGAAAACGCTATGGGAACCATTTTGTCATGTTGCCTGTTGTGAAGCATGTGTGCAAACACGCCAAATTTTTGACTATACAGTGGTGTGAAAAACTATTTGCCCCCCTCCTGATTTCTTATCCTTTTGCATGTTTGTCACACAAAATGTTTCTGATCATCAAACACATTTAACTATTAGTCAAAGATAACACAAGTAAACACAAAATGCAGTTTTTAAATGAGGGGGTTTATTATTTAGGGAGAAAAAAAACTCCTAATCTACATGGCCCTGTGTGAAAAAGTAATTGCCCCCTGAACCTAATAACTGGTTGGGCCACCCTTAGCAGCAATAACTGCAATCAAGCGTTTGCGATAACTTGCAACGAGTCTTTTACAGCGCTCTGGAGGAATTTTGGCCCACTCATCTTTGCAGAATTGCTGTAATTCAGCTTTATTTGAGCGTTTTCTAGCATGAACCGCCTTTTTAAGGTCATGCAACAACATCTCAATAGGATTCAGGTCAGGACTTTGACTAGGCCACTCCAAAGTCTTCATTTAGTTTTTCTTCAGCCATTCAGAGGTGGATTTGCTGGTGTGTTTTGGGTCATTGTCCTGCTGCAGCACCCAAGATCGCTTCAGCTTGAGTTGACGAACAGATGGCCGGACATTCTCCTTCAGGATTTTTTGGTAGACAGTAGAATTCATGGTTCCATCTATCACAGCAAGCCTTCCAGGTCCTGAAGCAGCAAAACAACCCCAGACCATCACACTACCACCACCATATTTTACTGTTGGTATGATGTTCTTTTTCTGAAATGCTGTGTTACTTTTACGCCAGATGTAACGGGACACGCACCTTCCAAAAAGTTCAACTTTTGTCTCGTCGGTCCACAAGGTATTTTCCCAAAAGTCTTGGCAATCATTGAGATGTTTTTTAGCAAAATTGAGACGAGCCTTAATGTTCTTTTTGCTTAAAAGTGGTTTGCGCCTTGGAAATCTGCCATGCAGGCCGTTTTTGCCCAGTCTCTTTCTTATGGTGGAGTCGTGAACACTGACCTTAATTGAGGCAAGTGAGGCCTGCAGTTCTTTAGATGTTGTCCTGGGGTCTTTTGTGGCCTCTCGGATGAGTTGTCTCTGCGCTCTTGGGGTAATTTTGGTCGGCCGGCCACTCCTGGGAAGGTTCACCACTGTTCCATGTTTTTGCCATTTGTGGATAATGGCTCTCACTGTGTTTCGCTTGAGTCCCAAAGCTTTAGAAATGGTTTTATAACCTTTACCAGACTGATAGATCTCAATTACTTTTGTTCTCATTTGTTCCTGAATTTCTTTGGATCTTGGCATGATGTCTAGCTTTTGAGGTGCTTTTGGTCTACTTCTCTGTGTCAGGTAGCTCCTATTTAAGTGATTTCTTGATTGAAACAGGTGTGGCAGTAATCAGGCCTGGGGGTGACTACAGAAATTGAACTCAGGTGTGATAAACCACAGTTAAGTTATTTTTTAACAAGGGGGGCAATCACTTTCTCACACAGGGCCATGTAGATTTGGAGTTTTTTTTCTTCCTTAATAACGTAAACCTTCATTTAAAAACTGCATTTTGTGTTCAATTATGTTATCTTTGACTAATAGTTAACGGTTTTTGATGAGCAGAAACATTTAAGTGTGACAAACATGCAAAAGAATAAGAAATCAGGAAGGGGGCAAATAGTTTTTCACACCACTGTATATAAACTGATTAGATGCAGCTGCAGGTTATAAATACTAGTGAGCCGGCGACAAACCTCAGATTAATTTGTCTGAATGGACATCCGGTCACATGGTAGTGTGAATCTCGTTCCCGCCTTTTCAGGGAGCAGGGTTACAGCAAAGTAACCCGAGACGTTCCCTTTCAAAGGCTTCTCTCGATGCTGCGTGAAAACGCTATGGGAACGAGAATACCAACGCCGCCGCACTACAAGTGTCTGTACCCCAAGGTTGTGTAGCGTGTGCGCACAAAGCCGAGAAGGTCTCAGAACTGTGCCTGGGCAGCTAACTTGGGGCTTTCCATGAGCCTGGAGTAGCATGAACATCCAGATTATAATGTAACAAATGTGTGCGGGGAGGACCAACCCTCCGCGTCACACAATTGCTGCAGGGGAATACCTCTTGCTGGTGCGAAAGGAGGCGATCTCCCTGGTTGAATGAGCCCTGCTTCCTAGAGGTGAAGTGACCCCACGCGCCTCATAGGAGAGGGCAATATGCATCTCTCACCCAGTGTAGTGACGGCTGCTCCTGCGGCCCCAAGACGAAAGTACTAGGGCACAAGCCTGAGGACAACTTTCCTGCAGAGACTCCGGCACTGAAACAATTCGGCAGTGGACTGGGTCTACCTGCTTCGCACGCACTTGCTGCAGGGGAATACCTCTTGCTAATGCAATAGATGAGGCGATCCCCCTGGTTGAGTGAGCCCTGATTCCTAGAGGCAAAGTGAGCCCACGCGCCACATACTGTAGGAGAGGGCAATAGCATCTCTCATAGGGTGCATGCTGAACTTTCGGAAGATAGCTGAGTGAGGATGCAGTTATGTGCGTCCTGAGAGTACTAGGGCACAGGCCTGAGGACAACTTTCCTGCAGGGACTCCAGCACTGAAACAATTCAGTAGTGGACTGGGTCTACCTGCTTCGCACACACTTGCTGCAAGGGAATACCTCTTGCTAGTGCAAGATGAGGCGATCCCCCAGGTTGAATGAACCCTGATTCCTAGAGGCGAAGTGAGCCCATGCGCCTCACAGGAGAGGGCAATAGCATCTCTCACCCAGTATAGTGGCGCTCTGACTTACGCCACTGGTTCATGTGGTGGACGTAAATCTGAAGAGCATGTACTGGACAGTAAGTGAAGTTTCAGAAGGACAGAAGGCTTCAAAACAATAGGGTGCATGTTACAAATGGAACTTTCGGAAGATAGTTCAGTGAGGATGCGGTTAAGTACATCTTGAGAGTACTAGGGCACAAGCCCGTGGACAAGTTTTTCCTGCAGAAACTCCAGCACTGAAACATTTCGGGAGTGGACTGGGTCTACCTGCTTAGCACACACTTGCTGCAGGGGAATACCTCTTGCTAGTGCAATAAATGAGGCGATCCCCCTGGTTGAGTGGACCCTGATTCCTAGAGGTGAAGTGAGCCCATGTGCCTCATAGGAGAGGGCAATAGCATCTCTCACCCAGTGTCAGCCTTTAAAAACATTCCATTTGAGGGCATAAGCTCTTGAAGAGGGATACTAGATCCAGAGTCAGGGAGTAGCAAAGGGGACATTTGCTGATCTTGCGAGGCAAAGCGGTCCACCTCTGCTACATGAAATCTCTCCCAGATTGACTGACTACTTCGGGTTGGGGTTTCCATTCCCCGTGTGTCACAGATTGACTGGACAGTCACAACTGCTCTCACATTCATATGCCCTGAAATGTAAATCGCGCTGAGGGACAGGAAACTGGAGCACTAGCTATTCAGCGGCGCGAGCACAGTCCGTCCTAGCGATTAAAATATGAGACTTGCCATAGTGCCATCCCACCCGCAATGGGACATGGCACTCTCAACTGCTGGAGCAAGTGCTTTAGGGCCAGAAATAGAGCCATCATTTAGAGGCAATTGATGTGCCGTGTGAGAAGAAGGCCTCTCCTTGGGCTGGAACAGTCACCTAAGACCGCACCCCCACCCGTGAGGGAAGCATCTGTCTTTAGCATCTGCGACGACAAGACGAACTTAGATTGGGACCCAGAGTCAGAAACCGGGGTCTGAACCACATAGGAAGGGTGTCTTAGCCACAACTGAAATGCTCTCATGTACAGAAGTTCAAGTTCAAGTTCAATTTATTTGTATAGCACATTTACAACAGCCGTCAGGCTGACCAAATGCTTCACATAAAAACATACTCATAAAAGACACTCCAGAACAATAAACACAAAAGTAGCACAACCTAGCGGAATTAAAATGCTAAGGAAAAAAAATAAGTTTTGAGCAAGGACTTAAAAGCGGATAGAGAAGGTGCCAGTCTGATCTCTAAATGCAAAGTATTCCAAAGTTGAGGCCCTGCTACTGCAAACGCCCGTGCTCCTCTGCGCTTGAGCCTCACGCGTGGGACTACTAAAAGCCTGATCACAAGATCTTAGTGTTCTAGAAGGAGAATAAGGGTGAAGAAGATCGGAGAGGTAAACTGGTGCTAGGTTGTGTAACGATTTATACACAAAGAGGAGGATTTTAAAATTAATTCTCTGAGAGACTGGCAGCCAGTGTAGATCTTTCAGAATCGGAAAGCCCAAAGGTCACCGTGGATATGGCTGCCATGAGAGCTAAGATCTCTGAAAGTGATGGTCAGTTTCTTGGTCTAGCTTGATTTCCTTGAGGGTGTTGATAATGGATTCGACACGAGCGGGAGACAGCTGTGCCCGCTTACGATCGAATCTCATGTGACACCCAATCCTCAGAACAGGAAAGAGCACGCTTTCATGGCGTTGGGTCTCAATCCTCAGAAACAAGATGAGCTAGGGCGACATGCTGATGTTGAAGCGCTAGCTAATGAGACTGGGCCAGCCAGTCGTCTATGTAATTCAAATATGGATGCCCTGGTAGTCGTAAGAGCCAGAAATACATCCATGTATTTTAATATGTGCGGGTGAGAAAGCTAGACCAAATGAAAGGACCCGATACTGGTAAGCTTGGACCCCAAAAGCGAACCTCAGGTCTTTCCCTGTGTTGTGTGAATATTTATATATGAACGTAAGCATCCTTCAAATGATTGTCACAAATCAATTGCTTGGTAGGATTTGAGAGCAATCACTTTAACAGTCAACATTTTGAAACTGTATTATTTATTTTAGATAGCGGTACAGCCCGAGAAAGCTAAAAATTTGGACGCAGCCCCCCGTTCCTCTGGGAACCAAGGAATACTGATTGTAGTAGTCTCACTGTCTGGTAGAGGAACATGTTCCATGGCCCCATTTCATGGTTACTTGGAAGTGGAGACCATGCCATTTTAAAATGCGGAAGGTGATGTGAGAACTGAGTCCTGGAGTTTCTCTACAGTGCTTAGTACCCAAGGAGATGTACTTGGCAGTAGCTTCCATGCTGCCAATTTCTCAGAAAGGGGCAAAGTTTCGGCGGCCTGGTTAAACAGGGGGGGGGGGGGTGTTAGATGTTCGGCATCCTGAAACATGGCAGGATTAACCGAAGAACTAACACTTTATTGGAGACTGGTGTTGCCTGAAACACCGGTCGTGGCGGAGCAAGAACACCGACCTCCTGGGGGTGTCAGGGAGACCACTTCATTCTTGAAAGGAATTCTGCGTGCCTCTCCCCATTGGGGGAGCCACCCCCATGGTCCTGGGCACATGAACCTCAGTGCTTCTTTGTGAAGAAGACAATATGCCAGTCTGACCCTTTTTGAGGCTGATAGTGAGGCGCGTCGTACCCCAAAGGGGTGGCAGGCTCAAAAACACACTCCTTGTCTTTCACGCCTCGCAAGAGTCAGACCCGGTCGAGACTGGGTGGCCGACAGTCCCGACTCTTGAGCACGGCGGGGAAGGAATTTCCCGAAGGCTTGTTCATATAACTTCGCCTCATGAACCTAGTGGCGACCGAGTTAACGATATCGCCAAACAGGCCGGAAGGCAAGATAGGGGCATCCAGGAGGAATGCACGATTCTTATCCTTGATGCACCTAAGATTCAACCACAAGTGCCTCCGCGCGAAACCCATCACAGCCATAAAACGGCCGATAGCACGAGCCGATAAACGAGCCGTCTGCTTTTGTTGCACACAGAGACAAGTCTGTGGCCCGGCGTAATTCCAATACGCCCTATCTGAAGAGCCCCGCCAGTCTCTCAGCAGGTTAGCGTGGTAGGCCTGCAAAACCGCCATGGTGTGCAAAGGAGCATCAACCTGACTTGCTGCCTGAAAAGCTTTTCCCTCCAGGGAAGATGAAAGTCTACACAGCTTGAAAGGAAGTATTAGCTTTTCAGGAAGGATGATGTCCCAGGAGAGAGATAGCTTTTGAAGCGTCTCTTCTATCTGGGCGACATCATATAACTCTGCGATTCCACATTAACTATATTTAAACAACTAAATAAGTAAATGGTAGGAAAACACAGGATTAATACAGCTTACTCCATGAAAGGGTTAACTAATTTTTAAATCCTAGCCGTAAAGATCGCCCTCCGATATGGATTATCACGCACGGAAGGACATCTTGTTTAAAATTCCGATATCGGTGAGTTAAACACTTCTTATTTTGCTGGTTTAAACACAAACACGCTAACAACAAGATGAAGAGAAATTATCTGAGGTTTGTCGCCGGCTCACTAGTATTTATAACCTGCGGCTGCATCTAATCAGATGACGTCACCTGACCGAGGTTATATATAGCCAAAAAATTTGGCGTGTTTGCACACATGCTTCACAACCGGCAATAGGACAAAATGGTTCCCATAGCGTTTTCACGCAGCATCGAGAGAAAGGGAACATATGTTTTTATGAAACCTTTGTCATTCTTCATGCTCCTTTCCATTTTCATGCACAACCCATGAGACTACATTCATCTGGTCTGTTATATAATATGTTTTTTTTTTTTATTATTTATTTGTTCATTTTTATTTCATTCCGAAATAGTGAATGACTGTACAAACATGCATAAATGTAGACATGATATGCATAATATCATAACAAAATTTGAAAGCAAATACATTTTTGATATTGTCTTCATGAAAGTGCATTTTTAAAAAGAAAACAGTGACTGGGGTTACTTATCAAGTTGTTTCACTTATACAGAAGGTTGATTAACCAGGTCGATTACACCTTATGTCAAAGGCTATTTTTAGCACACTCCTCTGAAGAACAGAGAAACTTGCCATGTGAAGACTAATAGGATTTACATGGGGGATGGGGGGATTATAAAGGGGAAAGACAGCTGAGTACTCCTTATAATATTCTGCTTTCCAAAACGTAACCATGTGGATAATCACATGATTTACTTGTGAGATTTACACACATCTTGGTTGTGGTTCATCTTTTACATGTAATTGCAGTACATTTTGAACATGATAAATGTGTATGTGATTGCTTGTGGGAAGAAATTGTTAAGTGTGATTGCTTGTGGAATGGAACTGTTGCACAGTCTGGTTGTTTGGGTCCTCATGATTTGATACCTTTTTTCCAGATGGTGGAAGGGTGAAGAGTGTGTGCAGGGCATCTGTTGTCCTCCACAGTGCTGATGGCTTTGTGTCTATCATGCAGGAAAGAGATACCCTGCTGATCTTTTCAGCTCTTCTTACTATCCACTGCAGGGCCATTACAGTACAGACCGTGCAGTTCCCAAACCAGTCAGTGAAGCAGCTACTCATAACGCTCTTGATGGTCTCTCTCTCTAGAAAGTGATGAGGATGGGATGTGATTAGCCTTCTTTCTTAGCCTTCACAGAATGTACTGAACATAAATATGCTGCAGGGCTGAAGCTGGTGTTTAGGGACCAGGTGAGGTTTTCGATCAGGTTAACACCAAGAAATGTAGTGCTCTTGATTATCACCACAGAGGTGTTGTTGATGTTTAGTGAGGATTAGTCCTTCTGTGCTCTCCTGATGTGAACAACATCTTTTTCCCCTCTGTCAAATTTCAGAGGGATGTTGTTGGTTGTGCATCAGTCTGTTATCCATTGCACCTTCTCTCTGTATGCTGACCTGTATGCTTGTTTTTGCTGATGAGACAGAGCACCGTCATGTCATTGGCAAACTTGATGATAGTGATAGCTAGTGCTGTGCATTATGTGCTATTCAATCAGCAGGGTGAATAGCAGTGGACTGAGCACAGTGGTGATGGAGAAGATTCAAGTCCAGGATCCAGTTGTCTAAGTAGATGCTCAGCCCCAGCAGGCTCAAGTTTTCGATTAGGTGCTGAAGAATGGGATTCAAACATTCGTGTCCTTATTGGCCAGATGTGTGAGGGCCAGATGCAGGGTGGTGGCAATGGCATCATTTATTGAGCAGTAGGGATGGTATGCAAACTGCAGGGGATCAAGTGAAGGCAATTGCAGGGTGTTGAAATGCCTCACAGCAAGCCTCTTGATGATGGATATGAGCACAATGGATATAAGCACAATGAGATGATAGACACTGGAAATACTGTGGAAACATCCACTAGCAAGCCTGCACATCATATGGGTTTAATTTTCACATATAATATTCTTTTCTTGACTAAAACTTTATTACTGGATCAGTGTAAAGATGATTGACCTAAAATGTAATATTTTTTATTGTGTAATTGAATTTTGACATACTGCAATACAATTTAGTGAAAATGTAATTTAATATTTGGATTATATTTAAATTTAAATTGTTTATTTCATTGTTAGAACTATCATGAAAAAATTTAATTTAAATGTAATTAGTTTATTCTTTAATAAAAACCTTTTTTCAATATGAAACCGAACAATAATTATCCAGGAATCAAGAAATAGAGACAAGAATAAGGCTGTAAACTAAAATCAATACTGGTCACCTAAAAACTAGATATTTTGTTATATATTTACGTTATTGCTAATAACAATTATTGAGGATCTTAACTACAGCTTTATTTAAAACATGTGCCCTCAAGTAACAATCAAGCTGCAATCAACAATCTGCTTTACTTGTTATCAGCATGTGATAATTCAACAAAACATCACCAAGAGGGGGTGCTATCTTACAGCATTCACTTAAAACATCAATAGTGATGACTGAAAGACCATGAGACTATTATAGAGCAAAATATCAAAGTGTGCCCTGTTAGTAAACAAACTGGTTTTAATGTTGTTAAGATGTAAAGTAAGTACTGTAAAAAGAAAAGTGCTTTGCATACTATGTGGGTATATTATAAAAAAAATTATGTGCTTGTCAGCATTTTTCAGATCTGTGCTTATAAGATGTTGCTCTACTACTGTAACGGTTGCTGATGCACAGCAAAATTGCAAAACTGCTGGATAAATGAAACATTTTTGTTGACTATTAAAGGACTTAATTCATTGTTTTTTGTTGTTGTTGTTATTTTTTTTTTTTCTCACAGTGCATTTAATAAAACCACGAAGTCAGAACAGCAAGGGTCAAAACCATACGATGTGTTTTCTATCCTTGTGGGTGACATAGAGCCTAGATTTCAATGGCAAGTACTACTGTAATTTATATTTAATTATATGACTTTCATGTAAATTAAGTGTAATTTAATCAGTCCATTAGGTCAAATGATGCCTGGAGTCAGTGATGGAACAAGAACTAATATAGGTGGTTCCACTTCAAACACTTAAGGTGGCAGTAGTGGCTCAGGATCTGAATTGCTAAACGGAGGATCAGCGTTTCAGCCCTGCAAATACGTCTCTTTTTGCAATTAGTATTAGATGTTTTGTTTGTTTTTCTTTTTTTACATAAATGTAAATGAAATAATCAGAATAGACTGATACTAAAATAGAAAGGAAATATAATAATTAAAATATTAAAATGTAGTAGAATTAATACATACATACATACATACATACATACATACATACATACATACATACATACATACATAAGAACATTTCTAAATACTGGCATGAAAAAAAAGCTTTTATTTTAACTAGTTACTATGATCTTACATTCCTAGTTTTGATGGTTAATCCTATTATATCGTATGTGTGCACCCCACACATGCAATGGGAAATACTGTTTGAATGCAGGTGCAGCACAAACCTAGCAAAGCAACCCGAGAGAAGAAATTCAGCATTTGATTATGTCCATAGATACCAGACTTCAGGCAGTTGTTTACTGAATTTTTTTTATCCAAGTATTAAAAGCAGTCCTTCAATAGGTCATTGTGTTAGTTTGTTCCATTATTCATGAGTCGCTAAAATTTGGTGTGTAATGAAAGTGGCAGTAATTCCTTAATGGCCACCCTTGAATTAAAGCTAAAAGTATGGAGGTGTACATACAGAGGCCAAATGTTAAAAACAAATGACTGTTGCTTAAACATATTGAATGAGGTTATGCTCATGGCCAAAATTACATACATGTAAGAATCTCATACAATATTCCTGTGAGATATCAAAAATCAAATATGCATATCTGAAACATAACATGTGGGGTTTCTATACCTTGCACGTGTCGAAATCACACAAGGATCATGTGATTTTTGATAGGTGAAGTTTGTGTGACTTTATTTGTTTCTTTATTCAAATCTGTTCATAGCTCTGTTTTACAATGGCCATTGTTACAAACATTTACTCATAACAGTTATGCATTTATGCATAACATTTACATAAATCCTTAAATACGATTTAAATTTAAATTGAGATTTATGCTTAATAAGCAAGCCAGAGTCAGTGATGGGGCTATTAGCAATTAATGAAACAAAATCTTAGCTTTAGGTGTTACAATGCTTTGAAGACTCTTTAATCTCAGGTACAATGTATGCAGTTTTCTAAGGAAATTAGCTGTTTTGTTTTACTGAGCATCCTGCAGGACCACTGGCAGTTCATCTGAGTACTTTGCGGCAAGTAAAATCTATTGTTCAAAAATCTGAAATGTTTTTTACATAACTCAATAATAAAGGGCTAATAATAATAATAATAATAATAATAATAATAATAGAAAATTTGTAATAAAAACAGTATATACTGTATATATGCACACACACACACACACACACACACACACCTACACACACACACACACACACACACACACACTGGAATCTGTCCAGTTCTTCCTGAAAAATTCAAATTAAACTATAAATATGCAATGTTGTCATGAGCTTCAATCATCATGACACTTTTTTGACAGAAAAGCTGTGCCTTGTGGAACTGGATATGTTTAATTAATGTATATGTCAAGGAATTGACTCCACACAAGGTTGCAGAAATAAACCCGATTTTCTTTGAAGAGTTAAATATTCTTTTTAACCTTCTGACATGTTTGACACCTCTGAACAGTAAGTATATGTGTAAATCCCGCTTTGCTGAAGACTCACTAGACCTCACTGAAGGTCATAGGTTGAAATGGGTCTGATGTAAAGCTTCAGAAATTTCGAAGTGCGTGATTTCTGCGTGGAGTGTGCTTCTGACAATGGATTTCATCACAGTTTCTCTCAAAGAGACTCAATAATGGACAACAGCACTGCTAATGGAAAAAGGGTTTTGACTGGAATTGTTATACAGTAAGACTATTTTTTTTTCTGAATGACCCTGAACAGGATAGATCAGTTATTGAAGGTGAATGAATAAATGATTGTTTCGTTGTTACTGAATATTACAGGAAATTGAAGACATTACTGAGAGGTGAACGACTAGACTGGACTGGACGACTGGACTCCATATTAACATTAAACTGTATAAATGCACATCATTTCCTGCTATCTGTTTCACCCAGATGAAGATGGGTTCCCTGTTGAGTCTGGTTCCTCTCATGGTTTCTTTCTATTACCATCTCAGGGAGTTCATCTTCCACTTACATACAATATTACTTTCCATACTACAGCAATTTGCCAATTATTACAATGTTTAATTTACTAATATAAAAATGTCACACAGTTTAAAGTTCCCCAATAATACGCCTTTGTTAACAAGTTAACGCTTTGTTTAACGATGTGTCTTAAACAAACAATTGTACAAAATCTTATTCTTTTTCAGTCATTTTTTCAATGCCCCTTTGCAGAAGTGAATTTTTCTAACCAATCAGAATGCAAAGGTTGAAAAGTTTGGGGGGGGGGGGGGGACACTAATTTTCAGGACATTATATGCAGTGGTGTCAAAAGTATTCACATTCATTACTTGAGTAGAAGATACTAGGGTTACTACAGTAGGGTTTAAAAAGACTTTTTTAGAAGTTGAAGTATCAACTCAAGCTTTTTACTCAAGTAAAAGTGTAAAAGTACTGGTTTCAAAACTACTTAAAGTATAAAAGTAAAAGTAATGTAAGCGGCGGAAAAAGCATTAAGGATAAAAGCTATATACTGCACTAACACCTCATTAAAAAAAGAAAAGTGTGCTGTTGTTTTTTTGTTATATTTTTTAACGGCCATAGTGATTTGGGATACTGTATATGGCAATTGAAAAAGAATACATTTTAGTACAATGCAAATAAATTAAAGAACCATATATGTGTACTACTGAGCATTAACATGTTTTATGGAGAAGAAGATATGATAACTAGTTGCCTATAAGTATTTTAATGGTGCAAAAAGCCAGAGGCCACTTCAGAGGCATGTCATCAGTACCCTTTATTGGAATGTAAATGTATAGGAATCTGTGAGGGCAACATACAAGAAAATTAGTGTACCCAGGGCAGGCTTAGTAACAATTACCCTTCTATGGTGGTCTACAGTAAACATTAGTGCTGTCAGAATGAATGACTCATCCAAGTGGTTAATCAAAAAAAAAATTATATATATGTCTATATCATTCCTGTTACCTTCCTGGTGCTGTTACCTTCCTCGCTCGTGCTTGATTGTGACATTTCGCTCGAATCTTGAGTCTCTATCACGAACATCTTCGTCTACTTATCACAACCTTATCAACCGAAAATGCTATTTTATTCAAACGTCCTTGCTGGAGTGTGTGACGTGACGTCATGTGCAGGTGCGATGGATCGTGTACCAACCAACAGGGTGTCGGAATGGTATGTTTATACTTATCATCCAACCACAATCAAATTTTTTATTATTTTTTTAATGACATGCTGAAATAAAATAGGAGTAACGAGGTTATTTTTAAAATGTAAGGAGCAGAAAGTACAGATAGTTGCGTGAAAATGTAAGGAGTAGAAGTAAAAAGTCGGCTGAAAAATAATTAGCCCATAAAGTATAGATACCCAAAATTTCTACTTAAGTAATGTAACGAAGTATTTGTACTTCGTTACTTGACACCTCTGATTATATGGCATGTTTCACCAATTCTGAGGTTTTCCAACTCATATTTCTGACACTCAAAACAAGAGGGAAAAGTTTCTATTTATTTATTTATTTATTTATTTTTGTAGCAAGTTTACCATGTGGATGTACAATTCCATGCATCCATCCATCTAGGAAAGTATGTAAGCCAACTCGGGAGCATGGAGGCTAGTGATCACCATTTATTCTAGGGCCGTCAATATTAATGAATTAATGATGAATCTAGAATTTTTTACGTGATGCTATTTTTTTATGCAAACTAATAATATGCCTAAGTTTGACCCTAATGGCTTTAAATAATTGCAGCACAGTTACCTGGCTGGCTGTGTGTGATAACAGTCCGTTTAATTTGAATAATAAGACGACTGAGGAAACATCACCAGATGTGCTGAAAGTTTTATTATGAAAAGATACAAGATTGAAGTTTGGATAAAACCAAAGTTGTGTGCTTGAGCTACCTTCAAGGGCAACTATTTTTACAAACATGGATAAAGTGTAGGACTCTAAAAGGCTATGAAGGTGAGGCAGTTGGCAGAAACCACTTTTATTGCACTTACTGGAGAACACTGGACATCAGTAAGTAACCATAACTACCTTGATTTAACAGCACATCTAGTCCATGTGGTACATCCCAGTTTAAGGTTGGGCCATACAGCAAAAGAATGTCCTTTCTCTTCTTCACACACACAGAGTGATTCTTTTCAAGGGTAAAGTTCAATTTAATATGAATATTTTTTGCGTTTTGGAACGAATCATGTAGTTTCCATTAGTTCCTATAAGTAAATTTGCTCTGAGACAAAATGGTGTCCCCTTGTGATTTAAAAGCGCAGAAACAACATTTCACTGTGAGATTCATTTCCTTAGATGCAGTTAATTTTTTTGCCCACATATTGGCTGTGTTGAGAAAGGGAACAGATTTAGTCAACTGGATTGGTACAGTATGCTTTACATTGTATAGTTGTGTCAAAGGTGTATAAGACTCAATTTGTCCCCAACTTACAGTAAGAACAAATCCAACTTACATGTTCCTGGAACAAAACTCGTTCATAAGTAGGCGACAACCTGTGCACAGTACAAAATCAAAATATCACAATCACAAATTCTCTCTCTCCAGCACACCAACACCTTGTCAGCACGCCTTTTCCTTCCTGCGTCTCTTTTTGATTTATGAAAGTTGCTGATTGATGACACTCTCATGGCAGCAGCAATTGTGTGGACGGTGAGGTAGATGCCAGTGTAGCAGCAGTTGGAAAACCTGTAGTGAGGTATGGGCCGGGCGCGTGACCTGGACACAATAAACACACATATAAAATACGTACAGCGACCAACATCTTGCAGGTCATAACAAATGAACAGCAACTGCACTAATGTTAAAAGCAGACAAAATACATTTTGCCAAAGCATGTGAAAGCCAATTGTGCTAGCCTGCTTGAGGTAAAGGAGATAACTAGTCACCACTAACGGACCAGACAGGGCTCACAATATGATTGTTTTTGAGTATTTTAAAAATGTGATTAATTTTGATTAATCTAAATTACATAAAATTTTTTAATCGTTTGACAGCAAATATTTATTTGCATTTTTACATTTTTGTGTTAGCACCACTGGTCAACATTCACAAACGCATTCACACAATATGGGAAATATGGGAATGCCAATTAGCCTAATCTGCATGTCTTTGGACTATGGGAGGAAACCGAAGTACCCAAAGGAAACCCATCAGCAATAGCGAGAACATGCAAATTCCATGAACATCAAACATGGACAATGAAGGTGCAAGGCTACAGTGCTAACCACTAAGCCACCAATTATATCAATCTTAAAACAACTAAGAGATAAAGAAGGCTAGGTTAGCCATTAGCAGTTAGCTGTTAATCAACCCATTATTCAAGAAACAGAAGAACTAAAGATGCAGCTCGATGTTAGCCCTGTTTTAAGTCATATATTACTAACAAGGTTAAAATTGAGGTTATCACCATGAAATAGAACTCATATCTATACCCAGTTGGTCTGTTGCAAAAAAAAAAAATTATAATAATAATTAATTGGCTTTCAAATGGTTACACCAGTTTTCTGACATCAGTGGCTTGCAAAAGTATTCGGCCCCCTTAAACTTTTCCACATTTTGTCACATTACAGCCACAAACATGAATCAATTTTATTGGAATTCCACGTGAAAGACCAATACAAAGTGACATGCCTAAATTCAACTAACAAACAATAAGTTTAAAATAGTACCACTTACAGCTTCAAGGTGAAGTTGAATCACAGAGTGTAGGAATATATCCACAGCTGAGCTTCTATATAAAACAAGCTTGTCCCTCATTGAGAATGCAGTCCAATATGAAAAGTATAACACATCGATAGCTTTAATTCGCCAATTGGTAATATTTAAAACACATACCTGTGGTGTCTCTTGTGTCTGATTTAGGCAAATAATATTGACACCTGGGGGGAAGAGCCTCAAAACAGCCAAGGATCCTGCTACCTTTTATTCACTTTTCAGGAAAAAAATCATGAAGATCAGGTAAATAAAGAAAAGAAATGGAGGGATGTGTTTATCATGTTAGAGAACCATATAACCATATAACTGCCTAAAATATACCAAATATATTGTTGATGTGAAAAACAAGAATTCCTTTTCAAACCCCACTTTTTTCTCTCCCTATATACATTCATATAGATGGCATGACAGCTGACAAGGCTTAGCAGAAATAGCTGAATTCAGCAACAATGGTTCTGGAGCTGAGAGCAAGCAGCATGGAAGCTTATGTCCATCAACAGAGTCTGCTTTGCTACATGGCACATTATCATGCTGAGAGTAGCCATTAGACGCTCGGTAAATTGTGGCCATAAATGAAACACACATGGTCAGCAGGAAACACTGGGTGTTTGGTATTAAAGGACCAATGTGTAGAAAGAAAACGTTCCCCATGCAATTACACACTGTAAAAAATGAATCATGAGGCTTGTAATTTTCATTAAAAAAATTGATGTAATAATTAAAAATAATGTGCACATTTCATTTTAAAAAATGGTTTTCTGTGTTTTTTTTATAATATATTGAGAACATTTCACTAATAAAATTAAGAAGTAAATTTTACCTATTTTTTTTAAGGAAATTAGTGCAATTTTTAGGCTTAATTTGAGGAACCATTTAGTCAAAAAATTTGAGGAAAAAGGCTTCATATTTATTTTAAGAGAACTGGCTCAATTATCCGGGTTTTATTAAGTCACCTTCATTTGAATCTCAACAACAGCAGAAGAGATCAGACGCCATTTTGAAGGAGCAGACGAACAGTGTAAAATGTTAAGAAGTAAGTTAAGCCCCTTACTAATTTTTATACTTTATTTTGATTTCTTAAATAAGCTCCTTTGTTGCATTAGTGTCAGCAATATAAATTAAATAAATTAAACATTGTGAAAATTTCGGAAAACATCCTGTGCGCCAGTAGCAGACTTGAGTTTGTTGTTGTGTCTCCACAGTTCACTGGAACAGGTTTTGGGGAGTGCACCTACAGTATGCGGTTTCTCGCGGTGGCCGTAAGTACGGTTCATTATGATTCACTGTGAGGTTTTGGCGCTGTGAGAACGTTTCCATCTTTCCGCGCCGGTCCTCGCGAAAACTTGCAGACCTTACAGAACTTCGTGGAGCTCCAGCGGAACATCGGCGGGCAATCGCGCTGACTCACGGTGCCTAACATCTGAGTCAAACCGCATACGGGAAATAAGGTTTTATTAAGTCGCTCTGGATAAGAACGTCTGCCAAATGCCTATATGTACATGTAAATAGGGTAATGTTACAAAGATATGAACCTAGAAATGGTTTACTGTACAAGTTCTCTCAGGTTTTAGTACAGAATGTGACTATACCCACAAGAAAAGATGCTAGCATATAATGCTAAACAGTAACAATAGAAATTGTCAGTTACAAACTGTTTTACAAATTGTTTTACAGATCTTAAATCTGCTGTAAATGTTATATACACTCTTTTACACAGTGTTTAATATTTTAATACCAGTGAAACATGAAATAAAAGCATGTTTAACACCAAAATGCATTATGTATTCATTTCATTATAAAATGTTTTTTATATTATTAAGTAATTTTCCTTAATACATATGAGTACCTTTTGTTATCTGCTTAATCTAAAAAAGATTATTCCACTAATAATGTTAAAATCATCATGTATCTGGCTAAATAATTTAGGATATTTTACATGATTTATCTAAGTAGATTCTGCTAGGGGAAAAAAATCAAGCAGTAAATACTTAAAAAATAATATGCGTCTGGCTAAATAATTTAGGATTTTTTACATGATTTATTCAAGTAAATTCCACTAAAAAAATCAAGCCTTAAAAACTGCTTAAAAATATTACGTGCAATTTTGTTACCATATTTTTTTTAAGTAGATAGCACATAAGATTTTTTACAGTGCAGTATACCACCTTGCGAAGCATGAAACGTTGACAACTACTAACTACTAACAGTTTGCCTTCATCGTGGTATTCTAATGTGTAAGATTACTTTTTTGCTTACAGTTACAGTTGTGATCTGTCATAATTATTTAATTAAGTACCTCTTTAGTTGTGTGTTAAAATCACAGACGATTAGCAGTTTATCAGATACTGTACTCAAGCCATCGCATTTTTTTTTATCCATTATGAATTTCTTGATCTGTACCTGCATGATTTTATGCCCCTTGCTGCTATCTCAAGATTGGCTGATATGATAAGTTCATGCTGATTATTTTTCCCATTTATATTACATAAGAGGCAATATAAATGACTTTATTTGCATACACATAAAGCTGTGTTTAGAAAGCATTGAACAGATCAGATAGTGATGGCCAGATGGATAGCTATTCTCTAGAGAAAAAGAGAGAGAGATAGATAGAGAGAGAGAAAGAGAGAGAGATTCATCTTGTCCAGACTTATTAGCTCTACTTCTGTCCACATTATCTTCAAGACAGATGGCCTCCACGCTGTTATCTATATTAAACTCATTGCAGTGTCCAGGTCTCTATAGTGCGAAGTCATGCTACATGACCTCTCACCTGACATCAGAACAAAAGTGATAAAGGGAAAGGGATGATGTTCAGCTACAGTATAATGCTTCATTAGGAGAAACCTCAAGAATGTAGGATGGAAATTGCCTCTTCTCAAAAGCAACTGGAAGACAATCCGATATACAAGGGCGATAAACCCATAATCTCCTTTACAGTTTCCCATGGAGTCCCATGGGAAAGAAAGGTCGAATTATAATTGTACAAACAGCAATCTCAATGGGGCTATGGGAAGACCAGAAAAAAGTATTTTGTACTATTGATTTATTTTAATGTGAACAAAAAAAATACTAAATACCAAATACTATAAGACATAAGCCTCAGTGTAAGTGTATAATTTGCATTATTCATGCTCTCAATTTGCAAAATTTTCAGAATAATAAAATTATTTCCTGTTCTAGTTTATTTGTGCGTTGTAGCTTAGAAAACAGTGCATCCACTATACTTATTATACTGTATGTTATTCACTAATCAAACAACACCACCCACTGAATTAAATATCATTGATTGTCAATTGGATACTGGTGAAGAGATCACTGGCTCATTCAAGCCTGTGGGGACCAAAGTTGATAGAAAGATATCAGAACAACCAGTGCGCCACAGCCTGTCCCGTATAAGAATTAACAGGAAAGAGTTCAAGATTGTTGATCCAGCTTCAAAATTCAAATCTTCCCAGATCTCAATCCTATTGAGAGACCACAAAATGAGTAATCCATGAAGTCCCCATCCAAGGACCCTAAGCACCCAAAGGATCTGCTAACATTCAGTTGCCAGAATCCATAGCACACCCCCAGAAGTCTTAAGGAGTCATGCCCTGATGTGCCAGAGCTGCCCAAGTGGCACAATGGAAACCTAGACAATTCTGGGCCTAATGTTTTCCACTTTAATGGTATGCCTATTCTGTGTATATTCCATACAATATTATTATTCTGTTAAAATAAATATTATCATGTTAATATGACGGTGACATCAGTGCCAAGTAATGCTGCCACAGTATTACATAGTATGTACTGTAAATAAAAAATATATATTTTGTATTATTTATAATGAAACATATAATGTAAAATGTAATAAATATACTGCTGGTAATAAAATTGCTTTCACTAGGAGCAGTTTGCCTTTCAGTGGACATCATTATCAAGTTGTTGACAAAAATATATACGTGTAAAATGCTAGTACAGGCATTTAAAATCTCATACGTTTTCAAAAAAGAAAAATCTTTGCTCCTGAGAGTGTACAAATTCATTATTTTGTAGATTAAGGAATGTGAACCTCAGCCTCGCATTGCATAATTTGCTTTTAATACTTTGCTAGTTCAATTCAAGTGAAATGCCACTGTATAGAAGCAAAATGGGTCAGTCTGTGCACACTGGGGAAGTTATCATGTGATGCCCTTAGGAAGTAATGGATATTAAAAGATATGTTTGATTTTTATTTCTCACTATTTCCCACAGCATCTGGCCAATTTTAAAAAGCTTTGTCATGGTTTGGCCCCCAGTAATAAAGTAATTCTCTTGATGAGTAGTATTGCTTTTTTGTTTACTTGAATTTTATGTCAAGCTTTATTTTTATTTATTTATTTTTATTTCACTTAAATTGTACTGGATGGATTACACCAAATTCACCTCTGTAATTTCACTCCACATGCTGGCCTGCTGTGACTCTGATGTGTATTCTGTTATATAGCATTTTATAAATTCTATAAAAATATGTCAAAAGTTCTGACACAGATTAATAATTTTTTTAGGAACATTTACTCCCTATTTTGTGCTTTCCCCACTATGAACTTGAACTTTATTCAGTTTTGTGGAATTCGCCAAATGCCTTCAGGTAGTCAGCGGATTTAATTTTATTGCCACACACCACTGTTGAGCTTAGACCTGACCACACTAATGCCTGTAAAGGCTTGTACAGTGACACTATGCATGATGGGTGCATTGTTAATGTGCTTCCCTACTCACCCTGACGTGCCCATCATTCTGGAGTAGGGTAATTCAATACTCATCAGACCACATGATAATTTTTCAGCACTCCACAGTGTAACCTACAGTACAGTACATGCTTCCTAGCGGATGATTGGAAGGTTAGGGACTCGAGCCACAGCACCAGCAAGTTGCCACTGTTGAGCCCTTGTGCAAGACCCTTACCCCTATCTGCTTCAGGGGCGCAGATCCTGGCCGATCCTACGCTCTGACCCCAGATTCCTAACTGGGATATGCAGAAAGATAATTTTACTGTACTATAAGGTACATGTGACAAGTAATTGAATCTTTTTTTAAAAAGCAATATTCTTCCAGTTTTGAATACTGCATTGGACAGGGCTTAACTGAATTGCTGTAATTTCAGTAGTCTTTGTAAATCTGCAATACATTTTAATTTTTACACACAACTTTATTTAAAGATTGATGAATGAGAGCCATTTATTAATTACTATAAATATAGCATTTTCTGAGTACATCTAGTAAATGTTGTCTTTAAATATAATTGGCATCTAAATAAATAAAATTTGCCACACTATGGACACACGTATTAATAGTTGTTATGGATTCAATGCATAAGAGCACATAATGTTTCTTCCTAAACCTATTTCAGCCTTATATTTGCAATAAATTAGTGCTCACTAATATCACAGTTGCACTCATTCGCTGAATCCATCACATGGCACACACACTATGGGCAATTTGGCAATGCTAATTAGTCTAAATTAGAATGTATAATGCAACAGTGCTAACCACTAAGCCACTGTGCCACCCATCACAGTTGCTCATTTATGATTAATTAAAGAATGCTCTAATGACATAAAAATAACATGCACAATTTCTAAACTAACCACAAGTTGTTTTTCTGAATAATATGTATCATAAAAGTATATAAATATATGTATAAATGTATATATATAAATGTTTGTGTATATATATATATATATATATATATATATATATATATATATATATATATATATATATCACACAGCTTGCCTTTGATAGCACACTTCTTGCAGTGCTTATAACAGTGATGAATTTTCTTCCACTTTTTTTTTCTGGCAGTTGTCCAAAATAGCATGAGCTGCCAGTAGCATTCAAAGTTAAAGCGAGGGAGCGATTCTGTGTTGGTGGTGAGGGCAAGACAGTTAGAACGGTTAGAACTTTAACAAAATATGAAATGGAAAAATAAATAAAGAAAATAAAAATACTGAGGTGAAAAACCAAGGAGATACGTTTTACATACAATATTAAACACAAGGCGAAAATGAAATGTTTCAACAGTCTGCAACAATAGAAAGAGAGAACAATGCCAAGGCAAAGAGGTCACCAAACACCACAAGTCTCGTGGATTTTTGGAGTTTAAAAATCAACGGTTACATAGGAATCACAAGGTGTTTGAAAGGCTTACATTAAAGAAACTTGATGGTGGTGTCAAAGGGGAGCAAAATGTGAAATTTTCCTAGAAAGAAAATCCTGCAATCCTGCTGTAAAATATGATGCTACAGTACATGAAGGATGCTTTGAGAGTACTTTGTGGCTTGGATCGTTTTATAGACTAAACCATGGATGCCTCTGCCACAAGGATCATTTATCAAGATATTGAAGTAGAGCAGATATGTTTGACATGGAGACATGAAGTATAGATCATTGAAGAGTTCTAGAGTTCAGCAGAGTTGTAGAAATTCCATGGAAAGCTTTCTTTCATTATGTTTATGCCTAACTTGTTTATACTAATTTGTTAATTAATTTATATTTGTCATGAGGTAGATGGAACACCAAGGTATCACATGCCACCATGCCTACACACACATAGTCAAGCATAGAAGGATTTTTAGCACAGCTAAAGCAACTACTGGCATCATTTTGGGGAGAAGGAGGACACCAAAGACCTCAGAGAAAACACCACTTTGACACTGGAAGATGGTAGGTATAAAATACAAGCTGGCATAAGCTACTCAGTTATTGATTTATTGACAAATTGATATATTGACAATTGATTGGCCCATAAACATGTCTTTAACATGATGGATTAAAATTACTTAATGAATATTATGTATTTGCTGGCATCATTTAATATTGCGTGCTGCAAGACCACAGAGGAAGATATAACAGATCATGTACTGTAGATAAAATTAAACTTTATTACATTTCTGACACATAATGTAACTTTGTCTAGTGAGTCTTCCTGATATCATACAATATAAGCATGCACACATATGGTATCTGTTACGAGGGGGTCAATAATTATGATGATAACTTTAGGTTATGAAAGAAAAAGGTTCAAAATCATCATATGTGGTATGTTAACCACTCTATCCAGAGGAAACATTCATTCATTCATTCATTTTCTATACCGCTTAATCCTGTGTTCAGGGTCGCGGGGGACCTGGAGCCTATCCCAGGAGACTTCGGGCACTAGGCGGGGTACACCCTGGACAGGGTGCCAATCCATCGCAGGGCACACACACATACACTCACTCACACACCCCAATCACACACTACGGGCAATTTTTTAGGAATGCCAATTAGCCTAACCTGCATATCTTTGGACTGTGGGAGGAAACCGGAGTACCCGGAGGAAACCCACCAAGCACGGGGAGAACATACAAACTCCATGCACACAGAGACGGGAATCGAGCCTGGCTGGGGAATCGAACCCAGACCCTGGAGGTGCAAGGCGACAGTGCTAACCACTACACCACCGCGCCGCCCCAGAGGAAACAAATAAGATTTAAAAAATAAAAATAAACAAAGATAACTGTGCTGCTTTTTAATGCAAAACATTTTTGGAATATTATAAAATGTGAATACAATACATACTGCATTACAAGTATTTAGTCATTGTGTTAAAAAGAGCAAACCATATCATCTTTTGTGTTGACAAATTTCCAATTTCTTGATCTGAAAGCAGATCTGCGTTGAGTTCAATAAAGTGCATATTAAATGGAAAAAAGCATAGCTCAGCGGATTCTGGAGAAGAAAGGATTAAAATTAGAGAAAGAGACACATGGAAAGAGGATGAGGGTGGATATTATCATGCAGAGGTAGTTTTAGATCTTTTCAAAAATCCACATTTCCTTTCTATTGTTCTGACAGCTAACTGAAATCATGACCATCTTCTTTCCTTTCTTAACACCTCCCCTCCCCCCACACACACACACTTTTTCTAAGTGTTAAGGTTTGTCATGGAGATTAGGATTAGTTAGTGACAGAACAAAAAGTAAAGAGGTGCTGAATTGCTTCATTGCTTCAGTCAGCTGGAAATTCAACAGGTTTTTTAAGATATAGCTACTGTAGAACATCCATTAGATGTAAATGTAAAAACTTATTAAACATACAGCAGAATTCAATACATATTTAGTAGACATGGGTCTTAAATACTGCTACAGAACAGTAGTGCAAAACTTCTGTAAATCACTGCAGGTCACAGTGTTCTTGTGAGAAACAGAAGGTACTGTATGCTTTGGATTGTTTTATACCTAGAAGCACCTATTAAACACATTTATTTTAGATCCAAACAGCACCTTTGCTTTGAAAGGGCTTGTAAATACTCTTAAGGATACATTGATACAGAAGATATACTGCGCACAATAAGTTCTTGTGTAGTGACAGAGCCAAGATGTATGATCTGTGCTCCATAGAAAGGAATAAAATACAGTTGGCCACCTTCCCAGAAGCTGGTACAGAAGCCATGCTCTCTCTCTCTCTCTCTCTCTCTCAAATAGCTGTCCATCTGGCCATCACTGCCTGATCCATTCAGTGCCTGCTAAACACAAAATTTTGTGTATTCCAGAACAACAAATCATTTAGGTTGATTTGGGCTAACAAATCATTTAGGCTGTCTCCCTCTCTCTCTCCATTCTATCTCTTATGGAAAAATATTATGAGCCATAATAGGTTTGATAATGAAGAGCGAATCAAGAGGTCAAGTGTGTGTGTGCAACACTTGATCATGTGGGACTGTATAGTAACAGACATAATCTTTGGTCAGGCTTACAGTGGGTTCAATTCAGTGCAAGATGGTATAAATAATACCTGCTCTAAAGTGGAATGCTACATTTACTGTATATTGCAAAACGTATTCACTCAATGGCCTTCACATGCATATGAACTTGAGTAACATCCAACTCTTAATCCATAAGGTTTAATATGATGTTCCAACTGGTGCACACCAGTTCCAACCTACTACTACTAGTACTAGTACTACACAATTTTAACAGAGCGGCAGCACGGTGGTGTAGTGGTTAGCACTGTCGCCTTGCACCTCTAGGGTCCAGGTTCGATTCCCGGCCAGGCTTGATTCCTGTCTCTGTGTTCTCCCCGTGCTTGGTGTGTTTCCTCCGGGTACTCCGGTTTCCTCCCACAGTCCAAAGACATGCAGATTAGGCTAGTTGGCGTTCCCAAATTGACCATAGTGTGTGAATGAGTGTGTGTGTGCTCTGCGATGGATTGGCATGCTATCCAGGGTGTACCCTGCCTCGTGCCCAGAGTCTCCTGGGATAGGCTCCAGGTCCCCGCGACCCTAAATACAGGATAAAGCGGTATAGAAAATGAATGAATTAATTTTAACAGAATAATTTTAGAGAACTTAATTTCTCCACTGAGGTATACCTCTCTTTTTCCCTTGTCAATAATTTCAACTTCCTTACTTAAACATCTCTAATAATTTTTTTACATGCTTTCATTGTTCTTAAGGTCCGATCTGGTTAATTAACTATAACTTAGGGCATAGGAAAGCTTAATCTTTTTGTCTGATCACGACTGCATTCACAGCTGCAAGTGCAAAGGTTAAGAGTGAGGTATAAGATAAAGTATCTTTCATTTCTGCTCTGATCTCTCTGTGTACACATGACCTCACAGTGATGTCAGTCTCATACACAAATATAAGATATCAAATATCTCTAATGCCTTTTTTCCACTGCATAGTACGGCACAGCGCGGTTCAGTACAGCTCACTTCGGTTCGGCTCAGTTTGCGCTTCCACTGCCGTTTAGTAACGCTTTAGAGTGGGCGGGATTATTCACGTGTCAGTTTAGTTACGGCGCCCCTACTGCCGTGACATCATCGTAAACGCGCCACAAACAAACACACAACAATGGAGCATATCGACGGCATGGTGTTCTTCCTTCTCGACATGTAGATGTTTTTAACAGCGAGACGAAGGAGTTTGTTTCAAAAGAGGCTGATGGCAGCCAAAGAAAAATTTTGGTTAATTCAAAAAGGTGCATCCGATCCTTCTCTGGCTGTTCTAAATATAGCGGTTCTGTTGTGTCTCGTGTGACGCAGTAATGACGATTTTCTCCGGCCAATAAGTGACCAGCAAAGTTTACACGTCATGTTTTGGTAACAGTTCGGCGCGCTTGGAATCTCGGCTGAGGTGGTACTAAAAAAAGGACCAGGTACCATGTACTGTTCCCAATGGAAACCCCCCCAAAAGTGAGTTGAACTGAACCGTGTCATGCTGTACTATGCAGTGGAAAAGCACCATAAGATTCTGGAAAAGATAGTAGCACAGCAGCTATGTTCATATATACATAGAAATAGCATACGCAAACTGTATCAATCAGGATTTATGACTCATCACAATACAGAGACAACACTTGTTAACACTAGAAGTGCCGCACCAGTGTCACCTACTTTTAACACGGTTCACCGGTCATTTGACCGCCTATTTTTTTTTAATGGGAAGCTGTCGCTGATACACAATGATCGCTATATGGCGCGTTCACCCAAAGCAAATAGTTTAGCTCCAAGATAAATCCCTTGATTTAGGGATTTAGCTCTAGTTCATTTTATAACGTTTTAAGAAAATTCATTAGTTCGTTCAGTCTATTTGAAGCTTCTGAACATCCCGGATGTTTTTTTTTTTTGTGTGTGACAGTGCCAGAGAATATAAAGCTTTTTTTAGTACTTTAGATTAGTTCTGAACTCGATTCCGTGAAATTATCGCTAAAATAATGTAATGACCCTCCTGAGGATATAAAACTTTATTATTGTGTTTGAATAAATCAGATCTACCACAAACTGAACAACTTCACTTTTCCGGTATGGTAACCTCGGATACCTGTCGCTGCTGCTGTGGAAATATTACGCTACTGATATTAAATATAGAATATATATTGAAACAAAAACTAATACCATTATAAAATATATAATGTATTGAAACGTTTATAACTTATCGAAAATGATTCGATTGATTTACATGATGTATGCTATATAATACTAAGGGTTTCCGGGTCATTGGTGGCTCATTGATATGTGTTTCATCTGCCGTGTGGGAGACCCGGGTTCGATTCCCAGCCAATAACAATAATGCTGAGGGTTTCTAAGTTAAGTTGAAATGTAAATTATTGTGTCCTACTTATATGATGTCCTCGATAATGATTATAATAAATATATAAATAATGTTTCAAGTAAAAAATTTTTCACAGCGCTACAGTTCGCTACTCTGTGCAGTTGTGTGTCCAAGAAGAGGTGGGTATGTATAGCTCATACAGTAGGTGTATGTACGCGCATTTCATATGTAGTGGTTTGAGCAGTAAGTAGTATACTTAGTATAATAAACACTGCCTTTTGCAAAGTGAAAGTGAGTGCCGTTGATCAAAAGGCTGATAAACGTGTGCGCAGATATGAGCAGATTTATCGATAAAACTGCAAACATACTCCCCCTGAAATGCAACAAACAAATACAATATATAGCCTATTCACTGAATACAACGCGGCGGTGCGCTCCGAGCCGAACACCCGCAGACCCCCATTACTGTAATGCTTTCATTCACAATAGGTGTGAAGTTATCAAACTGGTTTCACTGATGGGTGATGGTTTCGCTGATGGGTGAATAAGGTTTTGTCCTGTTGACAGGAATCCACTATAGTAAAAGCCTACAGTAAATTTGACTATATCCATTTACTTAGAGCTGTTCATTTACAATAAAAAATTATAATAAATATATATAAAAAAACATATGATCTGTTCTATAGCCCATCTTTTTTTTTATCGTACATCAACAGCTCTCTCTCTCTCTCTATAACTATGTATATATAGCAGCTTGTCTGTGACAAATGCACAGAGAACACAACAAAGCTGTGCTTGGAATGTTAATTCAGGGAACAAAACTTATGGCTTCTGCTAGAAATCTTAACCTTAAATTAATTGTAAGCATTTGAATGCTGATAAAAATACTTGCAAAACATCAGCATACATTGAAGGGAATTTCTGAGGCGGTCAGTGATTCATGGCACAGTCGATTGGAGGGGGTTGTGATCACACCTACGGTTCTTTTGTTCTAGGCTGTCGGTCAAATATCTCTCCACTTGAAATGGAAGCTGTTTTTACAGTAGACACTGATTTTTTTTTGTGTCATTTTGTAATCTTTCTCATGTTTACCTTGTACTGTACAATGTATATAATTTTTTTTATGAATTACTGTAAATAAACTACATATGCAGTTGATTTATCAGAAATGACTTTTCTGTTTGTGTGCAAAACTAAACTTCAGGGTCAAGTAATAGCGATATATATATATATATATATAGCATGCATATTTATACATTTGGAATCTGCATCTACACTTTCTGTTACATGTATAGAATTAGTTTCAGCTGAATCAATGATGTTGTTGGGTTAGTTATGTTGTGATAATTAGTTGAATTATAATAATAATAATAATAATAATAATAATAATAATAAATAAAAAAAACTAACCTGGATGTTCTAATTCTCAAAAACGTTGATAAACAATTCTCAAAAAAGGGAAGTTGTTCAGCTGTTTAGTGTCACTATGTCATAAACAGTGAAACATAAATAAAACAAAATAAAACATCCTTAATCCAGATTTTATCAATCAACGACATAACATTTATCTTAGCTGGATGGTCTAATACTTAAAAACGTTTAGTCTTACTAAAGTAAGACTTGTCACACTGTAACTAGAATATTTACAAAACTGAAAGGTTGTCTCATGAATAATAATAATAAAAAAAAACCTAAGTTAAAGCAGATATTTAGATTTTTTTTATTTATTTATTTTTTATCATAAATGAACAGCTCTAAGTAGATGGATACCCAGATAGCAGAACAACATTGAATCATCGTTGAATCAACATTAAAGCATCAACCAACTTGTTATTGAATCAATGTTGAAATTTCAATGTTAAATGTTGATTTTTCATCAGGTTTGCACCTTGAAATAATGTTATTTCAATGATGATAAATAGATCAAGATGGGCATAAAATCAATGTTTGTTCAACGTAAATTCAATCACTTATTTTACATTGAATCAACATTGAAACAATTATAGTTTAGTCTTGCTTTATGAACAGCAAGATTCTATGACAGTAAATCATGTCCGTTTGGATTTATTTCTTTAAATCAGAGACCATGTAGGGCTGAAAAGCTTTTTTTTTTTTTTTTTAAACAAAAAGTCAGTAACTCAACATCCTTCAGTTTACATGTAAACATATTTATTTATTTATGCTCCATACCCATTTAAACAGGAAGTAACATCACAATTACAATAAAACAACTATATAATAAAACACACTACAACTTACATACAAATTATTATAAACTGGATGACAATATGACTTTTTAGAAGAGAACTATTAGAAGAGATTGTTAATTCTGAATTCATAAAACAGAATCTAACTGCCAAGAGAAGAGACTGGAAAACCATAATATAAAAATGGCAGCCTGCCTCAGCAAAATTCAGTCAAATGCAAATAGAAACAACCAAGTCAGAAACACAACAGATGACTGAAACATTATTCGTAAGTTGAAATGTATTTACTCAGCAAAACAGATAATAAGACACAAGTCTGAACTTATGGTTTTCCACCACGAGCAATTCCCCCCCCAGCCGTTCTGGGGCATAACGAAGCCATTTCTGAACTGTTGAAGCAAAGAAACTCTGTGGCCTCCTTTTCTTCAGCTTTCAGCTGTTGTTGTTGTAGTGCATCTAAAGAATGAAAAACAAACAAAAGGTTAGAACTATACAATGCTCTAAAAACTTGGAGTGGTAGTTGTTTATGAATGACAGAAGGTGGGTCCTAAATTTTTGGAAATGTGACTTTTACAAATGTACAGATATGCAACATATGTTTTGAAATGTCCTACAATCTTCCATAGATACAATGCACACATTAGATTTTTTTAAATATACAGGTCCTTCTCAAAAAAATTGCATATTGTGATAAAGTTCATTATTTTCTGTAATGTACTGATAAACATTAGACTTTCATATATTTTAGATTCATTACACACAACTGAAGTAGTTCAAGCCTTTTATTGTTTTAATGTTGATGATTGTGGCATACAGCTCATGAAAACCCAAAATCCCTATCTCAAAAAATTAGCATATTTCATCCGACCAATAAAAGAAAAGTGTTTTTAATACAAAAATAGTCAACCTTCATATAATTATGTTCAGTTCTGCACTCAATACTTGGTCGGGAATCCTTTTGCAGGTACTTGTGTCTTGTGTCTCTCAACTTTCTCTTCACAATATTCCACAGATTCTCTATGGGGTTCAGGTCAGGAGAGTTGGCAGGCCAATTGAGCACAGTAATACCATGGTCAGTAAACCATTTACCAGTGGTTTTGGCACTGTGAGCAGGTGCCAGGTCGTGCTGAAAAATTAAATCTTCATCTCCATAAAGCTTTTCAGCAGATGGAAGCATGAAGTGCTCCAAAATCTCCTGATAGCTAGCTGCATTGACCCTGCCCTTGATAAAACACAGTGGACCAACACCAGCAGCTGACATGGCACCCCAGACCATCACTGACTGTGGGTACTTGACACTGGACTTCAGGCATTTTGGCATTTCCCTCTCCTCAGTCTTCCTCCAGACTCTGGCACCTTGATTTGCGAATGACAAGCAAAATTTGCAACCTGTAACCCATTTCCTGCACACGCCTGTACACGGTGGCTCTGGATGTTTCTACTCCAGACTCAGTCCACTGCTTCCGCAGGTCCCCCAAGGTCTGGAATCGGTCCTTCTCCACAATCTTCCTCAGGACCCGGTCACCTCTTCTCGTTGTGCAGCGTTTTCTGCCACACTTTTTCCTTCCCACAGACTTCCCACTGAGGTGCCTTGATACAGCACTCTGGGAACAGCCTATTCGTTCAGAAATGTCTTTCTGTGTCTTACCCTCTTGCTTGAGGGTGTCAATGATGGCCTTCTGGACAGCAGTCAGGTCGGCAGTCTTACCCATGATTGCGGTTTTGAGTAATGAACCAGGCTGGGAGTTTTTAAAAGCCTCAGGAATCTTTTGCAGGTGTTTAGAGTTAATTAGTTGATTCAGATGATTAGGTTAATAGCTCGTTTAGAGAACCTTTTCATGATATGCTAATTTTTTGAGATAGGGATTTTGGGTTTTCATGAGCTGTATGCCACAATCATCAATATTAAAACAATAAAAGGCTTGAACTACTTCAGTTTGTGTGTAATGAATCTAAAATATATGAAAGTCTAATGTTTATCAGTACATTACAGAAAATAATGAACTTTATCACAATATGCTAATTTTTTGAGAAGGACCTGTATGTGTTATTTCACAATCTGCAAATGTTGTCCTACAATGTACATATTCAATGCTATGAAAACAAATATACTTAATGTAACAATGTAGTCTTTTATGTGCAAAAAAAAAAAAAAAAAAAACCTGTAGGACCAAAAAAATAAATAAATAAAAAAAAAAAAAATCAATCCGTGGCGACGGTTTTGCAATTTGTCCCCCGCACTCACAAATACTTAAACTGTTCCCTCAGTTTAACAAATCGTGGCCACGGATTAACAAACTGTATGCACAAATTTCCAATCCGTACGCTCAGATACCGTACTGTTTGCATATTTATTCTTAACGTGAAGACTTATTTTGGTGATTTTATTATAAGCTTTTTACCCAGGGTTAGATGCATGCTGCACTGTTAATGTTATTATTAAATAACGCCTATTATTACATTGCATTTAGTTTGAGAGCAAAGTAATGACAACATAAACTGTACATTATTTGTTTTGTATTGCTTTTTACCTTCTCCTCAAACTCACACTGCATGATTTTCAAAGTCATCGGATCACCATTGTTTTCACACTGTACTATCTGTGGTAGCATTTAGTTGCTGCTGTGTTCACACTGCACAATGAATTGGCGACAGGAGATTACACACTGCATGACTTTACAATAGGATGAATCGCCAACAACTCTGTCTGGTGTGCAAGCTACAGCCAAACGCACACAAGAAGTGATAAGGAAACAACCCAAGATCATGCTGACATTGTGGTCTATAATTCCTCCCCGAACAAACAATAATTAAAAAAAGATGACGTCCTTGTTTAAGATCCCATATGGTCCAAACTGAAATTTCATGGCTTTTTTCATGGTAACTGAGGTCTAGGGGCTACGTAACTACCATATAAGTTTCAAAACAGTCAATCCACAGTAGAATGCACACAGCCTGCATAAAGTAGCTCTGCCTTTTCACGAGCTGCTGTGACGTCCAATCTACTCAGTCACCGCTTTCAGTCACCATCAACCAACATCCCACCCTTCTTTTGCCAAAACATCACGTCCATGCCATTGCTGAACAACAATAACATGAAAACAAGTCGAAAAAACGCTGTTCAGTCGATAGAACATCATGTAAACATGTAGTCGAAACTACATCATTACACAGGCTTCCGAACAACATTAATATAAAAGACCATTGGCACGTCAGCTTCAGCATCTTTCACACAGCCATTCCATTAAACTTTAAAAATTTACATTAAAAATTTTATTTAATTAATAGAAGTTAATTGATAAAGAAAATCTATTTATGACATTATTTTTGACAGCATTATGATTATTTATTAAAACTTCAGACAACAACAATTAGTGCCATGAGGTTATTTGCAACATTATATGTTCTACAAAATAGAGGACTACACACCTTACAGCGCAATATAATGTGGCTTTAGAAGAGGAAAGGTAGGATTAAGAAGTGAGCAAGTGATGAATTAGTATTATAGGTCCCAAGCAGATACAGTAACAATAATGGGTGACCTACCTTATGCAGTCTCCATTGATGGCTAATAAACATTGATACAAGTAGGTTATGGTTAAAGTGGTGAACTTATAAAGTCTTAAATATTTTGTTTTCCCTTCTCAACGCATTATGCATTTACTCACCAATAATGGCTACCTTTTTAATTTGGTCAAGTCTCCAAGTCGAAGGTGCCCAGCAGCAGATTCCGTACCATGGCAGTAGCAGAGGTGGCAAGGCGGGCTGCTCTCCACGCTTCTGCCTGGCAAAACACCCCAGAGCCCTTTATAACTTCAATTTGAAAAATTATTTCACATCACAATATTAATTTATTGGCAACTTTTAGAAACTTTTCATGTTTCATACTGATTCTTATGTTTAGCTTCCCAATAGTTAATAGGATTTTATGTATAAATGCAGATTAATGATAATCTGGACATTCTGGACATTTGTTTACATGCAGGGTAAAACTGCAACAGGAACAGTACAAAATAAAAACTGAAAAAAGACGGACATTCAGAGTAAAACAGTGCAAGATAAAAAAAAAACTGTACAAAACATACATGCAGGGTAAGCATTGGTTGGAGCAATGTCCAAGCAGTGTAGAAAAATATTTCTGTACGGCTTCATTGTTTTGTGCTGTGTAGTATAGTATTGTAATAGCTGATCAGATGATCAACTCCCCATGTGCTGGTTGTACGCAGTCACAGGACATGGAAATGTCTTTGTAGTCCATGTACCTTGTAATTTCACCCTCATCTTCACGTCTACTGTAAAGCAGAATGGATGGTAGAACAGGTAGATACTTCTCGTGTGTCCATCCACTTCACAAATACAAGAGGTCCATCTGAACGGAGCTTGCGTGTCCTGATGTCAGGGGCTGGTGAAGGCAAGGGTGATGCAGACACATTCCTAAAAACAAATAAATAAAAAAATGTTAACCTATACTGTTCAGAGTAAATGGATGTGCAATTAATATGGATGCACAATATATACAGTACAGAGATGACCAAAAATGTATCCACACTTCAACATGAAAAATATACACCTGTCTTCTGTAGGTCACATGACAGCATCAATGATGGTGATAGATAATACTACACACTGCAGCCATAAGTCAATTTGAGTTTTAAAAAACACCATCCACTGGACATTACACACATATTGAACACATTCTAAACAATTACATCTTATCAGGTATTTGTAAATACACGCTAAACAAAAGGGATTATATACATTTACACCAAAGAAATATTCATAAGCATCACTTAGCTACATAAGGCTGTATTTTAGCCACCTGCAACTTGCTTGTTTGTGCTAAATAACATTACCGATAGCAGTGTTATAAGCTAACCAAAATGGAGCCAAATACACATTAGCAACCATAATCTAAAGCTATCCAAAACAAGGTGAATATAAACATCTGTAAACTCCATAAGGCATTAGCTTAGCCACCGGGAAATATCATGTTTGAGCTACATGAGGCAGCATGTTAGCATGATTTACCTAAACTATATAAATGGCATTGAAAGCCAATGTGTCACACAAGCTGACAAGAGCTAGCTGTAGTGAGGAAAATATTTACTAATATTAGTTTAATATTATCAGAATAAGAGTTATATAAGACTTAATAACTTACCCAGTGTAGCATGGGTCTATTCTCTGTTCAAAATGCTCCCGTTCGTCGTCGGAGTCACACAGTCTTCTTCTGAGGTAAATGTAAACTTTCCAGAACATTCTGAAGAGTTTCCTCGGATGTGTAAGCGCGTGCCATCTTCCATAATGTGCTGAAAACTCACTGAATCGGAGTATTTTCAAACCTGTCTCTCTGTGTTCGTTTTTTCATGCCGGTGTCCGGGGGCGTGGTCTAGTATGTAAATTACCCGGACTGATTTCCGTGTGATTGGCGTGTGGGCGTGTCCTGCCTCGGGTCATTAGCATATAAGTGTGACAGAAATTCTGTGCCTCTCCTTGGTTTATATGGATTACATAAACTGAGAATATTTGTTTTCAATGTGACTTGCATCATTTAAAAGTAGACACTTTAAGCTTTATATAGATATATTTCTCATTTCAGTTAATTTTAGTGACGTGTTTCAAAAAGATTTTCATGGAGACTGAGGTTTCATATATGTGGCAATATCCTCATATACTGTATGTGGGCAATTAGGATTAGTTTTTTGCATTTTTTTTGTTAGTTCTTAGTTATTGCCTTGATAATAGAAAATATGAGCTAGGCATCATGTATGACAGTTGCCAAAGTGAGATATGAGCTAAAATGACCAGATCCTGCCATAGGAGACATATCTTGTATGTACATATACAGTAGGGCTTATATGTGGATATAAAGAAGCAATACAGGAGACCTATATGGCCTGTATATGCACATATATGCACCTCAATGTTGCCTACATGTGGCATATATACACATATATGCAGCATATATACGCATATATGCAGCATATATATTATCATATATGTGCATATATACTGCATATAGGTTTCATATATGCGCATATATCCTCATATTTACATTTACATTTAGGCATTTGGCAGACGCTCTTATCCAGAGTGACTTACATTTTTATCTCATTATACATCTGAGCAGTTGAGGGTTAAGGGCCTTGCTCAAGGGCCCAACAGTGGCAACTTGGTGGTTGTGGGGTTTGAACCTTAGTCCAATGCCTTAACCACTGAGCTACCCCTGGCCCCATATAGGTGCGGTTATATGCGCATATATACTGCATATAGGTTTCATATATGCGCATATATCCTCATATAGGTTCTTTCCATGTGGGGCACGCACACTGCTCTGGGTCAGACACAGACAACGGGAAACAGGAACTAAGGTCTCAAACAAATGCTTCCCAACAGAATAGGTCGCATCGCCAAAATTCTTTCACCGTGAGTGGCAGGAACTTCCAGACTACAACATATTGAATTCTCATGCCTGTAGAGTGTATTATAATGACGTGGCGACAGTGTAAAAACACCCTCCAATGTTAAATGCGAGCCGAAAATTGAGTACTTTTGAACGGCAAACAGGAATTAAGCAAGGTAAATACACAAAACTTACCGTCAAATTATTTTTTTTCCTCAATATATATATATATATATATATATATATATATATATATATATATATATATATATATATATATAATTATTATTATTATTATTTTTTTAAGCACCATGGCAAATCTCTTGTCAATTTTTTAACCTGTTTTAAACACATACACACATGCATACACATTTTTATAGAAATGCACTTAGTTAATTTAATTTGCCTTACATTGTTGAATGAGGATGGGTTCCACAACCAAAAATCAACATTGATTCAATGTTTGTCTTTTCAACACTGAAAAGCATTGAATTATCAACATTGATTCAACATTATTTAGCATTGAAAAATCAACCTCAACCAAAATGATGATTCTGATGAAATTTCAACATTGAATCAATGTCACCTTGCTATCTGGGTATTGTCAAATTTACTATAGGCTTTTACTATAGTGGATTCCTGCCAACAGAACAAGAACTTAAAAATGTAACGCTTAGCTTAAATTTGGTTTATGTTAATCTTATAGTAGAAAACATGAGGTAAATTAGACTATATTCATTTACTTAGGCATTTAGTATAGGCTTTACGTATAGGGGACTGTCAGACAACAGTAATTTGTCTTCAGTCTGTCGAATTCAGCGGACGTGGACTCATCGCTGTGCTTGTTGTAACTGAAAAAAGTGGAGGTGTGTGTGCGTGCGCGCACCTACTTCATGTACTGTTATAAAAATTCAAAATGTAAGCAAACAAAATACAGCTTTTTTTTCACAGAGGTGAACGAAAAAGTGAACCACGTTCCCACCGATTAGGCGCGTGGTCCGTTGTCTAGCAACACTGAATGAAACGAGGCATAATCGTGGTGTTTGCTTCAGTTATGACATAGCATAGTTTATTATAGATAGATAATATACTATGCTATCTGATTTATTCAAATTTAATATTGTTTTAGCGATAATTTCACGGAAGCGTTTTCAGAACTAAATCACTGCTCCTACTCCATCCGAGACGTTCAGAAGCTTCAAATAGAATGAACGAACTAATGAATTTTCTCAAAATTATATAAAATCAAGTAGAGCTAAATCCCTAAATCTCCTTATAAAATATCGCTGATTATCATATTAGCATATATATATATATATATATATATATATATATATATATATATATATATATGGGGGAGTATGTCTGCAGTTTTATCGATAAGTCTGCTCATATCTTCGCGCGCGTTTATCAGCCTTTTGATCATCGGCACTCACTTTCACTTTGCAAAAGGCAGTGATTATTGTTTACTATATTATTTATATATTTATTATAATCATTATCGAGGACATCATATAAATAGGACACAATAATTTACATTTCAACTTAATTTAGAAACCCAATTAGCATTATTGTTGTTGGTCACCGGCTGGGAATCGAACCCGGGTCTCCCGCAGACGAAACACATACCCCCGGAAACCCTTAGTATTATATAGCATACATCTTGTAAATCAATCGAATCATTTTCGATAAGTTATAAACGTTTCAATACGTTATATATTTTATAATGGTATTAGTTTTTGTTTCAATATATATTCTATATTTAATATCAGTAGCGTAATATTTCCACAGCAGCAGCGACAGGTATCCGAGTTCTTTATGTTACCATACTGGAAAGGTGAAGTTTGTGGTAGATCTGATTTATTCAAACAAAATAATAAAGTTTTATATCCTCAGTAGGGTCATTACATTATTTTAGCGATAATTTCACGGAAGTTCAGAACTAATCTAAAGCACTGTCACACTAAAAAAACATCAGAAAAGTTCAGAAGCTTCAAATATAATGAACAAACTATTTAATTTTCTTAAAACGTTATAAAATTAAGTAGAGACTTAGTGACTCCCCTTAGAGACTCTGTAGTAGGTTTTCTCAGTTGAATATGAAAAAAACTAATACCGCTGATTATCAACGTGGGAATGAACGGCGCATTGCCCAAGTGCAAGTTGATCTTGGAGCTAAACTATTTGCTTTGGGTGAAAGCGCCATCTAGCGATCATTGTGTGTCAGCAATAGCTTCCCATTCAAAAACAATAGGCGGTCAAAATGACCGTGAACCGCGTTATAAGTAGGTCACACAGGCCCGGCGCTTCTAGTGCTAAGTGTGCCCTTCAGTGGCAGACCTACAATGGCAAGTACCCCAAGAAAATGTCCTACCCAAGACAATGATTACTTATGTCGTCAGTGTTTCGATACAGCACATTCTCAAATGCCAACGCCCTACGGGGCAGTCTACTCAAGCGTGCCCATAAGCGCAAACCCACAAATGACAAGTACCTTAAGAGAAAGTTCTACCCAAGACAATGAATACCTACAGGGCTTTGATACAGTACATCGTCAAATGCAACGTCAGACAGAAATCACAGAAATGCTTGCGAAGAGCCAAATGCAATCCTCCTTACCTCAGCGCAATATTCCCACATTTTATGGAGACCCGCTTAAGTTCACGTCCTTCATGTTTTCCTTTGAACGCTTGGTCGAATCCAAAACTGACAATGACATCGATAAGCTGTCCTATCTTGAACTGTACGTACACCACAGGGGACAGGTGGTTATGCAAGAGCAAAGAAACTGCTATACGACAGGTTTGGCAACGAGATAAGAATCACAGCGGCCTATAAGCAAAAGGCAATTCATTGGCTGAAAATAAAGCCAGACGACCTCTCCTCGTTCTTGACAACTTGCCAAAACGTCATGGCAAACAGTGAATCCATGGACGAGCTAAATGGCAGCGAGTGCATGAACCACATTCTCACAAAACTGCCCCACAAGCTGCTCGACAGGTGGAAGTTCCATGCACACCAGCATTACGAGCACAACAAGAAAAGAGCCAAGTTCGCCCAGCTAGTGGACTTTGTCAACCAGCAAGCCACTCTATACTCTGACCCACTCTTCGTTGATCTGGACGCCATGACCAGCGATAAGAAACACGGTCACACATCCCTTCAAGGACCCACACCAAAAAGGAAGGAAAGGCCAGGGTCAGCTTTGCAACCGAGGTCAGACAGGTTGGTAAAAATTATAAAGACTCGATTGCAACGAAGAATGCTGGTGCATTAGTTTTTAGCGCCTTCACTAAACCGTGCGCATATTGTAAGAAAGACCATACCTTAGATGAGTGCCTTATTTACCTTATTTAACGATAAGGCACATAACGACAAAGTAGACTTCTTAAAATGGAATGGATTTTGTTTTGGATGTGTAGTGAAGGGTCATTTAAGCAAAGACTGTACAAAAAAAATCACGTGCCCATCGTGCTCAAAGAGACATCCTCGCATGCTGTACATTGCAGTGCAAGACAAAGCTCAGGCAACCGCAAGGGCTGACGAAACTGAAACAAAAAATAAACCGCCTGCTGCAGTGAGTCATGAACTAAGTGCCCTCACCGGGGCTGGAGATAATTGCATTCTCTCCATAGTACCTGTTAAAATAAAGTCCAAGAAAAGCGACAAAATAGTGGAAGTGTACGCATTCATGGACCCAGGTAGTTCTGCCACGTTCTGTACAGAGGCATTAGCAAGGCAGTTAAATGTACAAGGCAGAAAAGTTGAGGTGATGTTGAGCACCATGAGCTCTAGGAAACTAGTAGAAATCTATGTGCTCACCGATTTGAAGATTAGTAATCGGACGAAAAACACCTTTGTCGAACTTCCCAAAGTGTTTACACAAAAGAGCATCCCAGTTACAGTGGATAACATTCCACAACAGCATGACATTGATAAGTGGCCATACCTTACTGATGTAAAATTGCTCCAGATTAACGCTGGGATTGAAATTCTTATAGGCAATAGAGAGAATAAACTCCTAGAACCATGGAAAGTGATTAACAGCAGGCACATGGGGCCATATGCAGCAAAGACTGCACTCGGATGGACCCTTGTACGAGGACGCTGAGACGCTGCTTTTTTCCGAGCTCCGCCATTTTTCGTCCCCTTACGAAGAGTGTACATAAAACGGATAAGTATCTTATAATATATTTACTCGAAACGCGTGTTATATCGTTAAGTTTTAATTGTTTTGCAGCACACCGCTTTTAGCCGGCATTAGCATCGCTAGCACGTTAGCCCGGCTATCACGTTTGTTCGTAAAGTTTGTTTTCGCTTCTTCACACCGATTATTTTCCGTGTTTAGACACCATGTCGGTTGTGATTCTGCCTCTGAGTGCAGGTGAGGAGACATTGGAGCTGCACTCGGTGGATTTGGAGCTGGAGGCCGTGGAGAAACTGATCCGCGAGCTACAGGTGAAGCTGGCCCGGCTACAGCAGCGGAAAGCCACGCTGGAATCGCCACGGACCGACGCTCACCTGTCCCAGGTACATTCTCGGCGTGACACAATCTCTCCGACAACCTCAACCCCGCGTGTTTCTCTGCCCAGGTCCAACACACCAAGGATGCAGCCCGCCCAGTTTTCCTACACCCCGGCGCCGGGATACCACGGACCCTGGATACAGCAGCAGCGGAAGAAGCACGCCAAGCCCCGGGCGAGGACCTCTCCCCCTACACCACCACCCGTCTTCGACATCTCGACCCGAAACCGCTTCGCTCCTCTCCGCGAGACGGCACACGACGTCCTGGTCATCGGAGACTCCATCGTTCGTCACGTGCGTGCTACCACGGCTAAAGGTAAGGTGCACACACGCTGTTTACCTGGTGCACGTGTTCTTGATGTTGCTGCACAGGTGCGTGCTGCCCTGAGGAAGAACATTGGAGCTGTGGTCCTTCATGCCGGCACGAACGACACCAGGCTGAGGCAGACGGAGATCCTAAAGAAGGACTTCAGGAGCCTGGTCGAGAAGGTCCGCAGCACATCACCCACAACAAGGATCATCGTATCTGGACCGCTTCCCACATTTCAGCGAGGAATCGAGAAGTTCAGTAGATTATTTGCCTTTAATGAATGGTTACAATCTTGGTGTCAACAACAGAAATTACACTTTGTTGATAACTGGAATGTTTTCTGGGAGCGTCCTAGGCTCTATCACACCGATGGCCTACACCCTAGCAGAGCTGGAGCAGCGGTCCTCTCTGACAACATCTCCAGAACACTACGAACCATCTGACTGGCGGTAAGTCATACTGTAGATTCCAAACATATTAGCCACATCACAACTCACCGTAGTGATAGACGCACACACATAGCTTGTCCTATAGAAACTGTGTCTGTTCCCCGAATACTGAGAAAAAAGAATAAATTTGTTAAATTTGCGCGAAACAATCTGATAACCATAAAACCGGAAAAAGGCAAAATAAGTAGTCAAAATCCACCTCTAAAGTTTGGACTACTCAACATTAGATCCCTTGCGCCTAAAGCACTTATTGTTAATGAAATTATCTCAGATTATTGCCTTGACGCACTCTGTCTCACCGAAACCTGGCTTAAACCAAATTAATATTTTGGTCTGAATGAGTCTACTCCGTCAGGATATTTCTATTCGCGGTGGTGGTGTCGCCACTATCTACAATGATGTACTCACTGTTACCCATAAAATAAGACCCAGGTTTAATTCATTTGAAGTGCTTATCATTAGCCAGGCTCGATTCCCGTCTCTGTGTGCATGGAGTTTGCATGTTCTCCCCGTGCTTGGTGGGTTTCCTCCGGGTACTCCGGTTTCCTCCCACAGTCCAAAGACATGCAGGTTAGGCTAATTGGCGTTCCTAAAATTGCCCGTAGTGTGTGATTGGGTGTGTGTATGTGTGTGTGCCCTGCGATGGATTGGCACCCTGTCCAGGGTGTACCCCGCCTAGTGCCCGAAGTCTCCTGGGATAGGCTCCAGGACCTCCGCGACCCTGAACACAGGATTAAGCGGTATAGAAAATGAATGAATGAATGCTTATCATTAATGTTGCACTAAATGAAATACGTAATAAACCCTTGCTATATTTTACCCTGGCCACCGTGTACAGACCCCCGGGGCCATATGGCGATTTTCTTAAAGAATTTGGACATCTGCTACCAGACCTATTGGTTAACTCTGACAAAGTGTTGATAGTAGGAGACTTTAACATTCATGTAGATGATGCTAACGACGCTTTAGCACTCACATTTATGGATTTACTAAATTCCTTTGGGGTTAAACTAAATATAATTGGAGCAACTCACCGCTTTAATCATTATATCCCATGGTATAGATGTCTCTAATATAGAGATCATACCTCAAAGTGATGATATCACAGATCATCACCTCCTGACATATACTCTACCCGTAGAACAGATTAGCTGTGTCTCCCCACGTTATCAATCTGTTAGAAATATGAATCCCACTACTAAAGACAGATTCACAAGTAATCTGCCGGAGCTGTCCCAATTTCTTATTAGACCCCTAAATGCAGATGATCTAGATGAAGTGACTAGCAGCATGGGCACTATTTTTACCAGTACATTAGACACTGTTGCTCCCATCAGATTAAAAAAAGTCAGAGATAAAACATTTGCACCGTGGTACAACAGTCATACTCGCGCCCTAAAGAGAGCAACCCGTAACCTCGAGCGAAAAATGGAGGAAAACTAAATTAGAAGGTTTTTGAATTGCGTATAAAGACAGTATGTGCAGCTATAGACAGGCTCTAAAAACTGCTAGGACTGAGCATCTTAGCCAACTGATAGCAAGAAACCAAAACAATCCCAGGTTCTTATTTAGTACAGTGGCTCGCCTAACAAAACCTAAGATGCCCGCTGAGAGTATCCCATCACAGTTTAGAAGTGAAGACTTTATGGACTTCTTTAATGAAAAAATCAATAATATCAGGAAGAAAATAATGGAGGTTCAACCTCTAATAGTATCTCACGATCCAGTTCAGCCTATAGCTTCACATTTAGATTTTCACTGCTTTACAGGTATAGGACAGGAAGAGCTGTATAAACTTATCACCTCGGCTAAATCAACAACGTGCCTGTTAGACCCAATCCCAACCAGATTTTTAAAAGAAGTGATGCTTACGGTTGGAGAGCCACTTCTAAACATTATTAATTCTTCATGACATCTACGTCACGTCCCTAAACCTTTCAAGTTAGCAGTTATTAAGCCGCTTCTTAAAAAATCTAATTTGGACGCGAATGAAATAACAAATTACAGACCGATTTCAAACCTTCCGTTCATATCAAAAATACTAGAAAAAGTAGTATGAGCTCAAATTTGCACATTCTTGCAGGATAACAACATCCTTGAAGAATTTCAGTCAGGTTTCAGGCCCCATCATAGCACAGAAACTGCACTAGTTAAGATTACAAACGACTTGTTTTTAGCGTCAGACCAAGGCTGCATCTCATTGCGACTCCTGCTCGATCTTAGTGCTGCATTCGACACTATAGATCATAATATTCTCATAGATCGCTTACAAAATTATATAGGTATTCAGGGACAGGCATTAAAATGGTTTAGATCTTACCTGTCTGATCGCTACCATTTTGTAGATCTAAATGGAGAACCGTCTGGTGTAATGCCAGTGAAATATGGGGTCCCACAAGGGTCAGTTTTAGGACCTCTGTTGTTCTCAATATACATGCTTCCCTTGGGTAACATCATTAGAAGACATGGGATTAGTTTCCATTGTTATGCTGATGATACCCAATTATATATCTCAACTAAACCAGACGAAATACCTAAGTTGTCTAGATTAACTGAGTGTGTCCAGGACATAAAAGATTGGATGACCAATAACTTTCTTTTATTAAATTCAGATAAGACAGAGATATTACTTATTGGCCCAAAAACCAGCACACAACAGCTTTCACAATTCAGCCTGCGCTTAGAAGGATGTACTGTTACTACCAGCTCAGCAGTAAAAGACCTGGGCGTAATATTAGACAGTAACTTGTCTTTTGAAAATCACATTTCAAATATCACAAAAACAGCCTTTTTCCATCTTCGAAATATTGCTAAACTTAGGAACATCTTATCCGTATCTGATGCTGAAAAACTAGTTCATGCATTCATGACCTCCAGACTGGACTATTGTAATGCATTACTAGGTGGTTGTCCTGCATCCTCAATAAACAAGCTTCAGTTAATCCAAAATGCAGCTGCCAGGGTTCTCACTAGATCCATAAAATATGATCATATAACCCCAAAATTATCATCCCTGCACTGGCTACCTGTTCAGTTTAGAATAAATTACAAAATAGTATTACTTACATACAAGACCTTAAATGGTTTAGCTCCCACATACCTAGCCAGTCTTCTGATGCGCTACAATCCACCACGCGCCTTAAGATCACAAAGCTCCGGACTTCTGGTAGTTCCCAGAATTTCAAAATCTACAAAAGGGGGTAGGGCTTTTTCATATTTAGCTCCAAAGCTTTGGAATAGCCTTCCAGACAGTGTTCGGGGAGCAGACACGGTTTCTCAGTTCAAAAGTAGACTCAAGACGCATCTTTTTAATCTGGCATACACATAACTCATCGTATAATCTCATACTCCAGTACACCTATACCGAATGGCAACTACGCTAATTCTCCCCATCTGTTCTGTATTTCTCTACCCATCCCGAGGCATTGGGAGATTTTGCCAGCTTCAGTAGAGAAAGGCCGACCCTGCAAGGTTCCTGAGGCATCCAGAGAAGGACCAGCTCCAGCTGGATTCAGCTTTATGATGGTTGGAGCTACACATGCTGCTCCTGTGCTTCCAGTGATCCAGACCTCATCTGCCCTCTGCACCTACTGACTCGTCCCTATGCTGAACTGGTCTTCATGTCAATTTAAATAATTTCTGTCATATTGAATTTTCACCTGCACAACACACTAGATGTTATATAATTTCTATCTGTTATCGCCCAAATGTGGATGGGTTCCCTGTTGAGTCTGGTTCCTCTCAAGGTTTCTTCCTAATGCCATCTCAGGGAGTTTTTCCTTGGCACCGTCGCCGTCACCCTAGGCTTGCTCATCAGAGAAATTTCATTCATTCGTCTCATTATTATTATCTGCACATTTTTCTCACACATCCACACTTCCAATTATTTTCTTTTCTATAATTATTGTTATTATTATTATTATTATTATTATTATTATTTATTTTTTTTTTTTTATTAATTTATTTATTTATTTTTTTTTTTTTTGTGTTAAATTTCTTACATTTTTGTGAAGCTGCTTTGAGAGGGATCTGAGTCGTCGCCGAGTCCGGTCGGCGGAGCGAGGAACACTGAAGTTGAGTCTTCGCCGAGTCCGGTCGGCGAAGCAAGGAACAGTGGAGCTGAGTCGTCGCCGAAGCCGGTCGGCGGACCAAAGGAACACTGGATCGGAGTCGTCGCTGAAGCCGGTCGGCGGAGCAAGGAACACTGGAGCAGGGTCGTCGCCGAAGCTTGGCGGCGGTTTGAGGAACACTGGAGCAGGGTCGTCGCCGAAGCCGGGAGGCGGAGCGAGGAGAACGGGCGCTGGGTCATCGCCGAAGCCAGGCGGAGGTTCGAGCAGCACGATGTCGTCGTCGAGGATGACGAAGCTGGGCAGAGGAGGAATTTCATCGCCGTCAACGTAGGGCAGCGGCTAGCCGTCGTCGAGGTCGGCAAATCAGGGCAGAGGAGGAAGTTCGTCATCGTAGGGCAGAGACGGTAGCTCGACGTAGTAAAGGCCGACGAAGCAGGGTACTGTAGAACCGGAAGCACAAGGTCGTCTAGGACTGGCAGAGGCAGATCTGGTTCTTGCCTTTTGGGGTACTCAGAGCCATCCACTGGGCTCTCTGGGAGACCAGAGCCCTCCATGGGGCCTCTGGAACAACTGGGCCCTCCACGGGGCCCTCTGGAACAACTGGGCCCTCCACGAGGCCCTCTGGAACAACTGGGCCCTCCACGGGGCCCTCTGGAACAACTGGGCCCTCCACTGGGTCGATTGGGTTTTTTGGGCTTTCCTCATTGAGTTGGCCAAGCTGGTCCTGGAGCCTTTCACCCAACTCCAGCAGAGTCTGCATACGTTCGTGATCCCCTGTGGCCCGACATATGCCGATCTGCTCAATGAGCTCGCTTGCCAGCTGTTGGAGCACTCGCCTCTGCCGTAGCTGCTCCACACCGTGCCCCTCCTATCAACACTCCGACTGGGGTTTTTCCCTACCCCTGGTTTCGTCATCCTGTGTCTTTGGGGTTACACGTCGTATTGCCAGCCGCGATCCTTTCCAATCTGGCTGCGTTGCTCGCTCGCCCTCTCCAGTCCTTCTCTGAGCACTGCAGGGCATCGCTCCTCTCACTCCTGCGTGCTAAATGCTGTTCCTTTGGTTAGCAAGCCGACTACTCACGGGGTCAGCTTGCCCCGATGTCAAGATCACAGCGCCCCCCCCAAAAAAAAATATCCAGGGAAGGCCCCTCCACTATACCACTTTTTGAGTCGAGCATTCTTTAACGGGGTGCTAGTGTGGGTTTTGGGAAATGAGGCATGTATGCAGAGTGGTGAACTTAAAGTCTTTTAATAGGGAACCAACTCAACAGAAAGAGACAAACCGGATCTAAACTATACAATAACTAAACCAAACAAGAGTTACACAAAGACACGGAGTTACACAAAGACACAGAGTTACACTAGGACTAAACACAACAGACTAACATGGACTGAACACAACAGGCTAGGCAGAGTACAGGCTAGGCAGAGTACAGGCTAGGCAGAGTACAGGCTAAACATGAACTCAACACAGCAGGCCACACCTGGACTAAGAGCTATGGGCTAAACAGTGTTATGGGCTAGACAGAGCTAAGGGTTAGACAGAGCTAAGGGTTAGACAGAGCTACGGGTTAGACAGAGCTACAGGTTAGACAGAGCTAAGGGCTAGACAGGGCTAAGGGCTAGACAGAGCTGAAAGGCTAGACAGAGCTAAAGGCTAGACATTGAGTGACTGACAAAGAACAGGAGTGAACCACAACAGAATCAAGAACGGAACAAACCAGGATCCAAGGAGAAAGGCATGACACCAAGAACTAAGAGCTTTCATGGAAATGGCATGACACCAAGATCTGAGCTTTCATGGAAATGGCATTACACCAAGAACTGTGAACATTAACACCCACTAAACTGAACAGTATGTAAACAGTATTTGGTTGAATTCCCAAATCTAATTGGTCAGAACATGTGCATAATTTATAACAGCACAATAGGTTTATATTAAAGCAAGTGTTCTGTACATTATTGTTTCTATAATAGCTCAAACACAGGAACACCTTAGGCGGGTGCTATACATAATCTAAGACTAATAGTAAATATAGTTTTTAGAGCATGGTGCTGTTTAACAATGGAAATGCATTAGACATTGTTTGTTGGAAAGCAGACTCACTTTGTACCAGTCAAAATTTCTCAGCAGAAGCTTCATGACAGAGGATTTCATGCTTTCCAGGCTGTCGATAAAATGACAAACTGCATTGTGAGAGTGAGAGAGTTAGAGAGAGAGAGAGAAAGAGAGAAATAAACAGGGTGGTGTGTAGTAGTGAGGCAGTGACAATGAGGAACTAAAATGTCTGACAGACGTTCCACAACATTAAATATAACTATAAACTGTTGAAAATGTGTGCTGTGTTGTACATTAGTCATTAGTAAAGTGGCAATGTAAACTTTGGCTGTGATACAAACAGAATATCATGCTCCAGAATGTGCTGTTAGACACAAATAAGGCACTCGATTTGCATAAATTAATATTGATTAGCTTTTTTTTTTGGCTAACACATATACTGTAAAAATATAAACATAAATACAGTACACAAATAGACAATTAGACCTATATTAAAAAAATAATCATAGAATAAACACATGCTTATTGTACAAATTTAGACTTATCAAGAACAGTGGAAAATTAAGTTATGGTAAGATCACATGAGAGTCATATGATAGATGAACAATTATATTCATGAATGAAAATCTAATCAGCACTAAATGTGATGATCAAAGACAAAAAATAAGATCATAGTACCAGCCATTGTGTGTGTGTTTTTATGTATCTTTATTTCCAGTATTCTAAATGGTGTGTGTGTGTGTGTGTGTGTGTGTGTGTGTGTGTGTGTGTGTGTGTGTGTGTGTGTGTGTGTGTGTGTGTGTGTGTGAGTCCTATGTTTTGAAATTCTATGAATAATTGTTCAAAAACAGCTTTTATCCTGCTTATTGACTGCTGTATGATCGGTTTATGAAGTGTGTCAGCAGTTTTGATCATCAACCATTCACATATGCTCCACTGTGGTGTGGCTTTCGAAGCACTCTCAAAACACACCCCCACACGAGTTCAAAAACTGTTCTTTGGTTCCAGCAGCACAAAACTTACAACATCCCATACAGTACTGAATCCCTAAATGTTTTTGTAATGTTTTGTAATAAAATAAAATATCAACCAATTTCAAATTAATTAATGAATGAATGAATAATTAATTACAATCAGTACTATATTGTCAGCATGCCATCAATCACAAGGGGCATCTAGTACCACAAGATGGTCACCACCCATCTTGAAAAGTTTTCCCCCCTCACATGGAGTTTGCATGTTTGCCCTGTGTTCAATCGGTTTCCTCCAGATACTCAGATTTCCTCCCACAGTCAAGACATGCAGAGTAGGCTAATTGGCATATCCAAATTCCTCGTAGTGTGTAAGTGAGGTGTGTCCTGTGATTGAGGGTGTAACCCGCCTCATGCCCAGAGTCCCCTGGGATAGGATTCAGCCTTCACATGACTCTGAAAGGATAAGCAGTATAGCAGGAGTGAGGAGTGAGAGTGAGAGTATGAGACTCATGACCTTTAAACAATTAACAACACAAATCACACAGCATTTCAGTGCTTGTAAAATGCATTTAGTAGTTTTAGTGCTTTAAAATCTGTTTATGTATGAATCACAGCTCTAATAACAACAAACCTGATAAATAGGCAAAATAGTCCTACTGTGAAGATACTGTAAATACAATCAGATGACATTAGATATAGTAGAAAACATGCTGGACATTACGAATATAGAGAGTTAATAATATAGCCCTGACAGGTGTCAAGAATAAATGTGCGAAATGCTGTTGGATTCTATCCCAATAAGCAATTTCTTCTTTGATAACTCAATGATAAGGCACAAAACTTCTGATGATCATAAAACTTTTACCAGCCCCTGAAATCACACACTGTAATGCACATTCTTATGCTATCATTTTATCACATGTGCTCAAGCCATCCTGAATCACAGCATGATAATTTATTTTCATTTACCGCCAGTGTAGATGAAAATAATGAGCAGTTATCCTGAGAATAAAGTGCAATTTCAATGTCAAAGTCTTTTTCGATATCTAGATTCACTGAGTTTTTTCTTTTTTTCTTTGAGCCTTTGATACCTAACAGATGAAAGATGATCATCTTGATGGCAAAGATGGCATCTCTTTCCTGGCACGTTTAAAGATTAAAGATTTTTTTTTAGTTCTCTTTCTTATTGTTCTTTTACGTAAGAAAGGAAATCTCAAAAAGTTTCTACTCACTGCCCAGATGCACCCTTCTATCTTCCACCATATGCATAAAGATGATGAAGTAAAACTAAACTGGAGTCTATGTTCTGTTGTTGTGCTGTGGGGGGCATTTATGTAACTTACCTTTCTCACCTTGCCGGACATCCCTTGCTTGCTTGCTTGCCAATCAATACAAAGATTTTCTGTATTACCACAGGCACTTGTTTCTATGCAGTGTTTCGGTATGCAAAATAGGGAATTATTATTTCCAGGTAAAACACCTAAAATCCCATTAATGGAACTAAGTTATTTAACAGACACTGTGCTTATATACTGTATAATGGTATAGTAATGCATGGATTAAACTCCATAGTAAAATCCTTGCTTATTAGCATACCTTACAAGTTATCAGGATGTGCTAAGCTTGTGATGGTTTAAACTGCATCTTCACCAATGTAATGCATGTAGAAGAGAAAAGTTTTAAAGCTTTCAGTTGCCTTCAATGCAAACATATTGTATCTCTATTAGGCAAATACATTTTTGGATAACATAAATACATAGAATATGGGAATATAAATGAAGCTGTGAGGTCTGGTCACTGGGTTCATACAGTGCCTTGCAAAAGGAATCATACCGCTTGAACTTTTCCTCATTTTGTCACCTTACAGCCATATATATATATATACAGTATATATATATATATACAGTATATATATATATATATATATATATATATATATATATATACAGTGGTGTGAAAAACTATTTGCCCCCTTCCTGATTTCTTATTCTTTTGCATGTTTGTCACACTTAAATGTTTCTGCTCATCAAAAACCGTTAACTATTAGCCAAAGTTAACATAATTGAACACAAAATGCAGTTTTTAAATGAAGGTTTACGTTATTAAGGGAGAAAAAAAACTCCAAATCTACATGGCTCTGTGTGAAAAAGTGATTGCCCCCCTTGTTAAAAAATAACTTAACTGTGGTTTATCACACCTGAGTTCAATTTCTGTAGTCACCCCCAGGCCTTATTACTGCCACACCTGTTTCAATCAAGAAATCACTTAAATAGGAGCTACCTGACACAGAGAAGTAGACCAAAAGCACCTCAAAAGCTAGACATCATGCCAAGATCCAACGAAATTCAGGAACAAATGAGAACAAAAGTAATTGAGATCTATCAGTCTGGTAAAGGTTATAAAGCCATTTCTAAAGCTTTGGGACTCCAGTGAACCACAGTGAGAGCCATTATCCACAAATGGCAAAAACATGGAACAGTGGTGAACCTTCCCAGGAGTGGCCGGCCGACCAAAATTACCCCAAGAGCGCAGAGACAACTCATCCGAGAGGCCACAAAGGACCCCAGGACAACATCTAAAGAACTGCAGGCCTTATTCGACTCAATTAAGGTCAGTGTTCATGACTCCACCATAAGAAAGAGACTGGGCAAAAACGGCCTGCATGGCAGATTTCCAAGGCGCAAACCACTTTTAAGCAAAAAGAACATTAAGGCTCGTCTCAATTTTGCTAAAAAACATCTCAATGATTGCCAAGACTTTTGGGAAAATACCTTGTGGACCGACGAGACAAAAGTTGAACTTTTTGGAAGGTGCGTGTCCCGTTACATCTGGCGTAAAAGTAACACAGCATTTCAGAAAAAGAACATCATACCAACAGTAAAATATGGTGGTGGTAGTGTGATGGTCTGGGGTTGTTTTGCTGCTTCAGGACCTGGAAGGCTTGCTGTGATAGATGGAACCATGAATTCTACTGTCTACCAAAAAATCCTGAAGGAGAATGTCCGGCCATCTGTCCGTCAACTCAAGCTGAATCGATCTTGGGTGCTGCAGAAGGACAATGACCTAAAACACACCAGCAAATCCACCTCTGAATGGCTGAAGAAAAACAAAATGAAGACTTTGGAGTGGCCTAGTCAAAGTCCTGACCTGAATCCTATCGAGATGTTGTGGCATGACCTTAAAAAGGCGGTTCATGCCAGGAAACACTCAAATAAAGCTGAATTACAACAATTCTGCAAAGATGAGTGGGCCAAAATTCCTCCAGAGCGCTGTAAAAGACTCGTTGCAAGTTATCGCAAATGCTTGATTGCAGTTATTGCTGATAAGGGTGGCCCAAGCAGTTATTAGGTTCAGGGGGCAATTACTTTTTCACACAGGGCCATGTAGGTTTGGATTTTTTTTCTCCCTAAATAATAAAACCCTTCATTTAAAAACTGCATTTTGTGTTTAATTGTGTTATCTTTGACTAATAGTTAAATGTGTTTGATGATCAGAAACATTTTGTGTGACAAACATGCAAAAGAATAAGAAATCAAGAGGGGGGCAAATATTTTTTCACACCACTGTATATATATATATATATTCATATTCAATATTTATTGGGATTTTATGTGATAGACCAATTCAAAGTAGCACATAAATGTGAAGTGGAAGAAAAATAATAAATTATTTAATTCTTTTTTTTTTTTTTTACAAATAAAAATCTGAAAAAAGTGTGGTGTGCATTTGTATATTGCCACCTTTATGCTGATACCACTAACTAAAATCCAGTGGCACTAATTGCCTTCAGAAGTCACTTAATTATTAAATAGAGAGGATGGTTAGAGAACATTATTGAGCAAACAGGAACAGACCAGACAGGTCAGGAATAAAGTTGTGGAGATGATTAAAGCAGGGTAAGATTATTAAAAAAAATATTGTAAGCATTGGACATCTCATCCAGAAATGGAAAGAGTATCACACAACTGCAAACCTACCAAGACATGGCCATCCACCTACTGTAAACTGACAGGCCAGGCAGGTAGAGCATTAATCAGAGAAGCAGCCAAGAGACCCCTGGGACCTCTGTAGGAGCTGGGAAGTTCCAACTATTAGTCCTGCACTTCACAATCTGGCCTTCATGGAAGAGTGGCAAGAAAAAAGCCATTGTTGAATGAAAGCCACAATAAACCCATTTCCAGTTTGCAACAAGCTATATGAAACTGCAAAGAGGAAATATTTTGTCTTTTTTTATCTATAGTTCCCAAGACCCACAAACACCTAGAAACTGTCCCATTACAGTCATTTGACTTCTGTTTACACCCACCTTTACATCTATATTATGTATAGAGTAAGGACTCTTTCCATTGCAAAGTTAATGCTCAGTGTTATAGTGCCTAACATTACCAAGCTTTTGTGTATTTTCTGTTCACATACCTGATCTTGAGCTAATCTATATTTGTAGAAATATGTTCAGTTTCTGAGAGCCACTGCACCCAAGACAAATTCCTTGAATACTGTGTACACTTGGCCAATAAATCTGATTCTGGTTTCAGGTTTTGATGTCTATTTTATTTGACTTATCTTTTTTGCCTGGTTTTCAGCCATGCCTTTTAAACTTTACTTTGGGTTTGAATGCCTTTTGTTTCTGTCTTGATGTATTTATTGATGATCATGGCCACTAAAGGCTCATTTATGCCAGTGGGAAGCAAAGGTTAGCCCGTCCAGTTTGATTACACAGAAAGTCAATGCAGCACACCTCACTGAAAAAAAGTAAATGGTGGCCATGGTAGAAAGGCACCAGAACACCCAGTGCACCACAGCCTGCTGTCCACATGTCTTTCATCGTGGCGAGTCCCTGGGGGACGTTCCACTGCCCCGCTTACATGCGGCTCTTCCGCATTCTGGCGCACGCGTCACACTCACATCGCTTAGTAAAGTCCAGTAGCCCAACAGACCCTGAGCTACACTCCCCGTTGTGTTATATAGCGCGGGGAGAAGCCCTGGAACATTACCGACGATGCCTCACCAGCCGTGCCTAATTCCATGGCCATGCTCCTTCTCATACCTGCAGATAGGGGAGGCCACCTATCTAGTGAGCTTCGGGGGTGAGCAAGGAGCGATATTGAGGCGCATGCCGTGACACGGTGTAAATGTAATGACAAACCAACATTTATTTTGTGTACCCAAGCACAGATAACAGAGAGCTGGAAACAAAGTATTAATAAAATAATAAGATCATTTAAAAATATTTTGGTCATTTATGACAGTGTGTACCTCCTGACTTAAGACACAGTTGATGACTTTTTTTTTGGTTTTAAAAAGAGTGTTGGCTTCATTTAAATTCCTTGAAATTTAAAGAGTTTCCTGTCTTCACTGGCATGACATGTTCAAAATGCTTGCATATATATTGCCATGAATAATATCCTTCAATATTTTTTAAATGCTTAGATTTAAATTCTTCTAAATGCTATCATTTTTGTTCACCCTAACACATGGCTCCTCGAGGTTGGCCTTGAGAAGTTTATAGTAGTAAGATACACTATATGGCCTAACTGGTTTGTGAAGAACTGAGTATTGAACTTCACATTCACTACAGCTGTGGATATTATTATCCACATACATATACTCTCTTCTAGGATGTTTTCCATTATATTTTAGTGTGGCTTTGGTGATTGCCAATTCAGTGACACAAAGCCTAGTTTGTAGGCATCATTTCAATTAATAAAGGTGTTTATTGGGGTTGTTCAGGTTCTTGGCTCTGTGCGGGGGACACAAGCCCTAGAATGTCAATGAACATTTGAAGATATATTGCATGTTGTAATATTTGTAGTAAATAATGACATATATAATAATATCAATAAAGTATCCTGACTAAAGCTTAAATGTAGTTCCTGATATGACTTATTAATGGAAAATCATCCAAAGCTCATACTAATATAACAAACTATTTTGATGTGGGTTTTAACATTTGTGATTTTTCACACCATTATGACTAAAAGAAGCAACATTTGAAGTATTTTCCCTAACAACATGAAAAGTAGCATTTTTCCTTAAAGCTGGTAAGCTCTCATTTTGCTGTCAAACACTCCGTGTGTACTTTAATCAAGAACATTTGATACTTGCATCTCAGCTATTTACAGTACAGTATGTGGATTTTGATGGAATCTAGTTGAAGCAGTTTACAAAGTATATTGACTTTTCCACATGCACCAGATTTTCTATTTTGTACGAAATCCTAAGATATAATCCCATGTTTCTTTCCGTTCCAGATCGTAATAACGACAAAATGTGGAGAAGGTGGTAAATATTTACATAATGCATTACTATTATCAGGGTCAAGAGCAAATTTATTAGTTGTAATTATTATTATTATTTTTTTTTTTCATTTTATTACTCTGAAAGCTAAATATACATCTTGGCTTAACCGGACACACATGGCTATGAGGGATGAAAATATGAATTCTACACAATAAATATGCCTGAATGACACTGTAGAGTAACTGAAAATGTAAAGCTTGTGTTAGCTTCACACATTCTAGGACCATCTAGTCACCACACTTTTCAAGCATATTGCACTGTCAGAGCATAAAATTTACATCCAAATTCATGAAGCTGCAGAAAAAGACCCCCATTCAACAGCAGAAGGAGGGAATAAAGAAAATGTAGTGTTTTGCTTGCAAACCAGGAAGGAAAAGTGAGAAAGGAACATGTCATACCTGTCAAATTTAGACAATTTGGTGGGCAGAAAGTAGACTGTGAGGAATTGGATTTGCTTGCACTGCTCGAACCCAATTACCGTCTCTGTCAGAGTAAACACTAAGGTTGCCCCTTGTCTACTTCTCCTTTTGTTTTACATACAAAGAGTGACTCAGGATGTGATGAGATAATGAAATTCATTCAATATTAGCCTGAAATTGGTGGATAAAATGAGTGTTCGTAGTTTCTGCTTGACTATTCATTGGAAGAATTAATTTTTCTATATCTTTCATTGGCTTGATTGAAAATCTTTCCTTATTTTAATTGTTTTGATTTTTACAAAAGGTGACCGGCAGGCATTTTTTTCCCCATAACTTCTAGTAGCATATGTTGAATGTCATCATGAGCTTCCAGACAATTAGCTAACAACTTCTGACAAACCATTGCTCATGTTTAGTCAGTTCATATCCATTTATTAGCTTTGAGGCATGTAAGATTAACCTGTCGACAAGAAAAAAAGAAAAAAAAAAGGATCTAGTAGGGCCTGTTTGAGAAAATAAGAGTGTAATTGCCTAGAGTGCAATTGGGATGCAAGCATAAGCATGGGGGTGGAGGAACGGTGGTGGGAGGTGACGGTAAGCTTGAGACGAGGGATGAGTCTCTTGGGGGTGTGTAGGCATGGAACTGAGAGATGTCTGTGTAAATTAGGCACTTCGGTGGTCCCAGCTGAGCCCAATTACCTGGAGAATACAATCTCACATGCAACACAACACAGCCATCGATCCATTAGGGAGAAAGAAAGCAAGACAAGGAAGGAATGGGAAGGATCACAGAAAAAAAGGAGTAATGCATATGAGGAGAGAGGGATGAAAATGGAATGTATTGTCATCTAACCAAATTCTTCTTAGTTCCAATCAGAATAGACAAATTACATAGGATATAGGTCTAAAATACAAAGCTGTTTGTGTTTATATCTGAGTGGGCATGATCAGAGGATTTTTTTTTCTTAGAAATTTGTGTTTCAATATTTTTAGCTTATCCTGCTTACATGGCTATTCCTGCTAATATTTTCTAACAAACGTCTGATTTAAATGAGTAAACAACACTACGCTTACCATTTACATCCATGCTGCATTTTTAGGGCACATACTGTATGGTCAATTTCTAAGGTGAAAGCAGGATATGGGAGGCAGCTATCATGTATGTGTAATCCACCTTTAGTCCTCTAAACCCCCATAATTCACCATAAACAGCTCTACTGTGAAAAAGATGCCATGTGAACCTTTCTAGTGCTCCTCCTATTTGTACCTGTATTTGCATCTCATCTACAGTATGTACAGTATGGCAATCCCTAGTACCTGGTGTAATTAGCATGAAACTAAAAGATCATAGATTCTGTTCACTTTTTTTGTATTTGCTTAGCGTCAGATATCTTTTTACTTGTGAAATATCAAAGTCCTGTTGTATTTTTAATCAGCTACACAAATCACAAATCACTTTCGCTTTCGTAAATATTTCACTTAACACTATTTTCTCCTGTGCGGCTGTGAGGGTGAGGAAATCTATCCACAATTGCTTGTACTTGTGTCGAAACACATGCATATTTGATGCAGAAGCGAAGTGTGAATGCCTCTTATGGGAGGTTTCTGAACTCATATCTTGGAGTGGATCAGTCCTCCATTTCCTACCTTTTCACTCAGGGATGTCGGGGGCCTGAAGGGCTTCTGCTACTGTGCATCATCACTGTAAAACTAAAGAATTGGATTAAAATTGTGCTGTGAAAAAGACAAATGGTAGAGTGGGGTGAACATGCATGCTTACATGCTACAGTAACAACCTACATATAAACTTGCTGTTTACAAGGGAAATTACAGTCCCTTTTCACTAAACAGAAATAGTGAAAACAATATTTATGATTAGCATGCGCTTATAATGTTCTCGGAATCAATGCACAACCACTGCAAGTTAAAAACTTTGGATAAATGTCTCTAAGTTACAGTACATTCACATGATGCTTGAAGCACTATTTGCTTCACAAAGATGACTTGGATGTGAACATGGTTGATGCAATAAAATATATTCACAAAATCACCAGAAGGCCACAAAAACATACTGAAGGACAATCTGGCAAGGCAGATGTCTGAATAGTCAGAGCTACATTGGTGTGTCTCAATTAGGGGGCTGCACTCTTTGTAGGATTTGTGTAATTGTACTCTATTATGAAGTATAAATTCTCTATAAAAATCACAATTATAATAGATCAAAAAATGAATACAAAACAAACAAACAAACAAAAAAAACACCAACCACTTTCTCTATTATCATGAGTTGCAGGAAGCAAATTTCACCTAAAGCTCTTTGTATTTTTATTATTTCTTATTTTTATATTATATGTATTTTTATGATATAGATATTTTAATGCCTTCAGGTGCTATGTTCGCCATCATCTTTTCTGGTCTCTCCCCTCACTCTTGAAGAATCTTGGCATAGGTTGAGGCACAAAGATATCTTTCTTTGGGAGGAAAATGAAGGACGCATTTGTCTGCCGCGTTTGAAAAAGCCTACAAACAATCAAAAATGCCATCAAATGCACCTCCAAAATGAAACAAATCGCAAACCCAAAACAAACAAGAAGTGGATCTGGTCAGGAAAAAGATTAGGGGAAAATAAAATACAGGTGAAAGCAGGGATTTATGAGGTTGTTCATTTATTTACTGCAGAATTCACAGCAGCTCATTTTATATTAATCAACGCATTAAATGTGGACTATTTAGCATTTTTAAAATAGCACCAGCATTTGTTGGGAATTTTTTTTTCTGCTTAAATCCTGCTTATTGACATTATGCTGATTCTTATTATTTTTAACTGTACTCTGTTCCAGATATATTCTAGCATAAGAAAAAATAGAATTACTGGAAAGAGATAAGTGGTACTCCATCATGTGGAGTCTCTTTATCATTTAATGAGCTATTGTTTCGGTCCACTTGTTCAGACTACAACAAAGAAAGAAGGAACAAATTAAGGTTCAAAACCAAGTCTGTATTTTATGTACAGTAAAGATATTGAGACCTAATTAAATAGTCTGTGGACATTACAGTATGTTGCAAATGTGCAGAGCAGGGAAATTCTGAAAAACAAACAGTTGAACACACAGACAAACAAAGGAAACGCAAAGAAAATAAATGGATAAAGGCATCAACTGCTTATTCTGCTGTGAAAAGATGAATATGAGCATGGGAGGAAATCAAGAACATGAAGGAAACCTCCCTAAACAAATAGAGGACAAAGGGAAGTCTACACAGTAACCTGAACTTAATATTGAACCAGCAACTTTGGAAAATGAAGAGGTGGCAACCAGTTGCTTGATTGTATCTTAATTTCATAATCCCAGTTGTTATTCCGCACTCAGAAATACATTTTGCATCTTGATGTAATATGCTGAGAAATATGAACCATAATCTATGTGCATTTATAAACTACAAAGAAAGTTCCACCTACATATACATACACCACATTCTATTCAGTTTGCAGTTCTGAAACATCGTGGGAGTAAATTCCAATTCGAACAAGAAAAATATAGATTTTTTTTTTTTAAAGATTGATCTTATTCCCAGTCTATGTCTGAAATAATTGATGACAGTCTCAATGAAATGCCTTGAGTTGTCTCAATACTGGATCTTTATGTAAGGATAGTAAAAAAGTAAATTAAAAAAAGTAATAAAAAAAAAAGAACATTAGCTAACAGACTCCTTTTTGCGCACAAATTACTCCTAAATTAAACGAATGACAACCCCTGTAGTGACAATTGCATCTACCTCCAACACTCAGCACCTGTTTCTCATCACCACTGCATACTGCACTATAAATAAGCTCCACAGTCCAATCCAACAGTCCATGGATGGATGGATGGATGGCTGGATGTTAATGTTGATCAAAACATATGGCTTTGATCAAGTCATGTTTGCTAAGCAGTGAACAAGATTGTTCAAATTGTAATTTGTGTATGACACAGTCAGTAGTATAAGACAGCTAGATTTCTATTTAGTAAGCTGAAGATTAGTATGGGTGAATAAAACTTCCACTACTAAATAAGCATCAGAATGACTGTACTGTATGTACATGCCTGCTTTGGGTTAATGAAGACAGGGTAGAATATATGCAATACTACTGTAGTATTACGAGTATGTAAGTAGGATTTAAAACCTCATGATCTCATGGGTTGTTTTGCAGTGAGAGATTTTGTAGGGTTTAACATACAACAGGCATTTCAGTTATACAAAGAAAATATTCTTATATAACCACACATTCTACAGTGTGTTATTCCACTTAACCTATACTTCAGCAATTTGCCAAGAATTTGGTTTCTCAGATTTTGTTCCCTAATTTTAGTCGTATCCAATTCCTTCCCTCTGAGAGAGCTTGGCTAATCAGCTATCTCTCTAGGCCTCCGGCTGCGAGAGGTTACAGCATCACCCGGGAATCGAACTTGTGATCTTCGAATGATAGAGTGAGCACTTTCCCACTGCGCCAGATACAAGATAAATTGAGTACAATTATAACTTATAGAAAGATTTATTCCTTCCACCATAATCTTTCCCTCTGTATGTCAATTTACTGAGAAACATTAGCTTCATTATCCTTAAGATTTTCCTGTCATTGTAAACTTGGCCAAGCCTTGTAACTCTTAAAGCCGACACATGACACTCTCCATTCATAAATGCTGAATGAAAGTTTTTGTTAGACATCATATTTAAATAAATAGATGTAAATAAATAATACAGTAATACATAATAATAATAATAATAATACATAAATAATTTCATTTTTTAAAATTAGTCTTGAATTATGTGTCCCTATGCAAATCAAGTCAAGTCAAGTGGGCTTTTATTGTAATTTCACCCATATACATTTCAGTACACAGTGAAAACAAAAACAGTGTTTCTCCAGGATGAAGGTGCTACATACAGTACATACAACATACAGTAAATGAACAGAACTAACTAGCTAACTAAGACACCTATTTAGCTGACTAGCTAAAACAAACCACATTGACACCATAAATTAACAAAAGTACTATAGTAAGTACTATACAAAAGGCAACAAAAATGACAACATAAAGTGTACTGTACATGCAAATGTGCAAATAATAACCTTATGTAGGAGCTGTACAACAAGTAACATATGAATGAATATATTAAAATATTTATTCAGACATAAATAAATAAACTAATAAAAAAAAATGAATAATCAACAATTTAATTAAACAAATACATAACTTTTAACTGTTTAACTTTTAACATAAACGCTTAACTGTTTGTGAGCAAGCTAAGATCACAGCCCGCTACGAATTCTGTACACAATTCCATTGTTCTTCTGCAGAGAAGGTGGCATAAATGGAGGAATGCAACCCTACGTCTGGAGACAATAAAAAAATTGCCATGCAAAGCTGATGACCACAGGCTCAGTGAATGCAAAAAGAAGTGGTGTATGGTGCCTATGTTGAAATTTTAAGATTTGCTTTCATTCTTCCATGTAATAAAGTACTGTATATACAGTATACAATTTGTTTCATTAAATTTGTATAAGAAATGTGGACTTTATTACCAATTTTTAAAACCTAGTTACTTTTCACCCACCCTATATACATGGTACTATGCTGAAGGCAAAAGTCTTGACCCCCCCCCCCCCTTCATTTCTTCATATTTTGCTTCCACAAAACTAGACTTTCTTTTATTTTAAATGTAGTACTGAGGAATCGTTCTCCAGGTTTCCTTTTTTTTGGCTCTCATTTTTGGCAAGAAATGTAAAAAGTAGAGAAACAAGAAAAAGAAGTCCAAAATGTGGGAAAGCAAAGTATCCCTGAGGCTGTATGATGTGAAACATTACATCCAAAATAGTTGGTGTAATGTAATGTAAAAGTTGTTGTCTAGAATTAATTCCATGTGGCTCCAAACTCATAACACTTATATAAACACTTTATCCTAATTTTTCTTCACTACACTGCAGCACATGCTTGTAAGTTCATACTTTTCTATTTTAATATAAAGAGTTATACTTGAGTAACAAATGTTCTTTCCAAATGCATAATTCATTATTTAAACCTGCTCTAAATAATTACAAAGATGAATATGAATTTTGTTTAATTAACAAAGTTAACATTTTTTTTCTTTTTATAAAGACTGGTCTGGTTGAGACTGATTATAGACTTGAGTGTGATTATAGACAAAGTGTGATTATAGACACACTTTGAATGAAAAAGCCTTTTTCTCAGCAGCCACTTTATTTTCTCTGTTTTCTAATTATTCCAGGATGTAAGTGGCAGTACTCACATAAAAAAGAAGAATTGTACCTAAGCAAAAGTATGAGAAATGATCAGCTCCCTGCATTTCTGTCTGTTTTCTGCTTGTCTGCTCTTTCCCATAATCCCTCCCCACACCCTTATCTCACATTTTGTATTTGGGGACATGGAAAAAATGATTTTGGAGGACTTTAGCATGGCTTAAAATACAGCTCATTTATGAACAACTATGTTATGCTTGCTAGTTGTTTAAAGTGTGCACATACAGTAAGTCATACAGGCATGCTTCCCTATCTCTCCATCCAAATATCTTTCTTTTTCTCCTTCAGCTTTGCCTAAATCTACTTACGCTCTCATGGACTGCTCTCTCACACAAACAAATTGATTTCTGTGTCAGTTTATTTCAGGAGCTGGCTGTGCTGTGAGCTTTTTGTGTCAGGCAGTATAAATAGACAGAGCATCAGTGGGAAACGAGGGGCACGGTGCTGCTGCGAGACTGATAGTCTTACCACATTTCATCATTTTGGGTATTTGCTACATAGCAGGGAAAAAAAAGTCAGACTATGTAAATTTGCCAATTAATCATATAGTATCAAGACTATTATCAAGCATACAACACAGAAACCTGCTTTCAATGGGCTTTTTGATTCAAGACCCACTGCTGAGTTGTTGATCTGAAAGCACTAAGAAAGTGAATTAAAGGTGAAGCAGTGGGATGGCTGATGGATGGTATTTTGCCTAGAAACATTATTGATCTGATTGAAATGGACCTCTTGAGCTAAAAAGTACATCACATAAAACACCTGTGGCAGGCCAGAGCTCTCTGAAAACCCTTCATCCTGCCATTCAGACACAATCAGCCATTTTAAATGTGGACTTGCACACAGGCCAGACATGAAAGTAGCTGAGTAAACAGACTTACTTAATCCTTTGTCTGTTTGTGAGATTTAATACTTACTTTAAAGCACAATTTCAAGTGTAAGCTTAGTGTTAATCCTGTGATCCTTTTTTTTCTAAATAAAATGTTTTATTTATTGGTTTATATACAGTATATACATCAGACTTCAATTTTAAATTCTAACAAGTAGTGTTTATTAATTTTCCAAAACAGCAACTCTAACAATAATGCTGCCTGTAAATGGTAGATATTTTTAGCACCTATGCAGCTAAACATACAGCTAAGCAAATATGTATATTTTGTGAAATAATATAAATTATGTAGATCAGATATGACCAAAAAAAAAGGTTGCACACACTTTAGAAAATGCTTTTAACTTGAGTGTAATGTGGTGGCCAATTCATGTGTAAAAATGATTATTACACATAATTGTAATGTGCACAGTCAATTATTTATTTATTTATTTATTTAATTATTTAAAGTTCAGATTCACAAAGCATTAAATGATCTCCATTCATGAGATTTTTTCCAACCACTTTCCACGAAATTGACAGTTCTTTTTGACAGTTCAATTGACTATCCTTCCAGGTTAAAAATATATATTAAAAAAAAGTTATTAATCTAATTTGTCTCAATTAAAAATATCTGTAGATTTCTTTTGTATGATGCAGGACAATAAATTGACCATGAACAAATGAATGACCTTTTTTGATCAGGCAATTGTATACATTTTCTAATGGTCATTACAATTACTAAATGCATTGCTTGAATGCTAACAAAGCTAATAATAGTCAGAGATTTAGATGTAAACCTAGAGAGAAAGAGATCTCCCATCCACGTATAACACATATACAGTAGCAACATGCTAGTCCTCATGAGACTCCCTTTGTCAGGTTATATTGGGCCTTTTAGAACTTACTTATTCTTATTTCCAGTGTGGGTATTCTACAGAATTGTTAGGTTTAACTGTTCTGCTCCATAAATATTAAGTGAGATTCACTTCAATGATCAATCAGATCAGTATTAGTGCCTGAATGTCCAAATATTCAAAACTAGGGCCAGGGGTAGCTCAGTGGTTAAGACATTGGACTACGGTTCGGAAGATCCCAGGTTCAAACCCCACAACCACCAAGTTGCCACTGTTGGGCCCTTGAGCAAGGCCCTTAACCCTCAACTGCTCAGATGTATAATGAGATAAAAATGTAAGTCGCTCTGGATAAGAGCGTCTGCCAAATGACTAAATGTAAATGTAAAACTAGTTTGCCAGCTTGAAACCTGATTTGAGAGTGAAGGACCTTGCTCGAGGGCCCAACAGTGACAGCCCAGCAGTGCTAGGGCTCAAACCAGCTACCCTGCGAGCAGTAGTCCAACCCATCAGGCTAACCTGCTCCCAAAATCTTCAAAACAAAATAAAAAAGTAAAGAAATATATAAAAATGGGACATTGAAACATTTCACTGATAACACACTGACAAACTAAACCCGCAGAACAAGATGACAACTACATTTAAAATGTTTGTATAGTTATTACCAGATTAGCAGATACCAGATTGTAGAATACTAAGAGCAAACTTTATTTTTAATAAATAAATAATTGCATCTTTTAAAAAAAAATGGAAAGATTGTTTTACAAAGTCAGGCATAAGTGTTACATCGCTGGGATGAGATCCAATAAAACAGAGTTGCGAAAAAGGTTGTATATTGTAAGTATAAACTGTAGGCTTAAAAGTAATCAGCTTTAAAGTAGAGGTCATGTTTATTAACTATTTAATATAATGCACAATGTAATGTTGATTGATGTGACTCAAGAATTTTGCACAGCATAATATTGTATATTCGCAATTAGGAAAATGGTGAAATGGCTTGTTAGAAAAAAGTTTGAAAATAAAAGCAGAATTAATTTTTAAAAAGGATTGAACACAAGCCAGAATTATTAAGATTTAAAAAAACAGTGTGAAGCCAAGACATACAAAACAAATTGTCTCATTTTGGCTATTAGCCAGCCAGTAATTGTATTACAGTTTAAGCAGGGTAAGTTATCTTAGTCTCAGCTGGTCATTCACTGGTCATTCTTGCGCTATACCAGTTCTAACTATGCGGTGAAACAAGTAGTGTCAAACATGACCCACACAAGGTTACTGTTTAGTAGGCCACAGTGTGTGATTAGACAGTTACCTATTTAAAATTGATTATAGGGCATTTTCATCTATTACATACGGTCTACCTTTTTTTTAATGTTTTTTTTTTATGTTAACAAATCGCATTTGTGACTTTAGAGGGGATAATAATGCATTATCATCAAAACATCCACTACTGTTGACATTACATCAGTACCTTTGCTGCCATTCCTAAAATTGTATCATTAAATGCATATTAGAACCTGGACACACTCGGAGCTCGGACCGCATCTTTTCGAACTGTTCGCTCAAGCGAAGTGGGGCGGAGTAACACACTCGGAGGACAGCACTATCCGCTCCTTCCCCTTGCATGACCTCACAGACGACCATGAGTGGCTGTAGAGCCGTAATTAATGTGGGAGCACAATGTACCTGTCATCCCTCCCCTCTGAGAGAGCTCGGGCAATAGAGAGCTAGAGGTTACAGGATCACCCGGAAATCGAATCAGCAATTTCTTACTGGTTTATGCCTTAGGTTAGATTATTTGTACGACTTTAATGATTCAGGTCATTAAAAAAATAAATGAAGAAAATCAGAAACTGGTCAGGTACAGGTACTGGACCTTGAGGAAGTTTGTAGAATTTTTCCTCAAGAGGACATAAAAAATACAGGAAAGTGTGGCTCTATGGCAGCAAAATATGCAGAAATGAAGTGTCGCTCAAGCTTTGATGTAGGTCATCCACTGTGAATTTGTGTGCACAGTTATGAGATATTTCTGCAATTCTGCAAGTTTATGTGTAGCAGTTTTAAATTAAAGGTGATGAAGTGGATAACAATGAATTGTATTAGTCAGTGCATTGTTTGTCAGACTAGTTGGTCTGACAACAGCACAACTTGTCAAATAATTTTTTGTGCTGTGGTCAGCATTTTTAAGACTGAAGCAGGGTCTCAGCAGGCTCTACATACACAACCACTTCCTTTTCAAATCCTGGATATATTTTTGTTTTCTCTGTAGACTACATTGTTTGCAAAACAACTGCCACAACACACTGTTGTTGAACCTAAAAACCTGAAACTTAAGGCAAGAATTTACCCAAAATTTTCACTGGGTACATAATCCACAAATGTTCAGAGAACAGATTCATGATGAACAAATCAGATATGACAGTGATGAGGAAAAACTTCCTAAGATAACAGGAGGAAGAAATTTGAAAGAAACCAGACCAAATTTTATCCTCTTATTGACTCTCTGTTATTAGGGGGGGGGGGGGGGGGGTCTTGGATGGGTTTATCAAGTTTCTTTCCACTGTCCAAAAGCAGACAGGTAGGCATATTTTCCATGTTAAATTGCTCCTATAAGTGAACAAGTTTGTAAGTGTGTGTGCATGGTGTCTGTGCTGTTTACTACTATTCCATCTGGGTTGAAATTGCTCCTTCTACCCCTTGCTCCAAGGATAGGAAAATAAATAAATTAAACTGACAAATAATCAACTATGAGGGATTAACAGCAACTCTGCTTTGTTTTGTTGACATTACAATTGTCTGCAAAATATTTACTTCTAATTATGCTGCATGTTGATAATATGCAAGATAATTTTTTGTGTTTTCACTGTATCTTCACCAATGAGCCACTAATTCCTTGAGGTCAATGGTCCAAGTTGAATTCATCCTCAAATAGGAGTTAATTTAACTCTTTTCCCACTTCCCTGTCTTTCTCTACTTTCACAGACCAGTCAACATGATGAAATACCACATACCCCCACTACCTGATTCAGGTTGGGGAGCTGTCTGTCCTGCTGCAAAATCTTTCCTGGGATATTACAGGCTACAACCCCTTGTTTAAGGTTTCATGTTGTACAACAAAGTAAAGCGAAAAATCAGGACTGTAAAAGTGGCCCACCAAAGAATGCAGCTTTGACCTGCAAAGCAACAACACAAAAGACATGTGCAAAGGTTGCTCAGAGGTTAAGCCATTGGACTACTGCATGGAAGACCCCAGATTTAAACCCCAGCACCACCGTTGCCACTGTAGACCATTTGAACCTTCAAATGTGTAATGAAACAAATACTGTATGTAAGTTGCTCTAGATAATTTTTCTGACAAATTCTGAGATCTAAAAAGTCTGCTGGTTTTAGGCAGTCCACACCAGCTAATTTCTTGTGAATTTGGGGATGTGGAAGTCCAGATACATTGTAAATGCTTCTGTAGTAGTTATTTTAAATGGTTAAATTTCCATAATAAGCACCAATATATGAATTGTGCAGAAATATTTTTCTGGTCATGAGATATTGAAATGTCACCAGGCACCAACCAACTTGAACAAAGGAGTGACAATATGGTGTAATCTGAATGAAATCAGACTTGGGAGTATAGAAATATTTGGCTGGGACTCAAAACACCCAATGCTGTAATATCCCAGGAAGGATTTTGCTGCAGGCCAGATAAACTCCCCAACCTGAGTCAGGTACTGTAGTTGGGGTATGTGGCACTGGGATATGTTGACCACTTGTCTTTGAAAGGAGGGACAGACAGGGAAGTGTGAAAAGACCACAAACTGCTGTGAATGTCACTTCGTAGTGTTATAGTGAGCAGTAAAGGAAATAAGAGGAGGCAGAGAGAGAGAGAGAGAGAGCGCAAGAGAGCATGACAGAGAAACAAGCTCAAGAAACTGAGTATGTGTTTTCTTTCTATTATTCTATTAATCTTTAATAAATAGATTTTTTCCTTTGTGAACCTTAAGTTTCCTTAAGTTGGACCCAAGGTGGAATTCATCTAAGTCATCTTGTTACAAATAAGCAAGCCACACCTAACTATCAATTCTGAGCATTTGGTACACATAAATTTAGACACCATTCAGTCCACACAGAAATAGACAGATCAGTATAACCCATCATGCTTCTCCAGTCACGGTTTGTCTCCTTGAATATACCCATGTTGAGCAGCGCATGTTTACCCTGAAACACAAATTTCTTGTTTTTAGACAAGCTATATGGGCAGCTGCATACAACAACTCATGTAGTAATTAGTAATTTTCTCCTCCTCCTCATTTTAGTCACAGCCGATTCTCATCTGTAGACAACTACTAACCAGGGAGTGCATAGTATATCATGCACTTTCTCTGCCAGTCAGTCACATCTTTTTGAAAAGTGATAGCCATGGGGGACTGAGGATAATTGTGCAAGATATTTTAGATCTACCTTCAAGCCCATCTCCTCTTTCTCCATAGGTGCTGGTGATAGAGAATCTGAATTTCCTCTATCCATTTATCTAACCTCATAGTCAACTTCTATTTATTATATTTATTATTATATACGATTTATTATACCCCTTAAAAGAGCTATTGCTTATGAGTAATGTACAGTTCAAATGATTACTTCATCTCTATTTGTCTCCAAGCTTCATGGTAATTTCTGGAGAAGGAATGTGTGACAGAAAAAAGGGGGGAAAAGAAAAGCAACTTCAGGAATATTTAGATGTAGATTTTAAATTCTTAATTAAAAATGACAAGACTGCATAGTGGCCATCACTGTGCCCTCACACCCCTCGGGTCGAGGGGTCAATCACTGCTTTGAATCTGCAGTAATATCTGTGTATGGAGTTTGCATGGTGAGTTTTTTCCCCCCAGATACTCTGGTTTCCTCCTAAAAACATGTAGATTAGGCTAATTGCCATTTCCATGTTGCCCATACTGTGTGAGTTACTGTGTGCATATTTGGGACCCTGGGATGGATTGTACCCTGATCCCCTGGAATAGGCTACATGGATCCTGTGCAGGGTAAAATAAAGAGAGAGAGAGAGAGAGAGAGAGAGAGAGAGAGAGAGAGAGAGAGTGAGTGAACGAACAAACGTCCTGCACATAAACCCTTGTTAAAGTACCTGATAGGAATTCATACTCTTCTGCATGATAGTCAGGGAGTGGTATAATACCATAACTAAGTACTAAACTATCTAAAATATAATTATGCACTCAAGCAGAAAGGTTAGATTTAAATTTCAAGATCAGAATGTGTTCACTGCACATTTTATTTATACCTTACACATAAAACACAATGTCAGTTCACACTTCAGTATATTAATTATACTGTTAATTAAACCTCAACCAGAACCTAACTGTAATCTCTTATTTATTTGTCACACTGGCTGCACACTGGCTGCATTGCTTGTCCTTGTCTACATTTTACTGAAGCAGTAATTAATACATAATCACACTGCGTATACTATGGATGCACATCAAGGCCTTTGAAGACATATTTTTTTCTTCATTCAGTCTTCTCTCACTGGTAATGATAACAAATGATAAAAAAGAACAATTTAACGAGCACATCAGTTCCGTATGAACGCTGATTGGATGTCTAGCCGTCTTGGATGTAATTACCCTATAATCATCGGATTGCCATCATCCTAAGCACCACTATCATAATCACTGCCAAGGTTATTAATTTAGGAGTAAGAGCTCATTTGCAAGTCTTGTAATATTCATGTGGATTTGAAGAAGGAGGAGAGCACAATTTCCCTACTCTGCCCTGAGTGCTCGTGGCTCAACCTTAGAAAGCTCTAGATTTGCATTATGTTCACTCTTGCACATAAGCAGAACTAAATATTCAGAGGGAATTTATAATAACAGAAATTAATAATGGGTAAAAGACTTGAATTGCGTTTGCATTGGCAGAAGAACTGTATTACAATTTTAATTCACAGTTTTACACTGTGAAACTATAGCTGCTCTAAGATTATTACCTGTCAAAGTATAGGAGATGATGGCAATAAAATATTTGCTGAATTTTATATATATATATATTGTGTCACACTATATGATGAAGATACTAATATAAGACAGAGTTGAATTAAATTATTACATTCTGCTTATGTCAAGGTTGCATGGGCTTGTGCAAAATATGGGTTTGCATAAAGGGATGTTAGCCTGGGAGACAAAGACTCTCACTCACACATACTGTACATATATATATACACACAAACTAACACACACAGTATACAAACATTAGCCACAGTACGTCTCGGGTTACTTAGCTGTAACCCTGTTCCCTGAAAAGGCGCGAACGAGATGCTGAGTGAAAACGCTATGCGACCATCTTTTCGTGTTGCCGATTATGAAGCATGTGTGTATCAAACACGGCAAATTTTGGCTTATATAATCTCGGTCGGGTGACGTCATCTGATGAGACGCACCTGCAGGTTATAAATAGGAGTGAACTGGAAACATTCCTCAGATTGATTTTGTCTGAACGGACGTCCGGTTACGTAGGCAGTGCGGCATTGGGATGCAGCATCTCGTTCCCGCCTATTCAGGGAACAGGGTTACAGCAAAGTAACCCGAGACGTTCCCTTTCAAAGGCTACACTCGATGCTGCGTGAAAATGCTATGGGAATGAGAGTGCCAACGCCGGCGCACTGCAATGGTCCGGACCCCAAGGTTGTGTAGCGAGTGCGCACAAGCCTGAGAAGGTCTCAGAACTATGTCTGGGAAGCTGACTCGAGGACCCGTGAGCCCGGAGTGGGATGAATATCCAGACCATAAAATCTAACAAATGTGCGTGGAGAGGACCAACCCGCCGCATCACACACTTGCTGCAGGGGAATACCTCTTGCTAGTGCAATAGATGAGGCGATCCCCCTGGTTGAATGAGCCCTGATTTCTAGAGGCAAAGTGAACCCAAGCGCCTCATAAGAGAGAGCAATAGCATCTCACCCAGTGTGACAAGGTCTGTATAGTGGTGGCCACCCCCCCGGTTACGGCCTCCATACAGTGGCTTGCAAAAGTATTCAGCCCCCTTGAACTTTTCCACATTTTGTCACATTACAGCCACAAACATGAATAAATTTTATTTGAATTCCACGTGAAAGACCAATACAAAGTGGTGTACACGTCAGAAGTGGAACGAAAATCATACATGATACAAAATATTTTTTACAAATAAATAACTGAAAAGTGGGGTGTGCATAATTATTCAGCCCCCTTTGGTCTGAGTGCAGTCAGTTGCCCATAGACATTGTCTGATGAGTGCTAATGACTAAATAGAGTGCACCTGTGTGTAATCTAATGTCAGTACAAATACAGCTGCTCTGTGATGGCCTCAGAGGGTGTCTAAGAGAATATTGGGAGCAACAACACCATGAAGTCCAAAGAACACACTAGACAGGTCAGGGATAAAGTTATTGAGAAATTTAAAGCAGGCTTAGGCTACAAAAAGATTTCCAAAGCCTTGAACATCCCACGGAGCACTGTTCAAGAGATCATTCAGAAATGGAAGGAGTATGGCACAAATGTAAACCTATCAAGACAAGGCCGTCTACCTAAACTCACAGGCCGAACAAGGAAAGCGCTGATCAGAAATGCAGCCCAAGAAAAGTGGCCCATGATAACTCTGGACGAACTGCAGAGATCTCCAGCTCAGGTGGGGGAATCTGTCCATAGGACAACTATTAGTGGTGCAATGCACAAAGTTGGCCTTTATGGAAGAGTGGCAAGAAGAAAGCCATTGTTAACAGAAAACCATAAGTCCCGTTTGCACAGCAAACTTGTGGAAGGTGCTCTGGTCAGATGAGATCAAAATGGAACTTTTTGGCCATAATGCAGAAACGCTATGTGTGGTGGAAAACTAACACAGCACATCACTCTGAGCACACCATCCTCACTGTCAAATATGGTGGTGGCAGTATCATGCTCGGGGGGTGCTTCTCTTCAGCAGGGACAGGGAAGCTGGTCAGAGTTGATGGGAAGATGGATGGAGCAAAATACAGGGCAATCTTGGAAGAAAGCCTCTTGGAGTCTGCAAAAGACTTGAGACTGGGGCAGAGGTTCACCTTCCTGCAGGACAACGACCTTAAACATAAAGCAAAGGCAACAATGGAATGGTTTAAAACAAAACATATCCATGTGGTAGAATGGCCCAGTCAAAGTCCAGATCTAAATACAATTGAGAATCTATGGCAAGATCTGAAAACTGCTGTTCACAAACGCTGTCCATCTAATCTGACTGAGCTGGAGCTGTTTTGCAAAGAAGAATGGGCAAGGATTTCAGTCTCTAGATGTGCAAAGCTGGTAGAGACATACCCTAAAAGACTGGCAGCTGTAATTGCAACAAAAGGTGGTTCTACAAAAGTATTGACTCAATAATTGAATAATTAGGCACACCCCACTTATCAGTTATTTATTTGTAAAAAAAATGTTTGGAATCATGTATCATTTTCGTTCCACTTCGCACATGTACACCACTTTATATTGGTCTATCACGTGGAATACCAATAAAATTTGAAACACATCATGTTTGTGGTTGTAATGTGACAAAATGTGGAAAAGTTAAAGTTAACTTTTGCAAGCCACTGTAGCATATAAAAAGGTGCTCTGACTTATGCCACTGGCTGGTGCGGTGGACGTAGATCTGAAGAGCACATACTTGACACAGCAGGTGAAGTTTCTCCTCCTCCGAAGCTGTGAAAGGCAGAGGACAGAAGGCTTCAAGAACAACAGGGTGAATGGTTTAGAGTGGAACTTTCGGAAGATAGTTCAGTGAGGATGCAAAATGGCCTTGACTAGCCAGGGGCAAGTCTAGGCAGGATGGGGAGACTGACAAGGTGAGCAGATCTCCAATCCTCTTCAGAGAGGTAACGGCCATCAGAAAAAACATCTTAAGGGTCAGAAACCTGACAAGCGCTGACTCTAGTGGTTCGAAATGTGTCAATTAGAACTTAAAGCACAATAGATAAATCCCACAAAGGGACCGTGGCTCTAGTGGGTGGACTCACCTGTTTAGCTCCATGAGTGAAACGGGAAACTAAAGGGTGTTTTCCCACAGTAACCCCATCAATCAGAACGTGACAGGCTGAACTAGCAGCTACGTACGTCCTGAGGGTTTTACTAGGGCACAAGCCCGAGGACAACTTTGCCTGAAGAAACTGCAGCACTGAAACAATTTGGCAGTATTATTCAAATACATTCCATTTGAGTGCATAAGCTCTTCTAGTGGAGGGAGCCCTAGCAGCTAGAATAGTCTCAATGATGCTGGTTGGAAAACCAGCTTGACTTAGTTGGTCCCGCTCAGGGGCCAAACGTGAAGGTTCCAAAGCTCGGGCCAGGGATGAAATATTGTCCCCTGAGACAGAAGATCCCTCCTCACAGGAATCACCATGGTGAGCCGTCGAGGAGAGATACTGGATCCGAGAACCACACTCTGGATCGGCCAACAGGGCACTATCAATAAGAGGTGCAAACGCTGTTGATAGACCCTCGCCAAGACTCCCGGGAGCAGAGCTATCAGGAAAAACACGTAAAGGTGTAACCTGGGCCACGTACGGGCCAAGGCGTCCAGGCCCAGGGGAGCTGGAAGAGTCAGAGAGTAGTAAAGGGGACATTTGCTGATCTTGCGAGGCAAAGAGGTCCACCTCTGCTACATGAAATCTCTCCCAGATTGACTGACTACATTGGGGTGGGGTTTCCATTCCCCGTGTGTCAGAGATTGACTGGACAGTACAACTGCTCCCACCTTCATATGCCCTGGAGTGGAAATCGCCCTGAGGACCAGGAACCTGGTGCGCTATCTATTTAGCGGCGCGAGCACAGTCCGCCCTGGCGATTAATATATGAGACTGCCATAGTGTTGTCCACCCGCACTAGGACATGGTAGCTTCTCAACTGCTGGAGGAAGCGCATTAGGGCCAGAAATAGAGCCATCCCATGTGACAGCCAAATATCTTGTCCTCTGAACAGGAAAGAGCACGCTTTTCGTGGCGTTCTGTCTCAATCCTAAGAAACAAAGATGAGCTAGGACGACATACTGATGTCGAAGAGGTAGCTACTGAGACTGGGCCAGCCAGTCATCTATGCAATTCAAATACGGATGCCCTGGTGTCGTAAGAGCCAGAACTACATCCATGCATTTTGTATATGTGCGGGTGAGAGGGCTAGACCAAATGAAGGGACCCGATACTGGTAAGCTTCGCCCCCGAAAGCGGATCTCAGGAACCTCCTGTGTTGTGGCAATATTTCTATATGAATGTAAGCATCCTTCAATTGATTGTCACAAATCAATCGCTTGGTAGGATTTGAGAGCAATCACTTAGACCGTCAACATTTTGAAGCTGTATTTATTTATTATTATTTTTAGATAGCGGTACAGGGTGTGAAATCTAAAAATTGGACGCAGCCCCCCGTACCTCTTGGGAACCAAGAAATACAGACTGTAGTAGCCTGACTCTCTGTCGGGTTTCATGGAAGTGGAGACCACGCCGTCCTGTAGTTTCTCTCTAAAGTGCTTAGTACCCAAGGAGATATACTTGGCAGTAGCTTACATGCTGCCAGCTTCTCAGAAAGGGGCAAAAGTCTCGGCGGCTTGGTTAAACGGGGGGAATGTTAGATGTTCGGCATCCTGTAATATGTCAGGAAAAAACCAGAAGAACTAATACTTTATTGGAGACCGGTGTTGCCCGAAACACTAGTGGTGGTGGAGCAAGAACACCGACCTCCTGATGGTGCCAGGGAGAACACTTCATTCTTGAAAGGAATTCTGCGTGCCTCTCCCCATTGGGGGGCCACCCCCATGGTCCTGGGCACATGAACCTCAGGGCTTCTTTGTGAAGAAGACAATATGCCAGTCTGACATTTTTTAAGGTGGATTGCGAAGCCCGGCGCACCCCAATCTTTATGAGAGGGTGCCCCGCTCAAAAACACTCTCCTCGTGTTTCACGACTCGCAAGAGTTAGACCCAGTCGAGACTGGGTGGCCGACAATCCCGACTCTTGAGCACGAAGGGGAAGGAATTTCCCGAAGACTTGTTCATATAACTTCGCCTCATGAACCTAGTGGTGACCGAGTTAATGACATTGCCTAACAGGCCGGAAGGCGAGATAGGGGCATCAAGGACGAATGCATGATCCTTATCGTTGATGCGCCTGAGATTCAGCCACAAGTGCCTCTCAGCGAAAACCATCGCAGCCATAAAACGGACGATAGCATGAGCCGTCTGCTTTGTTGCATGAAGAGACAAGTCTGTCGCCCGGCGTAATTCCAATACGCCCTATCTTGAAGAGCCCCGCCAATGCCCAAGTCTCTCAGCAGTTCAGCCTGGTAGGCCTGCAAAACCGCCATGGTGTGCATGGTGTGCAAGGGGCACCAACCTGACCTTCTGCCTGAAAAGCTTTTCCCTCCATGGAAGATGAAAGTCTACACAGCTTGAAAGGAAGTATTAGCTTTTCAGGAAGGATGATGTCCCGGGAGAGCCTGGAAGCGTCTCTTCTATCTGGACATCATCATATAACCCTGCGCTTCCCCATCAACTACAGTGGTGTGAAAAACTTTTTGCCCCCTTCCTGATTTCTTATTCCTTTGCATGTTTGTCACACTTAAATGTTTCTGCTCATCAAAAACCGTTAACTATTAGTCAAAGATAACATAATTCAACACAAAATGCAGTTTTTAAATGAAGGTTTACGTTATTAAGGGAGAAAAAAAAAACTCCAAATCTACATGGCCCTGTGTGAAAAAATTATTGCCCACCTTGTTAAAAAATAACTGTGGTTTATCACACCTGAGTTCAATTTCTGTAGTCATCCCCAGGCCTGATTACTGCCACACCTGTTTCAATCAAGAAATCACTTAAATAGGAGCTACCTGACACAGAGAAGTAGACCAAAAGCACCTCAAAAGCTAGACATCATGCCAAGATCCAAAGAAATTCAGGAACAAATGAGAACAAAAGTGATTGAGATCTATCAGTCTGGTAAAGGTTATAAAGCCATTTCTAAAGCTTTGGGACTCCAATGAACCACAGTGAGAGCCATTATCCACAAATGGCAAAAACATGGAACAGTGGTGAACCTTCCCACGAGTGGCCGGACGACCAAAATTACCCCAAGAGTGCAGAGACAACTCATCCGAGAGGCCACAAAAGACCCCAGGACAACATCTAAAAGAACTGCAGGCCTCACTTGCCTCAATTAAGGTCAGTGTTCACGACTCCACCATAAGAAAGAGACTGGGCAAAAACGGCCTGCATGGCAGATTTCCAAGGCGCAACCCACTTTTAAGAAAAAAGAACCTTAAGTCTCGTCTCAATTTTGCTAAAAAAACATCTCAATGATTGCCAAGACTTTTGGGAAAATACCTTGTGGACCGACGAGACAAAAGTTGAAGGTTTTAAGAAGGTGCATGTCCCGTTACATCTGGCTTAAAAGTAACACAGCATTTCAGAAAAGGAACATCATACCAACAGTAAAATATGGTGGTGGTAGTGTGATGGTCTGGGGTTGTTTTGCTGCTTCAGGACCTGGAAGGCTTGCTGTGATAGATGGAACGATGAATTCTACTGTCTACCAAAAAATCCTGATGGAGAATGTCCAGCCATCTGTTCGTCAACTCAAGCTGAAGCGATCTTGGGTGCTGCAGCAGGACAATGACCCAAAACACACCAGCAAATCCACCTCTGAATGGCTGAAGAAAAACAAAATGAAGACTTTGGAGTGGCCTAGTCAAACTCCTGACCTGAATCCTATTGAGATGTTGTGGCATGACCTTAAAAAGGCGGTTCATGCTAGAAAACCCTCAAATAAAGCTGAATTACAACAATTCTGCAAAGATGAGTGGGCCAAAATTCCTCAAGAGCGCTGTAAAAGACTTGTTGCAAGTTATCGCAAACGATTGATTGCAGTTATTGCTGCTAAGGGAGGCCTAACCAGTTATTAGGTTCAGGGGGCAATTACTTTTTCACACAGGGCCATGTAGGTTTGGATTTTTTTTCTCCCTAAATAATAAAACCCCTCATTTAAAAACTGCATTTTGTGTTTACTTGTGTTATCTTTGACTAATAGTTAAATGTGTTTGCTGATCAGAAACATTTTGTGTGACAAACATGCAAAAGAATAAGAAATCAGAAGGGAGGCCAAATAGTTTTTCACACCACTGTATATTTAAACAAATAAATAAGTCGATGCCAGGAAAACACAGGATTAATACAGCTTACTCCATGAAAGGGTTAACTCATATGGAGATAGCTAAGAAAAAGGGAGAGAGTCGTTGAGGCTCCGCCCCCCGGCGACCCGACAGAACTTGCTGTCTAATGTTTTCCAAGTACTTTGAGGCTATTTCCATCTCCACGGAAGCAAGAGAGGATGTATATCCTTGCCCATTCACAAGAAGAGCCAGGTTGCGCTTGAGAGCGGACAGAGGAATTTCCCGATCCGGCGAGGAGCGATAGGAGTTTTAGATCCGTCTTTCACAGCTCTGCCGGATACACGCGTTTTAAGCACCAGGATTGCGCCGCGGCCCGGAGCTTCTCAAGGAATGCGGGGCACGTGCGAGCACTTTAATCGAAGCAGTAAAGTGTAGAGATCTCCCTCTGATATGGATTTATCACACACAGAGGGACATCTCATTTAAAACTCTGCCATATCGGTGAGTTAAAAACTTTCTTATTTTGCTGGTTTAAACACAAACACACTTAACACAACTAGGCTTGTCACTGAAGACAAAAGATCTGAGGAATGTTTCCGGTTCACTCCTATTTATAACCTGCAGGTTCGTCTCATCAGATGACGTCACCCGACTGAGGTTATATAAGCCAAAATTTGGCGTGTTTGATACACACATGCTTCACAACCGGCAACACGAAAAGATGTTCCCATAGCGTTTTAACGCAGCATCGAGTGTAGCCTTTGAAAGGGAGCTGCTTGTATTTTAAGACCTCGCTTGTTTACTGAGTTAAATTTATTTAAAACATTTTCTAGTCTGGCAAAACACTCACAGAACAAGATACTCACAATCCAAGGTTTGAGTTTACTAAGCATATGTATTAAAAGCTATGATCAAATTACCAGCCTGAAGTGACTCAAATCAGATTTTTTTTACCCTAATGTGACACAGATCTGATTTTAAGTCTCTCGGAGTACACAAGTCTATTGTTTTTGCAATCAAATCTGAGTTTCTTTTGCGGTCCTATGTTGAATATACTGTATATGTGAAATTAAATGAGAATGGACAAATGGGAATACATGTGATTTTTTTTCCTACTGTGCATGTGAAGCGTGCTGACATCATCAGTTAACACTGCAGTATGGGGATTCCATAGCGCTGCTAGCAACAACTTACGTGAGACATCAGCTTTCTTCTGGAGCTCAACAAATATAACCTACTAACTGCTTGTCATCTTCCAGAGCAAAATCCCTAGCACATTTTATTTTTATTCAATCTTCTCTTTTCCTTTAATGAGTGCATTTCTCATTTAAGTCATGAAAACTGTCAGTTCAGTTTGTTGTGTCTGCTTTTGGGTCCTCCAAGCCTGCCTGACACAGTCAGGCTTATGACAGTAAATATCAACAAACATGATGTAATTAAAGGAAATTAATTTAGGCTGGGATTGTCATCATATTTGCCATCTGAGTTATTAAGCTTCTCATACAGGTAGAATTAGAATTCCATTAATTAGCTGTTTTTATTGTAAAAATTGTTAGATTTTCTCATAGTTTCTAACACACATGTATTGACCTCAGTTTCTTGTCAGTTGGTCAAACAGCTCAGGTGGTAGAATGATGAAAATTTGCCTTAGAAAGTGAAGTGTTCAATCTCAGAATGTAAACTGCGCTACTACAGTATTCAGCTTAAACAATACTTACATTTTCCTAAATTATAGGGTAAGATTATATCTTACATGATGAGATACCTTTAAATAGCATCACATCATAAATCTGCCCATGCAGTGCCCTCAAAAGGGTTGTAAAGACCAGCTGGAGCTTAATAAACATCTGTAATATTCAATAAATTAAACATTGAACATACTCCCTTATCTGATCTCTCATCATGTGTACCAATCCATGGAGGTATATTTGGTCAACAATTCATCATTATTTAGCTTGGCAGCATAAATTTTTGGCTGGCATGATTGCCAGGCAGAAAAGGGCGATTGTTTCGATTATAGATCATGTGACTGCATAAGCTCTACTGGTGGCTTTTAACCAAGTGTTCTAGCAGCAGTCTTAGATTTTAACAAGCTCTTTCTAACACTTTCAGAGGTTTATTGTTGGCTGTCTTTGGTTGCAAGAAGGCACTAAATTTGTCAATGGTGAACACACTACCATCCTAAGATGGCTGATCTTGCTCATGTCAAAATGATTCTTACAATGTGCAATTTATGTCTGCATCAGCAGCATAGGGCTGTAGTATAAAGTATACAGTTTAAAGCTCTCGGATACAACATTTGAAATTTGGTCATATAGAATTATTTTGCAAAAGTTGTAAAACACATAAATAGGTTAAATTTGTATCTGCATAAGTGGACTGGGGTGGCTCAAACATCTTTGACTCTTGGCTGTTGATCAAAAGGTTTGGGTGTTTAAATACCCAACACCAACATGCTGCCACCGTTAGGCTCTTGAGCAAAGGTCATAACTGTCTCTGCTCCATATGCACCAAATCTTAGCTGACCCTGTGCTTTGACCACAGCTTCCTAACAAGGCGAGATGTGCAAATGAAGAAATTCACTGTGCTGTAAAGTGTAAAGTGAAGATTCTTCTTTATCTCTATAGTACTAATTTTCCAATCAGGTTTCTTGTTCTGGTTAGTGTAATGATGAAGTGATCCTTTGATGACATTTATCCCTGTTTGTACAAAAATGCTAAACATACAACATAGCTATTTGACATAAGTACATATATTTTTTTACTTGTTAAAACTAGGTTTACAAAACAGGTAGCTGAAGGTTAAACAAGCACAGGCATGTGAGAGAAATTTCTCAATATATTTGAGCGTTTAGGGAAATATTAGTGTTATTTTGTCTGTTCTGCTGTATTCTTAGTCCTCTCTTTATCCACGAGTCTCTCTCTCTCTCTCACTCCCTTTCCATTGCTGTGTTTTCTTTCCCTATAGGACAGATTGTGTTGTTCAAACTGGGTCTGTAGAATTAGTCACGGACCACTGACTCACATCTCCCCACAGAGAGCAGGAGTGTGTGTGTGTGTGTGTGAGTGAGAGAGAGAGAGAGAGAGAGAGTGGTTCTGGCACAGTAGCATGCGGTACAGAATAAATCTGATTTTAAACAATAATGGCTGCAGCCGCAGTGCCCTATTGTTTGTCTACTTAGCAAATCAATGCCGCATATTGTTGCTGTCCAGACAAAACACAACTGCACAGTCTCCAGAATCCAGTAGAATTCTCCACAGTCCAGCTCTTATGAAAATGGGTAACTGCTAATGTTATGGCAAGCTGATGTATAATTTCATAATTTAGAAGTATAGATACTAGGGTTTAAAAAGACTTCTTTAGAAGTTGAAGTATCCACTCAAGCTTTTTACTCAAGTAAAAGTATAAAAGTACTGGTTTCAAAACTACTTAAAGTATAAAAGTAAAAGTAACGTGAGGGGGGGAAAAAAGCATTAAGGATAAAAGCTTAGGCTGTGTCATGGGCCTATATACTACTGTACACTAACACCTCATAAAAAAATGAAAAATGTGTTGTGTTATTTTGTTGTATATTTTAACAGCCATAGTGATTTGGGATACTGTATATGGCAATTGAAAAAGAATGCATTTTAGTACAATACAAATACATTAAATAACCATGTATGTGTACTACTGAGCATTAACATGTTTTATGGAGAAGAAGATATGATAACTAGTTGCCTATAAGTATTTTAATGGTGCAAAAAGTCAAACTTCAGAGGCATGTCATCAGTAACCTTTTTTGGAATGTAAATGTTCATCCAAGCTTAGCTGCAGGAATCTGTGAGGCAACATACAAGAAAATTAGTGTACCCAGGGCAGGCTTAGTAACAATTACCCTTGTATGGTTGTCTACAGTAAACATTAGTGCTGTCAGAATGAATGATTCATCCAAGTGGTTAATCCAAAAAAATTAATACGTAATAAACACGTGTGTGTGTTTGTGTGTGTGTGTATATATAAATATATATATATATATATATATATAAATATATATATACAGTATATATCATTCCTGTTACCCTACTGGTGCGGTTACCTTCCTCGCTGGTGCTTGGTTGTGACATTTCGCTGGAATCTTGAGTCCCAGCTTCGTCTACTTATCACAACCTTATCAACCGAAAATGATAATTTATTCAAACGTCCTTGCTGGAGTGTGTGACGTAACGTTATGTGCAGGTGCGATGGATCGTGTACCAACCAACAGAGTGTCGGAATGGTATGTTTATACTTCTCATCTGTAACGTCCTTCGGTATAGAAGAAAATAAAGATCACATAGACAAACGGAGTTGTTAGCGAATGTGCCGTTTACTTTTTTGTTCTCTCAACGCGCATGCCCAGTGATAGATTACACACGCTTAGTTACCTCGTCCTGCTCGACGTGTTTACGTGCTTACGTCAGAGTCAGGATTCTGAACTGAAAACTTGGAAGAGAAATACATGCAAACATTACATCATCCAACCACAATCGAATTCACTCCATCCGGATGGTGCGATTTATCCAGACGTTTTTTTTTTTGTTTTTTGAATGACGAGCTGAAATAAAATAGGAGTAACAAGGATATTTTTAAAATGTAAGGAGTAGAAAGTACAGATAATTGCGTGAAGGGAGTAGAAGTAAAAAGTCGGCTGAAAAATAATTACTCCAGTAAAGTATAGATACCCAAAATTTCTACGTAAGTAAGGTAACAAAGTATTTGTACTTCGTTACTTGACACCTCTGTTTAAATGACATGAGGAACAATGCCGACCACTTGTTTATCGGAAATCCTCAGGACAACAATAGATAATTACAAAGAATCCAAAGAAAACAATTATATTAAGTTCTCACTAAACAAGGTGGTCAGGAGAACAGACCACCGTTAAGCTTGACTGACTGAAGCTGATTCTGGAGAGGAGGACCTTAACCAAAATGCTGTCCATCATGTCCAACAGCAGTCACTACTGTGTGGAGCTTTTGCCAAGCAGAAGAGCATGTTTAGTGGCAGAATTCTATCACAGGAGAGCAGAATCTCTGGGTTAGAGCAGCTCTATTAATAGAATCAGGAAATCCTTTGTTCCCATGGCCTGATGCTGGGACACCTCTTGTACAGTAGCTCTCCTTTCATAACAGACTAACTGCTCACCTGCTCACAGTCATATACATCTTGATATATTTATCTTGGACTTTTTGTTAACTAAATTTTTACACTGCAGTCATTCCTAATTGATATATTGCAGTTGCACATCTCAATTTGTACTAGTCCAGGGGTAGGCACGTTTGGTCCTAGTGAGCTGTAGTCCTGCAGATTTCAACTCAACCCTAAAAAAATAAAACTCACCTTCCTTTAGCATTAGTAATCCTGAAGACCTTGATTAGCTTGTTCAGGTGTGTTTGATTAGGGTTGGAGCAGAACTATGCATGATTGTGGCTCTCTAGGATTGCGTACCCCTGCACTAGTCTATCCACTGAGTATTCATCCTCATTTGCCTAATCATCACACACCTGAACAAGCTAATCAAGGTCTTCAGGATTACTAATGCTAAAGGAAGGTGAGTTTTATTTTTTTAGGGTTGAGTACAAATTGAGATGTGCAACTGCAATATATCAATTAGGAATGACTGCAGTAAAAAAAAAAGAAAAAAGAGATAATATATATATATAATTATCCCCCCCCCCTTCCAGTCAGCAGAATCAGTTGCTAGGTTACACTCTCTTTTATCTGTGTGACAAAGGATCAGGTAATCCAGTAAGTAATTAGGTAATCATCAGTTGTTGTTTTTTTTAGCTCTGAAATACACCTCAAATATAATTAGCAATGAAAATACATAGTAGCCTAATGTCAGTCCACAGTGCTTGTGCTGTCCCCTGTTGTGACTGATGTCATGGTAATCACATGTTTGCAGAAGCACAGTAAAACCAGTTTTTAAAATAAAGCTTTAAACAGTAAGAATATTTTTTGTCATCACTTTGTTCATAATATACAGTTACGGTTTTAGGGTAGGGCGAAGTGGGCAGCCGCCCAGGGCGGCATTTTTTTATGTCACATGGGGGGGCGGCACACGAACCTCCCACTGCGCAATGTGACGTCGTAGCAACGTCTTTTCCATGTCATTTTGGACGTCCAATTTCCATCCATTGATGGGGTTGTTTTGTAACGCCAGACGACGTCTTTTTTTCTACGTCTACCGCACGTCTAATTTTGACGTCGGTGAGACCGTCGTAGTGACGTCTTTTTCATGTCATTTTTGGATGTCCAATTTCCGTCCATTGATGGTTTTTTTTTTGTAACGCCAGGCGACGTCTTTTTTTCGACGGCCACCGCACGTCTAATGTTGACTCCACCAAATTGCTTCGCCGGCTGATGGCGCTGTAGCTTGCCCCAGCACTTGCGCAGCGTCACCATTGGGCTCCGCCCCGTGACCCGGTGCCGGGATCTTCAACTACCCGCTCCGCTTTGATCGCGCTGCGTCGCTCGCTATCGTGGAGATACGAGTTGGATTGATTGCTTCCCAATGCAAATGGCTGGAAGTACTTTATTCACCACAGCACGCACGGGAAACACATTCACTCGAGAACCAAACCCAATTCAGCCTTAGCATGAACCGGAACACATTCAACAGGTCTCTCACACACACATACTCAACACACCTAAACTTGGCCGAAGCCATTAACCCAAACACAATTCCTCAACACGGTGAACACAGCAACCCGCCGCAAAGCATGACGGTCGTCAGCCGCTGCCCCGCCCATGCCACAATATGTTTTTCTTTTTTACATTTTCCTGTTTCCCTTTAACAGTTTTTATTTTATTTAAAGCCTAGAATCAAGTTATTTATGTTTTTATTTTATATTGTATTACTATATATATATATAGTGGCATGGGCGGGGCAGCGGCTGACGACCGACATGCTTTGCGGCGGGTTACTTCACCCTCTTGGGGAAATGTCTTCGGTCTAAGTCAGATTAGGTCAAATGTTGAATGTCAAAATGACGTTGAGTGGAGAGGAGAGCGGATGACAGGGGGCGGGGATGCGCAGAGTACAGTTCACCTCTCCCAAATGAAGCGGACAAGAAGGGGGCTAAATTATGTCTACCTGACCTTCTTACAAATAACACACATTTCATTCAAAATATTATAAACACACACCAGTAATTAGCACTTTTTCATTTATTTAATTGTGTGAAATGGCAAATAAAAATAGATAATAAAAACGATTATGATGTGGAGGTGAATTGGTTTAGTCTTGACTTCTGGTCGTGAGTGACAGCGTTGGGGGAAATCTGTTGATTGTCAAATCGCCGATAGTAACACAGCGATGGAGAAAAAAAGGCCAAAGCTGTCAGATGCCCAATTAAAAAAAAATAGAAAAGAAGATGAGGAGAAACGGATAAAAGATAAAAGGTATACACCAATGTTCTCTCTCTATGATTAAGTTATTCATGTCATCATGTTAATTAGTGGTATAACGTTAACTCTTAGGTTTGTTAGCCTTCTTGCTTATGATGCTTGCTATGCTTGCCTTGCTAAAAAAAAAAATGCACACAAAATAAAAGCCTAATTTACAAACCATCACAGAAATTCTAATGGTTTCTATTAAATACCACAAAATGTAACCACAAAATTATGCTTTGCAGCAAGACTGTTGCAAGTACAGTTATTTATTTCCATTGTTTATTATGTTAATGTTGGTTATAGCCAATATATTTACAATATATTTACAGTATACTGTAAATAGCCAGTTTAATTTACATATGTGTAGATAGTTTAAAGGGGACATACGGTGCTACATGGACTTTTTCAAGCTGTTTGGATTGCATTGTGTGTTAGGAGAGTGTGTACACAACCACTCTACAATGATAAAGAGCCGCCCAGCGATTTTCTTTTAATTTAATAATATAAGATGCCCCTTCTGAAATCAGGCCGTTTTCAAAAGCCTGTCGGTGTGACATCACACCGACAGAGGCCGGTCCCACTATAGTTGATTGACACTGGCGTTTTAGCAAAGACCTGCCCGGAGTGAAAAGAAAGCCATCGGCCATTGTTTTTCTATGCTGTAGCAAAATGGAGCTTACACGAGTGTGGTGTGCAGTTTTTTGGTGTAGTGCGGTGGTCTAGTGGTTAGGATTGGCCGCTCTCACATGGGAGACCCGGGTTCGATTCCCGCTCAAGGTACATGCTTTTTTGCACTACATATTTATAAAGATTTTCATAGTAGACGAGGCGAGTGCGCTATGCTTCGGTAAGCTTTTCTGACACCAGGAGAGACTCAGTCAAACACACACACACAATGCTTCGCGTGTATGATGTCCTACAGTAGGTTGAATACCCGGCATCTCCATGACTCAGTCACACAGACACACACGCATGTTGTCTGTCAGAAAGGTCTGTTTATTAACAGCAAAAGATTGGTTTATATATGTTTGACCAAACGCCTGTGCTATAGACATATGTTACTACAAATGAACCATTGTAAATGTCCTGGTGAGATCCCGAAAAAGCAATGCTTCGCGTGTATAGGTCGCGGGTTGAAAACCCGGCATTTCCGTGACATTAATGCCTCGTGGTCTAGTGGTTAGGATATGGCGCTCTCAGCGCAGTCTGGGAAGTCAAAAAGGATTTATAACCAGATTCACATGTAAAATTTTATATATAAATATACATATACATATATATATATTTCTCTCTCTCTCTCTCTCTCTCTCTCTCTCTATATATATATATATATATATATATATATATACAGTGGTGTGAAAAACTATTTGCCCCCTTCCTGATTTCTTATTCTTTTGCATGTTTGTCACACTTAAATGTTTCTGCTCATCAAAAACCGTTAACTATTAGTCAAAGATAACATAATTGAACACAAAATGCAGTTTTTAAATGAAGGTTTACGTTATTAAGGGAGAAAAAAACTCCAAATCTACATGGCCCTGTGTGAAAAAGTGATTGCCCCCCTTGTTAAAAAATAACTTAACTGTGGTTTATCACACCTGAGTTCAATTTCTGTAGTCACCCCCAGGCCTGATTACTGCCACACCTGTTTCAATCAAGAAATCACTTAAATAGGAGCTACCTGACACCGAGAACTAGACCAAAAGCACATCAAAAGCTAGACATCATGCCAAGATCCAAAGAAATTCAGGAACAAAAGTAATTGAGATCTATCAGTCTGGTAAAGGTTATAAAGCCATTTCTAAAGCTTTGGGACTCCAGTGAACCACAGTGAGAGCCATTATCCACAAATGGCAAAAACATGGAACAGTGGTGAACCTTCCCAGGAGTGGCCGGCCGACCAAAATTACCCCAAGAGCGCAGAGACAACTCATCCGAGAGGCCACAAAAGACCCCAGGACAACATCTAAAGAACTGCAGGCCTCACCTGCCTCAATTAAGGTCAGTGTTCACGACTCCACCATAAGAAAGAGACTGGGCAAAAATGGCCTGCATGAAGATTTCCAAGGCGCAAACCACTTTTAAGCAAAAAGAACATTAAGGCTCGTCTCAATTTAGCTAAAAAACATCTCAATGATTGTCACGACTTTTGGGAAAATACCTTGTGGACCGACGAGACAAAAGTTTAACTTTTTGGAAGGTGCGTGTCCCGTTACATCTGGCGTAAAAGTAACACAGAATTTCAGAAAAAGAACATCATACCAACAGTAAAATATGGTGGTGGTAGTGTGATGGTCTGGGGTTGTTTTGTTGCTTCAGGACCTGGAAGGCTTGCTGTGATAGATGGAACCATGAATTCTACTGTCTACCAAAAAATCCTGAAGGAGAATGTCCGGCCATCTGTTCGTCAACTCGAGTTGAAGCAATCGTGGGTGCTGCAGCAGGACAATGACCCAAAACACACCAGCAAATCCACCTCTGAATGGCTGAAGAAAAACAAAATGAAGACTTTGGAGTGGCCTAGTCAAAGTCCTGACCTGAATCCTATTGAGATGTTGCGGCATGACCTTAAAAAGGCGGTTCATGCTAGAAAACCCTCAAATAAAGCTGAATTACAACAATTCTGCAAAGATGAGTGGGCCAAAATTCCTCCAGAGCGCTGTAAAAGACTCGTTGCAAGTTATCGCAAACGCTTGATTGCAGTTATTGCTTCTAAGGGTGGCCCAACCAGTTATTAGGTTCAGGGGGCAATTACTTTTTCACACAGGGCCATGTAGGTTTGGATTTTTTTTCTCACTAAATAATAAAACCCCTCATTTAAAAACTGCATTGTGTGTTTACTTGTGTTATCTTTGACTAATAGTTAAATGTGTTTGATGATCAGAAACATTTCGTGTGACAAACCTGCAAAAGAATAAGAAATCAGGAGGGGGGCAAATAGTTTTTCACACCACTGTGTGTATATATATATATATATATATATAATGAAAATATATATATATAAAAAAAAAAAATATATATATATATATATATATATATATATATATATATATATATATATATATATTTCCCCTATATTTTGTAATATTTTATATATATATTTCCCCTCTATTTTGTAATATTTTTATTATGCCCTCATTTGTACAGTTTATTTTACTAGTTAAATTAATTTTCTTTAGTATTTCTTTTTATTGATATTTATTCCTTACGTATAAGCTTTTATTTCCTTTTTCAAGGTCACTGGCTGTCATATAAGCATTTCACTGCATATCATACTGTGTATGACTGTGTATGTGACAAATAAAATTTTATTTGAATCAAAGGAGAGGAAGACAGATAGGTGGAAGGAGACAGGAAGGAGATAGGTGGGAAGGTGAGCATGAATGAACAGATGCAAGAGGAGACAGGAAGATAGCAGCAGGGAAGATTTAACACGTTAATATCAGATCTATGAGGAAGAGAGCAAGAGAGTAGAAATAACTCCTTTATATATAAAATAATTCTAACATCATGTAAAATTATTTTTAACTGTTTTTTAAATATTTTTAACTGTTGTCAAAGCTATACCCCACTTGTCTTGTGAAGACACGCCCCACAGAACTGGGGGGCGGGTTCAGTAGAGGTCATTAACATTTAAAGGAGCATGTACTGAAACAGGTTGCTGAGAACAGAGCTACTTTTTACCAGGTAAAAGTAATGTTTTTTTTACACAACAATTGAGAATTTTTAATTAAAGTATATTACAAACTTTTCATTAGGACCCTAAAGAATCATATTAACCTATGCAAAATTGAGACTGTATGTCCCCTTTAAAAGACCTTTTCCATTTGCTATAACTCTGTTACGTGACAAAGCATATAATTTGAGGCAGTAAATTAACCAAGGAGCTAATCAAAAACCATGAGCCTCTTTGAGCTTATCACTTTTATGCACGATAAGGATCTATCTGAGATCTACCCCAACTTTTGGACTGCTCTCAGGATTGCACTTACATTGCCAGTGACTGTAGCTCAAGCAGAGAGGAGCTTTTCCAAACTCAGGTTAATCAAGACATACCTGAGGTCAACCATGTCTCAGGAACGGCTCACTGGCCTTGCTGCCATAAGCATAAAGCATATGTCATAAGCATAAATCATGGAATAGGGGAGCAGATCTCATATGATGCCATTATTGATGACTTTGCATCTAGAAAGGCCAGAAAAGTCAGATTTTAGTTTCAGTTTGTGGTTTCTGTTCTGCAGTGAAGTAAATAAGTTATTTTTCTTTAGTGTGATTTGTTCTATATTAATTCTATATTTATATAATATTTGTTTGTACACAGTATATTTATTTAAGTTCTGAGTAGTTTAATAAAACGTGTGGTGTGTACAAAATGTGAAGGTTTTTTTTTTTTTTTCGGTGGGGGGGGGGGGGGGATGAGTCTCCGGGAGGGAGTCTCGCCCAGGGAGCAATTCAGTGTAGAAACGCCACTGATAATATACATATTTTTAGCCACAGTGACTTTTTCTCTGACAATTAAAACAGACCTAGATAGAAAACAGCTTCCTTTTTACTGCAGTCAGCTGCCCATTACCATTTTGTGAAAAGCAGAGTAGTGCAAATGACATTTTTTTCAACTGCATGTCACTATAGATGAATCTCCATAAATAAATAAATAAATAAATATAAGGTAACTTGCTAAAAAGAAAAAAAAATAACCTAAATAAAGAAAAAGATACAAGCATCTCAGTAATCTCCTCCAACAAAACAGCCCAGACATGTCTTGAATTAATTGACCAATCACATTCTGGAAAAGTGCAACAGCATTGAAGAAAGGGTCATCGTTCTAGATAAAAATTGGTACATTGAAGGTTGGTAAACTTGAAGAAAGTATATACTTCAAGAAAGAGATTAAAGCATGTGTTTTTGGATTGCAGCGTCACATTCCTGGCTGATAGGAGTGGATGCTGGCGAGGTTTCTTCATATTGTCATCTCAGAGTTTTTCCTTGCAACTTTGACTAGCTCATCGGGGACAAACGAATAATTTATGCATATTTACTTTCACTTTTTCAGTGATCATATAAATAAAACTGAATTGAATTGAAACTCCAAGACACATTCAGATTATACTGTACATATTTATCTCCAAGTCCATGAAATAATACATCTAAATGCTAACTTGTTCAGTTATTTTATTGTACTCTTGCTGTGCAGATGATGTTTATAAAAATTGTACGAGGTTGCCAAAAATAACCTATTGCACTCAGTTTCTTAACTCGACCCACTAATCACACACTACAGTGTAACCTTTTCAGCAAGTCTAAAAACACTTCATCAGAATAAATCATTTGTAGTGGTTGAATTCAGAATGCTTTGCTGTGAACTGAACCTGCAATACCAAAACATCAATAGAACTAAGTTAAAGTGAAAGGTCTTTTTGCACCGTCAGGATACTCTGTGAACCCTGAACCCCCAGCTGTGCTGTACTTTCAACCGGCATTTCTCAAAAAGATTAATTTATCATGCCGGTGCTGTTATTATTGCTTACATGAGTAAGGTCACCAAGGCTGTGTTGGGTGTACGAGAACATTTTTAATGAGGGATTAAAAAGAGAACAAAGGGAAGTGAAAAAAAGGGAAAGTAATTTTAATGAGACATACTGTCATGATCATCAGAGATTTTTTTTTTTAGATTAGTAATGCTATGTGTAATCCTTTGAGAAAAACATTCTGCTGTCTTGTTGCATATAATATAATTATATAATTATATATTTTTAGTTTGAACATTTGTAGAACTGATGACATTCCAACAAATGTGGATAAAAGTGGAAGTTCCATTGCAAATGTTTTCACCAGAGTTACATGGTTAAATCTTTGGCAGTACCCAAGAAAAAAAGGAAAGCCTCAGCATACTGTACTGATGGCAAAGAGTATGTACAGTATATACACTCACTGGTCACTTCATTAGGTACACCTGTTAAACTGATGGTTAATGCAAATATCTAATCAGCCAATCATATGGCAGCAGCTCAATATAAGACATGTAGACATAGTCATGATGATATGCTGTGGTTCAAACCAAGCATCAGAATGGGTAAGAAATGTGATTTAAATGAACGTGGCATGGTTGTTTGCTCCAGACGAGCTTGTCTGAGCATTTCCAAAGCTGCTAATTTACTTTGATTGTCAAGCACATTAAAGAGAATAGTCTGCAAAAGACAAAATATTCAGAGAACTGCTGCTATGTCTCTTTGTTTTTGTCAGTGGTCAGAGAAGAATGGCTAAACTTTTTTAGAGCTGATCGAAAGACAACAGTAACTAAAATAGCATCTTGTTACAAATAAGGTATGCCGAAGGACATTTCTGAATGCATAAAACGTGGGGCCTTGAAGCAGATGGGCTATAGCAGCAGAAAACCACCCCGGGTGCCAATCCTGTTAGCTAAGAAAAGGAAAGTGAGGCTATAAGTCGCACTGGGTTACCAAAATTAAACAGTAGAAGATTGTAAAATGAGCTTGGTCTGATGCGTTTCCTGCCTTATGTCAACAGTTCACTCTGTTGCTGTAATGGTGTGGGGAGTTTTGCACACTTTAAGCCCCTTAGTACCAATTAAACATAACTTAAACTCCACAGACAACCTGACCATGTCCATCCTTTTATGACGGCTTGATTATGCAACATTTCAAAAAGATAAAATCATCTTAAACTGGGTTCTTGAACATGATAATGAGTTTATTGTACTCAAATGGCCTCCACAGTCACCAGATCTCAATCCAGTAGAGCAGCTTTGGGATATGGATTGGATAATGGAAATGTGATTTCAGTTTCTGATTGCTTCAGAAACTGATCTCCTCGGATTTTCCTACATAAGCAATCTAACTTTAGGCATGAACCAGTGAGAAACAGGTACAGATGACACATGATCAGGCTGGTGATCAGTGTACTTGTCATGAAATTGATGTTGTTGAGCTGTGGGCTTGGGCATAAATGCAGAGGTGATTAATCAAAACAAAACAAGAACTTTAAGCAAAACTTGAACAAAGGAAGTTGGCTTTCTGCTGCAGCTTGTTACAAACAAAACATTCATCAAATTATAACTAACATACAGTACTAACTGGCTAAACTAAACTATCAGACCAAGGGCTTAAACAGACAAGGGACGCTCTACTAACAGAGACTAAACATACTAGTAGACAAGACAGACCAGGGGGTTATTCCAGACAGCTTGGTTAACTTACCATTTGGCTAATCATAACCTCTGGGTTGATTTACCCCAAACCCGCATACCGCGAGTACAGTATGTCAGTTCCAAAACACCTGGTAAGAGTAAGTTTAATCAACCCTCTACTGGTTACCCAGAGTTAGTGCGCGTGCACGGTGCATTCATGAAGACATTTTCAATGGATCGCCGATTTCACGGGTCAAAATGGAAAATCAAAGTGAAAAAAGAGAGCGGCATACGTCACAGAGGTTTTAATACACGCATATGAAGAATTCAAGCCAATAATAATGAAAAAGAAAAATACGGCTGCACAGGCTGAAGAAAGAGAGTTGGCTTGGCAAAAAATAACGGACAGAGTAAATGCGTGAGTGTATTAAATTGCAAATTTAACATCACCTCCCCTTTTATTATAATGCAAAATAATTAAACACCCCTTCCGCATCCTTTTGACCGTCACATCACTATACAGTGGTTGCTGGCATTCCAAGGGGCACTTCATCACACACACCATGCACCACAAGTAACATGGTGAAATGTACGTTTACCACAATTATTTGTTTTCATTATATGATTGAATAAATAATCTGTCACTTAAAGGCTTTTTGAATATGCTTACCATTTTTATGCAGGCTTACTTTATTCAACTGCATATGATGTATAGGGTACTGTGATCTTAGTTGTATTACTTTGACATGTTTTTTTCCCTGCATTATTGCTTTTTCTTTGATAATATTGAAAATTTCATGGGTTGTATTTTCTTATAGATACTGATAGAGGGATTGTATTATTGGACCCTGCAGAAAGAACACAGCCTGTCACAGTTGTAAGTGTTTTGTTGTCAGGTACCTTTACTTGCTTTTAGATTTTTTTGTTTTTCTTCTTTTTTCTTTTTTGATATTTTGTTTTTCTTTTTGTTTGCATATTGCATATTTCCACTGATGGATGAAGATGACAATGAAGAGACCACATCTGCTGTAAGAGAAGTGGACAATGCTGGTAGATCCACTGAGGTATGATACATACCATTATAATGCATGCCCCCTTTTTACATTAGAGTAATAAACTGTAATTGTTCTTTCACAGTACATACCTGGGGATTTGGCCACGGATGAAGGTCCTTCAACTTCAATGCACGATCTAAACAATGTAAGAATTTGTGTGCAGTTGTCCATATTTAAATTTTATTGTCTGACAGAATCTGATTTAATTATTTTTGCCTTCCTAGTTGCCAGTAAAGGAGCTGTATAAGGTCCATCTTCAAAAACAAATAAGAAAAAGTGACACAGAGATGGACCTTATGCATCTCAAATGCAAGAGAAAAGGCTATCCCTTAAAAAAGCAACACTAGAAGTTGAATTACTGGAGCATCGCCTTAAGGTGAGAACTTGTGTGAATATTAATTTGTTGCATGTTAAAAGTGTTGTGTATATAAAGCAATGTAATAAAAATAACACATTTTATTTCATTTGACTTTCATTGTTTTTCAGGAAATCAAATCCTAAAGTCTAGTTCATGCATTCATGACCTCCAGACTGGACTATTGTAATGCATTACTAGGTGGTTGTCCTGCATCCTCAATAAACAAGCTTCAGTTAATCCAAAATGCAGCTGCCAGGGTTCTCACTAGATCCAGAAAATATGATCATATAACCCCAATATTATAATCCCTGCACTGGCTACCTGTTCAGTTTAGAATAAATTACAAAATAATATTACTTACAGTGGTGTGAAAAACTATTTGCCCCCTTCCTGATTTCTTATTCTTTTGCATGTTTGTCACACTTAAATGTTTCTGCTCATCAAAAACCGTTAACTATTAGTCAAAGATAACATAATTGAACACAAAATGCAGTTTTTAAATGAAGGTTTACGTTATTAAGGGAGAAAAAAAACTCAAAATCTACATGGCCCTGTGTGAAAAAGTGATTGCCCCCCTTGTTAAAAAAATAACTTAACTGTGGTTTATCACACCTGAGTTCAATTTCTGTAGTCACCCCAGGCCTGATTACTGCCACACCTGTTTCAATCAAGAAATCACTTAAATAGGAGCTACCTGACACAGAGAAGTAGACCAAAAGCACCTCAAAAGCTAGACATCATGCCAAGATCCAAAGAAATTCAGGAACAAATGAGAACAAAAGTAATTGAGATCTATCAGTCTGGTAAAGGTTATAAAGCCGTTTCTAAAGCTTTGGGACTCCAGCGAACCACAGTGAGAGCCATTATCCACAAATGGCAAAAACATGGAACAGTGATGAACCTTCCCAGGAGTGGCCAGCCGACCATAATTACCCCAAGAGCGCAGAGACAACTCATCCGAGAGGCCACAAAAGACCCCAGGACAACATCTAAAGAACTGCAGGCCTCACTTGCCTCAATTAAGGTCAGTGTTCACGACTCCACCATAAGAAAGAGACTGGGCAAAAACGGCCTGCATGGCAGATTTCCAAGGCGCAAACCATTTTTAAGCAAAAAGAACATTAAGGCTCGTCTCAATTTTGCTAAAAAACATCTCAATGATTGCCAAGACTTTTGGGAAAATACCTTGTGGACCGATGAGACAAAAGTTAAACTTTTTGGAAGGTGCGTGTCCCGTTACATCTGGCGTAAAAAAGTAACACAGCATTTCAGAAAAAGAACATCATACCAACAGTAAAATATGGTGGTGGTAGTGTGATGGTCTGGGGTTGTTTTGCTGCTTCAGGACCTGGAAGGCTTGCTGTGATAGATGGAACCATGAATTCTACTGTCTACCAAAAAATCCTGAAGGAGAATGTCCGGCCATCTGTTCGTCAACTCAAGCTGAAGCGATCTTGGGTGCTGCAGCAGGACAATGACCTAAAACACACCAGCAAATCCACCTCTGAATGGCTGAAGAAAAACAAAATGAAGACTTTGGAGTGGCCTAGTCAAAGTCCTGACCTGAATCCTATTGAGATGTTGTGGCATCACCTTAAAAAGGCGGTTCATGCTAGAAAACCCTCAAATAAAGCTGAATTACAACAATTCTGCAAAGATGAGTGGGCCAAAATTCCTCCAGAGCGCTGTAAAAGACTCGTTGCAAGTTATCGCAAATGCTTGATTGCAGTTATTGCTGCTAAGGGTGGCCCAACCAGTTATTAGGTTCAGGGGGCAATTACTTTTTCACACAGGGCCATGTAGGTTTGGATTTTTTTTCTCCCTAAATAATAAAACCCCTCATTTAAAAACTGCATTTTGTGTTCAATTATGTTATCTTTGACTAATAGTTAAATGTGTTTGATGATCAGAAACATTTAAGTGTGACAAACATGCAAAAGAATAAGAAATCAGGAAGGGGGCAAATAGTTTTTCACACCACTGTACATACAAGGCTTTAAATGGTTTAGCTCCCACATACAGTACCTAACCAGTCTTCTGATACGCTACAATCCACCACGTGCCTTAAGATCACAAAGCTCCGGACTTCTGGTAGTTCCCAGAATTTCAAAATCTACAAAAGGGGGTAGGGCATTTTCATATTTAGCTTCAAAGCTTTGGAATAGCCTTCCAGACAGTGTTCGGGGAGCAGACACGGTTTCCCAGTTCAAAAGTAGACTCAAGACGCATCTTTTTAATCTGGCATACACACAACTCATCCCATAACCTCATAATCCAGTACACCTATACCGAATGGCAACTACGCTAATTCTCCCCATCTGTTCTGTATTTCTCTACCCGATTTTGCCAGCTTCAGTAGACAAAGGCCGACCCTGCGAGGATCCTGAGGCATCCAGAGAAGGACCAGCTCCAGCTGGATTCAGCTTTATGATGTTTGGAGCTACACATGCTGCTCCTGTGCTTCCAGTGATCCAGACCTCATCTGCCCTCTGCACCTACTGACTCGTCCCTATGCTGAACTGGTCTTCATGTCAATTTAAATAATTTCTGTCATATTGAATTTTCACCTGCACAACACACAAGATGTTATATCATTTCTATCTGTTATCACCCAAATGAGGATGGGTTCCCTGTTGAGTCTGGTTCCTCTCAAGGTTTCTTCCTAATGCCATCTCAGGGAGTTTTTCCTTGCCACCGTCACCGTCACCCTTGGCTTGCTCATCAGAGACATTTCATTAATTCGTCTCATTATTATCTACACATTTTTCTCACACATACACACTTCCAATTATTTTCTTTTCTAAAATTATTATTATCATTTTATTTATTTAATTATTTATTTATTTTGTACATTTTCTTCCATTTTTGTGAAGCTGCTTTGAGACAATGACCATTGTTAAAAGCGCTATATAAATAAAATTGAATTGAAAAGTCTTCCATCTATGTTGTGTACCGAAATCTGTAGGAGGTTCCTCTGGGCCATCTTCTTCAATACAAGGGGGGTGGCTCTCTCCTCTTATAGTGGCAATACCTGTAGTTAGTGGGAAAAAGTAATGAGTTTAATGACAAGGCAAAAAAGTAAGGACACAAAATTAAGTTGTTACCTGTACATTGATACTATGAATAGATTTCCTATTAACATGGTCTCCCTCATTTATTGAAGAAGCTTTAATAGGAATGTGGGTGCCATCAATGCACCCAGTTACATTTGGAAAACCTGAAATAGAAAGTCATATGAAAGTATCAAGTGTGTGTGTGTGTGTATGTGTGTGTGCAAGATGAACACATGTATAGATATAAATAGTATGACTACATATTAAAAAGGCATCATAGATTTTACTACAAAGGACAAACCTGCCACTCTGTGGAATTCCTCTTTAATAACACGCAGAGGTTTATGGCCAGGGAACTGTACACACGTGTGTAAGAAATGTTTAAGTACCAGACATACTGTATGAACGGCTCTACACACAATTGCCTTTCCCACATGCTCTGCATCGCCTACATTGTACAGAAAATGCCCTTACGCAAAAAATTTTTATATTTTCTGTTCTAAGCGCAGACCCGCGGTTTGTGATATTTGCAATAGAAGTGTAATCGGGCCTTAATATTTAGGTCCGACAGATTTCGGCCCGAGCCCGGCAAGTACATTTTGATTGACAGCCTTTTAAAAGCCCGAACCCGTTTACAGTGTGACATTATTCAAATGTGCGCAAGCGCACAGCTCTTTTGTCTTTGGTCAAGAATGAGTAATTTATACATGTTTTAACATAATTTATTCATGACTAACGTATAGGCTACAGGCAACTTCTCCGCATCCATTTTCGCATTTCTCTCGAGCTAATCAAATGCATCACATGACTGCTCATTTACCGCGCAAGCCCGACTCCGTCAGGTCCCGTCGGGTTCGGGCAAAGATCTTCAGCTCTAATTTGCAATACGAGTTTCAAGAGATGTGTTTAATTAACGATTCCCTTGAAAAGCGACAAAGCTCTTTTAAATAATCTTTAGGAAATTAAAAGACATCAATACGTGGTCTTATAACTCTCTCCCGGTGAAAAAAAAACTTGTATAATTTGTGCCTCCACATCCACAGGATCATAATCAAAAAGGCGCGCTATGCACAATAACCTTCTGAAACAAACTTACCCTGGAACATAACCTGCTACCGAGCAGGTTATCTTCAGAGAGTAAGCTGTTATGGTTACATACATACCCAGAAAGTTACCTCAGTTTTTGGAACCGAAAGTTGAGGTTATCCACTCACTTACCCTCAAACTTACCCGGGTATGTCACATAACCTACTTTCTGGAATACCCCCCAGGAGACTAAACAGACTACTATCTAAGCAGGTTAGTAGTTAAACAGACTAAGAGCTAAACATACAAGAGACTAATCACACACAAGGCTCATCCTACAACTAAACACACTAGAAGCTAATCATGCTAGAGGCTAAGCCTCCTCTAGGAGACACACAAGCATGGAAACACAGACAGCAACAGTAACTAAACAAGGGGGACACACAGACAAGGAGACATACCAATAAGGAGACAATCTAACAAGACATACTTAACCAAAACAAACAAATTCAACTAAACAGCTCCACAAAACAAATGCCAACTAAAACTGAACTCAAAACACAAAACAAATGTCCACTTTACATAACCAATGCTCGACCCATTTTCCCAGAACCAACAGCTATTTATTAAGGAACTAATGAGCTACCTCGGTTCAGGTGAGGGCTCTCATCACCTGCCCAAGGTGCATTCTGGGAAACTGAGTCCAAAAACATAATACTACACAAAACACACATACACAGTTTTCGGGCGCACAGCACCCTCTATGGGTGATCCCTTACAATACTGCTGATGCTGAATAACGAGTGTTCGGAACAGACAAGAGGGGAAATGAGTTTGCTGCTAAGGTTATTACATGAAGAACCAAATTTTAAATAGTATCTTTAGGCACTTTTCAGTCTGTCATAGCAAAACATTTGTTCCCATTTTCTTAATTTAATTTACATTAGTTCATTTCATTTAATATAAATAAATCAACACATTTGCTCAGTACTGTAAGTGAAAAGAAGTTACATGCAGTAATTGTGGTAAATGTCTAATGATAAAAAATGTCACAAGTACAGAACTTAAATGATTAGTTCATACCAATGTAATTTAGACATCTTGTTTAAGGAGTTAAGGACATGAGGCCATGAAAGACATGCAGCACGGATTTGCTTGATTGAAGCTTAGAATTATATCATTGAAAAGTGATAAACAGTACTGAGATTGTCTGCCTTTAGCTATTCTCCATCTGGCTGGCAGATGGCTCATATGGCCAACACTGTGGGAGCTTCTGTATTTTAGGTGGTTGGTGTGTGTGTGTGTGTGTGTGTGTGTGTGTGTGTGTGTGTGTGTGTGTGTGTGAGAGAGAGAGAGAGAGTGGTGAGAGAGAGAGAGAGAGAGTGAGAGAGAGTGTCAGTACTGTATGCATTGAAGCTGTGAGATGTTAAGATGATAACAACGAGACCCATCAAAGTATGCTTAGAACCAAATGTATGCATGGCATATTGACAAAATAAGGCAACGGCACAAGGAAATGGAATGAGAGAGTGCTGGAGTATTAAAATGAATGAGGGAGATATTATAGCCTGATCTATTCATGTAGAAATGGGCTATGGAAAAGGGGCGATACATTAAAAAGAAAGGATAACAAAATGGGCTTGCATTGATTTCGTCAATGCTTTAAATTTAAAGAGGTGCGAAAAGGACTGGAATTTTCTTAAAGTGCAGAAACAGGAAATGTGGTTAAGGGATGCACATAATACTGTTTTGCTGGTTGATGGATATTAGAATGTTGTAGTATGGGGAAAATATTGTAGGTCTCTCAGTTTCTGTTCTGTTGTTGCTGTGTCGATGGAGATCTCACAACAACTGCTTCAGGTTTATGCTATGACCATGGTAGGTCCTAATTAAGTTTATATTACTGTATGTTGTTCAGGTGCTGTACATGTTTATTCCGCAGGCAACAGATAAATAATATGAACTTTTCCAATTCCTATTTTATTCCCATGTAATAAGCTCCTGGTAAGAGCATGGTGTGATCTGAACAGACAGTAATAACTTAGGTCAAGCTTATTGGACTTGGTGAGAGTATGATCATGTGTATGATAGGAAATTAGTGACAACCTTATAGACACATTGAGAACCTGACAAAGCCATGGCTAGGAAGTTGTATGAACTATACACATTTTTGCATTTTTATCCTGTTCCCACTGCATTTTTAGATATTTTTTAAAAGCCATTAAAGAGTAATTTAATTAAATATGAAATCATACAACCATCCCCTATAAGCACTGGGGAATAATAATAAAATGCCGGCACATTTTAAATAACTGCAAATTCAGAAGTTCTTGGTGAAGCAGTGAATTTTTAGTTTTGACCTTAGTTTAGAAGGTCCCAATTAACCCAACGGTTTGCACAACCAGAGAAAGTTCATTACACCTGTGGGGTGCCAGAACTAATATGACACTTTAAGGGATGGTAGGCTAAATCCAGCTGTTCTTTTAAGCCTTAAAAGCCCTATAGGGCAAAGCTGTGTGATAAGTGTTTTCAGGTAGGTTTCTTTCTGTTTAAGTCAGCTACATAGAGAGAGATAGAAAGAGAGATAGAAAGTGAGCATTTGTGTATTATATAATTTTAAAAGCCTGAGAATGATCCAGAGTGATCATCATTACATACAAACATTTCAGTTTCTCTTCAAATGCCTTTAGGTGTCCGTAGCATAAATATCACTTGTTCTCTCGCATTCCTTTCCCAATATGCCACACCTCCTCAGGCCCTCTTATCTTGACCCAACTGATTTAGTGGCCAGAGTGGGAACAGCGCCAGATGTTTGCTCACAAAAACTTCTTCTGACTTCTGCCTGCTTTGTACACACTACTTTTCTACATCTTTTAGCCCTCAGCTCGTCTGTTCACATCAACCCTCATTCACCTGTCACACCAAGGTCCTCCACACTCATTTTCTTTCACATTGCTTCAGTCCAGCTCTTTTCATCAGCTTCTTTTTCTCTCATGGTGCTCCAGGCAAAGAGATATCGAAATGTTGACCTTAGGCTATACAGTGTAATCAATGACTGCAGGACGATCAATGTCTGAAGCCTCAGGAAGATAAATGACAGCTCAGAGAAAATTATCCACAATATCTCCCAGCCAGAAACATCTCCCTAGTCTATCAAAGTGAGACAGCTTGTGCTGAAGCAGAAGAACTGATAAGTCTTTGACACTAATAGCCCATGTCTAAGCAGTGGGAACAAAGAAGCAATCCTACTTCTATAGTACACTACTGTGAAGTAGAAAATAAACTGAAGCCACATTAAAACCTGCACTGCAGCCCTGGAAGACTATAGCCAGTACCTAGAGTTTGCATACAGTACTATGAAATGTTGATTTCTTTAAAGTTTAAGGCGCTATACACAACGCTACAGTATACACAATCAATTAACATCAACTGTTATGCTAAACTGCCTGCCACCTAAAACACAGTATGAATTCCTACTTTCGGTTTTTGCCCTCGTCTTGCTCATCATTGTGAGGGTTGCCCACTAGAGGGCAGTGTTTTAATTTGTAGTTTTTGTTGTAGACCCAATTTCCCAGAAGGCACCTCGGTCAGCTGACGCAGATGCCCAGCTGAACCGAGGATGCAATTAGTATAAGCATAAATACCTGTTTGTTCTGGGAAGCTGGGTCGAGCATTAATTTCTGTTATGTGGGTTTTGTTTCCTTGTTTTAGTTTGATTTCATTATAGTTGGCATTTAGTTTCTGGAGCTCTCTAAGTTTGTATTTGCTTTGATTTAGTTTATGTCTCTTTGTCTCTGTGTCTCCTAGCAGGATTAGCCTCTAGGAGAATTAGCCTTTTGTGTTTACCCTTTTGTGTAAGTAACCCCCATTGCATGTTTAGCTAATAGTCTGTTTCAATACTAATGAGGGTGATACTAACATGTCTAGATCTTAGTCTGTCTAGTCTTCGTGTCTGTCTAGTCTCATTGTCTGCTTAGCTCTTAGTCTGTTTAGGTACTAACATCTTTAGCCACTAACCTTTAGAGTTCTTAGTCTGTTTCATAACCTAGTCTGCTGTGTACCTTGTCTGTTCATTCCCTTGTGTCTCAGGCTACTGGCTGGTGTAGCCATTAGTCTGATTAGCTATGAGCTAGCTTAGCAGCTAATGTGCAGCTCAGCCAATAGACCTAGCCAAGCCTGTCTTGTGTTTGTTTACCCCTTGCATGCACAGTCCCTAATGTTTATTCCGTTAGGTTGTTTCGTGTGTCTTGTCTTGTCCAGTTTGTATCCCATGTCTGTATTGTATCAATGTATGTAATTCCTTGTTGTATGTCTAAGTGTTTGAGTTGTTTCTTATGCTCCATGATTTTAGCCAACTCTCTTAGTTCATGTTTTGTTCATGTTTGCTTTTTGTTTGATTCTGATTAAAGACTCTTTGCGTTTCACTGCATCCCCTCTGCATCTATGCCTCAACACCCAGCCCACAGTCCAACACCATAGCAGAATGTGACAATCATGGACTGACCATTTTGATACATACATTCACATTCCATACAACTTAAATAATTCTTTTGATTGTGTAAAGCTGCTTTGCGACAATGACAATTGTTAAAAGTGCTATGGAAATTTAATTGAATTGAATGCACTGTACACAGTACAACCCAGCCACTCCATGCAGTGCAGGTCCCAAGCCCAATTAGTATGGCGTTATATTCCTGTCACAATTCTGCGTGCAACATTTCTTTTCTGTGCGCGCTTGACTCTGCCTGTACGCTCACTCAACATTGTCCAGCGTTACAACACTATCACAAACATTTACATTTACATTTAGGCATTTGGCAGACGCTCTTATCCAGAGCGACTTACATTTTTTTTTTTATCTCATTATACATCTGAGCAGTTGAGGGTTAAGGGCCTTGCTCAAGGGCCCAACAGTGGCAACTTGGTGGTTGTGGGGTTTGAACCTGGGATCTTCCGAACTGTAGTCCAAGGCCTTAACCACTGAGCTACCCCTGGCTACAAAACCAGCCAATCACAGACTTCCACACACTACTTCTGATTGGCTGTTTCTCTTCCAATCAAGTGGCATTACTATCGACTGCTTAACGGAAGCGTTGTAAATAAAGATTTATAAGTAAAGCGACCGAGTTGTCCGATTTGAATTTTAGTCGGTGTAGTCTAACAATGAGCTATATGGATAATTAGATGAGTAAATAAAAACACACAATGGACAAACGAAACTGGTATATACTAACACTTATTAAATAAAAAATAAATACTATATTTGTTTATAATATTTATAAATAATAAACTTTATTTACATTGCTTCCCTTATACAATTTCTTTTCATTTGTATACAATTATATATAATAATATAATTTAAATTTCTTATAATTTTCTTTTGATTTTGTAAAACTGCTTTGAGATATTTTAAAAGCACTATACAAATTATAGTATGCGTCATGCGGTCGATATTGCCGGCTGATTGGCTGTTCCTTCTCTATCAGAAGTAGTGTGTGGATGTCTGTGATTGGCTGGTTTTGTGACAGTGTTGTACAATGTTGAGCAAGCGTACAGGCAGAGTCGAGCGTGCAGAGAAAAGAAATGTTGTTGAGCGCGCAGGGGAGACATTACATGCGCATAGAGTGCTTAGTCTGCTCTCAAAATGTCAAACCACGCGCTCAGAATTGTGACAGAAATATAACGCCATAAATTAAGTGTTCATAGTGTCGATGTCGCTTTCCTTTACAGTATATCAAGCCAGACTAATTTTGTTAGAATGTTTTCTTCCTAAATCTACTAAAACCCTGTATTATTTTAGCATGTGATTACTTGTTCCTACGACCTCATCCCAGTCATGCTTACAGTATATTCAGCACAACAGCATGCCCTCTCATGTGATATTGTTTAATTACACCACTGCATTGATGGATACCTGCTCAATCAGTTCACAGGTTTATTTATGTTTCTACAACTCTGAACCTAAAATGATTCTTGGGCAATTTTACAGACTTTTGACTGGCTGAACCTATTACTGGAAATTCTTAAAGACAATATTACCCTCCCCTTCTCTTCACACATATGCAAGTAAAATCCAGAAGTTTATTTTGTACTCAATAAGGGCTTGATTGTGAAAAGGTGAAAGAAGAATTCTGAGGAAATGTAGGCTGGTGTCTGGCCTAAAAATACATTCATGTAGAGTGACAGAAAAAAGGAAAGGGAAATAATCCCTTTCACTAATGCAAAGAAAGGAAGTACGAGTTTCTACCTCCTGCTATGCAATGTGCAGGTGCTTCTGCTGTGAGCTTTTGCAATCATTTTGTAGCATCTTTACTGTGAATGAATCAGAAGAATGATCCTACAGATGTTATATAAATCTAGTTAGTATTGCATGTATTATTGGTCTTAAAAGTACTTCTCTTTGAGGAGTACTTTACAAGAGAAGGCTTTAGATAATTTTATTTTGCTGCTTATGGAAGGTAAAGTGGGTTTGGGACTGTATCTAGCAGCCTCACAAGCCAGCCCTTATTTATCTATCTCCTCAGCATCTTAACATCTAATAACTTCTAAATTTTATAAACTCTCACAGGAGTGCATCATTATAATAGCCATATGGCATTCATCAGCTGTGGTGCTCAAACTCATAAACACAGAAGAAGGTTTGAATTATATATACCCTATTTTCACGCACGTACTGTATGCACGCACGCACGCACACACACACACACACACACACACACACACACACACACACACTGTCACTATGTAATTGTCTCCTTTGTAATGTGATGTGATTTAATATGAGGCTTGTTTGAGTCAAAGCAGGAGTTTTGATTGTGCTGAATAACATAACACAGTTATGAGAGAAAAAACTCACTTTATTTCACTATAAAATCCCCTGTTACACTAATGCACATATCCCAGCGTTTCACTAGTGTTTGGATAAAATCAAGGTAGAAAGTTTCCTCAGTATGTCAGAGCCATGATCAACCTGCCTGCTTCATATCTGAAACACTGGCCTCCCAGGAACTCCTCAAATAGTCCGAACATGTTGAAATGGCTAGAAGCAAGGCCAGGGGATGTGGCAAGTTCCTATAATGGGCAAGCGGTGTTTGTGATTAACTGTGTGTACAGTTTCCCCAGACTGATGTGTCTCTTCAGCAAGTTGGTGGCAAGTTGTCCCTAGATTTGCAAGGATCAGGTGTTTCACTTGCTGAATATTATTGACAGGAAAAACTGAGAGACTCATCACTGTACTGTGCTTGAAGTGTTCTGTAAATATCAATCAGTTTTACTCCTTTATTCACAAGAAATTTCATCACAAGTCCCAGTTTAACTTGAAAGTCCCTCATACGTTTAATAGTGTAATACTTCAATATTGCCATTTTTAAGCTGAATAAGCATCTGACTTTTTTTTTTACTACAACCAGATTTGCTAAAATGTTATGCTAAACATTTTTTATAATTTTATCTCACATCTTCACAATTATATCTAAATACTTAATAACACAGCATGTTTTTTCATACCAAGCATTCCTATTTAAACAGCTTTTATCATTATTTTAAATCCCTCTGTGTGAACAGAGATTTGTTATGATTTTCACTCTCTATGGGTATTACAGCTGAAACCATAAAAGAAAGAAAAATCCTTTCAAGGCTGCTGTTACACTTTGTAAATGCACCAGTCTTTGGGATCAAACATTAATGAATTAACCACGACTGGTAGAGCTAGCGATCTGCAGTTAGTGACTGACAGTGTAATTAACAGGGGTGAAATTTGTTATAAAATCCAGATTCCAGGGTTAAATGCCTTAAATGGAAAACTAGTGAACTAGGGTGTACAATCACCCTCACAGTCTCATTTTTAGTGGTTTCGGATGTACCTTTGTTCAGTTATGCTTGAGCTTAACCAGGGTTGACAGGTTTCACCAAAATTTCTCCTTTGACTACAATCCATATCCAATGCTACCCAAACAAGGTCCAAAATGTGGTGCATTTCCCCAGCCTTTCTGTATGGAAGTACAGGTGAAACTCGAACAATTAGAATATCGTGCAAAAGCTCATTTATTTCAATAATGCAACTTAAAAGGTGAAGATAGACTCATGCGAAGCAAGATAGTTCAAGCCGTGATTTGTCATAATTAAGGTGTGGTATGACATACAGCTCATGAAAACCCTAAATTCACAATCTCAGAAAATTAGAATATTACATGCAATCAATAAAACAAGGATTGTATATAGAACATATCGGACCTCTGAAAGGTATAAGTACGCATATGTACTTAGTACTTGGTTTGGGACCTTTTGCAGCAATTACTGCCTCATTGCGGTGTGTCATGGAATCTATCAACCTGTGGCACTGCTGAAGTGTTATGGAAGACCAGGATGCTTCAATAATGGCCTTCAGCTCTTCTCTATTGTTCGATCTCATGTCTCTCATCTTTCTCTTGGCAATGCCCCATAGATTCCCTATGGGGTTCAGGTCAGGCGAGTTTGCTGGCCAATCAAGCACAGTAATCCCACAGTCATTGAACCAGGTTTTGGTGCTTTAGGCAGAGTGGGAAGGTAACATGGAAATTTTAGTCAGCATTTCCAGTGGACCAACACAAGCAAATGACATGGCTCCCCAAATCAACACAGACTGTGGAAACTTCACAAAGGACTTCAAGCATCTTGCAGTGTGTTCCTCTCCATTCTTCCTCCAGACTCTGGGTCCTTTGTTTCCAAATGAGATGTAAAAGTTGCTCTTATCAGAAAAGAGGACTTTGGACCACTGAGAAACAGGCCAGTTCTTTTTTTCTTTAGCCCAGGTAGGACGCTTCTGACGCTGATTGTTGTTCAGGAGTGGCTTGACAAGAGGAATACGACATTTGAAGCCCATGTCCAGGATCCGTCTGTGTGTGGTGGCTCTTGATGCACTGACTCCAACCTCAGTTCACTCCTTGTGAAAGTCCAATATTTTTGAATGGCCTTTTCCTGACGATCTCTCCAGGCTGCGGTCATCCCTGCTGCTTGTGCACCTTTTTCTTCCACACTTTTCCCTTCCATATAACTTTCTATTAACATGTTTCAATGTGTTCCAATTTCTTTTGCAATTACCTTTTGAGGCTTTCCCTCCGTATGCCAATTATGGTTTTCATGAGCTGTAAGCCATAATCATCTCAATTTTGACAGTGGCTGACATCATGGCTTGAACTATCTTGCTTTGCTCGTAATGAGTCTCTCATATATTAGTTTCTCCTTTTAAGTTGGATAACTGAAATAAATGAGTTTTTGCACAATATTCTAATTGTTTGAGTTTCACCTGTAGATATTTCCAGTTTACAGATGTTGTCCAGTGCATGAACCCATTTCTCTCAACTAAACATACAAGAGAAATGGTTTAGCACATCACACAGAGATTATGTACAGTACGCTTCAGTATTTTTCAGAAATGTGTTTAATTATATTTAGATTGTTTTCTTTAAAACTAGATCTTGGTCACTCAAAAGTATTTTAAACTAGCCCAATCTGCCTTGTCAAAATGCATTTGGACATTTGGAGGCCAAGTCAACACCCTCAAACCAGTACATTGTGTGTGTGTGTGTGTGTGTGTGTGTGTGTGTGTGTGTGTGTGTGTGTGTGTGTGCGCGCGCGCGCGTGCGTGTGTGTGCGCGTGTGTGTGTGTGGCAGGGTGAATTATACCGCTGAAGAAGGGCACTGCTATTGAGGTATACCATTTACATTACAGGCTGTGGTATGTGTGTCAAGGAAACACATGAAAGTCAAGGTTTCTGAGCAGAACATTGCCCACAGCATCACACTGCCTCTGCTGGCTCGTCTTCTTGCCATAGTGCATCCTGGTGCCATTTCTGGCATACACGCACCTGGTCAAAAGAAACCATGATTCATCAGACCAAGCTACCTTCTTTCATTGCTTCAGTTTCCAGTTCTAATGCTTGCATGCCCATTGTAAGCACCTTCAGCAGTGACAATTATCAGCATGGAATAGAAACAGTGGAATTCTGTACTACATGACCCTATGGATATGTCAGTACTTTACCTACGCATTAAGCCTAAAGCAGGCATATTGCAGTGGTTTTATGATCTGTGAAATGAAACCCACACTGTCTCATGGTAAATATAAACTTTAATAATATGTGCAATTAACAATTTGTGTACCACGCCATATACCTTGTAAATACACATACATATGGTTAATATATGTACCATCAGTAAACTTTGGTTGCTAAGCAACACAACAGAAAATAAAAAAAACAAGGTATTTTATGGTTACGAAAATATCTGTAGTGTAACAGTATGATTAAACTGAATGTAGATGATTACACTAAAGTGTTACTGTTTTAGCTTTCTGCATTCATATTACTGTTGTTTGTAATAATCTCAGCTTCCCTGGTGGCAGATAAATTGTCCACATTATTAGTATGCATTCTATTTCTGTGTGTGTGTGTGTGTGTCTGTGTGGTTGGAGGTGTTCTGTCTCATTACACAAGTCCAGCCAAACCTGCAGGAGAACAAAGGTGAAGGAGCGATGCAGCCTGGGTAGAGTCCAATACATGCCATCTCCACAATGCAATTAAACCCCCCCTTCCTCCACTGGAGTCATTCTGTCAGATCAACTGTAATTAGACAGGACTCGCTCACCCCAGGAGTCAGGCAACACTGCTTATTCAGCATTCACATCAACATTCAATTCCCTTTTACCCTCACTGGGAAAGGTACAATATTTGTAGAGTTGCAAAGGTGCTCACCATTAAGCATGCAACACCCCCCCCCCCCCACACACACACAGTAAAATAATTAAATTAAGAAAATTTAATATCCAGTAATGTATATTACTGCACCACCCTTCATTTCTTCATATTTTGCATCCAAATAGTCAGAGTTTCTTGTATTTTTAATGTATTCTTGAGCTTTAGAGAACTGATTTTCTATTATGAGAGAATCCATACCACGGTCATAAGGTGTGGTCACTGGAGGTGAGTAACCCTGTGACAAAGTCCAGGGCGATGTCGGTCCACAGCTGGTACGGGATAGGCAGGGGCCTGAAGAGGCCAACTGTGGCCATGTTGACATGTTTGAATGTTGTGGAGATGTCACATATCACCACAAAGCTGGTGACATCCTGCTGGAGACTGGGCCACCAAAAACTCTGCTGGACTTGAGTCAGGGTTCGGCTGAGCCAGGGTGGCAGGAGAGCTATGAGCCGTTGTTCCCGAGAGGGGAATGAAGAGACAATTGGGGGGGGGGGTTGCTTGGTCTGTGGACTTTGGTCTCAATGGCTTGGCAGCGACAAGCAACTATGGATGAGGTGGAATAGTGTCATCGGTGGTGGAGTCATGAGTGGCCGTGAACTTGAGAGGGCATAAGGCTTGGAGTTCTTTGATCCTGGGCGATAGGAGAGGGTGAAATTAAACCTGGAGAAAACGAGGGACCACTGAGCCTAGTGGGCATTGTGCCTCTTGGCACTTCGTAGGTACTCAAGATCAGTCCAGACTAGGAATGGAATCTCCACCCCTTCTAGTCAGTGTCTCCACACCTTCAGAGCCAAATTGATGGCCAAGAGGTCACAATCGCTGTTGTCATAATTCTTTTCAGTAGGGCTTAAGTGGTGAGAGAAGAAGTATGGGTCCAGCTTGATATCATGCAGTGTCCTCTGGGAAATGATGTCCCCCCCCACTCCCATGCTGGAGATGTTGACCTGACAAAGTGCATGACGGGTCCAGGATGGTGAGGATAGGGGCGGACATGAACTGCTTCTTCAGTTCAGATAAAGCATGAGTCTTTCCTGTTTGCGTGTTCTTGGTGAGGGATGCATGATTTTGAGCGGTGATCTCCTGGCTGATCTCCTGAGGCGAAGATGCAAATCTACCCAGCTAGCCAGATCCTTGAGCTTTTGGAAAACCCTTGAAGAACCCGTTGCGCAATGCTTGATCGTTCCACTCACTTGAGAGTGCCGTGTACGGAATTCTATGGCGAAGTCATAAGGCTTGTGAGAATCTTGGCAGTGCTTCAGGCAAAATTACGTCTTCAGGCAGGGTTTACGTCTTCACTGCCATGACACAAATGGTCAAACATGCTCCTCATTTCCTTAGAGAAGTCCTGGAAATTGGAACAACAAGAGTTATGGGTGTCCCAGAGTGCAGTGATACACTCCCGGGCCCGACCTGAGAGATGCGTGATCTTGTATGCTACCTTGGAGTGTTCTGTGGAGAAGGTGGAGATCTGCAGCTGGAAGATCAGTGAGCACTAAGTAAGGCAGGTGTCTGGATCCCCTTCATAAGTTGGGGGTCAGGTAGGCATATTTTCATGGAGTTGTAGTTCTCAAAGCCGGTTCATGATGTCAGTGAGGGCTTGTTGGGTGCTAAGCAGCTCCAAGAAGAGCACACCAATCCAAGCCAAATCACAAAATGAGACTAGAGCACTAGATTGGTAACTGGGAAATCAAACAAGGAGGGAACTATCCAAAAATGTGAAACAAAAGCCGTGCTCAAAAATGAGGATGCAGAAGATCAAAGCCAGGAAATCAAACAGCAAAGTGGCACCCCAATTCAAGAGACGTGAAACAAGAAAACAAGGCAATATCGGCAACGTGAAAACCATGAAACAAAAATTTTATTGAGAATTAAGGCAAGAAACACAATAATCCAGTGCTTAAGCAGCATGCAGTGCCTGCTTAAGTGCTGGAGTAATCAGCCAGGAATTTGGGACAGGTGTGCAGACACAGTAGAAACAGGGCCATGGGAAAGGACACATGATGGGCTAGGGAAAACATGAACACGTGGGAAAACAACAATCAGACAGGTCATGAATCATGACAGACTTACTATTAACCATACTGGCATCCGATACCGTTAGAACACCTATGACATGAAGTGATACATATAGTTAAAAGACCTAATGCTGTTAATATGCTCTACATCACCACTTATGGAATTCATCTTTTACAGTCAGATTACTCTGTCAGAAGTTACTGCTGTATATTTGATCTATATTGTATTATAGCAATGTTGAATTCTTCATTCTGCTTGGTCTGAGTAATTTTCTATAGCTATCTGAGAGCTACTCAAATCACAAGATTATGTTCATGTCCTTCAATACATAATCATATCTACATTAACAATCATTATATATAGTTTTATGATACATGATCTACATGAACATGTGTGTAAATTTTGATATTTGATACTCAATCCATTGATATCTGATGTCACCCAAATAAAGATGGGTTCTCTGTTGAGTCTAAATCCTCTCAAGGTTTCATCCTAATGCCATCTTAGGGAGTTTTTCCTTGTCACTGTTGCCCTCAGCTTGTTCATCTGGGACAGAATGATCATTTTGATTTATACACATTTCCTTACACATTTCAAACTTATTTTTCTATTATTATTATTATTATTATTAAGTTTTGTCTAAAAGAAAAATGTACATGAGCCACACGGCTCCACGGACAGCGCCGTCTTCAGTTTAACACAATAACACACTGTATCGTTCCCAAATTGTTTGCCACCTTTTCCAATTTTAATGCCTTAGTCACATTATGAAATAGGCTAATTAAAAGTCACTCTATTAGTTCTGATATCAAATAAAATAACATGCTTACACAGGCCTACAGTATATTCCATCATTAATATGACTTTGATAACGTGCCATAATGTGTTTGCATACACCGCTGATTTATAAAGACTGCTGCTCAGTAGCGGCGACTAGTGTCTTGAGCTGAAACTACGCGAAGAATGAGTTAAGGTTGGTCCAGACCAACCTTACGAACGTGTGACTTAGCTAAGAGATACTTAGCGTAAGAACGTTTCGGGAAATGCGCCATAACTTTAAGAGAGAGGTTAAGGTAACTTAAGAACTACTTAGCGATAAGAAGCTTTCGAGAAACCGGGCCCTGAGCAGTTGAGGGTTAAGGGCCAAGGGCCCAATGGGTAATATTGCTGTGGTACACTTTTGGAAAGAGTTTCCAGTGTTAGTGCTTTGAATGACTTCCTGGCCAGTCGCATCCATTAGTTAAATAAAACCTTTTCACATTTTGTACTTTTTTTCCCCTCTGGTCTGATTGTTGAACTGACAACTATTGTCCATGCATTAAATTCAAAAGAGAAACCTTTTAGGCAAAATGATAACGTTTAATGAGAATAGATAATAAAAAATTATTTTATGTTTTTTTGGTTGTTCAGTTGTGCCTGACTTTTCGTGATCTCATGAACCATAGCACGTCAGGCCTTCCTAAATGCTGTCCATGGGGTTTTCTTGACAAAGACACTGGAGTGGGTTGGCATTTCCCTTTACAGAGGACAATTTGGAAACACCAATTAGCCTAATCTGCATGTCTTTGGACTATGGGAGGAAACTGGAGAACCTGAATGCAACCCACAAAGCTCAGGGAGAACATGCAAACTCCATGCACACAGACCCGACACAGGAATCAAACTCAGGACCTACAGTAAGCCACTAAGCCACCATGCTGCCAAATTTTTCATTCATTCATTCATTTTCTATACCGTTTAATCCTGTGTTCAGGGTCGCGGGGGACCTGGAGCCTATCCCAGGAGACTTCGGGCACTAGGCGGGGTACACCCTGGACAGGGTGCCAATCCATCGCAGGGCACACACACATACACACACTCACCCACTCATTCACACACTATGGTCAATTTGGGAACGCCAATTAGCCTAATCTGCATGTCTTTGGACTGTGGGAGGAAACCGGAGTACCCGGAGGAAACCCACGAAGCACGGGGAGAACATGCAAACTCCATGCACACAGAGACGGGAATCGAGCCTGGCCGGGGAATCGAACCCAGACCCTGGAGGTGCAAGGCGACAGTGCTAACCACTACACCACCGCGCCGCTGCCAAATTTTTATTAGATAAATATAATGTTTATATGTTTATATATTTTTTCAATAGTTAATCATTAAAACGTCACCACTGAAACTTGTTTTATCATGTTAGCTGTTTGTTTAGGCAAAATTTTTTAAGTAACTCGACCTACAGTATACAAATTTGACCTGAACACCCCTGTCCTTCATGTTCAAGGATTTACTGGTCATCTTTTCCTTGCATGTTTTGTCAGTATCTCTAATTTAACATTTACACTTCAGATTCTGTGAGCCATTATGTTCAAAGGAACAACAGTAATGCAAATACGTGAACTCTTCATACTGGATTTAATCCTGAGTCTGTTTCAGCAGTCGAAAATTTCCAGTTTGTTTCATCATACACATGATAATATGGATGAGATTCTGTTATAACATCTGTGGAAACACATTTCATGTCAGCGTGGTTACCAAATTCAACCCTGTCATTGCATCACTTCTTTTCTATGACAGATAAATCCACTGCTTCAGATTTAAAGAATGTTATGTTAATGAGCCACTGATGAGACTTTGGGAGAAAATAGCTTAAGAGGCTTATTAAAGGAATGCTCTGATTTAACATCTAATGAGTGTTGGAGGGTTGCTGTCTTTCTCAAAATCAAAGACAAAAATATACACAAGCCATTGTTTTTTTCTGATTGTCACAAATAGCTGAGAAAAGCATTTGGGAAAATATGTGCATAATGTCAATCCATCATCAATTACTTAAGAAATTATTGAAATAAAGGATTTTAACTGCTCTGTGGTAAGAATGTGAATAGAAATTATGGGAATATAAAGTATATGACTGCATTGTAATGGCTGAGGCATTCTTGTCATTGTTCATCATCAAACAGCTCAGTTAAAATACAAAGGCTGGCATTGTGGCTTTGATCAGACAGAATTATTTAATCAACATTCATCTAGCCAAAAATCACTACCTAATTTCAAACCCATTTTGGGTAAAGGGACACAACATATTGTACTACATCAACACAGCTCACGCTATTTATTTATATGCGTTTATCTAAAAGTAACTTTTGAATAAATAAGCAATTTGAACATCTACGGGGTGATTCAATCGAAAGGTTCCCCAAATATTCTGTAATAATCCTCACTTTGATGAAGCAATCTGAACTAAAAAAAATATGCTACATACCTTGATGTATGTGTAATCGACTACAAAGCATGTAATGCTGAACGTGATCTCCGTTTTCTGCCAGACACATTGCGATGCAGCGCTCCATATTCCTGAACATACCAGAACCAGTGACATTATCTGACTCTTTTCTCAATATCACTTGTTTGAGCTCCTAAATGATGTTGACATGATACACGTGCAATTTCATCCATTTTGCAGCTCTCTGACATGTTGGATAAGACACTGATTGGGTCTTAACTTTTTGGATGGCCTCTGCCATGAGAAGGGATCAATGATCCCGTTGTTTCCAGTTTTTGTATCATCCTCTGAATGACACTCTTTGAGGGTACGTGAGGAATACCATATTTCTTCCTAAATTTACTCTGACATTGTTTAAACAAATTCATGACCTGATGCTCATTACTGTAAACCACCATCCTGATGAGAAGTCAAGTGACTGAGATGAGGGGTGCAGCATAATGGCTGCCTGACACCTACCTTATCAGTCTGACTGAGGGGCATCCAGGTGTGTTCGAAGCTCCATATACTGAGCAGCACATTAACACTGATTATCAATTAAAAACTGGCAATTCTTGCTGCTACGTTAAGGAATGTTTACTGGTTCTCCACTACCTCAACTCATCACCTCAACACCACAGAGTATTATGTTCTGTCGTGTTTGTCTCTCTGTCACTTTGTTGCTCTTGTTTGCACATTTGCACATGAACTTTATGTTGTCTGTAAAAAAAATTTAGATAGTTTTTGTTTATTCAATTCAATTTTATTTATATAACGCTTTTAGCAATGGTCATTGTCTCAAAGTAGCTTCACAAAAATGAAAGAAATTTTTTTAGAAAAGAAAAATATTTGGAAGTGTGTATCTGTGAGAAAATGTGTCTAGACAATAATGAGACGAATGAATGATGAATGAAATGTCTCTGATGAGCAAGCCAAGGGTGACGGCGACAGTGGCAATGAAAAACTCCCAGAAATAGCATTTGGAAGAAACCCTGAGAGGAACCAGTCTCAACAGGGAACCCATCCTCATTTGGGTGAAACAGATAGAAATGATATAACATCATGTGTGTTGTGCAGGTGAAGGTTCAACATAACAGAAGTTCTTTAAATTAACATGAAGACCAGTTCAGCATAGGGACGAGTCAGTAGGTGCAGAAGGCAGATGAGGTCTGGATCACTGGAAGCACAGGAGCAGCATGTGTAGCTCCAAACATCATAAAGCTGAATCCAGCTGGAGCTGGTCCTTCTCTGGATGCCTCAGGAACCTCGCAGGGTTGGCCTTTGTCTACTGAAGCTGTCACAATCTCCAGATGCCTCGGGATGGGTAGAAAAATACAGAACAGATGGAGAGAATTAGCGTAGTTGCTATTCGAGATAGGTGTACTGGAGTATGAGGTTGTGGGATGAGTTATGTGTATGCCAGATTAAAGAGATGCGTCTTGAGTCTACTTGTGAACTGTCTGCTCCCCGAACACTGTCTGGAAGGCTATTCCAAAGCGTTGGAGCTAAATATGAAAATGCCCTACCCCATTTTGTAGATTTTGAAATTCTAGGAACTACCAGAAGTACGGAGTTTTGTGATTTTGAGGAGCGTGGTGGATTGTAGCGTATCAGAAGACTGGTTAGGTATGTGGGAGCTAAACCATTTAAGACCTTGTATGTAAGTAATACTATTTTGTAATTTATTCTAAACTGAACAGGTAGCCAGTGCAGGGATGATAATATTGGGGTTATATGATCATATTTTCTTGATCTAGTGAGAACCCTGGCAGCTGCATTTTGGATTAACTGAAGCTTGTTTATTGAGGATGCAGGACAACCACCTAGTAATGCATTACAATAGTCCAGTCTGGAGGTCATGAATGCATGAACTAGCTACCTCATCTACTAGTTTATTAATGTTATGTGGTTCATTTATGTTGGACATTTATGTTGTCAGGTCAATCTGTCTTGTCTCCGCTAGCCAGCTAACTAGGCCTCTTAGTTAGCTAGTTTAGTTTTTCTGTTAATTTACGTTGTAAATTTATGTTGCATGTAGCACCTTGGTCCTGTGTACTAACTGTAAAGCCTACTTGAACTTGAGGTAGTTATTGTGGGTTAAATAAAGCAACTCAGAATTTCCTTGCAGAATTAATCTAAAAATAAATGTAGAGTATTCCTTAACCATTGCACCTTCAAACAAGCACACACCAACCCTTGAATGTGCTTTATATCTGCTTAAGGAAATAGTCAGTACAGGCAAAAGTCAGTCTGATTCCTTCAAAGAAAAGCCCACTGCTGAGCTTTAAACTGAATCACAGGTCAGGGGTCAGCTAAGATAAGAGTTATGCTGACAGTTTCCAGTAAGGAAAGCTCTTTGGGTGTTCTGAGAGAGGAATGATCAAAGAGAGGTCAGAGATGTGAGTCAGAGAGGGCCTGTCATTCTGGAAAAGGTTCAGTGCTTTGTGATTTTTCCCCAGCAGTCACTAATGTACAGTTTTGAGGAAGGAGAATTGCCTCAGCAAGGACATGTCACATCAGACTTCCTTCAGACATAATGACCACTGGATGACAGCAAGAGCCAATACACATTGTTCTGTCAGACAAGACACAATCATTTACATTTAGGAGACCCTCTTATCCTTTTTAAAATCTCATTATACCTCTGAGCAATTGAGGGTTAAGGGCCTTGCTCAAGGGCCCAACAGTGGCAACTTGGTGGTTGTGGGGTTTGAACCTGGGATCTTCCAAACCGTAGTCCAATGCCTTAACCACTGAACTACACAGTACCCCTGGCCCAGTCAGGTACAGTTAGCCCACAACTGATTTTCTTCAAGTTTTTTCTAGCTACATTACACTACTTGTGTCATTCTTTAACGGATAAGCAAGCAGAGATCATGCCATGCATTACTGTATCAATGCATGAACTTCAATAGCTTTATCTTTTTTAGTACATAATAGTGAGAGAGACACCCAATTGTTGTTGGTCTTTCGGCTACTCCCGGCAATGGGTCACCACAGCGGACCATCCAATCTGCACACAAGCTTGGCACAGGTTTTACACCAGATGCCCTTCATGATGCAACCCTCCTATTATATCAGGACTTGAGACTGGCACTACATCGAGTATCCGGGGTTTGGGCATTAGCTGGGAATTGAACTGGACCCTCCGCATGACAGGGGAGGAACCATGGTTATTGGTGGATCTAATCCCCAAAGATGTTGGTGGATTCACAGGAGTTAAGGGAGCTGTCAAATTTCATGAGAAAATCCCCAACCAATCTATATGAATTTTGTGGACCTGGAAAAGGCATACACACTTAGCTGTGCCCATTATCATGTAGATATGTGTTACTGGAGTGACAGTCTCATCTGTATTATCAACATTAGACCAGACTTGTTCCCAGCACATGAGGTGCCATGAGGTGCCATTGGCACATACAGTAGTCGCTTCACAATTTTTATTGACTTAATTTCTAGCTGCAGGAAAGAAGCAAAAGGTGCCCACTTTTAAGTATGTTTGTGAACATGCATTGTGTATCCTGCATTTGTTTGTTGCGTAGCTTGTGAATGTCTTTTTAAATTAACATGTTGCACCCATACATACTCTCAAGGTTAGGAAACCCCCGAAAGGCCTCCCTGAGGAGGTGCTTTGGGCTTGTCCAATGGGAAAAACACCCAAAGGGCAGTGGTGGCTCAATCGGTTAAGGCTGTGGGTTTCTGGGTTACTGATCGGAAGGTCGGGGGTTCGAACCCCAGCATCGGCAAGTTGCCACTGTTGAGCCCTTGAGCAAGGCCCTTAACCCTATCTGCTCCAGGGGCGCTGTAAGCTGGCTGACCCTGCGCTCTGACCCCAGTTTCCTAATTGGGATATGCGAAGAAGAAATTTCGCTGTGCTGTAAAAAGTACATGTGACAATAATTGAATATTCTTCTTCTTCTTCTTCTTCTTCAAAGGGCAGACCAAGATAGGAAGATTTTCATGTATTTCTTGTCTGGACTAGGAGATGGCTAAGGAGAAGGAGGTTTGGGTGTATCTGCATAGACTGCTACCCCCACAACCCAGACCGAGTTAAACAGAAAAAAAAAATGGATGGATATACAGTACAGTGTTTATGCTTTTGGTTTCAAAAAAGTGAACAGCACTATCTTTTATCATTATCTTCTTAGAACATTTTTCCCCCAGGCAAGTAATCACTGATGGTATTTGAGGTATAGAATATTCATGCTAATTTTATTTATTTTTTTGGTACTGCTTAATTTATTTTGTGTCGACCCTTTTGTCTAACTTTTGAAGAGCAGACAGTCCACGTCCGGTATTGATCTTTGTATTGATGACTTTTGATGCTGTTTCATTTCTCAATATTGCAATGGAACATCGTCCTCATATCATCTCAAATGGGTTTTATTTTTGCTTGTGATCACCTCTGGCTTTCTTTTTATGGACATATGTACATCTGGATCTCTGTAAATGCTGCCTTGTTAAAAGCACTAAACATAAAAAAATGTCATTGGTCACAAAAAGATCCCTGATTAAAAATAATAATAATAATAATAGATTAAAAATTTATAAATGTGCCTTGCATGTGGATATTATAATTACTCTTGCTATATATGTTATGTAAAGGGCAGGAAAAAACATAGAAAGAAGGCAGCACTTTAGGGTGGGGGGTGGTCGTTAAAGGGCAGAGGGAACAATAGAGTGAAGAACCTCTGCTTTACATTTTCTCTCAAAGAGAGAAGCAATAAGCAGTTATGTATCATTCTGTCAAATTATGTTCCCCAGTTGTGTGGTGCACTTCATCACCTCATGTTGCCTTGGATACAGACAGACATCCTGAGGTGAAGGTATAAGTAAGTAAGTGTGTGTGTGTGTGTGTGTGTGTGTGTGTGTGTGTGTGTGTGTGTGTGTTGGGGGAGTTAACTCATAATGGATTATTACACCATAAGAGCTGCATCCCCAAGGACCTAATTCATAGACAGGTGAAATATTCAGAGAGTAATAAATAAACTAGACATTATGAACTCACACTCTGACATCAACAAGTGTCTGTTGCATATAAACCAGAATAAGAGTTTTGATGGATGGTGGAAAATATAAAGACAAAGTCCAAGAGTTTGCTGTCTAGAAATTTTTAATTACACAAATAAGTCTTTCAAACTTAGTTTTACCTAGTTCTACCTAGACACATGGTGCCGCAGGTCTTGTCTGTGTGATGAACCACTGTGAGATAAAATTAATTTGAATTTAAATAAAATGTATCATATTTAGAATCTGCAAATATATTGTGAAATTCAGCTTTCATCTGCACACCCAAATCCATAAGTTTGAATTGCTCATGAGCTTGTATAATCTCGTATATGCATGGATATAAAGCATATCATGGGGAAAAAAGAGAGTCTAAACTTTATATTGATGCTCAGCACTTTGATGTACACCACAATAAGCATATAATGGGAACAGATCAATTTACTGTCAAACAATATACAGTATGCCTTCCCATTTGTTCATGCATCTTCACACTTATGCTTCCTGGTCAAATGTCATTGCTTCAACAAATACCACATATCTTAATAAACAGCAGACCTGATTTTTTTTCAAAATATCCAAACTGTGTGACTGTGCAATAGTGTTTTCAAGCAATTCAACTGCATCTTCTATAACATTATGCAAAGTGGGATGTAATGTAAGCACAAAGTCTTGATCAAAAGGACACATTCCATGCATGTATGCATTTACAATATCAGTAAAAAAAATTTTTTCGACAAACCATCTAATTAACAGTTGTTTTTGTTGTTTTCATTAATTAATTAAGACTACATGTGTTATTACATAGTTCTGAGGCCTCCTAGAATGTACCGATCACTGGAAAAATACATTGAATTCAAAAGTGTGTCCAAACTTTTGACTGGTAGTACTGTATACTGTATGTATGCACAGGTTACGCTAGGTCACTTCAGGTCAGATCAAGTCACACACGTTGAGAATTGACTTAAAGAAAGAGAGAGAGAGAGAGATGAAATTTAGATATGACAAAAAACCTTGCTGCAGAGGAAGTGGCAGAGCATGTTACTGGTTAGTTCAATGATTAGAACTGACATCTGTGATACTGACATCTGTTATGGATTTTAAGTTGTCGCATTTGTCTATTGTGTAGTGTATATAGTATTTTTTTCTGTTTATACTAAATAACCTTGATTATTGAATGTAATTATGAAAATATTAATTACTTCTGAAAGATACTATGTATACATTTCTTTAAAATGCTACATTATAGAATATCCCACAATCTTTCACAAATTCTCTATACTATTTATCCTGTACAGTGTTCCAGAGTGCTCAACAGATGGAATATATGGAAATCTTAAACTGTCCTGAGTAAAAGTAGGAAAATTACCCTGAAAATGACTTATGGCTCAGAGCATTTCAGACTTTGCATTACTGTAACTCAATTAACACATTACATATTTTGAAATGTTATAATATATTTTAAGGGAAGCACATACTACAGTAAATATGTTTGGTGGCACAGGCATTGTCTTCTGTGCCAAGTTCTACTTTTCTTTCATAATGAAATGAATTAAATAAAAAGTTTCTGATGTACACCATAATGTATTAAAATGTGGTGAAAGGAGGACGCAGTGTGTGTACTCAGCATGAGGTTAATTTGGGCAAATCCAATAAGTAGGACAAACACAAGGAGACAAGGATTATGCTGTTATCCAAAAATATTGCACAAGAAGGAGGTACTACTGATTATACAGTAATTTGCCATATATTACAAATGTAAATTTATTAAAGGATTGCACTTGTTAATGGTTTAATGAAACAAATTAGGGGAAAGTTATTACACTAATAAACGGTCATTTGCAAACCAGCATTATCTTACAAATTGAAAGAAAATTGCTTGCAGTAATTATTTGCAGTTTCCAGATCTACAATTAATTAATTTATTAACGTATTTACTTACTTATCTATTTTTTTTATGGACAACCATGTTTGTTAGAGGTAAATAATTTGCCAAATCGAGTAAAAGCATGTACTGTAAATGGCGTTTATCACGATTTGCTGTAAAACTCTTCATAGGTACTTTTATTTTCACTGTCTTGCATTCACTGAGATAGTATATATATCACAGTATATATGCGAGTCCATTATTAGCATACATGCCAGACTATAGAAGACAGGATCCACATCCTTCATGTTTAATACAATGAATTGGTCCCCCATGCCCTTAATCTTTAGTGTCTGTCTTCTAAGACGGCAGATTCAGACAGATAGGGAGTCGGAAATCTCATTGGCTCTCTGACTGATATGTAAAGTGGGACCTTACCCAAGTGATCAGATGAAGTCACTGCCCTTTGTCTAGAGGTGGATAGAGAGAGAGCTTTAAGTGCCAGCTCCTCAAAGAAACCACTCACTGTACCAAGGAGAACTGCTTACACATTGTGCTGAAAAGAAATACATGCAGTGCCTTCTTTACAGTATGTTGTATTTTTAAGGCTCAAAAACAGTATAAGAAATATTCTCAGCAAAATCCTTCTCTCCACATTCCAAGCCATGGTTAGGAGAAAAAATAAATAATAATCATAATAATATATATGATTTGGTTATTGATTATATAAACTTTTAATAGAGCATTTTTTTAGTGCCACAAATGTTTGGATGTATAGGAAATATTTATTGTTTTCTGTACAAGTACTACATACTCTTTCATGTTAACCATTTGAGCATGTTTTTCTTCACAAATTTAGTCTGTTTCTCACCACACCCCTTCTAAAGACACTTCAGGTTATTAAATTCCAAACCTGCTTTTGTCATATTGCATATGGACTTTTTTTTTTTTTTAACATAGATCATGTACACTATTTAACAATTTAAAGTGGTGCATATATTATTCATGATGATATGTCAGTAAAATATCTTTAATAAGCATTTTATCCTTGTCAGGGTTATGATGAATCTGGAGAACACTGTGCTGCAGGATTTCAGCCTGGATAAGACATCAGGTGATGCATACAGACTTGCACACCTAGGGGGAATTTCATGTAGCCAGTCCACTGATTGTCATGTTTTTAGGAGGGGAGCTACAGTATACGAAACTCACACAGACAGTGCAAGCACATGTCAAATTCTTCACAGGCAGTAATTCAGTTTTAGGATTAAACGCAGCACCCCGGCTGCAAAACTGCATGCTTCCATTCTATTTAAAATACTAGAAATCCATTTTATTTTGCTTTGAAAGAATTCTAAATCAGTTCAGTTGTTAATTTTTAACTTCCAAACAAAACAGTGACAATTTTTTCACATCTAGAATGGCACATTTATTTTACTCAAGTCTTTATTTCATCCAAACCAAAGGAGATAAAAAAATAAGTAAATCTCATGCCTAAAGGCTGGACAACTATGTGATGTGGTGAAATGCTTCAGTGTCCTTAATCTGTGCACATTTTCCTCCTAAAGAGAGCCAGGAAGATCTCAAATAACTGCTTCTAATCTCCTGGTCACGCTTCAGCGGTTTCTTAGTACAGCACAGCGAGCTAAATAGCACTGCTTTATTCAAGGCAAGATCCTATAATTAAACAGGGAATGAATGCATGAAAGAATGAATTAATTATTTAGGAGTTATTAACAGTTATTTTTATAGGGTTTTTTTTTTTTTTTACAGCTTATGTCAATTTATCTGTAAATATATATTTATTGATTTTATGTATTCATTAATTTACTTACTGTATGTGTTTCATTGAAACATTTAAAATTACATTTACTTGATTTCAACTGTATATATAAAAAATCTAAAAAAATTCAAAACTTGAACTCTGTTTTAAGAATTACGTTGAATCTATATGAATAAAATTATCCCAAATCTTAAATCTTTCTCCAGCACTCGGTTCAAATATTGTTTCCCCTTTGTAACTCATGTTATCTGAAAAAAAGGATCCTTAAAAACAACTAAGGTGCAGCCCAAGTGCTGAAAATATCACAGCCAATAGTACGAACAGTGTGATATTGCTTTTACCGTAAAGTTCCAAAAATACCATTCAGTTTTTTATTTAACTACCTATTCTTCTCCACCAACATACAGTGGGTACGGAAAGTATCCAGACCCCCTTAAATTTTTCACTCTTTGTATCATTGCAGCCATTTGCTAAAATAATTTAAGTAAATTTTTTTCCTCATTAATGTACACAGCACCCCATACTGACAGAAAAACACATAATTGTTGACATTTTGGCAGATTTATTAAAAAAGAAAAACTGAAATATCACATGGTCCTAAGTATTCAGACCCTTCGCTCAGTATTTAGTAGAAGCACCTTTTTGATCTAATACAGCCATGAGTCTTTTTGAGAAAGATGCGACAAGTTTTCACACCTGGATTTGGGGGATCCACTGCCATTCATTTTTGCCATGCAGATTGTCACCAGTTCTGTCAGGTTGGATGTTAAATGTTGGTGGACAGCCATTTTTAGGTCTCTCCAGAGATGCTCAGTTGGGTTTAAGTCAGGGCTCTGGCTGGGCCATTCAAGAACAGTCACAGAGTTGTTGTGAAGCCACTCCTTTGTTATGTTAGATGTGTGCTTACGGTCATTTTCTTGTTGGAAGGTAAAACTTAGGCCTAGTCTGAGGTGCTGAGCACTCTGGAGAAGGTTTTCATCTCATCAGACCTGTACTTGGCCACATTCACCTTTCTCACCATCTTGGAGTCCTCCATGCGGCTTTCATGTGTCTTGCACTGAGGAAAGGCTTCTGTCAGGCCACTCTGCCATAAACCCCCGACTGGTGGAGGGCTGCAGTGATGGTTGACTTTCTACAACATTCTCCCATCTCATGACTGCAACTCTGGAGCTCAGCCACAGTGATATTTAAGTTCTTCTTTACCTCTCTCACCAAGGGTTTTCGATAGCTCAATTTGGTTGGACAGCCAGGTTTAGGAAGGGTTCTGGTTGTCCCAAACATCTTCCATTTAAGGATTATGGAGACCACTGTGCTCTTGGGAACCTTAAGTGCAGCAGAAATTGTTTTGTAGCCTTGGCCAGATCTGTGCCTTGCCACGGTTCTGTCTCTGAGCCCTTCAGGCAGTTCCTTTGACCTCATGGTTCTAATTTGCTCTGACATGCATTGTGAGCTGTAAGATTTATAAGACTTATATAGACAGGTGTGTGGCTTTCCTAATCAAGTCCAATCAGTATAATCAAACATAGCTGAACTCAAATGAAAGTGTAGAACCATCTCAAGGATGATCAGAAGAAATAGACAGCACCTGAGCTAAATATATGAGTGTCACAGCAAAGGGTCTGAATACTTACTGTAGGACCATGTGATATTTAATTTTTTCTTTTTTAATATCTGCAAAAATGTCAAATTCTGTGTTTTTCTGTCAATCTGTGCTGTGTGTACATTAATGAGGAAAAAATTTGCTTTTAAAATTAGATTTTAGCAAATGACTGCAATATAACAATCTGTGAAAAATTTTATGGGGTCTTAATACTTTCTGTACCCAATGTATATACAGTACTGTAGTTCTGTTACTGGTGGAACTAACTAACCGCAACTGCTGGAACTAGCATTGAGCTAGTGATGTAATTAATGGAGGTGAAAGTAGTTTTCAATTCTTGCAGGTACTGTGTAGCTAAAGGGAACGAGAATACAGCATAAATAGACCATAGAGGTGTTGGACAATCCTGAAAAACTTTCACTTATTGCTCTTTAGAATATCAGCTTATTTATGGGGTTTCAGTGTTAAATCTTGAATAGTGTAAAATAGAAATATAATGCACTAGAATGAACAACGTCTTGTTCCACACACCAAGTTGATCAGGGGTTAATGACTTTCTTTTACCTATTCTGGCAACAATGTCAACAGTAATTAAAGGTTTTTAGAACACCTGTGATGCAGAGTGATAAGTCTAGTTAAATGTTGGGCTCTATATCAGAATTCGTGGAATGTCTCGTCCAATCAGATTTCTAGGTTGCAATGAATAATTGTTTTTGTATGTAATTTTTCAAAACTGTAAAATTACCATTAATTTGTTGAGGTTTTATTTTCATTAACACAGTTTAACATGACATGTGGATTAAATTCCAAATTCCAAAACCTGAAAAATGACAAACAATATGGTTGTTTTGATCTGTAATGTTCCTTACTCCTTATGTTCAATTCAGATTCAAACATAAATTTCTGAAGCTCATCACAACCATACAATTCTATAAAAAAAAAACTTTCAACTCTCATTTATATAACAAATGATCTTCAAGCCATTTTGTCCTGAAAGAACAAGTCTATTCTATGACTACTGGGTCAGGATGAGGCAGGATGAGATACCAGCCCATCTCAATGCGCTTTGCACACAAAAACACTTACTATAGGTTTCCCAATTTAGACAAGAGAGAGAGAGAGAGGAGGAAACCCATAAGGGCATGTGGAGCACATATGAAGCTCCATGCAAACACTAACACAACTTCAGGTCCTAGCGGCAGCTGTGAAAAAGCTTCCCTTTGCACCAGTGGGACACGGTTTTAACTTACGTACCTTTAGATGAGAATGATTTTTGTATTGTTCTGTGTTATGAACAAGATATATGTGCATATAACAGGCATTAGACTACTTTATATTTTATAGACTATTATATATTAAACTAATATCAAATTAATGGTAATTTTACTTATCTGTCAGGATTTATTTTTACTTTGTTCAAAGGTAATGTGCAGGTTAATTTGTTTTATTTTTACTTTATATTTTATATTAATTATTTTATGTTTTAATTTTTTTGGGTAGTGGAATAAATAATCTGAGTTTTCATTATTTCTTTTGGGGGGAAATTTGCTTTTATTTACAAGTGTTTTGATATACGAGCACACTTCCCGGAACGAATTATGGAACGAAATCCAAAGTTCTACTGGTTTTTAAATATATAACCAAGTAGTGCCCTTGACCAGGGGTTAGGGAGGAATTTGGGATATAGTTGTGTTAAAAGCTATTTAGCTTTGTAGGCTGTTATACCTTTAACAAACAACACAGCTATTTGGAACGACATGCAATGTACCATTAAAGCAATTACTAATGAGACAAAGTGTTGTTTAAGATGACACAACCTTGTCTGATGTACTGGTTTTTGAATGCGGGTTCAAAATCACTGGCATCCGAGAAGTAACACCGGTTTTGCTGTACAGAAGTGGGCAGGACCATGTTGGACAGGCAGGCGTGACTTCAGATGCAAAAGGTCTATTTTGTATGAGAACCTTTTCTCTATGTATTTATTCATAATGGTAGAATGCAACATGAGCCTCTTATTTTTTTGCCTTTTGTGGGAGGAAAAGACATGGCGTTTTATAGATAAACTTCTATCAAGAGTCATTGTGCAATCAAGTAACAGTTTGGAAACAATTAATGAAAGTGTAACCCTGATGTTGTATTTTGTGCCCCACCTCCAACATAAAATTAATATGAATTTATTATACTTACAGCATTTATGGTTATAAGATATGATGCTGATTTATTAGGTCTGGAGAGGCTTTCTGTACCACTTTCTAGGATGAGATGTGGTACATACTGTACAGTAAAGCGCACCTAGACATGTGGCCGTACAACAATACCACGCAACAGAGAATAAAATAAAGCGACAGCTGCTCAGGATAATAAAATAAAAGGGCTAAAAAAAAATCACCTTATTCTTCACAAATGATAAGTGTTGTAGCACAGAGCATGTTCACAGAAATAAAACTATCACACATACATCTGAAGCATTTACATATTTTTCAACATTATGGTTACCCCACGCTACATAACAGATAAAAATTCTATGTTGTTTGTCCCTTGTGTCATTTCTACTAAGATTAGAAAATGTATGTTTAGTCTTTAATGTATTTATTTATTTATTTATTTATTTTATAATATAATATATTATAGTATAATATTTTACAATATTGTAATTTCTCCTCAAAAATAATTTTAAAAAATCTGTGATGGAGAAATAAATCCATCTATTTTTCATACCGTTTATCCTGTGTGGTGTAACAGGGGAACTATTGCAGCGTTGGTACTAACCCATTGCAGGCACAAGAACACACACACACAGAAACTTATAAACACACCCAGTCATACACTACAGGCAATTTTGAAATGCCAGTCAACGCACACAGACCAGAGGTGAGATTCAAATCCCCATTCCTGAAGGAGCAAGGTGACAGCACTAACCAATCAGCCATCATTCCACTGAAACACCAGATTGGAAATGAATTAAATAACTGAGTACATAAAATCACATGACAACTGGGCTAGTAAGAAATCAGCCCCAGCGTATAAATCATACAATTTGTTGTAGTTGTACTCATGACCATTAGTGGTGCTGTTGTTCTTGGTTCAACCAAAGGCAAAAATTACCTGGAGTCCTTTAAGCAAATAAGCAAGCCAAGCACTTGCTACATTCATATTACCAGCCTAAAGTGACTCGATTTTTTTACCCAGAACCCATGTGACATCAGCATTGGCAGCGAGGGGATTTTCTAGCAACACTATCAATAGCTGCTAAAACAGCTGAAGTGAATTGTCTGGCTTTTTTCTTTCTTTTTGGCCAAAACAAATACAGCCAGCTAACTGCCATCCTCCAGAGAAAAATCTCAGGCATATTTTTGATAAAATCGTATGTATCATTTAAAATGAATGAGTGCTTGCACTCATTCATGATACATTTTAACTCAGATGGCATGAGGAACGATTGTTAAGATGTGTGCAAGTGTGCCGTTTCAGAGGCCAGACACATACACATTAAAGTCAGATAAAAGTCATCAATCGGAATTGCACAATGTGACTAGCTAATTCTAATTAGAAGGCTAATTCTAATGGTAAAATACTCACTCACTCATCTTCTTCTATACTGCTTTATCCTGTATTCAGGGTCGCGGGTAATGGTAAAATAGTTTTCTTTAATACTGATAGTATCAGAAATCAGGAATGCACCTATCCTAAAAATATCCTTGAAAGAGTATACAGTATTTCTAAACATGGCTAGGTTGTGTGTTAATCATAACCCTGACACCTTTAGAAAGAGAAATGGTGTACCACAGGCTTGCATCCAACACCTCTGTGACTGTGGGATAAGAGCATGCGGGATTCCAGCCATGACAGGCAGGCAGATCAAAGCGTTCTGCTCCCACTCTCTGCATCTCAATGGGTTGCACTCTGACATCAACACTACAGGCTCACATCCTCCTGTTACATTTGCAAAAAAAATAAAAGATTGTACCTTTTGAGGACATTCTGTACTGTCAGTCCTACTACAAGCCAAGAAACCCCTTACACTTTGTCACTAAATAATAATTCAGCCATGTGACACAAGTCCATACTATTGCACCTCTCAAGTACTGTTCTCTTTTACAGATATCAGAGAAGCAGGAATGCACCATGGTTTTAAAGGTGAACTGCAACATTCATCATTTATTTTACAACCATTCTTATACAGCGTCATCTCTGCCACATTGAGTCATCACCATTCTTTCCAGGGGACAGATGAGGAAAAATTTACAAGTATGAATCAGAAATTATCGAAACATTTAGATAAAGCAATAACCAGGCATAAAAGGACAACCAATGTCATGTTTTTTGCTGTGTTTCAGTGTATAGCATCTCATCTGCATGAGTAGACTTACACTTTGCATTTTTTGTGCTATTGTTTATAGAGGGAAAAAAATCTCTGCATACAATTTTAGTGCAATTTTTAACATGTGATAATGAACTCAACAGCTTTAACACCAATTGTAAGGCAACGTTTATAAATATATCAAAATATAGTCAGTGACAACTCTCTTTATTATAAAAATGGTACAAAACCCTTGTTAGACACAAGCGAGATGGACATATTTTTCAGTTCCTCAGCAGACTTGACACTTTTATAGCCCAGTCTGTGTAATATCTTTTGGCACACAGACTGTGTGTATTCTACCATATCGAAGGACAGTTTGAGTCTCCAGCTCTCAGCATTAGCTGCTGAATCTCTTACTGTCCCATACTTGTGTTTGGTCAAGAGCTCATTACTCCCCCTGGTGTTTGCCTGAATCCAGTCCACTACATTTTTGTCCATTGATAACCCAAGGTAATCATAGATATCCTTGGTTTTCTGGAGAGGGTTCCTTGCTAAGTCTTCATATCGCACCAGCATGTATTTCCCCTTAAGCCAGTATGGGTGGCTGAGTCCTGTAGAAACTGAGCTCAAGAAGTCCTCACATACTACTGTCAACTGAGTCAAATCCAGGTTGTAAGGTTTCCTTCCGGTTGCCCTCCAGATTCTCCACAGACGATACGTGTCCCGGAAGGTCTCTATACGTGACGCGAGGATCCCTCGTGGGTCTCTTACCAGCTGAATGACTTTCAGGTTGAGCCGTGGATCCTCCACCAGTGCGCGCAGGTCCCCTATTTCAGGTACCCGAACAATCTTTATGGCAACATGCCGCTTATCCCGGCAAGACTCTGCAGCAAGTGTCATGTTGAGGGTTACACACTTTTTTACACAGTCACCCTCCTCTACATTTGTCTCACCAGGACTGAAGGCATCACAGACGGGCTGGGAACAGAGCACTCGGCTGGCCCCGCGACGAAACAACTTGTCCGTGGTATGGTTGGTTGGTGGAGGCTTGATGTAGTTCTCCAGAAAGTGCAAATCACATCCATAGAGGCTCCTCAGCAAGTCCCGGCTGGCACCCAGCATTACTCGCCTGTCAGCTGCATTTCTGCTGTGGGAAAGACGAGGAATCAAGGCTGTTTGGACATGGTAAAGTGGCTCGAACAAGTAGAAGATATCCAAGTGCTGATTCAGCAGCTGGCCCACAAATGATGATCCACTGCGTGTTGTGGCTAACACCAGGATGTGGGTCTTGCGTGATGCGTTAAAACTAAAGTAAGTATATTCATCGCATCCATGCTCAAAAAGGCTGTCTGCTTCCTGCCCGCTCAGGCTGCAGTTCTGTTGAATCGGCACTGGGCAGAGCTGGAAAGACTTGGATGTGAAAGTCCTGATGGCCATGTACTGGATGGCAATGGAGGCCAAGGCTAGTAGTATAACAGCCTTCCAAGAACATTGCATGGCTGGGAAACTTCATCCAGGCACTGCGGACGGGATCTAGTCCTGTCTGGAGTGCAGAGAAGGAAGCGTTTCATTACTGCCACACAGGGACATGACCAGGAGCAATACAGAGCGAGCATTCATGCCTTCCAGTGACCACAGGGACGGAGGAACGAGTCAACACACCGTTTTTCCTTTTCAGAAAGGCACTCATGTGAACAGCGCTGTTCAATCTGGGGTAAAACATTCACATGGAAGACATACTGTTAAAGATTTCAACTGTATGCACACAATATACATTTTTAAAAAATCACTGACCATCCACTATTCATTTTAAGATGTGTATTCAGGTAGGATTTATTTCAAGAAAAGAAAAGGTAAGATTTAGTTTAAGAAAATAAGTTTTTTGTTAAAAATGACATTGCAGACTGACAGATTTCCATATTGCCATGAAACATCCTTCCAGTTGTAGCTAATCGCTTTAATAGAAATAATGAGTAAATATGTGTGGTGTTATACAGCAGCTATATTTGACTGTATTTATATATACAAACATTGCGATGCACAAAATCGTTCAAGTCATGTGTAAAAATGTCTGCTCCTCACGTAGTTTAGAGCTTATAGTTTGCGCTTAAATAAGCTCAAAACTAATAATTATAATAGTAACAAATAGACTACATACAGTGTGATCAGCGATGCAACAGTGCATCACCTTCAGCCGTACGTTTAAAAACCAGATGTTATTTTTTCTTTCCCTCACCTCCGAGCTGGTGTTGAAGCCGTCACGAACCGCAGCCTGCAGCGACGGCAGCATCAGTCAAAGTGTGCGAGTGTGTGTATATACAGATGGAGGAGAGGGACCGATACCAGCGACGTAGATCCATAGAGCGCTAGAAAACCCTTAAAAGTCTCAAAATCCTCTGACATATAACTGAAAGAACGAGGAGAGAACGGCTGATACTGTATCTCTTGCCTGAGTGAGAATGAGATAATGCGCGTGGGCTGCCGGTAATAAAAAAAATAAATAAATAAATGGGGAGACGCGCAGGCGCTGAGCGACACACACACACACACACACACGCACACACAAACATAGAGAGAGAGATGATGATGATGAACGAAAAGGCTAGTCCTAAACTCACGTATCTTCCTCTCTCTCTCTCACACACACACACACACACACACAATCTCTATTTACGTTTTTTATTCTGTTCTTTTTAAATTAAATTAGATAATTTTATTCCATTTCTCCATTTCTTAAAAATTTTTCATTTTGTCCCTTTCCCGTATTTTTTTGTCCGGTTTTGTGTGTGTGTGTGTGTGTGTGAGAGAGAGAGAGAAAGGGAGAGAGAGAGTGTCATCATCATCATCAAGTCTCTCTCTCTTTCTCTCTCTCTCTCTCTCTCTCTCACACACACTCTATCGCGCTCTATGTATTCTATTCTAATCTTTTTCAAATTAAATTAAAATTATATATAATTACATTCCATTTTTTCCATTTCTTGTTAATTGTTCATTTTATTCTATTCTGTTTTTTTTTTTTGTATGTTTGTCTTTGTGTGTGTGTGTGTGTTTTGTTGTTGTTGTCATCAAACCCCCAGTCACCAAAACAAATTCCTTCTGTGTGCAAACGTACTTGGCAAGCTGTTTCTGATCCTGGTCTGCAAACAGTCATAGGCACCATATTTCAGTATCTTTTGTATAGATTTTGTTATACAGTATATGTTTATCTTTGTCTGCTTTATGTACAAAAATAATGTACAAACAATGTGACAAAGTTACATGAACTTATTTACCAGCACGCTCAATAAAACCTAACAGCTGTTTTAAATATTAAACTGCACACATCTGTAACTAACACTACTGACTATTTTTCACACCAATTATTGACTGTGTTTATTTTATTACTCTTTAGTGGTTTTCATAGTAGTTTTTAAAAACATCTTTACTTGAAGTTTTTAATGTTCCCAAAATGCACATTACTGTAAGTAAACAGCTGTTAGCTGTTAGGTTTTACTGAGCATGCTGCAGAATATGTGTTTTTCTGGTAACGGTCACACTTGCTCCTTTCTATTTTCATGCAAAACCCAGGAGCCATTTTTGTTAGTTTGTTTGTTTTTCATCTGGAAACTTGTCTGTCATGTAATATATTTTTTATTTTAAATTTGTAATGTTATTTGTTTATTAACAGTGAATGGTTGTGTACATATTAGTACATGATAAAAATGTATAACAACTTCGTTATACTAAGTAAAATGTGGTACCTAAGACTTTTCCACAGTACTGTAGTTTGTTGCTGTCAAACGGCCAAATATACAGTAGATGCATTAATCACGAAATTAGCAGTGAACAATTTAAAATCATGACATTATGGACCTGTTATAAATAAAGAAAGAAAGAAAGAAATAAGAGAGAAACAAAGACAAGGGAGGTGGTCAACGGGGATTTTTTTTGATTATTCAGTTAAATTTTATTCCATTTAATTTAGGATTTATTTATTTATTTATTTATTTATTATGAATTTATTATATAGAATATTATGCATATTACATACTGTATACTGTTTTATATATGGTTAATTATTACTATTCATTAACATTACAACATTAGCAACAACAATAAAAAAATAATAGGGGACAATAATATCAGCAACAAATGTTTAAGCAATTTTCCGTTGAATGAAACGGAATTAAATTTAATTGACTCACACTGTAAAAAGTGATTTTTTGACCTTGTAAATAATGGTAACATTATTTAAGTATGTTTTACAAACAAATACTATTTTGTCTTTTTACTTAAAAATGGCATGTTTAATTCAGTACATTACTTGCAGTTTCTTTGTCATTTATTATACTAAAATACATATGTAAATTTAAATACAATCTCCTCAGTAATATTTACTTAGTGTTTGCCATCTAATCAAATCACACCAAAAATGAACAACTTAAATTAAAATGTACTCAGTTCGGCAAGGTAATGGGCTACGTGCACGCAGACTCGTGACGTACTTCCGCTTTGGCTCCGAAGTTTGAAGCGGCGCGCACAGAGGAAAGGAAGAGAGATTTCACCACGGCTAATGTGAATTTTACCACGGTAAGTTATTAATATGCTAAGTAATTATTTGAAATATGTTTGCAGAAAAGTGTAGAGTTATTAAGCTATCTGCAGTCCCAGTGATTTGTGCCTACCGTTTCTTTTTATTATTGAGGTACAAGTGCTAAAAGTGTTCATGTTAACAGTGTTAACAGATGTTTGGATAACGTTAAAACTTAATCTTAGTTTTGTTAAAGAGAGTTAAATCATTACTAAATGAAGCTATTAATATAGTTGACAGAGTTTGCGATTTGCACCACAATTCGTTATTAGCAAACCTATTAGCATCCGTGCAAACTTAGCTCGAGGCATTGCCCTGTCGTGTTCTAGCATTCTGTCCCAGAAAAGTTCGAGCTGCCGAAATTTAATAATCACCCTGTTTTTCGCGTCTTAATCACACAGGATTAACGTTAGTTTTTAAAATGCACTTGTACAAGGCAAATATTACCTTGAACTTTATTTATATTGTTTACCTATACTATTGGGTATGATAGCTATACATAGAAATCGATAAGGTGACATACTGCACACTTTTGCAATTACATAAGTCTAAATGCTTGTTTAAATAAATCTTAATTAACAATCAACCTTATATAAGTTGTAAAGACTATATATTTTATTTCATGATGTTCTTTTACTGACCAACATCCACTTTACACGTGGTTGATATCTGCAAGCAGTTAAAAATTAATTCTGACATGAACATTTCTTACATTCTTTTACAGATATTGCAGTCACTATTCAAGCTAATGCAAGGTAAGTTGGCAATACTTTACTACAGCACACCTCACAGATAGAAAGCAAATAAGTATGTATTCACATGTATATCGTTTAACTGTAGGTGCCCGAGAATGAGGTGGTTATCACTAAATGTTTCTATCTACTGTCTAATTGTGTATTAGTCTCATTATTGTAACTTAACATCATACAACTATTACAGCATACAGATACTGCTGAAGAAACTGCATATTGGGTTTAAATATGCAGAAAATGCTAAATATACTGAAGACTAGTGGACAGTTTGTCTCAGAACAGGAACCCACTGAGGAAAATTGAAAAAGTGATACTGTACAGTATTTTAACCACTTTGCACTGATTTGTATATTTCACAGGATGTCAGCAGCAGAGACATGATTAGGGATACTTTCTCCAGTCATGTCATGAAAAGCATCGTACTGAGCAGATCTGTAGAAGAAGAAGTTGCTAGTATATCTGATGTCATCATTGTCATCGAGGGAACTGAGGTGCTGCTGGGATGTAAAAATCTCACAAATGCATGTCTTTCACTCATGGGCTGCATTTACTCCCTAAAATTAAGCTATCCCCCAAAGCTGAGAAACACATTTGAAGTGTTTCAGAAAATCTTTCTTGGGTTAGATGCTTTAAACTTTTCTCCAAAGGTTAACTCTTTGCATAGAAAGCTTCTAATGTAATCTACTAGTTGGGCACTACTTGCACTTATTTACACTGCTTATGCTGTTTTACTGTTTTTTTTGTGTGTGTTTTTTTTGCAAGAAAGGTTGTTCAGAAAACAACTACAACTTCAACTACAGTACTGTTTAACATAACCATTCTTATGCATTTTAAGTAAAGCTATTCTGCTGGAGACTATAGATGCAGAGATTTATTATTATTTTATTTGATGTTTTTGACCCTTTAGTTTAATCTTATTGAAATTAAAGTTAGCTAATGAAAGGCAGCTACTAGTTTGACATTATTTGCACTTTTATATTTTTGTATTTGATATCTGCAACTGAGATTGTTTTAAAATGTTCATGTTATATTTAAAGTTTTTATATGTTTAAATGTTTATGCATTTTAATGCACTGTGTGGTTGTTCTAAAAAAGTTTACTGGAGTAAAATGCACTATAGTGTACCATTTACCAGAACCATCAAACAAATGCAGTTTTACTATTTTTTTATTTCATGCTCTCATCTGTTAAGGAATCTCATAGAAATAAAAGATTTCAAGTAAAATATATATGTCAGTGTTATTTTATTGACCACCATTTAAATACATAAACAACATCAAATAATGTTAAAATAATATTTAAAGTAAAGGTTACTCTATTTAAAATAAGATAACTAGGATTATTGTGTAAAAAAAACATTTATAAGCATTCCTTAAGTAAAATATATAAACAAACAGTCAATACAGTTTACTGGGAAATTCCAAGTAAACTTTACTTTAGATTTTCTAATTAAAGCTACAGTTCTTTGTGTTTAGTTTTTACTTGGAAATTCTATTGAAATTACTCACATTTTCTAAGTGAAAAAACTTTCCTAACTTTTTTTTTAAGTAAATCCTACTCCAAATCTTTTTCAGTGCAGATTATTGTGTTAAAAAGTGGCAAAAAAGCTAAACAAACAAAGATAAAGGAGTAGAGGGTAGATAGTGTCAAGTAAAGTAGAGTTCAAGACTATTCCTTCATCACTCATACTTAAGTAACCACCCTACCCTGTGATTTGAGCATTACTAGTTATTAACAGGCACCACATTTAGCATTGAACATTATATATCGAGCTTAAATCATTAAAGTAGTGAGTGTAGTTGGTAGCCTATTTATCCTTCAACATTACAATTCTCCTCCTCCTTATCATCATCATCATCTCTCTCTCTCTTTGAATTGATTTAAATTAATTCAAAACCATTTGAACCTTATTTGCATAGACACCAATTGGGTATAGCATTAACACCACATAATATTAACACGTTGATTTATGATTATAAAATATTCAACAGGGCGGTGCGGTGGTGTACTGGTTAGCACTGTCGCCTTGCACCTCCAGGGTCTGGGTTCGATTCCCCGGCCAGGCTCGATTCCCGTCTCTGTGTGCATGGAGTTTGCATGTTCTCCCCGTGCTTGGTGGGTTTCCTCCGGGTACTCCAGTTTCCTCCCACAGTCCAAAGATATGCAGGTTAGGCTAATTGGCATTCCTAAAAAAATTGCCCGTAATGTGTGATTGGGTGTGTGAGTGTGTGTATGTGTATGTCTCCTGGGATAGGCTCCAGGTCCCCCGCGACCCTGAACAGAGTATTAAGCGGTATAGAAAATGAATGAATGAATGAAATATATGACTGGATAATGGACATCCAATGCTCATCTATTCCTGTGGGGACCAAAGGCCAGCTTGTCTGGTCTGATCCCACAGAAAGGCCAAAGCAGCACAAATCACCAAAAAGTACCGGCCATGATAAAAAGGCATCAGGACACCCAGTGCACGGCAGAGTTTGGATGGGAAATATCCTCACTCTCTGACCAAGAAAAAGTTAAAAAGTCAATCACCAGATGGATAATTAATGCTTATAGTTTTCTGGGATTCTCAAGGATTAGTATTAGAACATAATCAGGAAAAAAGGTTTAACAATTAACAGTTCTCAATACAGTGAGATCCTTATTAAAAAGCTGAAGCCCACACTACTCGACACTCTGCAAAAAACTCAATTTGAGGTGATAAAGCATCCTTCCTATAGCCTGGGTCTTGCTCCATTAGACTTTCATCTGGTTTGTCTCCTGAAAGCAGCCCTACAAAGACAAAGATTCACTAATGATGAGGAAATGAAGACAGCAGCGTATTCATGACTCACAGCCAAAATATTTTTCAGAGATATTGAAAATTAATGAGATTATGTAAAAAAAATATATATGTATTTGTCTTTTGTGAAAGTTAACTAAAATACATTGTGTGTGTGTGTGTGTGTGTGTGTGTGTGTGTGTGTGTGTGTGCGGACAATGCAAAGTTTTGAGCCACGTCTTATTTTTCAGTATCAAAAGTAAAGTATATAAATACAAAAATACATTACTGAAAATCTATATTAATTTAACACAAAGGTAATTTTGTCTTGCTTCTCAAAAAGTGGTGGGTTAGTGCTAAACTTAAACCACACCCAAGGAACACTTAAAATTACCTTTGTGGCTAATTTGATGGACAAGCTGTCAAAACATAAACATTGTCTTCAATTGTCTAGCTTAAACACTCATATGTGACACTGACACATTGTTAAAAGTGTTTGAGTTTTCTTTTCTGTTTTTTTTTTCATGAATTAAGATACTTTTGGCACCAAAAGTGTTGTTTATGTTGTGAAATTGACAGGTCACTGTCATTTTTTCTATCAAGTCTTTCCTGTCAGAGTGAAACTCATTGGAGTTTCTCTTTATGATTTGGTTGCCTGTCTGTGTGTTTTAAGGGGCAGCTCCCCCTGGACATCATTTTGTCTTATAATAATTGAGATTTTCTTTTTGCCATGCTTTACAATTTCTGCACAGTAGGGTTTTTTTCTTTCTTTCTACTATTTAATAAATGTGACAGGTGTGTATTTCTGTGACCAGTCTGAGTACATTGTTTAGTGACTTTCAGTGAAGTTTAAATGTTTGACAGATAACCTTAGCTATGGTTTGTTTCAATGACAATTGAATAGAAAGATTGTGTTACAGTAAATTAATTAAATTGAAGTTAAATTTACGACACAATTGACATCTTCTGCACCAAACATGCATATTTATTTATTAATTAATTAATTTATCTATCTATATTTCTTTGTTTTCAGCATAGGATGCATAATGGTGAACTGATTGGAGCTGCAAAATTTGAGTTTTGCATGATGTCCTCATGATGCATGATGTCCTTTCCCCTGGGGTTAATGATTTCCTCCTCGCCATTAAAAAAGCATACATGTGGTTTTGCTTGTGAATTGCCCTAGGTGTGAACAAAATATATTAATGGGTGTATATCTTGTCGTGGACCGGTAAACAAACTGATTTTTTTTTAAATAAATCATAATCTGGTGGTGTATAGATTATACTTTTTATTTTATTTCATTGAGTCTTGAAGAGTCTTGCAAGTACTATATCTGGCTATTGTACCAGAACAATGAGTGAAAAGATTGTGTTATGCTGAGAGGATACAAATTAGAATCCTTAATAAGATGTTACACGAATAATATTGGGCCCGGTATGACCAATATCTATAATAATGAGATTTTAAAAGTCAGAATTATAGGGTTAACTTCCATAAGTTACTCATTGACCTGAATTTGCAACATAAAAATTATTTTGAAAAAAAAAAATCTTGAAAAAAGTCTTGCATTTTTAATTTTCAAGTATTTCAATGCATGCCCTATAAAAGGTTAACATGAAGTAGGTTCATGAGTTTCCTAGGAAGATTATTCACTGTATATACTGTTTGCAGTTATAAGCACTACTAAGTGGTAAAATTAGTAAGCTTTAGAAGATTAAAAATTAAAGGATCTAAAAAGGAGAATGAATAATTTCTGATCTTACATTGCATTTAGGGTAGAGCCTTCAACTCACATTCACTTGACTAAATTTAATTTTCCTATCAGAAGCAGTGTATCAACAAGAATTACAAAACTGCGTCTACTGCTACTACTACTGTAAGTTGAAACTAAAGAATGTGACATTAAATCAAAAGTAATTTAAACTGTTAATCTATTAATGTCTTTAGAAAAGTAAGTTGCATTGCAGGGTTTCAGAGTACAATTCACATTCAGCAATGTGAGTTATACTGTAATACTGTTCGCATCTCAACTTTTTTTTTCCATTTTCTTTCTCAAAAAAATTTTGGCTACCTTATACCGTCTAATAAATAAAATTAATCAATATTATTATAAATTTTAGTATAGTTTCTGCCTTTTCCATCTCATAAAACCCTGGCTGAAATCCAAACAAAGTGGGGAATATTTACGCTGCTTAATAGTTGCCTGCAAATTGATGCTTTCTGAAAGAGATGTATTTCATTGTTGTTCAAATAAAAGTTTCACCTTGAAAAATGCCCCATAAAATCTGAATTATAGAGCAGCTTAAAGAGACCAAGAACCATTCTGGTAATGAGTGTGCATTATGCTAGCATCACTAATTTACCCAGTGCATTACTCTCCACTTTCTAAATATATACTTACTGAATTATAAATAAGAAAAATAATAAGAGTCTAAGAAAGATTTCAATGTGCATTCAATGGATTGTGGTGGGCACAAAAATGCACTGGAGAAAACACTGAAAAGAGATGTAATCTATAATTGAAATAACCACAATATATTCTGCCCTTGTGTTAACAATTTCACTGTCATATTGATAGTTATAGTTTTATTTATAGTATTAAAATAAATTATGTAATGATTTTCTTTTTACATTCAGCTCTTCAGTGTGCGATGGCTCCTCCTTTTCCTTTGCCTACTTCCTATAACTAATGTTAATTACCACTATGGCAATCCAGTGGAATAATAAACCCACCACATAATTTAAGTGCCCTCACTTTTGAGACTGTGTAGAATCTGAGAGGCCTGTAATGCTTACCGTGTTGTAAAGTGACTTGGGTACATCATGACATGTTCGCTGATTTTTTTTTCTTTGTCCAAATTTTTGCAGCTCAGGCCTCCTTTAAATATTATAAAATGCATGTAATTCATGACACCTTTCTCCATGGCACCTTTCTCTCTATCTATTTTATGATGAATGATAAGACAGCAAAGACTTCAAAATAAGCTAGGAAAAAAATCTATATCTTTTCCCTACCAAATATGAAATGTTCTATATGATTTAATAGCACATAACCCTTAAAACTCAAGTGGCATGGATCCATTCTGGTGACCAAAAATTGAAGATTTAAAAGAAAAAAGAAAAGTGCTTATATGGAACTCCTGCTGGTGTGTTAATGTGGGAGGTGGAAGACATCAAATTGTGCATTTAGGTTTTTAGTTATGTTTTCTTCTATATATGTATTATTATTATAGTTGCCACAACCATACACACACACACACACACACACACACACACACGTTTTCCTTCTGACCAGGTCCTCTAGCCATCACAATTTGTCCCTTGTCAAAGTCACTCAAATCCTTATGATTGCCCATTCTTTCTGCTTCCAACTCATCAGCTTTAGGAATAAGAGGTTCCCTTGCTGCTTGATATATCCTACCCAATTCCTGCCACCATTGTAATGAGAAATTGAAAATGTAGCTACAGTACTGTGAGAGGGGCCAAATTGTAATGGCTGGACAATTGGGGCAGAACAACTCCAAAACTGCAGCTCTTGTGTAATGTTCTCAGGCTGTAATGAACAGGACATAACAAAAGTGATGCAAGAAAGACAACTGGTGAACTGGCAACACGGTTATGGGTGGCCTAGGCTCACTTACTGTATGCACATGATGAGAAAGGCTGGCTTGTGTAGACTGATCCAATAGAAACGCTTCTGTACCTTAAATTGAGGAAACCGTTAATGCTGTCCCAAGTTTCAGAACACATACTGTATGTCACTACTGTTTTGGAAGTAAAGGTGGGGTTTAATCACATACAGTAAATGCATTGGACACCCTGCACATTCTATTCTGAATCACAACATGAAGAAAAATGTTCTAAATGTATTATTAGTTTTTAATGTAAGTGAATTAAAACTAATATTAGTCTGTTAAAAAAAATAGCAGTGTGGAGTTCACTTACAGAGGTTAATTATTCTGTGAAAAACAGAACAGGTGTCAAACAAGTTCCCCTTATTTAAAGATAAATGCAGAAAAGGTTATGCATCCTGTGCATTTGTCTCTGAAAATCAGAGTAAAATGGGTTGTGTAGACATTGTTCAGAAGAACAATGTACTTTGATTCAAAAGTTGATTAGAGATGGGGAAAAATTCAAAGAAGTTCAGAAAATTATAGGCTTCCTTGTGAAATAAAAATATATTTTAGTCTATTACAAATATATTGAAATCCTCGATAGTACACTGCAAATATACTAACATAAAATTGTACTAAATGTATAGATAGTATACATTAGAATAAAATTTTTAATATACGGTAGTCTCAGTATATTTTCAGTTAAATTTAAATGTACTTATATTTAGTGCACTACTCTCTCGTGCGCGCGCTTTTAGACTCGTTTTTGCCCGTTCAAGAGTATACTATTAATATATACTATTAATTAACTATAAATATATTGTATTTTTTGTAGCAACAGTACATGGCAAATATACTATCGAAACCCTTGTGAAAAAAAAATTTTTTTTAGTGTATTACAAATATATTGAAATCCTCGATAGTACACTGCAAATATACTAACAAAAAATTGTACCACCAGTTAATATATAAAAAATATACTAACATCATGCTTTTACCAAAGTTTGGAATTAAACTTTAAATATACGTCAATATAATTGTATTATAGTACACTTTCCAAAAATAGATTATTGGAAAATATACTTTAAGTGAAATGTTGGTCAATTTCCAACGTATACTTATTTAAACTTGTTTTTCAATGTATTTTTGGTATATTTAAAAAAAAAATATCCTTGAAAATCATTGTACAAATGTACAGAAAGTATACATTAGAATAATTTTTTTATATACAGGAGTCTCAGTATATTATCAGTTAAATTTAAATGTACTTATATTTAGTGCACTACTGTCTCGTGCATGCGCGCTTTTAGACTCAGTTTTGCACGCTGAAAATCGTTTTTGCCCGTTCAAGATAATTTATGTTTGCACTCTCTCATCCGTTTCCTGATTGGCTGATTGTGAACACGTTTTGTTAAACACAAATAAACTATAGTAGTGCTTTTTTGTAACCTTTTTTGTAATAAAATCTGTTGAACTCATGAATAAAATCTGCCTCATAATTACTGATGCAATGTGTTTCAAAAACATGTTATAGTGTAGAAAATGCATTTAGCATTTGTAAATTACCCTAAACACCTTTAAGGTACTGGTACACATTTGCAATACTCTAGTATAGAAGGTTGTAGCTAGTATAGAAGGCCAGGGGTAGCTCAATGGTTAAGGGATTGGACTACAGTTCAGAAGATCCCAGGTTCAAACCCCACAACCACCAAGTTGCCACTGTTGGGCCCTTGAGCCTCAACTTAACCCTAAACTGCTCAGTTATGTCATGAGATAAAAAAAGGAAGTTGCTCTGGATAAGAGCATCTGCTAAATGTAAATGTTGAATGTACTGTATGATACAATAAAGTATATTTGTATTAACCACAAAATGTACTTTAGTATTTGTAATTGACCAGAAGCGTGCTACTGCTGCAATAAAAATATACTCATAGTATATTAATCATCTATTTTGTAACACAGTAAAAATAGCTGTAATGTACTTATAATACATTAAATATATACTTAAATTGTATTAATTACTGTCGGGTATGTAAGTTAGTACACACACAGCCATATACTTTAAGTGTACTAAGTACAGTATACTTAGAATTGCCTCAATTTAGCACATAAAAGTATACTTAATACACTTAAAGTTGTGCTTTATTACAACTTTATTACAATTAAAATATATTTAGCACAAAATTAGTATGTCGAAAATAGCACACTTCAAATTAACTAATCCATTATACGTAAGTATACTGAAAATTAGTATGGCGCAAGTATACTTAGTATATATTTTTTTTGACAAGGGCTGCTCTGCAAAATGATACCAAATAATTTTTAAGCTTTAAAATGGAGACCAAAACCAAAAAGACATGGAAGAAAACAGAAGACGGCTATGTGAAGCCAAGCTACCAGCAAGAAGCCCCCGCAAAGTCCCATTGTTGAAAAAAAAAGGCATGTGCTGAAGAGGTTACAGTTTGCCAAAGAACACATTCACTGGCCTAAAGAGAAATGGTGCAATATTCTGTGGACTGATGAAAGCAAGATTGTCCTTTTTGGGTCTAGGGGCCCTCAAACACTGAATTCAAGCCACAGTACACTGAAAACAGTGAAGCACAGCGGCACAATCATCATGATATGGGGATGCTTCTCGTACTATGGTATTGAGCCTATTTATCACATTTTAGGGATCATGGATCGATTTGAGTACATCAGAATACTTAAAGAGGTCATGTTGCCTTATGATGAAGAGGAAATGCCCTTGAAATGGGTGTTTCAACAAGACAACAACCCCAAACACACCAGTAAGCTAGCAGCATCTTGATTCCAGACCAACAAGATTAACGTTATGTAGTGGCCAGCTCAATCCCCAGACTTTAATCCAATAGAAAACTTGTGTCCTGACATTAAAAATGCTGTTTCTGAGGTAAAACCAAGAAATGCAGAGGAATTGTGGCGTGTAGTACAATTATCACAGATGTGAAGCAGATCTCAGAAACCTGGTTATACAACTAAATATTAGTTCAGAGATGCACAAGAAAGATTCAACTTCAAGCATTTTTGTTTAAATGGTAAATTCATCACTTTATAAAGATGAGTGATGACACTGCTATTTTTTTTAACAGACTAATATTTGTTTTTCTTCACTTACATTAAACTAATAATACATACATTTAGCACATTTTTCTTCATGTTGTGATTCAGAATAGAATGTGCAGGGTGTCCAATACATTTATGTGATTTAAATTAAAAGTTATTATATGGATATGGAGTTTTACTCACTTTTTTCAACACATTGCTATTATTTTGAACACCACTGTAGGTGGGTAGTTACTGATCAGTGTATCCACACAGGCTTTGCAGCCTGAAATGAAGACACATACAGTACTGTTCAGTTTTTGTTTTATTCATCTTTACTTTTTTTCAGTGCACCCTTTAACATCCAAGTGAAAGATACAGTAACACCAACATGTCCGAAAAAAAAATAGAAAAAAATCACTGATTTGTAAAATATCACCATCCTCCTAAAAATTACTTGTACACTTAATCAGTTGAAGCTAATCACTTTCTCAATGTGAGACTGACCCTAGCCAAATGCAAAATAAAAACAGCCAAAAAAGATGAGGAGTGGAAAAAATGTCAGTGGCCTGTGAAACCATTCCTATTTTGGGGGTCATCTCATTGCCCATCTAGTACACCTGCTGTTAACACCAAAGCACCTCAACCGCCTCTCGGCTATGTAACTGGCTAGATAAATAAAGATAAGTATTCCTTAAATTTTTCTTCATGAAAAGACAAATAGTATGATGTATATTCTCATAATATTCTCATATACAGTATATCAATATACATGTATATATGTAAACATGGTAATGCAAAAATTGTGCAAAAATGGTCTGGGTTTTAAAGGTTGCTCAGTTTTAGCTGACCTGTTTGCAGAAAGTAAGTATAGTCATTTAAATGAGCATAAGGTGCATGAATTATGCACACATAAAGGCATTTTCAAGAGTAGAGCAGACAAGTGAGCATACAGAGAAACTATCATGCATGAGAGCCCTTCAGTTCTGTGAGCGTGAAATGTCAAAATGTTAAACAGAATGTGTGAATTGTCTAAAAACCCATGTGGAAAATTCACTTTATTCAGAAGTCAGTGTGACTTATCTTTGTTATAGAGGATTGAATTTATTGTTCAAACATAAATGAAATTACCTTTGTTTAACTCTGAAAATATTTTTTTTAACTGTAAGACAATATTGTCAATAATAATAATAATAATAATAATAATAATAATAATAATAAATCTTTTAGCACTAATCTATCTCAAACATGACATTTAATTATAGAGTGCATATGTAGTGCTCACTGCACAGTTCATTACATTTGTAAACCACTAATCTACAATCACTGCAGGCTTAGTATTGACCCGAAAATGCCAAAAGGAATTACCTTCAGGAAATTAAATGCTAATCCTCATAGTACATAATCTGAAATCCTGGGATGAAGGAAATTGTCAGTTTATTGTTAAATAAATCTGTATCAAAAACTGTATGTAAAATAAAATGGGAAAATAAACAAATAAACCAACAAACAAATATCTTACTGAAGGGTCAAAATATTGGCCAGCATCAAGCAAGCATTAAAAGATTGATCTAAAATATTATTAAAACCTAGACAGATCGTGCTGAACCTTCATCTACATAGAAGGAATTTGATTCAGTTTGATAGGGAGTATCAATATTGGACTTTGAAGCAATGTAAAAAATCAAGTAGTCTGATGAGTCAGAACTGATGGTATAACAGAGCCATTTGCGTGTCAGGAAGCGCTGGAAACGATGCCCCTAGTATGCAGATTGTCCAATGTACATGTCTCTGGAGACAGTGTCAAGATCTGGGATTGCTTCAGTTGGACAGAGCTAGGGTAAGGCGATAATAATAATAATAATAATAATAATAATAATAATAATAAACACTACTACTACTACTACTACTACGACTACTACTACTACTACTAATAATAATAATAATAATAATAATAATAATAATAATAAGTCAGCTGATGGCCTGAACACATTAATAGACTTTTTTTCTTACTTGATGGCATGAGCATATTTCGGTTAGTATGTGAAAAACTGGTTCTGGAAGCATGAGACATAATTTTTCTTACATTTTCATTCCATTATCAAAGATAAAGCTGGTCAAATAGAATCTTATAGTGTGTGAATCTTTTTTCCCTATTTTTTTTATAGCCAGGCATGATGTGTGCATATATCAAATATATAGAGCATGCAGACCATCTCCTAGTGTCTTTCACCTCATACCCCCACATCCTCGGGTCTCTGAATAACAAAGAAGGGAAAAATGCTCACCACTCAGCCCAAATAGCTGTTGAATATTAATGAGGGTTCACTAGGGGGTAACTGCCATTCCATGGGTATCATTTACCCATTCGTTGTGTGTACACCATTATTTTCTAGCCACCCATCAACTTAGGTTTTCTTTATGAATTTCCCCCTAAGATGATGGTTAAGTAAACAGGTGTGTAACAAAAGGCATGACAGGAAACATAGCTTGGCTTTTACAAGGTGATATGTGTGTGGGAATGTGCTATGATTTGTGTGGGAGTCAGTGAACCCTATTGACATCAGTGATACTGGGCTTTATGGTTGAGTTTTGACAATTGCAGGTTAATGCAAAATAAAAACACAACTCTGAAGCAAAAACATTTTTTTTATTGTTCTTGATTCAATGACGCACTACAATCTTCTGCAACATTCTGTTTTACTAGATTCTACTCTGACATTAAATCAATCTTTATTTCCATTTTTAATCTTCTTGGAACGGTTATGTTGAGTATGTAGCCAGTTTAACAAACACAGTGGGCAAAAGCAGTCTGGCTGAATGTTTGTGAATGTCAGGCTTACATCAAGTTGTGAGATAACTACCTGCCATTTCGAAACAAACATACAGTAAGGATACAATACATTCAGTTTGTTATCAGATACTCGTTGTCTAAATGTCTGTGGTGTTCCTATAGGGGTGGGGGAGGGAAACATTCCCATGTTAATCCTTCAACATGCTTCACAACCGGCAACACAGAAAGATGTTTCCATAGCGTTTTCACGCAGCATCGAGTGTAGCTTTTGAAAGGGAACAACTGTTTTCAGTGTATTATCATTATATTCCAAATCTATGGGTTGCACAGATTGGCACCTCTGGTATTTAAACAGTACAGCTGCATTAGACACATAATAAATATGATACACTGTACATTATGTGAATTGCACAGTCCCATGATGTACATCATTTTTTTTGCAATAACAATGCATTGTTACATTTCTAATAAAAACAAAGCCTTCTATATGATGGGAATTTGAGTCAAATCAGGACTTTTGATTTTGCAAAATAACAGAACGCAGTTATGAGAGTTATCACTAAATTCATTAAATTCAACTATATAATCCCCTGCTACACTAATGCACTTATTCCAGAGTGCTAGTGCTTGAATACCATCAAGGTAGAAAGTTTTTTTCTGTCCATGGCAGAAATATTACTTAAATTCACAAAGCACTGATGCTGGAGAATTCTTCATTCATCTTCTATACCGCTTTATCCTGTATTTAGGGTCGCGGGGGACCTGGAGCCTATCCCAGGAGACTCAGGGCACGAGGCAGGGTACACCCTGTACAGCGTGCCAATCCATCGCAGAGCACACACACACTCATTCACACACTATGGTCAATTTTGGGAATGCCAGTTATCCTAATCTGCATGTCTTTGGACTGTGGGAGGAAACCGGAGTACCCGGAGGAAACCCACCAAGCACGGGGAGAACATGCAAACCTGGAGAATTCTATTCCATAAATATGGAATAAATGGCCCTTCTCAGAAAATCCTCACCATATCAACAATTATACCTTTACAAATATACCTTAGTTTATGTGGTGCAAAATTAATCAAAACCTTTTAACCAATCAGTGGAAATTTTAACTGGTATAACATAATATAATTAATTTGATCTCATATTATTTGACTTTGAGTCTTAAACAATCTTGCTTTTAACGCTCTGAAATGATTTGGAGTTGATACTGACAACTTTATCAGTCTTTTAAATTTGTAAAATATTATGTGTTATAGAGGGTGGATAGTGTTTGAAAGTGAACACTGTTAAGAGATAGATATTTAAGGGCCACTGGATTTTTTTTCCATACAAGAATCTAATCCATGCAAATAGTTGAAAAGTTTGTTTTTCTTTCGTTCTTTTTTTGTTTTATTTCTTAAACTTTTTTTAAGTTGATGATTTAAGGATGGAAATACAATGGAGCACTCACAGATGGCAATAATTTGATTTATACTGTTAAGTAACTGAGTGTCTGTCTTTTTTAAGACTGCTGATTAGTCAGTTATCCACCAGAGGGTCTGGGATGCAATTTCAATTTACACTTCTAGATAGGTTTCTCTAGAGAAAACATGAAGTATGTTCATGAGATATCACAATCATGAAACTGAAGTGGTAATTTGGGATTTTATTTAAAATGCAATTACCATACGAATAACCTTACATGGGTTCTCGACTGTCGCAACAGAAAAATGTTCACCCTGTTGTTGGAAAATCACTACCCCAATTATGCGACAGCCGTTCGTGACTGTGAGTCTGAAAAAGCACTAATGGCAGTGGCAATTTTGGTAAAGGTTATTTTACTCTATCCAGTGTCAATCAACAATATTGGCATATAATATTGGCATGTGAGAGATTAAATATGTGCAAAAGGGCAGTTAGCACTTTCCTCAGAGTGTGCTATGATGAGCATTAGTTTGAAAAGATGACATGTCTGGCATCATATGTTTCAGAGAAAAAAATTTAACGTTTCTCATCACTAAGTGAGGACTAGCGAATGAACTGGAGTAGACGTAAAGATTAATGCATAGACAGGTGATAGATGACAGTTGATAGAGGATAGATGGTATTGCATACACGTTATGGGGTTTATCCATTATGAATCCAATACCTTTTTACAAAGTATGAGATGCATTCAAGTCAAACCAGGATTGAATTTATTATGAAAGAAAGCATAAAAATTATTTTTACACATGACATTAAGCACAATACGATATAGTAACAGTAAAACATTTGAATGTGCAAACATAAACAAAAGAAAGATGTCCAATGATTCCGAATGAGTTAATCAGGAACTTGCCTGGTAGTTACTGCCACATTCTCTGTACAGTTCTGACCTCCATGAAAGCCATTTTCTTGTGTTGGGGCCAATAAAGGAGTTCCTGGGAGGCCAACATTTTAAATGAAAAGCAGGCAGTTTGATCATGGCTCCAGCATAATGAGATAACTTTCTATCTTGATGGTATCTAAGCACTAATGAATCACTGGGATAAATGCATTAGTGTGTCAGGGGATTATATAGACAAATACATTCTCATAACTCATAAATTCTCATAGTTATATAGTTTGACTTAATACCCATCATATTTCTATTCTTGCCTTTAAAGTAATTGGTGATTCTGCTTTATCTTTTTTTTTTTAGAAAAAAAAAGAGAAAAAAAACGCCTCACTTCGCAGCACATTTAATATGTGGTTTGATCTGCTCCACCAACCCTCAAGATACAATGAAGATATCAAAGAATTAACACACTTGTCTGTACTTCCACCAACGTAGTAGAATGACCTTTAGCTGATACAGTAGTATGATAGTCTGGAACTTTATTTAGAATATAAAGCATTGCAGTGTGTCACTCTGGATAAAGGTATCCACTAATACTGTACTGTAATGTAAACCTTTTACAAATTTGATTGACTTAGAGGTAAATTTATCTCAGGGCGCACCAAAATAACACCTTGGTTAATAATCCCGTAATTGTAAATAAAGGCAGCTGACTATTTTCTACTCCTGTAGAAGTAGAAGCAGATAAACAAGAGGGCTACTCATGAGATGAGTGGCTACATTGTCCATGTTAAAGCAATTTAAATCAGAACCCAGCACCTTTAGTCTCTTTGTCTGTGTGATACTCTTCTCTAACTCCCAGAGGATAGGTGCAACAAAAAAGTAGGTAAAATAACCAGGCTCATTTGGTAATGCACATGACCCACCTGACTTGTGTTCTTGATTTAGGGAAGGCTAAGATGGTCATGCATTCTTTCTTGCCAGTGTTTCCATATACCATGCTTCCAGAATAGTTCTTTCTTCTGCAGTGCATTCATTAATACAGTACATGTTTCAGTAACGATTGTATGCTGTTCAGAGTGTGGTGGATCTGTTCCATTAACACTTGACATGAGGTGGGAAAACACCCAGTATTAGAATTCATCTTTTTTCCTTTATTTTTTTCTTTTTTGGGGTGGGTGGGGGGGGGGGGGGGTGGTGGATTAAAATGTAGAATGCATAAGAAATAAAACCACATTCATGAGGAAAACATTCATGTGAAACCCCACACATATTGTATAGTAACTTGAGCATGGGAATGTTGTGAGGCAGTGATGCTACAGTACATACTGCTTCTAATATATATATATATTAGAAGGAGGCATGAACCAAAGTTTATGTATATACATTACAGAAAAGCAAGTTAGGGAATGCTATATACAGTACAACAGCTGCCAGGGAATTGACAAAAAAGAAAAAGAAATCATGTTGTCAGACCATACCAGGGAAGTAGTTTTTGACTGATTTTAATTAAGATGGGCTCCAGTAGAAATGTCCACACAGAATAGGTATTTGAGTTTTCCTTTGAGAGCATCAATTATATCTGACTTCCTCTGACTACACCTTTGTGACAGAGGTTCATTTGCAAATTCTCCAAGCTGCTGCCTGACAGGCTAAACACACCTCTTTGCTTTTATCCCTTGTTATTGCTTTATGAACCTGACAGATAGCTTGGGGATGGTTGGATGCTGTCTCCATGAGGACAAGAGTGTGCTGTATATACAGGTGTGTAGAGACTTTAAAAAACATACAAAAAATATACTTGCATCCAAGGTTTATAAAAAAATTGGCTTACATTTTGATTTGGTTTTTAAAAATTCATATTTCTTTACAGTGTTTTTTATTAAATGTAGTGGTTCATACTTTCCTTTAATTTTCAGGTGGAGTATCTGCCAGGTGAAACAAAAAACATACACTTTTTATTAAATTTTCAACATACCCATTAGAAATTTTATAATACTGTAGTATTTTTGACAGTTGTGCTCAAACCACATTTAGTATCACACACACCATGATACTGGCAACGAAATATATACATGTAAATGCCTTTTTACTTAAGGTATGTACTATAGTTTACCATAATACTATATACTAGCATTTACAGTATGATCTTATGTAAATTATCTCCCTTTCATTATATATATATATATATATATATATATATATATATATATATATATATATATATATATATATATATATATATATATATGCAATAATAATGTTAAAATTGGAGTGTTCCACAGTACCAACACAAAATACCACCTGCATAGTGATATTTGATTCAAAATTATATTTCACCATCTTAGCATAGGCAGAAATCCACAACAGTGAGCTTGTGACTTTAGGAAATGTGCCCTATTTCTTTCAACCCACTTTTACTGACTTTTTTTATGTACACAATTTGTCACTGAACTTCAATAAAAATAGGCTACTTCACCTACATACTACAGTAGCTCAATGTAACTGGCTAAATTTTTTCAGCTGTGAAAAATAAGACTGTATGTACATTTTATTACTATATGTTACTGTATGTCATACGGAGATATTTTTGAAAAATTGTGAAATATCTAAAAGAAAATAATAACAAAACATTCATTAAAATTATTACTATCCTATCTCTCCATATAGGAAAATAAACAACTAAATACATAAATTAATTGATTGCAAAAATACTGTATGACTCAACAGTTATAAATATAGGACGTCCCAAATGTCTCCATACATGGTAGAAATTAACACATTAGCAAAATATCTGCATTTTTTAACTTAGACTTTTCTCCTTACTTAGCATAAGAATAAAGTAAGAATGCATTTTAACATAAATTCAAAATCATTCTCATGGGAAGAAAAAAATACTGCACAATGATAACTGAAAGAAACACAATCACTCATATTGTAAACACCATACTGTACAGTACAGTACTGTATGTGTTAGCATGAACTTACCAGGCTCTGCAGCAATGGCTGTTACGCAGAGGTAAAATGGCAATTTTCTCCTATACTGTATATGGACACCTTGTTCATCAGACAGACAGTCTTTTCACCACTTTATTATTTATTTATTTATATTTATTATAATTCTATACTGGCATAAGAGACAGGAAAATCATCTGAGAAACTAGCTGGACTCCAATAAGAAATTTTACTATAGTACGGGTACTATGGTAAATAGTAAACATGTATGATATGGTAAACATTGCATTTTTGTCAGTACACCGGTGCTTATTTGCTGACAGTACATATTCCACACTAAGGTACCATATTATGTATAGGTGCTGCAAGTACTATAGTATTGAACACCTATTGTCAAACATGTTATGGTACTGCCTGCAGCATATAATATGAGCAGTATGAACTAAACCATATTAAATTAAATTAAATTCAATTCAATTTTATTTGTATAGCGCTTTTAACAATTGACATTGTCTCAAAACAGCTTTACACAATCAAAAGAATTATTTAAGTTTGTATGGAATGTGAATGTGTATGAATCAAAATGTTCAGATAGTCCCTGGTGAGCAAGCCGAGGGCGACAGTGGCAAGGAAAAACTCCCTGAGATGGTAAAAGGAAGAAACTTTGAGAGGAACCAGACTCAATAGGGAACCCATCCTCATCTGGGTGAAACAGATAGCAGGAAATGATCTGCATTTATACAGTGTTAAGTGTTAGGTTCAGCTATAATAGTTGATGTTAATTGATGTTAAAATGGAGTCCAGTAGTTATTGGAGACTCAGATAGACTTGTAGAAAGTTCCAGTCCTGAACTATCGAATTGTCAAGTCCTCAGAGAAACAGCTGACAACACCAGTCGAGGCCAGAACCATCTTCTAAGTAGATAGAATCATCCCCAGACACCAGACGCATCCCAAAGAGACACATGGGGCAACCAGAAACGGGGCACCAGGATGGATCAGACAGGTCATTAAATGCCTGCTGGACTTTGATAGCCACTGCAGTACACAATGAGTATCATTGTATTTACCAGTATTGTGGTGCACACCATAGTACTACCATGGTACCCACTGCAGTGCCATATTATATACCGTGGTACTCTATAAAGTCCTATGGTTCCTAGCCTGCCATGGTAATGTATGAAGTACCATGGTAAAACTATGGTATATTTTGTACTTTAGTTAAATATAGTAAACTTTAGTACATATCATAATACATTTGGAATATTATTTTTTGGGTAGCACCAACAGCACCAAAGTTCAGCAGGTGTCTAATATGGGACTGCCTTTGCCATACCATTAGCATGTACTAACATATCTAATATTGTACACTATGTGTACACATATTTATTAGGTATCACTGTGGTTACCAAAGTTCAGCAGGTACCTAATATGCTATCATGGTATTCAACAAAGTATTCTGATATACACCATAGTACTACCACAGTGCCACAGTATCTACCTTCGTACCCTATAAAGTCCTATGTAGCTTATTATGGTATTGTCTGAAGATCATGGTAATCTTCAGACTATAATACTATAGTACATACCATAGTGGAATTTCTTCTAGACTACTGTACATATATGTGACTGTTTTATCAAAAAGTGAGGATACACAGATTCAATCTCAAATGCAGTCTTTAAAAATGCTCCGGTAATAAAATGCTATAAATGCAACAGTTTGGTATGCTTGAAAAATCTCTACCTAATTATTAATTCTTTACATATAAAATACCATACAAAATGATTCAATACATAGCAGTTGATTTTAGATGTTTGGTGTTTTTATGCATTTAGTGATATTGAAATAAAATACAATTCTCACCTTATTGTGTTCAAGAAAGTCTGAAACTTTCAAAATGATATGCCAATTTAAAAAAAAATTAAAGATTTGATACATTTTTAGACACCAACAACCATTTCTTTTAGTGGTCATAGTTTCATTTCTGGGTAAGATCAAAATAGCAGTGTTCCACCAAGACTTTTGAACACACCACATGATAAAACAGCTAATCCACAGTATTTTACTTTACCTTAAAGGTAAGAAAATTTCTGCAGATTTTAGAGCATTATGTTTCTTTTAAAAAGAAATGGTTCAAGTATAGCTATTTAATGTTTGGTACATCCCTCACTTTTCTACTTAAGTTCTTAATGTCATGGTCATAATACATTAGCAAAGCTGGTCTTTTGTCTGATTATGTACTTAATCCGGAAAGAGTACAATGGGTCCATCTCCAGTTGCTAAGGATTAAATGATGAATGGATGTATTTTGCATGGCTTCCAGATGCAAATAGGAAGTGTTGTATATTGCCATCATATTGCTATAGTATGTAAATATGTCTTTATTTATTCTATTCATACACCCAGAGATTCTGCAATGCTTTTTTTTTCTCTTTATAAAAATAATTTAAATTCATTTTGTATCTGAATTGCATTGCTTACTTCTGTTATTTATTGAAAATAGCAGTGCAACCTATCTGACCTTACTATGTAGCAGCCTATAAATTCGACAAACCCAGTGTCTTTCATACACCATTTTGAAGATTGTTTTGTATATTTGTTTCCTTACTGTTGTACGCTATGTTATGGACTATCTCATGAGCTTTCCTCTGAGATGGCCTTGTAAGGATGCTCCGGTCACAGACAGCCTAGAGAATGGAGCCTTTTGTATGTGGCACATTCATGTGCAAATGAAAGTGCAATAGAGTTACTTTCATATCGTCCAGCGTGCCATACTACCCTTATCTCACTTTCTCAAATAGACCTGAAGCAATTGTGGTATTAACTTCGGAAAAAAAAATATATCCCACATGAGCAGAGGAGACTTCTTTCTCATCCATTCCCTCTATGTCAGTTTTCTCTTCTCACAATTATTGTGATTTTCATGTGCAGTTCACAGGCATGATTTAAAAACAATTTAAAATACATACTTACATACATTTTATGAATGTCATCCTGTCCTAGGTCTAAAAAAATTTTGTTTATCCGATTAGAGGAAATACAACATACATTCGACATATATAGTTACGCTTTATAATGTCTTCAGTTCTTTAATTCCTTGTTAATTGCTTGTCTTTTTTCCAGATAGCTCACCCTCAGTCTAACACATAACAATATACAACATTTCCTATTTGGAACACTCTCTGGACACCGTAGTGGCTAGTCTTAATGTGAAAGCTTCTTTGGAGAAGGTTTATGAGCTAGCAGACTTGTTGGGCCTGATGCAATTTGGAGCAAATAAGCAATAAAGCTGTGCAACCACAAACCCCCACGATCCCTCCCACCTCCTTCTGGTATCCATTATCTGCCTCCACCTCTAAACACAAACTAATAAACCATGCATTCCGTGCCTGGCCCTTGGGTCATCAAAACACCAGACTAATGCATTAGTGTTTGTGCTCATTGGGAATGCAGTGCGCTTCAAATGCAGCACAGAGGGAATGTACAATGTCTCACACAAATAGTATTTTAATTACAGCCTTTCACAATCTTCTAGACTGGATCTAAAAATGCTTAAGTGTTTTATATTTGCAAATATGTATAGTAGAAACACTATGACATCTGATTTCACTTTTATAATATCTTACACTATGAGGGGGACTGCTGTTGTACTAAATACTGTATCAGCTCAGCAGTGATGTGGCTATAGGCTGAATGGTGAAGCCAAAGATATCATAGCCATGCTGATATTTATTACAACAGCAGTCCCTCTCATGTGATACTGCTTAAATACAGTGGTGTGAAAAACTATTTGCCCCCCTCCTGATTTCTTATTCTTTTGCATGTTTGTCACACAAAATGTTTCTGATCATCAAACACATTTAACTATTAGTCAAAGATAACACAAGTAAACACAAAATGCAGTTTTTAAATGAGGGGTTTTATTATTTAGGGTGAAAAAAAATCCAAACCTACATGGCCCTGTGTGAAAAAATAATTGCCCCCTGAACCTAATAACTGGTTGGGCCACCCTTAGCAGCAATAACTGCAATCAAGCGTTTGCGATAACTTGCAACGAGTCTTTTACAGCGCTCTGGAGGAATTTTGGCCCACTCATCTTTGCAGAATTGTTGTAATTCAGCTTTATTTGAGGGTTTTCTAGCATGAACCGCCTTTTTAAGGTCATGCCACAACATCTCAATAGGATTCAGGTCAGGACTTTGACTAGGCCACTCCAAAGTCTTCATTTTGTTTTTCTTCAGCCATTCAGAGGTGGATTTGCTGGTGTGTTTTGGGTCATTGTCCTGCTGCAGCACCCAAGATCGCTTCAGCTTGAGTTGACGAACAGATGGCCGGACATTCTCCTTCAGGATTTTTTGGTAGACAGTAGAATTCATGGTTCCATCTGTCACAGCAAGCCTTCCAGGTCCTGAAGCAGCAAAACAACCTCAGACCATCACACTACCACCACCATATTTTACTGTTGGTATGATGTTCTTTTTCTGAAATGCTGTGTTACTTTTACGCCAGATGTAACGGGACACGCACCTTCCAAAAAGTTCAACTTTTGTCTCGTCGGTCCACAAGGTATTTTCCCAAAAGTCTTGGCAATCATTGAGATGTTTTTTAGCAAAATTGAGACGAGCCTTAATGTTCTTTTTGCTTAAAAGTGGTTTGCGCCTTGGAAATCTGCCATGCAGGCCGTTTTTGCCCAGTCTCTTTCTTATGGTGGAGTCGTGAACACTGACCTTAATTGAGGCAAGTGAGACCTGCAGTTCTTTAGATGTTGTCCTGGGGTCTTTTGTGGCCTCTCGGATGAGTTGTCTCTGCGCTCTTGGGGTAATTTTGGTCGGCCGGCTACTCCTGGGAAGGTTCACCACTGTTCCATGTTTTTGCCATTTGTGGATAATGCCTCTCACTGTGGTTCACTGGAGTCCCAAAGCTTTAGAAATGGCTTCATAACCTTTACCAGACTGATAGATCTCAATTACTTTTGTTCTCATTTGTTCCTGAATTTCTTTGGATCTTGGCATGATGTCTAGCTTTTGAGGTGCGTTTGGTCTACTTCTCTGTGTCAGGTAGCTCCTATTTAAGTAATTTCTTGATTGAAACAGGTGTGGCAGTAATCAGGCCTGGGGGTGACTACAGAAATTGAACTCAGGTGTGATAAACCACAGTTAAGTTATTTTTTAACAAGGGGGGCAATCACTTTTTCACACAGGGCCATGTAGATTTGGAGTTTTTTTTCTCCCTTAATAACGTAAACCTTCATTTAAAAACTGCATTTTGTGTTCAATTATGTTATCTTTGACTAATAGTTAACGGCTTTTGATGAGCAGAAACATTTAAGTGTGACAAACATGCAAAAGAATAAGAAATCAGGAAGGGGGCAAATAGTTTTTCACACCACTGTATAACTGGAAATTAAGTATTTCTAACTTTAGTGTAAGATATTTACAGTAAACTAAAGCTTGGAAATTTCTTGGTGCTTCTGCTATACATATTTACATATATAAAAATACTCAAGTGTGATATTGCTTTATTATATGACATATCCTTCCACATCTGGTGGAACTAAATAACCTCAACTGGAAGACCTGGTGACCAACAGTTAGTAACTGACAGTGTAATTACCAGGGATAAAAGTACTGTAGTTTCAAATTGTAGACAAAAGATGTGAATAATGAACCATCAAGGTTATGGACACTACGGTGAAACTTACCCGATTTACTGTATATTTTCATTAAATGCATATAAATAACAATGCTGTTATGCTGTATACCACCGCTTATGGAATTCCTCTTGTCCAATTAGAACATACCTGTTATATGAATTACATTAGGGTTTGTTTGACAACTCTTTAAATGTACACATGTGAAAGTGTAGAAAGTGTAAGCAAATACAAATGCACATATATACCAAATAATAATAATAATAAAAAAATAATAATAATAATAATAATTCTATGTTTTTTCTTTTGTGTGTATCTTTGCAAGGTTACTTGTTTATCCTGCTAAAGAAAAAATACCTGTAATAAAAAGAAGACACTCAGAGGAAGGTCATGGATTCTCTCTCTCTCTTGTTCAGGTGTATAAGTATATCATGTAAAACCACTGTGAAATGGTACGTGGAACATTTGTGTGTGTGTGTGTGTGTGTGTGTGTGTGTGTGTGTGACAAAAAACATGTTTCATAAGCGTACTATGATTCTGCTAAGAGAGAGAGCGAGTGAGCTTTTAATCCATGTTTAGATGCATTTATTTATTTACTTATCTACTAACTCACTCTACTCTTAAATGCATGTACATTTGTTTATTTCCATTTTTCTATGAAATATTTTTTTTACTAGTTCCTAATGTCTGTAACCAAGTTTTTGGCAAATGTTCTTATCTGGCCAATTAAAAGAAAAAAAATTTAAGCTGAGGGAGAGAGAGAGAGAGAATAATAAAACCTTTTAAGTGGTCTCTTCACAATGTTGCCATGGTGTGCCAGGGCTATATCTCTCTGTAGTTTTTTTTTTTCCAGATTCATAAAATTAAGTGAAATATTTCCGGTATTTTTTGTTTTAATTTTGATTATTGCAGCTTACAGATTAAGACAATCAAAATCCACTATCTCAAAATATTACAATATTTAAGTAAATGAAAAATTAAGTGGTTTAAGTAAATTAGATTTGAAGGTTGAAGGACACTTGTATTGAAGAGTAATCATTGAAAAATGATTTGAAGGCAAATGTGCAGCAGAAAAAGGTGCAAAGCAATAGCCATACAAATATGGTTAAGCAAAGTCGATGCAAGAACTTTGGAGAGCTTCACAAGAAGGAATGGAGTGAGCCTGGAGTCAGTACATCAAGAATCACCACGCACAGAAGTCTTCACGAAATGCACTACAACCATTGCATTCCTAGGATCAAGCCATTTGAAACGAGACAATGTCAGAAGCATCTTACCAGGGTCATGGAGTTGTAAGGGACTGCCCCTAGAGGGCACTGTGGCTTAGTTTTATCTTTTGTAGTTTTGTGTTAGAAGACCCAGTTTCCCAGAAGGCACCTCGGTCATGTGCCGAGGTGGCTCATTAGGACTCTTATAAATAACTGTTAGCTCTGGGAAACTGGGTCGAGCATTATTATTGTCTAGTGGGTTTTTGTTTTGTTTTATTTGAATACCGTTTGTACTGGCTCTGTAAATTTAATTTCTAAGTTGAAAGTGATTATGCATATCTTTGGTTTTGCATGGTTTTTATGTGAGTACAGTATGAAGTATGTGGTTATTGTATTGTGTCTGGTCATTTCTTGTTTGCTCAGTTCATATGTACCTAGTGTACTTACCTCTAGTTAACCAACGCGTAATCACTGTACCTACAGATCCTTCTAAAAAAAATTAGCATATTGTGATGAAGTTCATTATTTTCTGTAATGTACTGATAAACATTAGACTTTCATATATCTTAGATTCATTACACACAACTGAAGTAGTTCAAGCCTTTTATTGTTTTAATATTGATGATTGTGGCATACAGCTCATGAAAACCCCAAATCCCTATCTCAAAAAATTAGCATATTTCATCCGACCAATAAAAGAAAAGTGTTTTTAATACAAAAAAAGTCAACCTTCAAATAATTATGTTCAGTTATGCACTCAATACTTGGTCGGGAATCCTTTTGCAGATTATTGTGTCTTGTGTCTCTCAACTTTCTCTTCACAATATCCCACAGATTCTCTATGGGGTTCAGGTCAGGAGAGTTGGCAGGCCAATTGAGCACAGTAATACTATGGCCAGTAAACCATTTACCAGTGGTTTTGGCACTGTGAGCAGGTGCCAGGTCGTGCTGAAAAATTAAATCTTCATCTCCATAAAGCTTTTCAGCAGATGGAAGCATGAAGTGCTCCAAAATCTCCTGATAGCTAGCTGCATTGACCCTGCCCTTGATAAAACACAGTGGACCAACACCAGCAGCTGACATGGCACCCCAGACCATCACTGACTGTGGGTACTTGACACTGGACTTCAGGCATTTTGGCATTTCCCTCTCCCCAGTCTTCCTCCAGACTCTGGCACCTTGATTTCCGAATGACATGCAAAATTTGCAACCTGTAGCCCATTTTCTGCACACGCCTGTACACGGTGGCTCTGGATGTTTCTACTCCAGACTCAGTCCACTGCTTCCGCAGGTCCCCCAAGGTCTGGAATCGGTTCTTCTCCACAATCTTCCTCAGGGCCCGGTCACCTCTTCTCGTTGTAAAGCGTTTTCTGCCACACTTTTTCCTTCCCACAGACTTCCCACTGAGGTGCCTTGATATAGCACTCTGGGAACAGCCTATTCGTTCAGAAATGTCTTTCTGTGTCTTACCCTCTTGCTTGAGGGTGTTAATGATGGCCTTCTGGACAGCAGTCAGGTCGGTAAAAACTCAGGTTTTGAGTAATGAACCAGGCTGGGAGTTTTTAAAAGCCTCAGGAATCTTTTGCAGGTGTTTAGAGTTAATTAGTTGATTCAGATGATTAGGTTAATAGCTCGTTTAGACAACCTTTTCATGATATGCTAATTTTTTGAGATAGGGATTTTGGGTTTTCATGAGCTGTATGCCACAATCAACAATATTAAAACAATAAAAGGCTTGAACTACTTCTGTTGTGTGTAATGAATCTAAAATATATATGAAAGTCTAATGTTTATCAGTACATTACAGAAAATAATGAACTTTATCACAATATGATAATTTTTTGAGAAGGACCTGTACTTCTACTTGTGTATGTATGATGTGCTCAGAGGTGTATGTGTAGGACGAGCTTAGGTGTGTATGTAAGGTTATGATGGGCTTAAGCGTGTATGTATGGGCATGAGGTGCTTAGGGGAGTATGGGTATGTATGAGGAGCTTAAGCAGGAGTGCGTGTATGATGAGCTGAAATGTGCAGGTACCGTAGGTGTAGGATGAGCTTAAGTGTGCAGGTAGGTGTAGGTGTATGATGAGCTTAAGGGTGTAGGTACTGTAGGTGTACGAAGTGCTTAGGCAAGAGTGCATGTATGTGTATGTGGTGATTAGGCAAGGGTGAGTGTATTGAGGGGCTTAGGAGAGTGCGTGCATGTGTGCATAGAAGAGTAGGGAGTATGTGATGTGCACCGGGAGATGTTAGCGTGTGCGTAGGGGAAGTTCATAAGTGAGTAGGTGTGTGAGCATGCTTCTAGCTTCAAGGAAGCGTGAGTGTGTATGGAACACGTACTGTAGAAGTAGAGGAGGTACGATTCCATCATAAGGAACGTCAGCTCTATGTTTAAGTTTCCAATTGGTGTTTGTCTGTCAATACTGAAATCATGTTATATGTGCGGTATGAGGGCCTGCCTGTTTGAGAGCCGGTGTGGTAGCACAGAGCGATTTGTTAATGTGCACTCTTTAAGGTATTAGAGCCTGTTTGTTCGAGAGCCTGTGTCATCACGCAGAGCTACAGTATATGGTAATGTTCTATGTTTCAGGTATTAGAGCCTGTTTGTTCGAGAGCCTGCGTCCTCACACGGAGCTACTGTATGTCCATGTCCCAGGTATTAGAGCCTGCATGTTTGAGTCTATGTTCATGTCCTATGTTTCAGGTATTAGAGCCTGTTTGTTCGAGAGCCTGTGTTATCGCACCGAACTAGGCTAGAGGTTTATGGTCTTAAAGCCGGCATGGCAGAGTCTATTATAAAATAGAGCTAAGGTTACCAGGGTTGAGTATATTAAGGCTTGTATGTAAAAGAGCCAGGGTTACTACCTAGAGCTCGAGTTATGTAAAGAATCATTTCCCAAGTACCAGAGTGTTAAATTCCTTGAACATCAGTGTGGGGTTTCAGATACCCCTGTAAAGTATGTTTCCAGAGCCAGTGTCTTGTTTGTTTGTATGCCCACGGCTACACCAACAGCCCGTAACTCCACATACGTGACAGGAGTATAGGAACTGGAGCATTCCTCAGTGGTGCAAAGCCATCTTTTTGAATGAAAATCAAGGCTTCATTCAAGAGTTTCACACTTTCACAGAGTCTGAAAGAAAAAAGTCAAAGAATTTTGAAGCTTAGTGAAAAGTTTACACAGTCAGTGATGATTTGGGGAGCCATGTTAACTGCTGGTTTTGGCCCACTCTCCTAATTCTTTTTTGAAAGACTGTTACTAAATACTGCAAGACTCAACCAATAAATGTTTTTTAAAAAAATCACTTCTCCTAAATACTGTATAATCAATTATTTTTGTTTAAATTATTTCAAGTATTGTCCACAGATTCACTGTTCTTTGATATATCTGCCTATTATTTGTTTTTCTTCACAGTCTGTTTACTCTGACATGGCAAATTTCACAATGTTGAGCTGTCATCTATTCCAGGTATCATGGAGGGAACACATATTGATGTCATGGCAGATCATTTATAATTGAGAGGGCAGCCGCACTTTGGTCTTGGCACACAGATACATGGACACATAGATGCGCAAATGCACACCCGCACACACACACGCACTGACCAGCAGATTTTTTTTCATGTGTCTGGTTTCGACCAGTTATTCTTATACTTCCAATTAAAGATTTCCTAGCAACTGTAAAGCAGGTAGTTTTCCCTCAGATTCAGCACTTTTGTAAATGTGTTAGACTTCAAAATAAACTATGAATTCAGAGCATATCTATTATTCCAAAGTGTCTATAAGTTCATATTGTGTACGTTTTGATTAATCTATAATGTAAAACAAAACTGAGTTGGCAGTAAAGTACTGTAAAATTGATAGTAAATCAATGTAAACTATGTTTACAGTTAACAATTGTAGCATCATGCACTCACTCACTCACTCATCTTCTATACCTCTTTATCCTACAGTGTATTCAGGGTCGCGAAAACCTGGAGTCTATCCCAGGAGACTTAGGGCACGAGGCAAGGTACACCCTATGGGTTCCAATCCATCGCAGGGCACACAGACATACATTCACTTACACTCTCATTCACACACTACGGGCAATTTGGGAATGGCAATTAGCCTAACCTGCATATCATTGGACTGTGGGAGGAAACCGGAGTATCCGGACAAAACCCACCAAGCACGGAGAGAAGATGCAAACTCAATGCACACAGAGACAGGAATCGAAGCCGGACCCTGAGGTGCAGAGCGACAGTGCTAACCACTAATAGCATCATACAGTGTACTACATAATAATACACTCCACTTGCAGGCTACAACAGAGCAGAAGTGTGATGGGATTTAAATACACAGCCTTCTGAGCTTTGACACAAAGTGTTAACCAATGAGCCACCATGACTAGTTTAATATACAGCCATAGATTTCATAAGAATCTTATAAGCAGTACTGGAGTACACCCCCCCCCCCCACACACACACAAATGGTTATACCAACCTACAGTATAAATACTGAATACACTTTGTTAAAACTCTTAAAACAGTTATCTTTACCAGCATGTAGCTTGGCAAAAAATAGTGAATCTTGCATGTAAAATGCACAAATCCTACCAAAACATTTGATCTTTGTCTCCAAATCAATGCATTCTTCCTTAACAGTGGATAATAGACTCTAGTGTCCTAACTGCCCCAGGGTAGAAAAAGCAGACGTTTTACCCTAAGATGGGTCCTGAGGGGGCACTGTTTATGATGACCTGCACCATCCAGGGGTGCGTTTCCCATACAACTATGTAGCTCTTTGCTTAACCATCATAGTACGATGCAACATTGAAGAAACTAACTAACTACTCACAGGTGTTTCCCAAAACCATAGTACCTGTGTCGCACTTCCATGGGTAGAACTATGTTGGTTTAATCTGTCGTTCTTCTTCTTCGATACAATGGCGGAGTAGTGCCATAGGCACATATCGCCCCCTACTGTAAAGTGTTTATTTTTTTTCTCTCTCTCTTCGGCTCGCATTCAATGCGCTTTCACAGTGACGTAACGTAGAAGTGGTGTAATACTGTAATGTCACAAACGCAACATTTTTCATTTTTCAATATTTCATTTGAACTCCTTTTTCTATTTGGTATTGACACATCAGTACAATTAAAATAAAAAGAAATGATGAGTTTTGAAAATGCTGGGATTGTGTTGTGAACACCTGTTACGTATTTTGCTCAATATAATTTCCTATACAAGTCCCTTTACATACAGCCATGGTTTAATGAGAGGTGACGTGAAAAAATTACACGAAAACCACAATTTACTAAAAAAAGAGCTTGCAGTTCTTTTGGAGGAGGTGGGAAACAATCAAATCTTGCTTTTCTCCAAATTAAAAAACACAGTTAAAAAGACAAAAAAAAAATTGGAATGAAATCGCACAAAAAATTTATGCTTCTGGGAATGGGTATGAGAGAAGCCCAGAGGAAGTCAGAAACAAGTGGAGGGACTTTGCAAGTGTGACCAAACAAGCAAGTCCAGTGGTGGCCAGAAACTGAACCCCTCCAAAAGCTGCTATGTAATTGTAGTTACTGCAATTCTCCACAACATTGCAGTCAAGGAAAATGTCCCGCTTTGTGATGAGGAAGAGGGGCGTCTTTCTGGTGCTGCTGAGGATGAGGAAGATTACACTTCTGATGAGGATGATGAGGATGATGATGATAATGATGATCCTTCGAACACACATCAAGGCAGAATGCATCCTGCAGGAGCAGAAGTCAGACAACTGTTAATTCAGAATAGGTTTGGTTAGTTTTTTTTTTTTTTTACAGTTTGGATCCTGTATTTTATTTTTTTTGTTTAAATGAATCTCGAATGAACTTGTGTTAATAAATATTTTGTTTATTTGCCTACATGGTTTCCCCCTGCACATGTACTCTAAATACTTTTGCAAACAAGTAGGAGACTATATATATATATATATATATATATATATATATATATATATATATATATATATTAAATAAACCTATGAATAGTCCATATTCTACTTCTCAGAAGGGTGGCTCAGTGGTAAATGTTTCGCCTGCCGTGCGGATGGCCTGGGTTCGATTCCCAGCCAGTGCCCAAACCCCAGTTTGTTGATTTATTTGGGTACATTCATTGAATATATATTGAGTAATATTTTAAATAGGCTTACACTATGGTAGTGTATAAATTTTACAATTTCTTGGTGCTTAACACTTTGTGCACTGTATATGTTGAATACGTGAACAGTACAGATAACATTCATTATAAGTGAAAACCTCTAACATACTGTACTAGTACAAATATTGTTATGAGACATTTCTCTTTGGGTATGTTTAAAGATACTCACTTAAAAACTCACCTTTTCTTCGCACAAACGAAACCAAGGCTGTGTTCCAACCGGCATAAATAATGCTTCCGTAGGGCACTTCGAAGGGAGAATAATTGCGATGGTACCGCTGGTATATCGTTTAAAGTGAATTTGTAATCAAAATAACCGAAAAATTAATAACCTAATGTCTGAGCACCAAAACATTAAGTTTTCCAAATCGCTCAAAGTGGTTGGGAACATTTTTAGAAACTAATAGGGTGTAAGGTCGTTAACTGTGAATAGAACACACCCAGCCGCAGCGAAATAAATGACGTCGACACAGAAAACTAACAAGGAACTATGCTTCTACCACAGGTCGAAGGCTGTAGTTCCAACCACGTAAGTTTGCAACGCTGTTTGCGAATGTTCGTTAGAACTATGGTTTCAGTGAAACACCTACAGATGTTGAACTATGTTGGTAACGACGGAACTTGCGACCATAGTTGGCTAACGATGCTTTTGGGAAACGCACCCCCAGAACAGTGGTACCACAAGAAGGGGAGAAGATATAATAGTGCCTTAAGTGGGATCCTGTAAGAGTGGGTCATACTGTCTTGAGACAACATAAGGCTTGACATTTTTGGAGCCTCATCTAAATAATATGTAATAAAAGTGTGCAAAGAATAAGGACTATTTGACCTCCTATGGATTTATGTGTTTGGCTGCCTGAATATATGCTACAGTACATTCTTATGACCTGTTTAGATGATAAATAGTTTTTTTTTTGTCCCCTTCCAGCCAGTGCTTTGATTCTCCTAGAACCATTTTATGGCCAAGATCCCATTATCCTCAATATCATGGATTCTCTCCAGTGGGGTTATGCAATTTAAGAAGTATATACAAGGGTGCAATTTCTGATAAGAACCCATTTGCTGGGAGAGGACAACTCTGACTATAAGCTGAGTTTTAGGCCAGACATATGTTGGACTCGGATTATTAGCCTGCTCTTTATTGTTTCAAAAGCCTGTTGGGCCTCCTCTAAAACCAACTGAAAAATGTACAAAACACAAAAAGCATTGGAACAGGTCATTTTGTAGGAGACTTCGAAGTGTCAGCACACATGGACAATATTCTCCTCTAATGAATTGCTGAAAATCAAAACTCATCCAGAAAGAAAAAGTAAAATGGTTCAGGGTCTCTTGTAGGACCTCATTTATGAAGCACTGGAAAATCAATAGAGCAATGATCAATCCAAAGGGGATCGCCAGGTATTCGTAGTGCCCTAACGGCACTCATCCCCTGGCTGTATGAAGATTAAATTGTAAAGACTACGCAAGACTAATTTTAAGAACACTGTAGCGCTTTGCAGGCACTCAAATAAGGACAAACCCGGAATCAATAAAAGTCTCCAGGTCGGCTCCTTGGGTCACTGCTCAGGTGAGTGTGGCTGATAAAAAAACAGAGCAAAGGGGGTTAGAAATTTGGCTCATCACAGGGCCTCCTTCCTAGGATCAAAACAGCAGTTAGAATGCTAATGACTTGCGTACTCACAATACAAACACATGCCCTTATGTCTACACTGTCAGAAAAAATGTGAAAAATTTGTACCTTCAGGGGTACAATGGCTTGTCACTGGGGCAGTACCCTCAAGGGTACACCTGTTGTACCCTTTCACATGGATACATATCTGTACCCTTGCAGTATGTACCTTTCAATGGCAAATATGTACCTCCTGCTGACTAAATTGTACCTTATAGTGCTATGGTACCATAGTGTACCTTTAAAAAAGGTGCAAATGTGTCCTTTTAGGGTACTGCCGCAGGGAAAAGCCTTCTGTACCTTGTGATGGCAAATCTGTACTCCATACAACACATTAAAAAGGCCAGAATGGTATTCACGACATTTATTGAACATTCACAACTATTACATTCATCCTATGAAAAATGTGAGAATGTTTTAATCTCTATCACAATGTGTCAAAAAGATGCATAGTGAACAATTTAATACTTTTAATCTTTTTAACCATGTAAAACCTTTTATAAAAATTGTAAACAAAAATAAAGCTTATTATAAACTTTTCCAAAATCCGCATTTCATTAACTTTTTAAAACCTGTATTAAAACATTAAGAATTGTAATTACACTTTTTAAAACAGCACTAGATCTCATGTTAAGTAAATCTTTCTACTACATTCTAAAGTTTCTAAAACCAGTTTTGAACATCAAGAATAAAGCAATCTTTTGTATACATTAATTGTAACTTCATACCCTTAAAAACATTTGATCATAAACAAATTAAATAAACTACACATTTAATTTGAACGGTTTAAATATTCTTGAGTATCACAAACAATTTATCATGAGCAGAGTACATATCAAGGGCCTGAAAGTCCATCTCTTGCCCAGGTTTTATTACAATCCATTCAAAGTCAACTTTAACTGTGTACGCATGAAAGTGTGAATCATACGACACTGGTATTAAAAACTTGCCGCACAGAAACCATACAGTGTTGACATTTAAAATGTATTTAATTTGGAAAAATAGAGGAATTTCCTCTGCGTGGACATAGTCAACTATGAATACATCTTTTAAAGCATACTTAACACGGTCAACGGTCACATTTGAAACACGCTCAATGTTGAAACCTTCATTTCCATGTATATTTATAAGAATTTTCTGTAGGTCTAATGGGAGCGATGACAACGGAGTCTCTATACTCCTACCTACTACCATCTCAAACTCATCAAGGATATTGGGCGGGGAAAATTCCCAGCATTGTTTCATCTGGTGCCTCTCACTTAAGGTTTTGGCAATGTTAATGAAATTTCTACAGCTGCTAGCAACAGTCTTAAAATACTGATGCTTTGCCTCGAAACGCATGCACCAAAGTAAACGCAGAGGTCCAAACATTGACGTTAATCTCGAGTAGTGCATCAAAAAATGACACTTGGGTGTTACAACATCACCAAAGACGTCACTTAGCTGTTTCAGAAACTCAGAAACAAGTGCATCTAACATTGCTAGGTTTTCCCTTTTCACTCTTGGGGCAATTACAATGTCAACAATGTCACGACATAACAGGTAAACATTCCACTGTTTGCTATTGGGAGGAATACGGTGTGCCATTAAAAATGGCAAAATCCTAAACAAAAACCACTTTTGTGAAGCAGACCCAGCAATTCCAGATTTGTGTAAAGTTCGCTCTGACAACTGGACCGGTGTGTTTTTCTTGTCATTTTGACCAATAGAGAGTTGCTTAAGTTCATCATTTAACTCTTGAATAGTAATATGTTTTTCTTTGTGAGCCCAGCTCAGAACTAGTTTTATTATAAGAGGAATGACTCCCTCTAATAAGTCATGCATTATATCTGGCGGAAATGCTGACGTCACGTCAAAATAGTTCAGGTCATTAAATGGTGATGGATAGTTTACACCATACAGTCTTTGATCCTCAGTGTTTTCAATGCACATTAGATGGTACTGATGTACCTCTGGGGTTCTTAAAACAAAATCACTCTCTCTGAACTTCTCTTTTATTTCTGTGTGGGTTGCCATGCAATAGCGACAAACTCTTGCAGAGTTAAACGACATAGTAAAACCAGCCAACATGTGTGCTGAAAGATTGTCTGCTGAAAATGTTGCTAGTGCAGCGTGAATAGTCTGCTCAGTCCCACCTACAGTTATCACAAACCCTTCACTTTCAAGTTTTTTAAGATCATCTAACATCGGTTTTAAAATCGATGCTAAACCACAGCTTTTTACAAACGTTTGTCGTACCAATAAAGCCAGATGAATGTGCTTCAGTTTTGAGCGATGTTTAAGGTTGCCTACCGTATAATAAAAAGCGCAAAGCTTGTGCTTGGTTTTTTTTGCACCTAGAGGGTTGACGACCTCAAATTCATCTTCATAAAAATGAAGATGTAAGGCATGTGGATTAACTTTAAAGAAGGGATGTTCCTTGAAACAAGTACCGTCCGTGTAGTCACTTAAATAATCTGGATCGCTGTCTAGATAGTTGTTTGTCTGAATTTCATCAAATATGTCCTCATGTGAGCAATAGCTACTTAAAACATCAGTGATGGGTACATATGAATATGTGCCTATTTTGTGTCCACTTGGCGACCTCAAAATTTGATGTACCGGTTCAACCAGCCTAAGCTTAGATTTACAATGTTCTTTTAGCATATGTGGAGAGCTAACGATTTTGGAAGCTTCTTCAAAAAAATCTCTTGACTGTACCATTTCTCTTATTTCAGGACATTCCAAAATGTTGAACCCATTTTTTTGAAGATGGTAAGTAATAAATGAGTCGTAATTCTCTTTAAAATAACAAAATAAGAAACTGATGTCATTCACCATTGCCTGCTGGACTGTCTGTGGAATGTGATTTTTTTCTCTACATTTTAGAATAAAACTGAAGAGATTTTCTTTAAAATTTGTCACAAGCTCATTCCTACTAGGTGGATGCATTTCATCTGCCCTAGGCTGTAGCTCATTAGTATTCTCCAGATTATTGTGACAGTCCATGGTTTCAAAATCATCATCATTGTCCATGTTTTCAGTAGCATCCATATCATCAGGAGGTAGAACAAGCTTCCTATGTTTTCGATAGACATGACGCCTGAAAGACTCATATATTGTAAAAGATGACTTGCAGTTATTCAGTCCACAGGTGATGCTGAAATTGGGTTCATGGTTGTGAACCAGACCAACATGTTGAACTAGTTTCATTAAGGTGAAGGTTTTTCTTCTACACCTTGTGCATCGATATGGTTGTGGCATTTTTAGCAGAGGATATTAAGTACTCGGGTGACAGTTATTGGAAGGGGCTTGCCACCCACCTCAGTAATCTTTGCTATGACATGCTGCAGGAAGGTCAGTGTATTCTTCATGTAGGGTGGATAAGCCAAGTTGAAAACAAAGTAAGCACTGAAGGCTGCAAGTATCCCTTCTTCAACTCCTATTCCTCTGCACACCTCCACACCATCTGCTTTGACAAGGACTTGAACCCTCTTGGAGAAAGCCATTTTCCAGTCAGTATCTACCAACTGTATGGTTGGGTATGGATTATCAGCATCGCACTGTGAGAAGAAAAGAAAATGTTAAACATCTATTAGTAAAATAATGCAACATCTGTCACAACGACATAACCAGACCTGTATCAGATTATTACAAAGTGAGAGTTTAACAAATAGTTCCATACCTCTCCCAATGTGATTAAGCTCTCAGCTTTCTCTTTAAAGATGTGGGGCAGCAGAATCAGTGCTGCACGAAAGTCAGAATCTATTGTAAAAATAAATAAATTAAGTACTTTTCAAAAATGTAATATTATAAAATGGCCTGTTTTCTTATTCATTCATTTAATTTTTTTTAATAATTAGGCTCAGTAAGGTCCATTAAACTGCTGATCAGAGTAGGAGTGGGCAATAAACAAAATTTGGATTATTGTTGCCACTGCTATACACTTGCATGTTACAGTGCGGTTTCTTAAATTAAATCTGATCAGCATATAAAGCCATCAAGCCTTTTCAGAAAATTTGGACTGAACGGTTTCTTATTGATTACTTTATGATCGCTTTATATTTATCCATAAAAATGGAGAGAAATCCTGAAATGTTTTCCTAAAAAACTTTTATGACTGAAGAAAGAAACACATGAACATCTTGGATGATTACAGATAACGAGTACGTTATCTGTAATTTTTGTTCTGGAAGTTAACTTCTCCTTTAATTTAACAAATTTCCTGCAAATATAACTATATTGTGATGTAGTATTATCATAAAATACAATTACTCATTTCATGATACAAGATGTTGGTCATATCACCCACTGCTAGATGAAAGTTTCTCATGGAGATACTGTATGAACACTAAGCACAAACTTTTCAACAAATATAGATAGTTGCTGAGCACCTATAATTTTAATTAACAAAAGTATCAGCTCTTTAAAAAAAAAAAACAAAAAAAAAAAAAACACAACAGCAAGCTCAAACATCACAAAATGTTTTGTCAATACCTGGTAGATCTTCAGCAAGCATCTCTTCTCTTGCTTCTTTGTAGATTTTGGCCAATGGAGCATTTCTTTGAAGCTCAACCACTTTTGGCACAATACTGGTAAAGCCTTCCTTGAAGCGCTGGCTTAAACTGACAGGTGATGAATGTATCCGGTCAACTTCATCACACAACTGAAAATTGATAAAAAGAGAAATATAATTATTCACATTAACTAAAAATACTTTGTGTGTTTAATAAGGGAGACATGCAAAAAGCTCAGAGCAGGGGGGACCCCAGGACTGGAATTGAGAACCAATGGTCTAGAAAATTGTAATGTTTTTACAAAAGAGTTAAAAATGTAAATTATCATTTAGGATACTGTTTGTTTATATCACGATTCAACATTATTTTAAGCTGAGAGAACTGATTTAACATCTGTGACATCACTGACCCCTGAGGGTGTTTTTAAGAAAGGGTATTTCTTAAGTGCATCCTCCACAGTCATTCCATCTCTTATTTCCCTTCTTCTCCACGCAAAAGTTCGCTGCATTCGGTCTTTGACCACCAAGGTGTCTGGTCGCATCTTGCTGTACTGGATATGCAGGACATTCACATGACCCTCAATAGAGGATGCATCCTCACCAATGACAGCAATGGCCTAGTGGATTAAATTTAGAAGTCCATCATAATAATAATACTAATAAAAGTTAAACCTCAAAAATACATGACATCATTCACTGTTTCCTTAGCTTATATATTGTTTGTGATGACAGAGAGATATTCAGTTTAAGGCTGCACAATGAATTCCTTACAAAAATATTTCATGCAAATGTGTTGAAATTTGGTGCTCTGCATTTAACCCATCCAAGTGCACACACACATATATATACACACACACACACACAGGGAGCAATTGGGGGTTCAGTGCCTTGCTCAAGTGCACCTCAGTCATGGTATTGAAGGTGGAAAGAGCCTTCAATACCATGACCTCAATACTGTGAAATTATTCAAATTTAATCTATAAACATAGTGATGAAAGCCAAAATATTAAATATAATGGATGTTTATTGACAGAGTAATTTTCAATGTTGGGTGAACTAATCCCTCCCAAAAAAAAAAAAAATATTTTTTTTTTTGGCATCTTCATCTTAGGCGAAATGGTAATCACTCCCCTCTACAAAATAGTGGATTACTCAGTAAATATACATCAATGACATTTAATAGATTTCTTTCACCAGATTTTTTTAAATCAAAGTCTAAAATTTTAGCTGGTAACCTGTGGTTGAGTTGATTAATAAATCTATTCAAGTCATCTGGTGAAAATTCCTGTATATTCTCTAGTTTTTCATATCACAGTATATACTGTACTGTTTAAAACAAAACACTTTAATGTTAGTTTTTCATGCAGACCTAAAAGACACTGACGAAATTGCAAAGATTAAACTGAGGACCATAGCAACATTTTGTCAGTGCACAAGAAAAATGAATTCTATAGTTTAACCCATTCAGTGATTTACTGTTTAATTACTGAAAATAATTTGGAAATTGTGCAGCCCTAATTCAATTACTCTTCAACTGTAATTTCTTATTTGGATATTGACTAAAAACTGTTTGAACTACAGTACAGGAATCCACTTACTTCCGACTCAGATCTGTGACAGGCTGATGGTGATTCTTCAGAGAGTCTCACTTTTTTGTGCCCAAACTTCTCCTTACTCCTCCTTACCTCATCATCATGGACCAGAGGTGCACGCTCAGTTTTAAATTTGCGTTTGAGGGACTGGTGCCAAGTGTTCTAACACAAGAGGGGGGGGGGGGGGGGGGAACCACCCGAGAGATTTTGAGCCAATGTCATTTTTGTAAACACAATGAACCACCAATTTCTGTCAATTAAAACTGCTAAGATGTAAACAATATCTAAGACCATATCATTCATGGAACAATGACCTTATGTAACTCTTAATGCAAAGTCTGCCATTCCTTGTAACTTACATAGCCATTCCCTTCAAGATCCTTTAGGAAAGGATATTTCACAATAAGTGCTTTTGCCACCTGCACATATTCTGCATTGGTTGGATACCTGAAAAATTCAAGTAAAACTAATTGGCCCCATAGAAATTCCAAATAAATAAATAATTCTATAAGTTTTATTACTTTTAAGTAACAAATACTTAAATGTCAATTAAAAATGTCCACAAAGCATCTTTACATATAGATACTGTATGCATTAAAAGTATTTATATTGCTTTACCAGTTGCTGACTCACATTGTGTGTTCTATCATGGCTTCATGAAGAACTCTAATGATTCTGTGTCTATCCTTAGAGGATTTCTGGCATGTTTCTTTCTTATCAAGCTTGGCCTGAAGTTCTCTAGGAAAGGGTGGAATGGCAAATCCAGCAGGCAGTCTTCCACTAGTTGCATTTCTGCAGTGAGGATGGAGTAGTAGTTAAGAACTCGCATTGTAATACTGATGATTAGCCAGTATGCCGAACATTTCTACTCAGACACACACACGTATGTATGTATGTATGTATGTATGTATGTATGTATATACATTTTATAATATATATATATATATATATATATATATATATATATATATATATATATATATATATATAAAAAAGTAAGTAATTGTCAAGTAATTGGATGCGATTATCATGCACATCTCTTCAGTAATACCAGTTCTGTTATTGGTCTTAAAGCTCATTGACATGCTCATTCATGGAGCGGCATTTACTACACAGAGCTGTAGTTCACGATACGTCTCTGATAATGCACGCAATATTGCATAGCTTGTTAGTAAATTCCGCTTTGTGAATGAGATTTACAACTAATCACAGAACCGGCGTTACTTACAAGATGCCCAAGATAATCGCATCTGATTATTTGCACAGCCCTACCTACATTTAATAGTTCAATTCACAATTATTTGTATAGTGCATTTCACAATACATATTGTTTTAAAGCATCTTTACAGAAAATGCAGGCCAACATTTCAATTTAGAGTAATCTGTTACTGAGTAAATCCTTGTCAAATAAATTACTAGACAGAACTGTTGAAGGAGAAGTTCACTACTAGAACAAAAATGTACAGATTATCTACTCACCCCTTTGTCATCCAAGATGTTCATTTCTTTCTTCAATCAAAGAAATTATGTTTCTTGAGGAAAACATTTCAGGAATTCTCAATATAGTGGACTTTAATATTGCCTTTAATAGTTGGAAGTCTGAACTTCCAAAAATCTAGTTTCAATGCAGCTCCAAAGGGCTCTAAATGATCCCAGCTGAGGAAGAAGGGTCTTATCTAACAAAACTATCAGTCATTTTCTAAACAAATTGACAATTTATATATTTTTAACCTCAAATGCTGCGATAAGCATAGACAAGACTTCAAGTCTGTGTAATCCGGGTCAATACAGTTAGGGTATGTCGAAAAACTCCCCTCTCATTTTCAACTACAAATTCATCCTACAGTACATCGCTGTTTTTTGCAAAGGGCGTTTGATCTTCTTTGCATGTTCACTTTGTAAACATTGGTTAGGTTCTTCTACAGCGATGTAGGATGATTTTGGAGTTGGGAGTTTTTTGACATACCCTAGCTGTCTTACAAGTAGACAAGATGAGTGTTTAACGGTTAAAAAGTATATAAATTGACCAATCGTTTCGCTAGATAAGACCCTTCTTCCTCGGCTGGAAACATTTAGAGCCATTTGAAGCTGGATTTAAACTGCATTTTGGAGTTCAAACTATAAGACCGCTATAAGGAGATCATTCCTGAAATGGTTTCCTCAAGAAACAGAATTTCTTATCAACTGAACAAAGACATGAACATCTTGGATGACAATGATGATAAACAAAAAAAATAATAGTGTTTAATTTGTTCACTTTAATATTAGAAAGGCAAACACTATACTTTTTTCATCAACTACTAGATTTGGGAAAATACTATAATAGGATTACAGAATCAAGAAGTTAAAATGTACAAGTTCCAATGTTTAAAATCTGTTAATTTTACTGATTTTTTTTTACAGGTGTAATTATTATTTTTTTAATAATAAGAAAAAAAAATCACAGTATATTAAATAATATAAAAAAAAATCCACATTTTGAATGTTTAGCACAGCATGTTAATGGAGTTTCTTTGCATCTGTTACTTGGACAATGAAAGATAACTAAGATATCAGTCGACCACTACAGATAGGACAAATATAATATACAATACATAATGTTGTACTTACATTTCTGTAGTCAAAGTTTGTTGATAGGTTTCTGCTGACACTGGCTCTAATGTTATTGTAACCACCTCCTTCAGCTTGTGTATAAATTTGTTAAACTTGGCCTGTTTTTTAAAGGAGCCTTGAAATAAATATGAGATCATGGTCTCTGTGAGGCCACACTCTATTGTTTCCCCATCCACTTCGTTTTCTAAAAAAATAAATAAATAAATAAAAGAATGATCAGTGTCAGCTTGAGGTTAACAGCAACAATAAAATCAATGTCTTTTTCAATGAACATTTAATCCACAATAAATAAAAAAATTCACAATAACTCTGTACGTATACACCAGAGGTCCTCAACTCCGGCCTGCAAGATCCATTTCCCTGCAAAAAGTTCAGCTCCGGTCCTAATCAGACACACCTGAACAACTTAATGAAGGTCTTTACAGGCAGGTGAGCTTGATCAAGGTAGGAGCTAAACTCTGCAGGAAAATGCATCTCGCCAGCCAGAGTCGAGAACCTCTGGCATAACGTTACACTCTCAGAACAAGGTACAAAACTGTCATTTGGGTAGAACAGTACCCTAAGGTACAAAAGCTAAAAGGTACCAATATGTACACTTAACGTACAAATAGAAAAATGCACTTTTTTTCCTGAGAGTGACTGATTAGAAGCACAATTATTTAAATTAGCAGCTCATAGAACTTATTTCACAACTTATTTAATCTAAAAACTTATTTTCAGTTTTTTTTTAAAGAAAGTTTTCCCTCAAGCGTCAGGTAACATTAAGCCTAGCTACAGACGTTGCGTCAAGTGAACTTGAATCAACGGATTTTCACAGTACTTAAAGCAAAACTTACCTCTGAATTTCTTTGCTTCGTCTTCACTGATATTTATTCCAGCTTCTTTCACTTTTTGAAGAAGTTCCTCAGTGGACATCATCAGCAGTGACTCAGCCATGATGCCGAATAACCGTCGCGCACAATCTCAACTTCGTCGCGCGCATAAAATGCACTGCGAGGCGTACAATCCCATTGGACGACACAGATTTAAAGAAGAGCGGCGGCGAAAATGCGTACTTTAACTTTGAGGCATCATGTAATGTTAAATAAACGTTAAATACATTGTGATTTTGCTAAGAAAGATTAGTACATGCATTTGTTTAAATCTAAAAGCATAACTTAACCGCTCATATCAATTTAAAATTATGATTAAAAATACAGCCTCCTTTAATGCATGTGCTTTGTGGTTAAAAGTTATTATCTTGATAATCTGCATAATCAAAATATCATGTGCTTGTGTACTGTTCAGAACTACTCAGTGAAGATGTGGGCTCTTAAATATATTTGGTTATTTTATGCATCTCTTCCAAATAACCAACAACTCATGAAAATGATTATCTTCTCTGTTTAATCTATTTGGGGTGACTGTGTTGTACACTTTGGCCTACTCCTTTTGTCACACAAGTGATTGTACCTTTGTTTGGCGTTTAAATGGTCCAATAATGGACCCTCTGACAGTTAGAAACATATTTGTACCCTTTTCACCCTTAAATGGTACATATGAGTACCCTAAGGTGCGACTATGACCCATTGAGGGTACAATTTCACAATTTGTACCCTAAATGTCACAAACGCACCCCAACCGTACCCTTTTTTCTGACAGTGTATGCAAGACTCTCTTGAGAAGAAGCAGCAGCTAGCTAACTGCAAATATTCCACTGAAAAAGCCTCAGGTTCATCTTTCTGAGGACAGGGTATGGTTGCATGTCTCTATCCAGCAACCAGGGATATTGATATTGATAGACAATTGTCAATTCTTATTGACAGTTCATACATTGCCTCCAAATTAAAGGTAGCTCCCGAGTGTCTATTCTTTAACTGCTCTGAAAAACCCTGCACATTTGCAGCTAAATGGGCCTAAGCATTTCAGCCAGAACTGCAGGTGGGAGTCTGAACTTACAGGCCATGCAATATATCTATGAATCCAGAGTACATATGAAGGTATATGACCTCCTGTATTTGGATAGTCAAATGTGGTGTTAAAGGCAGCAATGACTGATTGGACTACTGTAGCTCTATCAATCAGAAGGGTACTCATGAATGTAATTTTTGCCTTTTTCCAAGGGGAACTGGGAGTGTTGCATTAAGAAAAAAATCAAATGTAATAAAAAAATAAAATAAAAAAAGAGAAACCAAGTATGGTATCTTGAACAAATTGCATTACCCAGCATCTCCTGCATAAGGATGCAATATTGTCTCAGATCAAGGGAGGAGAAAGCAAGGCACAGGTTCTACTATGGGCATTGCTAATCAAACCAATTTACAACTTGTCTCATATCTCAATTGCAACCTGGAAGTGGCTGAGGGACCTATTACATGTGCTTCACTACCAGTGTACTGTGTCTGGTCTTGCAATCTGAGTTACTGATGTAACCAAAACTAAACTAAAAATCTTTCATGGATCTGCAGCAAACAATAATTAAGATATGCACTTTTCCTTTATCACTATTCTCTTTACAATTTTTTTAGTTTCCTCTTTTTATTACTCTCCTTTCACTTTTCACTCTTTCACATTTTTACATTTGCCTTTACAATACTGGAATGGCATGAGGCATTCTTATACCTGGCACAGAACCAATGTCTGCAAACAGAATGAGGAATTTTCGAAAGCTTATATAGAGGTACAGCCAGGTGCAGCAAGTTTTGCCTGATTGTCTACATGGACGCATTGCCTAGCAACTGAAATTGCTGTTGCTCATGGATCTCCCGGAGGCGGTATCTTCTACATTACAACCCATATCTTCCTCTCCTACATTCTTTTTATTTTTAGATTTTCAATATATTTTAATTTGATATTACTGTGCAAAAGTATGAAATTGCAGTCTAAATTATTTTTGGTATATTTCGAACTCTGGATTAACATGTTAATGGTGCTGTTGATACACCTAGTTTTGCCAGTGGTTGTGTGAGACTGAGAAAATAATTAATGAAATTTGATAGGTGTAGTCAATAAATGCATTTTATGCCAATGCAATGAAAAATGATTTTCAGTTTAGTCCAAAAAGAATGCTTTTGTGAAGACTTTTGAAAACTCAGTATTTAAAATGCCTATTAGCAATTGTAAAACAAAGAAGAAGAAAAAAAAACAGTAAGCATTACAAATAGCTTAAGGACCAGTAAAAAAAAATCTACATTATTTTGTCAATCTGTTCTTACAAGTATCGATCAAAATCTTATACACAGTACTAGGAAATGCAAGACCTGAGATACTTATACCTTGTACCCCTTGTAATGATTACTAAGCTTCCAGATTTGTTGACAAAGCTTTATCTCATATTGAACTTTTTTTTTCACTGAAAAGCAGGAGAAAAAAAACTTTTAATTGATATAAATCCCAAATCAAGAAATGATTATTTTCCAAAAGTACATCCCGCAATTATTGACACCCCTGCATGTAATATTTTGCACAACCTTTTACAACACTATGTTGTAAGCATGTGAGGAGAGTGTCCAGAACTATATAAAAGCTCATAGTGCTGCTAGATCAATGTATCGCTCCATTCTTATAGAATATAACAAAAAGAATGCTAGATTCCTACTTAAAACTGAAGCAAAACTAATTAGGAATAGGACAACCACAGAATCATGCAAATCAAGAATTTTAAACAACGGAAATTTTATAAATATTAATGTTGATAATAAATTAACTATATCAAGCACATAAAACATTTTATTCCTCTTCATGCGACTGAATTAATTTCACTAATCTCTTCAGCTAAATCATCAACTTGTGTAATATATCCATTTCCTAAAAGTTAGTTAAACAGATTGCAGAAATTACTGAACCCCTTTAAAAATTCTAAATTCTTCATACAGCAATGGCTACTGTACATACCTAAATAATTTTAACTAGCAGTTATTAAATCCATAATTAAAAAACATGACCTTGACTCCTTTCAGCTTTATTATATCCCCCCTTTCTCCAATATCCTACAAAAGGTTTCAGCACAGCAGTTATGTTCATAACCAGATTATCAGTTCACCTTTTTAAATGGTAACTTTTATACGAGTAATAAAGTCTGGTGTTCCACGGGGTTCTGTTTTAGGCTTAAGTAGACTGGGTAACATAATTTATAAGTAGAGTATTATTTTCCACTGTTATGCTGATGACAGAAATATGTCTCGAATATGAGACACCATCTTAAAAAAGTTAAGGAATGTGTGAAGGTCCTACTGGATCTACTAATTTCTCACAAAATAGATGTAATGGCTCTAGGACAACATGCACCTAGAAGTAGGTTTTTCTGATCACATAGTAACTCTATGTGGCCTTTTTGTTTCATCATGTGCAGCAATAAAAGACCTTGGTGTGATTATTGATCCAGTCGTTCATTTGAAGATGATGTAGATGATATCACTAGGATAATCTTCTTTCATCTCAGAAATATTGCCAAGATAAGAAATATAATGTCACTCTGTGATGCAGAAAAACTAATTAATGCTTTTATTACACCTACAGTACACTGCACAATTGCACCTTACTGTCTGAATGTTCTACTAGATGCATAAAAAAGCTCCAGTTAGTCCAGAATGCAGCAGGCTTTTTTACAAGTCTGTACAAGAAGCAGAAGACATGAGAAAATCACCCGGTCTAATACACACTGTATTGACTCCCAGTGAAATTACCCACTGAGTTTTAAATACTAATACTGACCTATAAAGCAGTAAATGGTCTCTTGCCATAGTACCTACAGTAAGTGAAGTGCTAGTGTCCTATTAGTCGCCATGCCTCCATCAGTCAAAGTTTGCAGGCTGCTTGTTACTATGAAGTCTACAGCAGGAGTAAGAGTTTTTATTTACTGTACAAAGCTGAGTGATTGGTGAAAGTTGGGGAAGACAGCATACAAACATATCAGTTCACCGTAAAACTCTGTCCATGAGTCTGCCAAATCTGTACCATTACCTAAATCGACAATAGACAATTCAGAAAAGGTTTTGCTAAATGCACTGGGTTTCAGCCTAGACTTAATCTTTGCCCTAAACATTAATTGATAGGCTATTTCATAAATTTGGGGCTTTGTAGGAAAAAAAGCTGTGACTTCTACAGTAGTCTTCATAGTATGATAAACACCATGCCTAATCAAAGCCTGCACCCTTTGATTAGGCATGGCGAATCATAGGACAGTAGCACTTTACTTAGGTACTATGAGAGAAGACCATTTACTGCTTTACATAACAGGAAGGCATGTCTGTGTTTCCTTCTGGTTCTACCTTTAAGTGATGGTGTCATAGTATATTCTGTAGGTAGGCTAACACCCTTAAACAACACAGATATACCAAGGACTGATTTATGCTCATACTATTTTAATATCCCCTAAATTTGGAGGGCTTCCCTGTTGTTCCATGGTTCCTTTCAAGGTTTTATATTATTGCCCTGTCAGGGAACTTTTCCTTGCCACCACTGCCACCAGCTTGTTAATCATGGACAAACTGATACTGTAACTACAATTTATACAATTTATACATAAATCTTTTTAAATTATTTCAATATTTTTTTATTCTATGAAGCTGCTTTGTGACAATGACCATTGTATCCTCATGAAAAGTACTTGTAAGTAAAATGTTACTATGAATGTAAATACATTTTGTAAATCCGAAACCTTTATTCCACTTTAGTTATATTCCCTACTACACAATTTCACCTGTTTATCTAGAAGTGTTAGAGCAATGGGATGTGATTACTGGGCACTTCCCATGCAGCTGCTTGCTGAATTAGTCTGATCCTGTCTGGCTTTGGATGAGCCCTGGATTAATTAGACACAATCCCAAATGTAAAATGCTTCATTAATTTACTAACCGTTGTCTGGAAAAGACCCAGGCCCTGCTGATATGGCTAGGCAGATGGCCAAATCAGCAGCTCTACAGTATATGAGAGAGATGAACATCAGGGTCAGTAGTTGCGAGAAACTCTTAAGCAATCTGTTTCAAATATCGTGTAGCGAGAGCTAGATGGCAAGATATTGATGTGACTACGTGTTGATGAATGTGTGTTCCAGGGCTGTGAAATATGTATTCTTAAGCATATTATGTACTTTCATATCTCAGAGTACATATATTATAAATCCTTTTAAATATTTTGGGCTAAAGTTGTTTTCTTACTTTGACCCGATTGTTGTGAAATGCAGTAACAAACAATGAACAATGCAGGTTAAGGGGTTTGAGAAAGCAAGCACTATATTGTTCAGCAAATCAACCAACTTTAAGCAGGTCTTAATATTGTATGTTGTGTCATTTATCTTTTCCATCTCCAGTTTGTTTTTATGGAGCCCTCCAGGAGGCAAATGTAATTTTTTTTATAGCAGAATCTGTGTGCACAGATTGACAAAGTGAGTCTTTGTTGGTTCACCATTTTCTTTCCTTTGACCACTTTTGGTAGGTCCTGACCACTGTTGACTGGGAACAACTGGGACTGGATTTGCTCTATCCCAGTCACGTAGCCATCACACAATTTGGCCCATGTCAAAGTCGCTCATCTACTTATGCTTGCCTATTTGGTTATGCTTCCAACACACATCAACTTCATGGGCAAGTTTTACTTGCTGCCTAAGATATCCCACCAAAATCCACATGGCTTTGTAATGAGATACTAAAGGGAAACTTTTATGCAAAATGAACATTTTTAAATGTCTGCTTTTTTCTGTTTTCTATTGTCATACTAGATTTTTCCCTCATGTGCCAGTTATATTGCTTCGTGAAAATGTGCAGCACAAAGGGCACAATGAAGTTAATTTATAAATCAACAATATTATTTTCCTATACAGGTGCAACTCAATAAATTAAAGTATCATTCATTCATTTTCTATACCGCTTTATCCTGTGTTCAGGGTCGCGGGGGACCTGGAGCCTATCCCAGGAGACTTCGGGCACTAGGCGGGGTACACCCTGGACAGGGTGCCAATCCATCGCAGGGCACACACACATACACACACACACACACTACGGGCAATTTTTTTTTTTTTAGGAACGCCAATTAGCCTAACCTGCATGTCTTTGGACTGTGGGAGGAAACCGGAGTACCTGGAGGAAACCCACCAAGCACGGGGAGAACATGCAAACTCCATGCACACAGAGACGGGAATCGAGCCTGGCCGGGGAATCGAACCCAGACCCTGGAGGTGCAAGGCGACAGTGCTTATATATATATCAAGCATTTATTTATTTAAATTTTGGTGATTATTGCTTACAGCTAATGAAAACCACTGAAAAACATTCAGTATTACAGTACATTTTAATATTACTTAAGGCAAAAAAACTAAACAAAAAAAAACAAGATTTTAAACACTGTTGGACTATTGAAAAATATGAACATGTACAGCACTCAAGCCATCATTCTTTGGTCGGGTTCCCTTTAGCAATATGGCGTGGCATACAGTAGATGTGATCAGTCTGTGGCACTGCTGAGGTGTTATGGAAGCCCAGGTTGCTTTGATAGCAGCCTTCAGCTCTTCTGTGTTGTTGAGTCTTGTCTCTTGCATTTTCCTCTTCACAACACCCCATGGATAATCTCTGTCCTGCTGGAAAATTTACATTTTCATAAATCTGGTCAGCATAGGGAAGCATGAAGTGCTCTAAGGCTTCCTGGTAGATGGCTGCTCTGGCCTTGGCCCTGATTAAACAAAGTGGGCCAACACCAGCAGATGACATGTCTCCCCAAACCACCACTGACTGTGGGTACTTGACACTGGACTTCAGGCATTTTGGCATTTCCCTCTCCCCAGGCTTCCTCCAGACTCTGGCACCTTGATTTCCAAATGACATGCAAAATTTGCAACCTGTAGCCCATTAATTGGACCTCAAGGCAAAACTTTGATTTTGTGGCTCCCCTCTCTTCCTCCACACTCTGGGACTATGCATGTGTTTTGAGTTAATTTGTTGATTAGAGTATGACACCAGGAGTCTCTGTGACAGGCTGAAATGTGCTCATATTTTGTTAGAAATTATGGAGGTACTGTAAATCCAGATTGCATTATAAGTGTCACAATCTGTCATAGCATTAAGTCAAATAAATTTTTTTATTGTTATTTTTAAACAGTGATGGTTTTTTTTGTCAGAGATCTACACAGTTGTCTTAATCTGTTAGGCTGGGATAGATTTCTTTGGTCTTCTCTCACATACCTTGGGGAAATTCCACTATTTTCCTCATTCGAGTTAACCTACTGTTGAGGAAACACCATAGACTGTATCACTCTTGTGATTTCACTCCATTTTTCAGGTATGTTGCCACCACTAAAGTGAATGTATTTGCTTGCTAATAAGTGTGAAGTGTTCAAAGTATTTTGAAGTAAATGTTAGCTACATTGTGTATAGTTATGTGTGTGTGTGAGAGAGAGAGAGAGTGAGTGTGAGTGTGTGAGTGGAGTTCCTGCATGGTAATAGAGCTAACCTCAGCTATCATTTTGGAACTACTGAGTTTACATTTGCAAATATGTTAATATGTTTTGTACTATTGTGCATGCAGTATGTTTTGTGAACTTTAGTAGAGTTTTCTTAGAGTTTATATAGCTAACTTTCTGTATGGTTTACTAAAAAAGTTGAGGGGAATTGTGCTAATTGATGTTAACTAAAATGTCTCGGGGAACTAAAGTGTGTATTAGATTGGGTATGTATTCTCTTACAACATTTGTAACCCCGTAGATTGTATTTTGTGAATTGTTATCTATCTATCTATCTATCTATCTATCTATCTATCTATCTATCTATCTATCTATCTATATATTCCAGTAAACCTACTGTTGAAGAAACGTCTCGGGTTACTTTGCTGTAACCCTGTTCCCTGAAAAGGCGGGAACGAGATGCTGCGTGAAAACACTATGGGAACATCTTGTCATGTTGCCGGTTGTGAAGCATGTATGTACCAAACACGCCAAATTTTTGGCTTTTATAACCTCGGTCAGGTGACGTTATCTGATTAGACGCATCTGAAGGTTATAAAAGGAGTAAACCGGAAACACTCCTCAGATTGATTTGTCTGAACGGACATCCGGTCACGTAGGCAGTGCGGCATTGGGACGCAGCATCTCGTTCCCGCCTTTTCAGGGAACAGGGTTACAGCAAAGTAACCCAAGATGTTCCCTTTCAAAAGCTACTGTCGATGCTGCGTGAAAACGCTATGGGAATGAGAATACCAACGCCGCCGAACTGCAAGTGTCTGGACCCCAAGGTTGTGTAGCGTGTGCGCACAAGGTCTAGAAGGTCTCAGAACTATGCTTGGGCTGCAACCTCGGTGACCCGTGAGCCCGGAGTAGCATAAACATCCAGACTATGAACGTAACAAATTTGTGCTGAGAGGGCCAACCCTCCGCATCACACAATTGCTGCAGGGGAATACCTCCTGCTAGTGCAAAAAGAGGCGATCCCTCTGGTTGAGGGAGCCCTGATTCCTAGAGGCGATGTGAGCCCACGCGCCTCATAGGAGAGGGCAATAGCATCTCTCACCCAGTGTAGTGAGGGCCGCCCCCAAAACATGTATAGGCTGCTCTGACCTACGCCACTGGCTGATGCGGTGGACGTAAATTTGAAGAGCATGTACTGGACACAGTAAGTGAAGTTTCTCCTGCTCTGAAGCTACCTGCTTAACACACACACTTGCTGCCGGTTGTGAAGCATGTGTGCTTCACCTCTTGCTGATGAGGTGATCCGCCTGGTTGAATGAGCCCTGATTCCTAGAGACAAAGTGAGCCCCCGCTCCTCATAGGAGAGAGCAATAGCATCTCTCACCCAGTCTAGTGGAGGCCGCCCCTCGGTTTCGGCCCCAAAACATGTAAAAGCTGCTCTGATTTACGCCACTGGCTGATGCGGTGGACGTAAATTGGAAGATCACGTACTGGACACAGTAAGTGAAGTCTCTTCTGCTCTGAAGCTGTAAAAGGCTGAGGACAGAAGGCTTCCAAACAATTGGGCAAGTTGGAAATGGAACTTTCGGAAGATAGTTCAGTGAGAATGCAAAATGGCCCTGACTAGCCCTGGGGCAAAGTCTTGGCAGGATGGGGAGACTGACAGGTCTCCAATCCTCTTAGAGAAGTAACAGCCATTAGAAAAAACATCTTAAGGGTCAGAAAACCTGAGGTGCTGACTCTAGTGGTTCAAAGGTGTGTCAATTGGGCCTTTGAGCACAATAGCTAAAACCCACAAAAAAGGGTATTTTCCCACAGTAACCCCATCAATCAGGATGTGGCAGGCTGAAATAGCAGTTACGTATGTCCTGAGAGTACTAGGGCATAAGCCCGAGGACAACTTCTATTGCAGAAACTCCAGCACTGAAGCAATTCGGCAGTAAACTGGGTCTACCTGCTTAGCACAGTCTTTCCTGCTCCGAAGCTGTAAAAGGCGGAGGACAGAGGCTTCAAAACAATAGGGTTCATGTTGAAATGGAACTCCCTGACGTGGCAGGCTAAATAGCAGTTACGTATGTCCTGAGAGTACTAGGGCATGAGCCCGAGGACAACTTTTCTTGCAGAAACTCCAGCACTGAAACAATTCGGCAGTGGACTGGGTCTAACTGCTTCGTCATGCATGACTTTTCACATACATTCCTGCTGAGGGAATAAGCTCTTCTATGGGAGCGAGCCCTAGAATAGTCTTAATTATGCTGGCTGGAAGACCCGGGAGACATAGCCTGGGCCATGGGAGAGGAACCTGGTGCGCTAGCTTTATAGTGGCGTGAGCACAGTCCACCCTGGCGATAATATACGAGACTACCATAGTGTAGTCCATCCGCACTAGGACATGGTAGCCTCTCAACTGCTGGAGGAAGTGCTTTGCTTTAGGACCAGAAACAGAGCCATCATTTCGAGGCAATTGATGTGCCACGCGAGAAGAAGGCCTCTCCAGCTCCCTTGGGCTGGACGGTAATCTAAGACCTCACCCCGGCCCGTGAGGAAAGCGTCTGTCCTTCGCATCTGTGACGACAAGACGGACTTGGAGTGGGACCCAGAGTCAGAAACCGGGGTCTTAAACAACATAGGAAGGGTACGGAGCACTTGGCGCGTAACCTTTATTGGGGATTGGCCCTAGAGTGAAATCCCCTGTCTTGGCCACAACTAGGAATGTTCTCATGTGCAGAAGGCCCAAAGGTGTCACCGAGAATACAGCTGCCATGAGAGCTAAGATTTCTGAAAGTGATGATCACTTTCTGGTCTAGCTTTATTTCCTTGTAGAATGGATTTGTTTACCTTTGGGTCTCAATCCTAGAACCAAAGATGAGCTAGGATGACATGCTGATGTCGAAGCGCTAGCTACTGAGACTGGGCCAGCCAGTCGTCTATCCATGCATTTTATATATGTGCGGGTGAGGGAGCCAAACCAAATGGAAGGACCCGATACTGGTAAGCTTCGCCCCCAATAGCGAATCTCCGTTCTTTCCTGTGTTGTGACAATATTTCTATATGAAAGTATAGTCACAATCGATTGTCACAAATCAATCGCTTGGTAGGATTTGAGATCAATCACTTTGACAGTCAACATTTTGAAACTGTATTATTTATTTTAGATAGCGGTAGATCAAATCTAAAAATTTGGATGCAGCCCCCCGTTCCTCTGGGAACCAAGGAATACCGACTGTAGTAGCCTGACTCACTGTCTGGTAGGGGAACATGTTCCATGGCCCCATTCCCCAGAAACTTCTGTCAGGAGATGCGTACTTTCCGGTTTCATGGAAATGGAGACCACGCCATTTTGAAACGCGGAGGGTGATGTGAGAACTGAATCCTGTAGTTTTCAACAGTGCTTAGTACCCAAGGAAATATACTTGGCAATAGCTTCCACGCTGCCAGTTTCTCAGAAAGGGGCAAAGTTTCGGCGGCTTGGTTAAACAGGGGGGGGGGGTGTTAGATGTTCGGCATCCTGAAACATGGCAGGAAAACCTGAAGAACTAACACCTTATTGGAGACTGGTGTTGCTCGAAACTCCAGCGGTGGCGGAACAAGAACACCGACCTCCTGGGGGTGTCAGGAAGAACACTTAATTCTTGAAAGGAATTCTGTGTGCCTCTCCCCATCCTGGGCACATAAACCTCAGGGCTTCTTTGTGAAGAAGACAATATGCCAGTCTGACCTTTTTTAAACGGATAGTGAGCTCAAAAACACACTCCTTTCATGCCTCGCCAGAGTCAGATCCGGTCGAGACTGGGTGGCCGACAGTCCCGATTCTTGAGCACGGCGGGGGAAGGAATTTCCCGAAGGCTTGTTCATATAACTTCGCCTCATGAAAATAGTGGCGACCGAGTTAGCGATATCGCCAAACAGGCCGGAAGGCGAGATAGGGGCATCCAGGAGGAAGGCACAATTCTTATCCTTGATGTGCCTGAGATTCAACCACAAGTGCCTCCGCACAAAACCCATCGCAGCCATAAAATGGCCGATAGCATGAGCTGTCTGCTTTTGTTGCACGCAGAGACAAGTCTGTTGCCCGGCGTTATTCCAATAAGCCCTATATGAAGAGCCCCGCCAGTGCTCAAGTCTCTCAGCCGGTCAGCGTGGTAGGCCTGCAATACCTCCATGGTGTGCAAAGGAGCACCGACCTGACCTGCTGCCTGAAAAGCTTTTCCCTCCTGGGAAGATGAAAGTCTACACAGCTTGAAGGAAGTATTAGCTTTTCCGGAAGGATGATGCCCCAGGAGAGAGAGAGCCTGTAAAGCATCTCTTCTATCTGGGCGTCATCATATAACTCAGTGCTTCCACATCAATTATATTTAAGAGAATAAATAAGTCGATGCCAGGAAAACACGGGATAATACAGCTTACTCCATGAAAGGGTTAACTCATATTGAGAGAGCTAAGAGGGGGAGAGAGAGAGAGCATCATGAAGCTCCGACCCCCCCCCCCCCCTGGCCACCCGACAGAAACTGCCGTTTAATGTTTTCCCAGTGCTTTGTATGGAGGATGTTTATTCCTTACCCATTGAAGAAGCACAGGGCGTGTTTGAGAACGGAATTTCCCGATCCGATGAGAACGCAAAAGAAAAGAAGCTTTAAGCTCCAAAGGTGCGCCACGGCCCGAAGCCTCTCAAGAAATGCGGGGGGCGCGAGCAGTAAAGTGTAGAGATCGCCCTCCGATATGGATTATCACGCGGAGGGACATCTCGTTCAAAACTCCAAATATCGGTGAGTTAAACACTTCTTACTTTGCTGGTTTAAACACAGACACGCTGACAAAACAAGGTGAAGACAAAGGATCTGAGGAGTTTTTCCGGTTTACTCCTTTTATAACCTCCAGATGCATCTAATCAGATGACGTCACCTAACCGAGGTTATATAAGCCAAAAATTTGGCGTGTTTGATACATACATGCTTCACAACCGGCAACATGACAAGATGTTCCCATAGCGTTTTCACACAGCATCGAGAGTAGCCTTTGAAAGGGAACACCATATACAGTACAGTATCACTCTTGTGATTATTTTTCCCCATTTTTCAGGGCCACAACATCTCCAGTACAGTAAGTCTCCTACATACGAACATTTGAGTTATGAACTCATAAAACATGTTTAATCATGCAAGTTAGATCATATGTCTGGTGTACATTGTCACCTACCTGCAGCGTGCATCCCAGGACATTGGGACACAAGCGTAAAACCAGCGGTGATGGAAGCACCAAGCACTAATGATGGTGACCAAAGTCAAAATAATTGAGGGAATGAAACGAAGGCAGACATATATGTTCAACATGAATTGTCAACCATCGGCACAATTCTAAAGAACAAGGACAAGATCATGAAACATGTTACTGTAGTTTTATACTGTATAGCCAATTGGACTACGAACAAGCTCTCAGAATGAACTAGTACATACTATGTTGGGGACTTAATCTATTTAATTGAATTACAAAAATAAATAAACTTTTCAAAGCTATTTTAATTTATTGAGATGCACCTGTAATAGCAGTCACAAGTTTTATTCAGAAATCTAGTATTTGCTAAACAGTATGCTGTAGTTCATAATGTCCTTATGGTTGAACACTCATAATATTGCCTTCTGGTCTGTTTGGACCAGGTATTGCAATAGATCAATTTGTCTGGAAAGACAAACAGAAAGAGGTTGTACTTCAGGGCATTCCTTAAAAATTAGGCACTCTGTGACAAATGACTGTAGCTCTGGGGTATCTGTGGTCACTGCAAATGAGAAATGCACAAATATTACCTTTTTCCTCTCATATCTATGGGAGACACATATACACCACTTCAAATCCAATTGCTGACGCCCATTGCCTGGAGTTATATAATAACCATCCAGGCTTTACTCTCAGAAACCGGTCCACTGCTTTGTTATGCTTTCCTTCCTGCAGCACCCGAGACAAACATCTCTCCATTAGAATGAATAAAATGAACAATCCTCAGTAGGGGAATGAGAAATTGAATTAAGGTGTTATCTCTCTTATTCAGACTCCAGCATCTCTCCTAGCTCTATAGAGTTTCTTCATCTATTTGAATTCTCTCATTTCTCATTTGTACTCACCAATGGCCTGAGTTGCTGCCATAAAGCAGACGACTTTATGTACACATTTTGTTTGCCTAATGATTTAGAGTTCCCAAGATGAATTGCTAGATGGATACTTCTTTGCACGTTCCTGCAAGATTTAACACTAGAAGCGCCGCGCCAGTGTCACCTACTTTTAACGCGGTTCACCGGTCATTTTGACCGGCTATTGTTTTGAATGGGAAGCTGTAGCTGACACACAATGATCGCTAGATGGCGCTTTCACCCAAAGCAAATAGTTTAGCTCCAGGATCAACTTGCACTTGGACAATGCGCCATTCATTCCTGCATTGTTAATCAGCGATAATTTTTTTACATTCAACTGAGAGAACCTACTACAGAGTCTCTAAGGGGACAAAGGAAGAGAAAAAAAACGGCAGAAGAAAAAAAAAGTAATGTTTTGCATTATAAACCAAAGGTTTTGGCATGACTTTTTTCTGCCATTTTTTTCTCCTCCTTTGTCCCTCGAGGGGCTTCGTACTATAACAAAAAGGAAAGCTCTACTTAATTTTATATCGTTTTGAGAACATTCATTAGTTCATTTATTCTATTTGAAGAACGTATCAGAGCAGCGATTTAGTTCTGAACTCACTTCCGTGAAATTATCACTAAAACAATATGGAATTTGAATAAATCAGATCTACCACAGCAGATAATAACCTATGCTATGTCATAACCTAAGTAAACACCACGATTATGCCTCGTTTTGTTCAGTGTTGCTAGGCAACGGATTATAAACCTGCGGAATGTTTCACTGCTTATTCTCACATAAGAATCATGTAATAAAAGCGAGGGAAATGTGGAAGTGATGTGTGGCCACTCGATTTCGGTAACTACACTGAGTGTAACATCTGCATAGTGACACTAAACAGCCGAACAACTTCACTTTCCTGTTTACCTCTGAGAAAAAAAGCTGTATTTTTTTATTTACATTTAGAATTTTTATAACAGTACTGTACAAGAAGTACGCGCGCACACACACACACACCTCCCCTGAGCCCTCGGTAAACATCCAATCACCGTCGGTATGCAAATGAGTCAAGACGTAACCTAACGTACGTAGTGTCGTGTCGGATTTCAGCGGTCACGGAGTGGAAAGTCTTTGTAGAAATTGCAGCGTTTTTTCAGTTACAACAAGCACAGCGATGAGTCCACGTCTCCTGAATTCGACAGACTGAAGACAAATTACCGTTGTCTGACAGACCCCTACGGAAAACCTATAGTAAAAGCCTAAGTAAATTAATATAGTCAAATTTACCTTGTGTTTGCTACTATAATATTATCATAAACCAAATCTAAGCATTACATTTTTAAGTTCTTGTCCTGTTGGCAGGAATACACTATAGTAAAAGCCTATAGTAAATTTGACTACATTCATCTACTTAGAGCTGTTCATTTACTATGAAAAAAAAAACAATATACTAAATATTCTAGTTACAGTGTGACTTTAGGTTAAACGTTTTTGAGAATTAGAACATCCAGCTAAGATAAATATTATCGTTGATTGATAAAATCTGGATTAAGGATATTTTATTTTGTTTTATTTATTTATGTTTAAACTGTTTATGACATAGTGACACTAAACAGCTGAACAACTTCACTTTTCCTTTTACCTCTGAGAAAAAAAAAGCTGTATTTTGTTTGTTTATATTTAGAATTTTATAACAGTACTGTGTGCTTCGGTTATGACATACAGTAGCATAGTTTATTATCTGCTGTGGTAGTTCAGAAGTAAATCGCTGCTCCGAGACGTTCTTCAAATAGAATGAACAAACTAATGAATGTTCTCAAAACGATATGAAATTAAGTAGAGCTAAATCCCCTAAATCTCCTTATAAAATATCGCTGATTATCAACGCGGAAATGAATGGCGAATTGTCGATATTTCACAGAAGCATATATATATATACTTGTAAAAGTATTCGGCCCCCTTGAAATTTTTCACATTTTGTCACATTACAGCCACAAACATGAATAAATTTTATTGGAATTCAACTTGAAAAACAAATACAAAGTGGTATACACGTGAGAAGTGAAACGAAAATCATACATGATTCCAAAAATTTTTTACAAATAAATAACTGCAAAGTGGGGTGTGCGAATCTTATAATGTAGCAAAAGCATACTTACAGGTATGACGAGAGCCAAAAGCTGTCTTTAAACGTTTTATGGCATCATTTTATAATAAATACACTGGAATTGCTTTTTTGTATCAGAAGAAGTCTTAAATTATTTCTGAGTTACATGATAGCATAATTATTTTTCAAATAAAATGTCTTTTTATCTTATAAAAAGATTTTCTTTGTATCTGACGAATTATCTGATGAATTATCTAATGAACCTGCAGACACAACCTGAAATAAAAATTGCATATTTTATAATGTATGACTACCGTAATTTCTAGCTAAATGACCAATATTGATTATAAAAATATTTTACAAACTGTTTTAAACAACCTCAGTACAAAGCAACATATTAAAATGAATAAAATAAACAGTGCTGTGCTAGTCAGATTGAATTAAATGTCTTAAACATTTTTACTTTATGCTTTTTTTTTTATAGTCAATAGTCTGAAAAGACAGTTCAATAGTTACACATTCCCATATTCATATTTGCATAACGATATAGTGTAAATGAATAGATTTCATGTTGCCGTCATAAATGAGCATCTTTTAAGCAGATTGCTCTTTAAAAATATTCTTTACTAAATCTAAAACTTTAATAAAACATTTAATCGTTTTTGAGGCTGTTTATTTTGTATTTGTTGTGCCTATAAATGGTTTGGTTATATACTGTATAAATTAAACACAACAATCAGCCATAACTTTAAAACCATTAACCTTACATTGGCTTTGGGTTCCTCTTGGGAGGGGGCTCCACAGAACTTCTGGGGGTGTATTGTTCTGTCTGGCACCAGGGTGTTATTGACAGATCCCTTGAGTGCAGTGGGTTGGGGACTGCTTGGATCAGACTTGTTTTTCCAGTACATCCCATGAGTGCTCAATCGGACTGCGATCTGGGGAATTTAGCAGCTGGATCAAGTACCGTGAAAAATTTGCCTGCTGAAACCGTTTACATGTTTTCAGCTAAATGCAACCATATTATAAAGGACTAAATATGTCTGATGGACTTTTGCAGAATGGTGAACTGACACCTGCAAGTGAAGATATAAATTGTGACAAAAAAGTTGGAGAGTTGCTATGCCCTCAAAACGGCTGACAGGACTATTTTAATGTCACAAGTTAAATAAGGCAGGGTAAAAGAACCAGTTGATGTAGTGAGAAGAATCCTAATTTGAAGTGGTCAAGTAAAAAAAAAAAAAATCGTAAAACACACTTAGTTTAATTCAGTCGAAGTTCCATACACTTATTGCTAAAGAGATAAGCTGATGGATGCTAAGAGATGCTTAAATCTCTAAGCTAAATTTCCTCAAGTACCATCTAACTCCCCCCTCAACAGCATTTTTGCCATCTCATCCTCTTTTTTCCCGGCTTGAGCAATTCACTGCAGTAATATGTTTTATCTATTGTCACAGTCTGATATTCATTAAATGAAGAACAGCTCTGAATAGCTAATTTGCGCTGAATTAGCTGATTTCTCTGCTTCGTATTCACACTACAATTCCATTCTTTCCTGACTGTCAGCATTTTTCTCTCTGCACATAATGAGTGAGAGCTGACCTTGTATTGTTCTCTGTTATTCTGTAAGAAAGGGTTTTACATCTAAACTATATGAGCAAATCTATTCAAAACAGCAAAAAAGGAGGGTGTAGGATTGAGTATAAAGGGTATGGATTTTGATTCAGTTCAGTTTATATTTCATTTATTCACATCAAAAGCATAAGGAGCTGCATACAGTATCCATAAAATATGCAACTGCTGAAAGAGCTGACAAAAAGAGGACATAGAACTGAATTGAAAGGTTTGTGTAAACCCCTGGATTTTGGATTTTTTTTTTCATTACAGTTACTACAACTCAAACCTGCTTTATAAGTATGCCCTTGTTTTGTGTTTTTACAATAATTTAAAATTAACTCCTACATTCACTTTATTGGAACAATGGCATACGTGCATGGTATGAAATGGGCTTAACTACAGTATTTATAGCTACATTTAACGTTTGTGTTGTCCTGAGATCTAGCCTGAAAAAGGCTAGACTTGTTCAAGCAGACAAGAAGGATATGGTAGTTTAAATAACCCTGTTTTACATCTGGGGTCAGCATATCCGAATGCATAAATTGTCTGGGGATGAATGGCCACATTGGGTTTCACTCAGGGCTGAAAATAGTTTTATATTCTTGCCGGTGCTATGTAGCCAAAAGACACAAACAATAAACAATGGAGGCACTGGTTAATCCCGTGAAAAATATATATTTCCATTTATTCCACTTTCACTTAACTTCCGGGGATATGGGGTTGAGTGCCCAATAGCATTATATTGAAATCTAGTGCACTACATAGTTTGTACAGTCCATTGTTCAGGGGTTGGAGAGGGATTTGTGATTAACCAGAATCAAAAAGAGCTTTAATGCCGGGCATGTTTTCACATACAGTAAATGGAATTTGGTGACAGAAGCTTCCAGTCACACAACACATGGAGTGTGGAGTAGGATATGGGGTTTTATCAAATAAGTCAAATAAATATCAGTAGTATTGCACAGAATTGCACCTCAAATTCAAATTCTATTTATCACATACACAGTCATACACAGTACGATATGCAGTGAAATGCTTAAATATAAACGAATTATATATTTAAAAAAACCTTATCTATACAATAAGAAGAAAATATAAAGATTAATTTAAATGGAAATAAGTGGAAATGGCCAGGAAGTGTGCAAATGTGCATTTGTGTGTAGATTGTCCATGGTTCATAAATAATCTCCATTATTTGCAATGTGAAAAAGTGCAGATGTGCATGAATGTGCAATGTACAACGTCCATGAATGTCTGGGGTATGTGCAACTGTGCATGAGTGTAAAGATGAGTAATGTCCATGAGGATTAGTCCTGTATTATGTCCATAACTGTACAATGTGCATATGCAGAGATGGTTTAGTAGTGATTTGGTTGAGAGACCGTATCCCCTGCGGGAAGAAGGTCCCCCTCATTCTCTCTGTGTTGGCCATCAGGGAGTGGAAATGCTTTCCTGACTGCAGTGGAGAGAACAGTCCATTGCTGGTGTGGCTGAGGTCCTTTACGATCTTCCTGGCCTTGGTCCAGCACCGCTTGCTGTAGATCGAGTGCAGGTCTGGGAGCTCGGTGCGGATGATGCTCTCAGCTGATCGCACCACTCTCTGTAGAGCTTGTCTGTCCTGCATCGTGCTGTTCCCGAACCAGGTTGAGATGTTTCCTGTCAATATGCTCTCTATGGTGCAGGAGTAGAAGTTCCTGATCAAATTGGAGGGAAGTCAGAAGTCTCTCAAGCGCGTGAGGTGGTAGAGATGCTGCCGGGCCTTTTTCACCACGGTGTTGATGTGACAGGACCATGACAGGTCCTGCGTGATGTGAACACTGAGGTATTTGAAGCTGTTCACTCTCTTCACTGGGCTCTCGTTCATGAGGGGGGTCTGGTAGTTCCTTTCCTGCTTAATGCTGAAGTCCACTATCAACTCCTTTGATGTTTAGAAGGAGGTTGTTCCTCTGGCACCAGTTCAGGCCCACCACGATGTGTCATCAGCAAACTTAATGATGGTTGTGGAGCTGGTAGTGGCCACACAGTCATATGTGTACAAAGAGTACAGCACCTATTCAACATCCTGATAGCGCACATATTTTTATTGCCCAGGGAAAAAAATGTTTTTGCGCCTTACTGTCCTTTTGTTCCATGCTCTGTAGTGCAGACCAAATGGCAAACATTCAAAGTAAATGTAGTTTTTGCAGGGTGGGCAGGGAAGCGCTAATAATCCTTTCAGCAGTCCGAACCATCCTTTGTAGTTTTCTGCTGTGTGATTTTGTAGCTAAGCCAAACCAGACAGTTAATGAAGTGCACAGATTCGGCATGATTCAAATACGGCTGAGTAGAACTGTGAGAGCAGTTCAATTCAATTCAGTTTTATTTGTATAGCGCTTTTAACAATTGACATTGTCTCAAAGCAGCTTTAAACAATCAAAAGAATTATTTAAGTTTGTATGGAATGTGAATATGTATGAATCAAAAATGTTCAGATAGTCCCTGGTGAGCAAGCCCGAGGGCGACAGTGGCAAGTAAAAACTCCCTGAGATGGTAATAGGAAGAAACCTTGAGAGGAACCAGACTTAACAGGGAACCCATCCTCATCTGGGTGAAACAGATAGCAGGAAATTATCTGCATTTATACAGTGTTAAGTGTTCGGTTCAGCTATAATAGTGGATGTTAATTGATGTTAAAATGGAGTCCAGTAGTTATTGGAGACTCAGATAGACTTGTAGAAAGTTCCAGTCCTGAACTATCGAATTGTCAAGTCCTCAGAGAAACAGCTGACAACACCAGTCGAGGCCAGAACCATCTTCTAAGTAGATAGAATCATCCCCAGACACCAGACGCATCCCAAAGAGACACACGGGGCATCCATGCGACGAGACCTCCAACCAGGAACGGGGCACCAGGATGGATCAGACAGGTCCGGAGGGCAGAGGGAGTCTGGATCACTGGGCAGCTCAGGAATGACATGTGTAGCTCGACAGACATTTTTATTTATAAAAATGCTTGGCTAAATAAATAGGTTTTTAGCCTAGACTTAAACACTGAGACTGTGTCTGAGTCCCGAACACTATTTGGAAGACTATTCCATAATTTTGGGGCTTTGTAAGAAAAAGCTCTGCCCCCAGCTGTAGTTCCTGTTGCAGGTTGAACTTCTTCAGCTGGCAAAGGAAATACAACCTCTGATGGGCCTTTTTAACAATAGAGTTAATGTGATTGTCTCAGGCGGCACGGTGGTGTAGTGGTTAGCACTGTCGCCTTGCACCTCCAGGGTCCGGGTTCGATTCTCGGCCAGACTCGATTCCCATCTCTGTGTGCATGGAGTTTGCATGTTCTCCCCGTGCTTGGTGGGTTTCCTCCGGGTACTCCGGTTTCCTCCCACAGTCCAAAGACATGCAGATTAGGCTAATTGGCGTTCCCAAATTGACCATAGTGTGTGAATGAGTGTGTGTGTGTGTGTGTGCGCTCAGCGATGGATTGGCACGCTGTCCAGGGTGTACCCTGCCTCGTGCCCAGAGTCTCCTGGGATAGGCTCCAGGTCCCCGTGACCCTAATATAGAAGTGATGAAGTGATTGTCTCACTACAGGTCCTGAGAGATGGTGGTGCCCAGGAACTGGAATGACTCCACTGTTGGTGAGTGGGGGAAGTGCAGGTGGCTTTCTCCTGAAGTCCACAATCCTCTCGACTGTTTTAACCATGTTCAGATCCATGTTGTTTTGATTTCACAAGACAGCCAGCCGACTTAGAAAAAGTGATTCATGCATTCATCTGTTCTCGTTTGGATTATTGTAATGCACTTTATGTAGGTATCAGTCAATCACTTATATCGAAGCTGCAGATGGTTCAGAATGCTGCCGCGAGGCTCCTTACTGGTGTCAAGAAAAGGGAGCACATTACTCCAGTTCTAGAAAGGCTTCATTGGCTTCCTGTGAAGTATCAAATTCAGTACAAGGTGTTGCTGTACGTCTATAAAGCCGTGCATGAGTTGGCCCCGGAATATATTAAGAACTTGGTGCGTACGAACTCTTGTAGAGCACAAAGGTATTCCAATTGTTTTCGGCTGTTTGTACCGAGAACTTGCCTTAAAACAAAAGGGGTTTGAGCCTTTTCAGTTGTTGGTCCTAGATTATGGAATGCGCTCCCCCACTCCCTGATGTTAGATCTGCATCCTCAGTTGAGGTTTTTAACTCTCGTGTTAAAACGCATTTGTACTCTGTCGCTTTTAATTCTTGACTTTGCCATTGCATGTTATATATATTATGTATTTTATTTGATTTTATTCTATTTTATAGTGTTTTGGATGTTCAGTCCTTTGGTCTACATTGTAGCATAAAGGGCTATATAAATAAATGAGACTTGAGACTTGAAAATTAAATAATATTATCAAGTGTCTTTTCTTGCTAATAGTGCTTCTTTAACTCTCTTTGCCCTTCCTTGCCCTTCCCTCTTTCCGGTACCGCATACTGCCACTGAATAGTTTAGTGGTACGCAGTAGCAGATACTCAAGGTTGCACACACAGTCATAGGGACCACGACCTTCAAAAATCAGTGTACCAAAAGAATATTTCCCTCTGTACAGTACATTGGGAGCTGATTCTATTCTGACCATGTGCATTACCACACCTACTATTTTATCATGGACAGCAAGTTAGAACAAAGAGCAAATGTGATATTCTGCATAAAACTGGGCTAATTTGCCATAGTCATAATCATTTTACATGATTTGCCAAGTTAATGGCAATGTTGCAATAAGTCATATTTGAGTGGTATTCATGCTTCAAGAACAGAAATACATCACAGGAAGACTGCACCTTTTTGTCTTTCTTAAGGTTGATGAAGCAAAAACAAGCATTATGTGTTAGAGTAATTTCCCCACATTAATATTTATACAATGGTGTGCAAAAGTATTGAGACAAAAGCGAACTTCAATGTTTAAATGACATTATTATTTTAAAAAAATGTCAATAAATATTGTTTGTTATTATGTGCACTAAAATTGCAATAGAACAATCCATTTTTAATAAAGATTCATTTTATTCTTTCAAACCTGATGAATTTGGGCAGGCATAGAGTTAACAAGACATTTACAATAGACAATCCATGCCTGTTTGATTGCTTTTTGAAGATCATGTACAGAAATTAACACAGTAGTTTACAATTCACTTAAAAATGTTAAATCTTTTCACATATTTGTTCCATCCATTGACTAAACCAGCTGATTCTAATTTGCACAACTCTTCAGCAAGATAGGCTCAGACTAATTAGTGAAATCTCTTGTTTTGTACATAGGGAGAACTGTAATACATGGCATATTTTGTCTTAATACATTTTTGCCACCACTGTGCATCTGTCATACAAGTCCATGTGTATTAGATGCTACTATGGAACTGATAAAGTATTCAAATGAGTGCATTAATCCAAACCTTGCAGCCAGAACTGCTGTCGGATCTGCTGTTACAGAGAATTAATCAATACCTTCTGGCCAGATTCATGAATTGAATCATGAATCAAATTAACAGTGTTGTGTTATAACTGGTTTTATTTTGGGATTAACATTATCACAGTTTTTATATCGTAATTAAAAATAATAATAATAATATATATATATATATATATATATATATATATAAACACAACCTCCTAACCACTTTGCTTTTAAAAGTATCATGGGTGATCATTTTGTCATATTCACCCTACATCTTAGTGCACCTTTAGATTATCACTATATTGATGGAATATGTATGTTGTATTGATTATGTTAAATGGTCCCTTGTTGAGTTCAAGAGTATTCAGAGATATAGTACTGTCCGTATGGTGATAAACTGTATATGCCTTAAAACTTTCTTTCTCGTGCTGTTAAATGACACGAATGAGGATTAAAAGTGAGGTAGATACAAAATTTTATGAGACTCCCTAAAGTGCTTATAGAGGTGACAGGGAGACACAGAGAGCAAAACTGCTGCATAGAAAATAGAATTCTTGACAGAAGTGGAAACAGAAGGAAGAGAATTATGTAGAGTGTTAGCCTGGGAATTAATGTCCCCCCACTGTTTCCAATTGTAAATCCGCGCAGTCTGATCAACCGTGTGGAGTACTGATTTCACACATGGCCATATTATCTCCTAATTTTGGTATCTGTTTATACTGTATATGTGGTATAGTTTGTTAATTGTGAGTCTTTTTCATGGCTGCAAATTTAGCAGTTTGGCAGGTAGATAATATCTTACTTACTGAAACCTGTCTGTTTTGCCCATATGTGCTTTTGAACATCCCCTGTGCTTTTTTTAGTCCCTTGTTTCTGCTATAATAACATCTTCCATAAATTATAAACAAGTAAGTGTATGGTGGTAATAAACACTAAAACCTTATACTCTGAGCCTCTCTTAATCATAGATCTTTTCACCTCTCTCCACTTAAGCACCAGAGCTTCTATTGAGCTAAAAGCGAGGACTCTAATTGAAGCATGAGTTCATCTTTTAAACAGCACTTCATTAAGCAAGGCTTTGGGAGTAATCAGCAGGTTCCCAGAACACCTTAACTTCCTGAAGCTTTAACAAAAAAGAAAAAGAAAAAAAAAACAGTCTCCCTTGTAGATTTTCTCACACAGGCTGTGTGAAAAGACAGAATAAAGATTTTTCTTCTGCCCCGCTTAAGTTCCTCTGATGTGGTTTTGTTCCCAGATGCATTTCAGGAAGAAGAGTGCTGTCTGTACTGAGCATCTCAGTAAGGACTTCTAAGGACAGAGTTGTTACATGATGCATAGTTAAGATCCTCCTAGTAGTTTAACAAAATTGACAAGAAACATTTCAATGCTTATTTATCTCTCTGAAGGTCTTGAGTTATTATCACTCAAATATCAGTAAGTATGCACTTCTTTTAATTGTTGCAGTGTTTAGAAAAAGAAAAAAAAAGCCAAACCTTGCATATGTTGACTACATCAGTGGTTCCCAAACTGAGGGTCGCGACCCCTCTGGGGGTCGCGGAATAATTTCAAGGGGTCGCAAGAGGGATTAAAAAATATATTTTTTTGTGATTATAATACACACTTTTCAGTATTACAAGCAGGTCTGGACTGGTGGGGGGGGGGGTTGCGCGCACATTCAGAGCATGCGGAGGGGGGCGCGGGTTGCGTGCGCGTTCAGAGCATGCGACGGAGGGTGGGGGGGGTTGTGCGCGCGTTCATGCAACAGCATGTGAAAACCACAACTGCCGAGATGGATAAATTTGTTATTCGCAAATCTAAAAATGTTAAGGAAATTGTTTGTCTGAGTCATCGGAACCATGTACATCGACCAAGCAAAAGAGCAAGACCCCGTCAGACCAAAGTAGGAAAGTAGGAAAATATGAGGAAGAATTCATAAAGTGCAGTCAGTATCAGTATTCAGTAAGTTGCGGTAGCAACCGAATACACGAGTTGTCCCGTGCAGCAATGGATGTACTGCTTCAATGTGGATCTACATATTTGTGTGAGCAGTCTTTTTCCGCTGTTACATATATAAAAAATAAATTCAGCTCATGTCATGATGTTGAAGATGATATGCGGGTAGCTGTATCCACCATCAGGCCACGAATGAAGCTTTTGTGCTGCCAAAAACAAGTACACCCTTTCCATTGAAAAGTAAGCCAAAATTATTTAGATGTACAGTAAATGTAGTCAAAATACTGTGAACAGCTTATGTTTATTGCTTGTTTTTGATAGTGGGGGTCGCGAGATCTTGTTGATCTTCAATTAGGGGTCGCGGGATTGAAAGTTTGGGAACCACTGGACTACATAACATCAATTTACAATATCCCAAATAACTCTCTAAATAAATGACTTTTTTAACAAGTGTGAAATCCTAAAAAAAAAAAAAAAGAGTATTATATTTTTACAAGTTACTTTTCCCACCCAGTAAAATAAAATAAAAATTCTCAAAGAATGTAAATTATGTGACATAATGTGAGTGAAAAATTTACTGTGTAAGTCATTCAAATCTGAAAAATAAAACCAAATGCAAAGTGAAGATGTAACAATACTGTATATAAACAAAATATAAAATTACATTTGGAAGAATATAATAATAATAAAACAAATAATGTAAAAAAAATTAATCATGTAGAAAAAAAAATAACATGAAATTTTACATATTGAATCATGAAAACATTGAATGAAAATATTCCAAGAATCATCTAAAGAATTCACATATAAATACATAAATATAAAAATATAAAATATATATTTAAGAAAAGGTGGACCCTATAAAGAAATTACAAGGGAAAATTACATAATATTTTTAATTAATAATGACAAAATTAAGGCAATCATACCTTAGCTCTCTATAATTATCTTCCATAAATGCATGCTGAGCTAACATACATAATTCCACAAAATGACTCAAAGTTTATAAATCAAAAGGTACTTTAGGGAATTCTTAAAGTAAACCTTTTATTGGAAAATTAAAGTAAATTGGTGGTTTGATCTGCAGTTTGATGATCGGAGTGACAGTCTCTATTACTGCAGCTCGGAGCTCTATTACTAAGGCATGAGTGTGAAGCAGGTTTGTTCTGGAGCAGCAGGAGTTTCTCACCTCATCACAGACAGAAATGCACAGTGGGGTACTTACTTGAACTACTTTTTCTTTTGTGATGGCGAGAACATCAGGATGAACTGTTCACAAAGAAGAACCATGCGTGATGAACTCTAAGGGTGCTTTCTCATGTCTAGCATTTAGTTTGTTTGGATGGAACCTTGTTTGTGTGCGTGTGTGGGTTTGAAAGAGAGACCGAGAGAGAGAATATGTTGCTTCCTATCTTACAGAATCACCAAAAGTCTCTAAAAAAGTATTCCTGTCCACATCAGAGTAAACCTGAGTTTGCAATCCAAGCCCAAGTGTAAAATAATACAGCCCTTTAAAAACATTAACCATTTTTTCAGGTATTTGTTCATATTTGTTCAGTTTCTGAACCAGATGGTGAGACTTGCCATACCATTGAAATACACTGTATGGCCAAAATATCAAACCAAGATGTGATTTTAAATCCACTTTGCTATTATAATAAACTTTCCACTAGATTTCCAGTGTGGTTGTGCACATTCAACCCCAAGAGCATTTGTTGGGTCAGCCACTAAGATCAAGCGAGGATGCCTGGGATTAAGGTGGCATTTCAGTTCATCCCAAAGAAGTTGACTGTCAGAGCTCTGTGCCAAACTGTATGGTTTATCCTTATGGCAATCCTTGTTAAATAACAGTTCCCTTCTAATTGAGTAAGAGTCATTACATGGTGTTTTAGGTAGCTTTTGGTCATCAGCTCCACCAGTTGAAGTTATTTAGTTCTTACAGTCATAGAAGGATACAGTACGTGTTGGTGAATTAGAATAACTGTTAAATAAACAAACTAATCCTAATCTATTGATAATACATCGTGGAACTGTTGTATAAAAGCAATATCACACTTGCTGTTCTGCTGAAATGCACAAATATTTGTCACAAATAAATCAGCATGACTCCGTTGATGTATTTCATACACTGGCACCTACAGTATAACTGTATGTAAATGGTACAACTATGGTAGACGTTACAATATCATTTACTTTGCAAATGCCAATCATGGCAAAGAAAGCCTAACAGGTAATACAAATGAACAGAGTTAGCTGTAGGACAGTGTCAACAGAGTGTGTGCTTACAAAGCTATTTGCCGTTCAACATCCCAGTATTCATTAAGTCAGGATAAAATCCGTTGTTTGGCTTCCTCAGTCTACACAAGCTCTGAGTAGGCTTCCTTCTCAAAACACAAACATTATATGTTATACGCCAAAAGATGAACCTCTGGAAGCCCATGGGATTCTAGACTGACTGACTGACTGATTGATTTAGTCTTTTGCTAAAGAATATATTTTTGTGTGTGCATTCCTTTGCACAGATATTTAGCCCTTAAACTCTTTTACATTGTCTAAGTTACAAGGTGTAAATGTACTTAATTTGTCGTTTTTTTTAATCATATGAAGATGTACTGTGCGACACAGTGATACTGTTTATTAAATAAAAATAAGTAATTTTGTTGGTTGCACAAGTATTAAACCCTCTACATCAATCTTTAATAGAACCCATTTTTTTCTGTAATTATTATGATTAGGATATGCTTCTATCAGCTTTACAGAAATAATGATAGTTGTGCCCTTTTTTCTTGCTAAAACTTTCTTCATACAGCCAAGACTTCACCTTTGATTTGGCCTTTGATTTGAACCACTACAGAACAGCTTTGGCAGTATACTTAGGATCATTGTCTTGTTAGATGATCAATGTCTACAACAGTCTCAATTCTCTTACAGACAAGGATAGGCATTCTTTCTAGTCATGTATTGCATTTGGCTTGATCAATCTTGCCTTCAACTCTCGACTAATTTCCCATTTCTGTTAAAAAGCATGCCACTTCCACTACCATGTGTCTATGTATAAATTACATTCTCATCATGATGAGCAGTCTTGGGTTTCTGCCCAGTTCAAAGAACTAAACTTTTTTTGTATTTTTAATGTTGTCTTTGGGTTTACTTCAATATTTCCAAGCTTCCTGAAGAACTTTTTCTCATGTTTGTCATGTTTTTTTTTTTTTCATGTCATTTTCATTGCAGTCCCTGTATCTAACCAGTTTCAGAGAAATGTTTTTTGTTTGTTTTTTTAAACTACACAGTGACCTATGAATTATGCAAGCATAACGTAAGTTATTATGTAATGAGAAACGGGTGCAGGTGATGGCAGATGACCAGTCTGGTCATTACTCTACTAATGATGCTAAAGTCATTGAATCAGATCAGAGTGGAAATTAGGTTGCTGCTGAGGTTGGTATAAACATTCAATTAAAAAAATGGTGTGTTTGTTTTTGTATGCTTTTGTTTGTATACTGTCTGTTGAAGTAAAACATTTGTTTCTACAGTGTTTCTTCAATTTAAACTACATTAGTTTATAATGTAATATGAAGAAATGACTTTTGCATTATATGCTCAGGCTGTGACATCAGGTAATATAACACTGGAACTTTTCACAATTAAAAAAAAATTGGTTAAGATTAACATGCACTGTGAAATGTATTGATGACTACAAAATTCATTAATATCAAACTTTTTCTTTCCATAATATTTATACCCATCTTAGCACTTACAGTGAGATATGTCTGCATAAGTGCATTTTCTTCTTCTTCAACAAATAGTCAAATGACTAATCGAGGAAATCAAGGAGGCTGAGACATGAGATTAGAATAAAATCAGACAAAACCCTCTATTATACAGTGAAACTCAACGCTGCCTCAGTCAGTTGCTGCTAGATGCCATTCAGTACATTGTGAACAGTACAATGCAGTGCAGTGTTCAAACAGTGAAAACACATCAAAAAGTCAGGACCAAACGGAATGACCAAGTAGCCTTTTCTGAAGATCACACTCCTTTCAGAAGTACTTATTAAATATGATGACTTGAAGCAAGACATGCGCACATCAAGTAGCAGCTCTGCATCATGTTTTTAGTCAACTGCTGGGGCTATAACTGGTTGCCTGCTGTAAGTTAGATGCTTAAAATAGAGCCATGTATTTCAATAATTTTAAGTCATTCTAACCTTCTATGTTGATACGTAGACATAATATTCTATTCTATTTTGTGGCGCTGCTGTGAAAATAATTGAGAACAATATTGCTGTGGTGACATGTCAGAGTATGGTGAGTGTGTTTGTTTACAGGCTACAAATTACTTTCATAGATCATAAACACTGCATACCCATGTCTTAAAGGTGGCATTTTAATTTGATGTTTCAAAAGGTCAATGTGTACATTTTTAAATGTATTTGTTGCCTAATAAATGATGACCAACATCACATTCATTTTCATGAATGAAGTTGTAAAAACGAATCCGCTTAAATAATTAAGCGATACCGATTAAATAATTTGAAACGTGCAAACATTTTAAAAAACAATCTACATCTGTGGTTGAAGATCGCAGATGGAGAACATGATGCCACCTTGCAAAAGATATGCGTATCATTCACAAACACCACTTGCACATTACAAGAACTTGGCTGGGAGTTATTGCCATAGCCCCATCTCACTTCATGTTATTTCTACTTGACTGCTTACTACAGTAGTTGCTGGAAGACATTTCAAATGTTAAGCAGTCTGATTATGGCTCCAACTTTCTACCTTAATGGTATCCAAACACCAGTGAAACACTTGGATAGGTGCATTGGGGTAGCAGGGGATTACTGTAAATAGAGAAATGAAGTAAAGTATTGACTCTTATAACTGTGTTCTGTTATTCTGCACAAAACAAAATTCCAGTTTAACTTGAACGTTCGTTGTAAAAATTATAAATACACCATGAAAGCTCACCCCTCCTTGAACCACCACCTTATCGTGGTGGAGGGGTTTGTGTGTCCCAATGATCCTGGGAGCTATGTTGTCGGGAGCTTCATGCCCCTGGCAGGGTCACCCATGGCAATCTGGTCCTAGGTGAGGGAACAGACAAAGAGTGGTTCAAAAGACCTCTTATGATGAGTACAAACATTGGAAAACGTTTTCCCTCGCCTGGACGAGGGTCACCGGGGCCTCCCTCTGGAGCCCTGCACCCATGGGGCCCGGCTGGGCACAGCCCGAAGAGGCAACGTGGGTCCCCCTTCCCATGGGCTCACCACCTGTAGGAGGGGCCAAAGAGGTCGGGTGCAGTGTGAGCTGGTCGGTGGCCGAGGACAGGGGCCTTGGCGGTCTGATCCTCGGCTGCAGAAGCTGGCTCTAGGGATGTGGAATGTCACCTCTCTGGCGGGGAAGGAGCCTGAGCTAGTGCGTGAGGTTGGACTCTGGAACCTGGAACCTGACTCTGGACTCTGGAACTCTCCTTGAGAGGGGCTGGACTCTCTTCTACTCTGGAGTTGCCACAGGTGAGAGGCGACGAGCAGGTGTGGGCATACTTATTGCCCCCGGCTCGGGGCCTGTACATTGGGGTTCACCGCAGTGGACGAGAGGGTGGCCTCCCTCCGCCTTCGGGTGGGGGGACGGATCCTTACTGTTGTTTGTGCTTATGCGCCGAACAGCAGTTTGGAGTACCCGCCCTTTTTGGGGTCTTTTTTGCTGGTGGCACTCCGGAGGCAGCTGATAGGTACCGGCAGGCCAAGCGGAATGCAGCTTCGGTGGTTGCTGAGGCAAAAACCCGGGCATGGGAGGAGTTTGGGGAGGCCATGGAGAATGACTTCCAGACGGCTTCGAAGAGATTCTGGTCCACCATCCGGCGTCTCAGGAGGGGAAAGCAGTGCACGGTCAACACAGTGTATAGTGGGGATGGTGCGCTGCTGACCTCGACTCGGCACGTTGTGGGTCGGTGGGGGGAATACTTCGAAGACCTCCTTAATTCCACCAACATGCCTACCGATGAGGAAGCAGGGTTTGGGGACATAGAGGTGGACTCTTCCATCTCTGGGGCCGAGGTCGCCGAGGTGATCAAAAAGCTCTGTGGTGGCGGGGCCCCAGGGGTGGATGAGATCCACCCGGAGTTCCTCAAGGCTCTGGATGTTGTAGGGCTGTCATCGTTGACACGTCTCTGCAACATTGCATGGACATTGGGGACAGTGCCTCTGGACTGGCAAACCAGGGTGGTGGTCCCCCTCTTCAAGAAGGGGGACCGGAGAGTGTGTTCCAACTACAGTGGGATCACACTCCTCAGCCTCCCCGGGAAAGTCTATTCAGGGGTCCTGGAAAGGAGGGTCTGTCGGATAGTCGAACCTCGGATTCAGGAGGAGCAGTGTGGTTTTCGTCCAGGTCGTGGACCAGCTTTACACCCTTACCAGGGTCCTGGAGGGGGCATGGGAGTTTGCCCAACCAGTCTACATGTGCTTTGTGGACTTGGAGAAGGCATGCGACCGTGTCTCTCAGGGAGTCCTGTGGGGGGTACTCCGGGAGTATGGGATATCGGATTCCCTGTTAAGGGCTGTCCGGTCCCTGTACAACCAGTGTCGGAGCTTGGTCCGCATTGCCGGTAGTAAGTCGAACCTGTTTCCGGTGAGAGTAGGACTCCGACAGGGCTGCCCTTTGTCACCTATCCTGTTCATAATTTTTATGGACAGGATTTCTAGGCGCAGCCAGGGCGTTGAGGGGGTACAGTTTGGTGGGCTCAGGATTGGGTCACTTCTTTTTGCAGATGACGTTGTTATGTTGGCCTCATCATCCTGCGACCTACAGCTCTCACTGGATCGGTTCGCAGCCGAGTGTGAAGCGGCTGGGATGAGAATCAGCACCTCCAAATCTGAGTCCATGGTCCTCAGCCGGAAAAGGGTGGAGTGCCCTCTCAGGGTTGGGAGTGAGATCCTGCCCCGAGTGGAGGAGTTTAAGTATCTCGGGGTCTTGTTCACAAGTGAGGGTAAAATGGAGCGGGAGATCGACAGGCGGATTGGGGCAGCGTCTGCACTGATGCGGGCTCTGTATCGGTCCGTCGTGGTGAAGCAGCTGAGCCAAAAGGCAAAGCTCTCAATTTACCGGTCGATCTACGTTCCTACCCTCACCTATGGTCATGAGCTGTGGGTAGTGACCGAAAGAACAAGATTGCGAATACAAGCGGCCAAAATGAATTTCCTCCGCAGGGTGTCTGGGCTCTCCCTTAGAGATAGGGTGAGAAGCTCAGTCATCCGGGAGGGGCTCAGAGTAGAGCCGCTGCTCCTCCGCATCAAGAGGAGCCAGATGAGGTGGCTTGGGCATCTACAGATGTCGCCATTAAAAACGCGCGTTTCGAGAAAAGGGATCCCGTGACTTGCCGCGGCTTTGCGCGGCTGCGTGTGGGAAGCTGTGAACATGCCCTTCATTACCTGTAGGGGGCAGTCGTGTTTCAGTCTGAAGTATTGAGTGTCTGCTGAAGCCGAAAATGTGTCCAAATTAAACTGCGCATGCGTGTTTGGAGACACTGTGCCCGCGCTGTGTATCAGTCGGTTGGGAATCATCATGGAGGTACAACACGGCGTGGCTGGAGCTGGAGTTTGTTGTGTTCGAGGTAAGTTTAGCTTTCTTTTTTGGATGTGATTCTCGCTTTCATGACTCCCAATTAATGTTCATCTTAATCTCAGGACGTACAATTAGCAATTTCAGTTTTTAATAGTGTGGAGATTCACAAAACACCGTTTTTGTGTATAAATCTGAACCTATGGAGCCCCCCAGGGGTCCTGTGGTAAATAAATAAATAAATAAATAAAATAATAACGAACCGAGCGCGTGGATTAATACACCGAGATGTGTGTTTCTTACCCCCACCCCGAGTGAAAACGGCGTGTTCAGACAAAGGGTCGCCAGTTAGATGCCATTTCTGAACAAACTGAGTCGTGTGTGTTAAAGCATTAAATGATAAAAGAGCACTAGCAATAAATGTTTTTTTCTGAATCCGAATTTTATTAATAAATTACAAGTTAAATTTCAACTGTAAAGAACCTGTACATATGTTCATACAGTATTGACAGCAGCTCTAATTTGTCTAAATCGCATTGCAGACAAGAAAAATAAGTCGAGTCATCCTGTGACCCTGCATGCTTAATCTTTCCACACATGATTCGCGCTTCTCACTTTTTCCTTAATCTCCGGTTCGGTTCTGGTTTCGGTCTGTTCTCATGACTTGTGAAGCGAGAGGAACAAAGTATAAATATTGTTCATTTGTTAAATTAAGTATCATGAATTTTAATTGAATATCTATCTCTATTTTTTTCACAGCAGTTCGTGACTGAAAGTGTGTCTGCATCTGACTTCAGGAGTTTCCTGACCAACCGGATCTAACGGTCATATTTAAAAATCATAAAGTACAAAACGTTTCTGTTAGTGTTTAATTTTGTTTCTATGATTAATACTTATTTGTGGTGTTTTATGTTTTGTACATCTTTTCAAATTGAGACCTCATTTGTAAGTTACTGTTTTCTCATTTTTCTATAAATTAATCAAATGTTTGCTTGTTATTAAATGTATTTTTTATTAAAAAAAATAAACGAATCTGTTTTATTATTAGCTGAGAGTGTGGTTTATTTATTTATCATATTTGGTCATTGTAACATGCATTAGGGAGCATTATCTCTGCGAAGTGTGTCTGCTTTCTGGGAATTAATTACCTTTACTTGGCTATTTTAAATAAATCTAATTTGTGCATTAAATATAATTATGTAACTTTTACTTGATTTCTTTGATTATGTGTAAAGAAAATAAAATTTATATATTCGTGTTTAATTACAAAAAAACATTTTAATGGTTAGTGATTGTTGCAGACATTCACATTATTTTTTGGGGAAGAGCTTGGCTTGTACAGGCTACTCATCAGCAGTCGGCGCCCCGCTGTAACCAGAAGATCAAAGGAGCAGTTATCGGCTGACACGTAGCCTTCTGAGTTTGGAGACCCACAGAACCCCCACTGTATTATAATGCCTCTTCTCACCTTTCATTCATGATTTCGCTGATGGGGGAATTCGTACAATTGGGGGTTTTAAAAACAATTAACAAGGACGAGTAGACGTCTCTGCCAAAAATGTTTTTCGCCAGCAAAACACCTCTCTCTCTATCTATCTATCTATCTATCTATCTATCTATCTATCTATCTATCTATATCTCTCTCTCTCTCTCTCTCTCTCTCTATATATATATATATATATATATATATATAATATATATATATATATATATAAATTCACAATCACATTCCAGCTCTTATTCCCAGCCGTGGTCAAATAATGGATGAAATAATTATTCAATGCTGGACACAAACAGCAAAAAATATGAAAAGCCCTAAGCACTTTATTGCTTTTCATCATGTTTTTTGCTGTTTGTGTCCAGTATATATATAGTTAATTCATGTCTATGATCTAAAAAAAATTTAAAAACATGATCTTTTTGAGTTATGAGTTGTTTTTTATTATTCATAAGACAACCTTTCAGCTTTGTAAATGTTCTAGTTATACTGTGTTAAGTCTTTCTTAAACGGTTTTGAGAATTAGACCATCCAGCTAAGATCAATATTATTAATATTAAGCATTTTATTTCTATTTATTCTATGCTTTGCTGGAGAAATACATTTTAGGCAGAGACGTCTCGGTCTTGTTAAATAGTTTTAAACCCCTGAATTGTGCCAATTCCCCCATCCGAAACCGGTTTGATAACTTCTCACCTATCAAAGGTGAGAAGAGGGACTGAGCTGTAACTGAGCGCGCTTTCACGTTTTACTGTAAAGACACACACACACATACAGGCACGTGCAGAGGGGGGAGGGCGGCGGGTGCTTGAGCACCCGCCCCTTGCCTCCAGGATGCCTCAAGTATGGGCGTAAATTTCATTTAACAGTAGGGGGGGGGGGAATAAATATAAAATTTCTCATGAGCAATTTTTGAAGGGGACACATATAATACAGTCAAATTGTACTTATAAAGATATGTCCCCACAGTGAAAAACTTTGCTTCTATCATTATTATTGTAGCACGGAGACTGCACCATTATGGTTATTTTCAAAGTTTTTCTCAGGTTCAATGACAAAGCAGATTTTTCTTCAAAACTATTTATTGCATTGTTTATGTTGTTTACAGTCAAGCCATCAACATACAATAAAATGTAAACATGAGATCTAAACTAAAAACTGTGCTCCCTGTGCTGGTGCTGGCAATATCATCTCTTTGTTCTGCTGTCTCCGGCTCCCTCCTGGTTCTGAATCTGCCCCTTCCTCTACTCTCACTGTCTCAGAACAGACTGACTCCTGAAGCAGAAAAAAATGCAGGAAAAGATGTTTTCCATACTCATACTAACTTCTTTACATTACACTTGCTAAATTGAAAGATCATACTGTAAATTGGTGAGCCTATTACTTTCTACTAAACAGCCACAACTCAAAAAACATTAAAGAAATTGTTCACCCCCCAAAAATTGTAAAAAAATCTGTCATTATCCCTTCAATAAAAGCACCACACTTACCCAACACTGTACATCTGATTGACCCTGGTCTACCTGTCCCTCAATAATTTCTGTCTCCTTTGCCTGTGATTGATATTGTTCAATTCAATTCAATTCAATTCAGTTTTATTTGTATAGCGCTTTTAACAATTGACATTGTCTCAAAACAGCTTTACACAATCAAAAGAATTATTTAAGTTTGTATGGAATGTGAATGTGTATGAATCAAAATGTTCAGATATTCCCTGGCGAGCAAGCCCGAGGGCGACAGTGGCAAGGAAAAACTCCCTGAGACGGTAATAGGAAGAAACCTTGAGAGGAACCAGACTCGACAGGGAACCCATCCTCATCTGGGTGAAACAGATAGCAGGAAATGATCTGCATTTATACAGTGTTAAGTGTTAGGTTCAGCTATAATAGTTGATGTTAATTGATGTTATAATACTTGATGTAAAATGGAGTCCAGTAGTTATTCGAGACTCAGATAGACTTGTAGAAAGTTCCAGTCCTGAACTATCGAATTGTCAAGTCCTCAGAGAAACAGCTGACCACACCAGTCGAGGCCAGAACCATCTTCTAAGTATAGAGAATCATCCCCCGACACCAGATGCATCCTAAAGAGACACACGGGGCATCCATTCGATGAGACCTCCAACCAGAAACCGGGCACCAGGATGGATCAGACAGGTCCGGAGGGCAGAGGGAGTCTGGGTCACTGGCAGCTCAGGAACCACATGTGTAGCTCGACAGAGAGAGAGAGAGAAAGAGTGAAAGGGGGAGACAGGGGGAGAGAGGAAAGAGAAAGAGGGGGAGGAAGAGAAGAGGAGGAGAGATTGCAATTAGGTATGGTCACAGTCACAATGTCTAATGTGAATGTATATTTACTGTAGAGTGCAAGCAGGGACTCTGGCAGGACTAACTATGACAGCATAACTAAAAGGGAGAGCCAGAAGGAAACACAAACATGAGGGCTCCCTGAGATGTAAAGCAAACAATCACCTCACCGTCAACAAACCTGAGTGATCAAATGAGACTGAGGAAGACAGCATCTAAACATACCAGTTCACCATAATACTCTACGTCCATGAGTCCCCCAGATCTGCTCCTTTACCTTATGGCAAATCTATTTATAAAATGCTTGGTTAAATAAATAGGTTTTGAGCCTAGACTTAAACACTGAGACTGTGTCTGAGTCCCGAACACTATTTGGAAGACTATTCCATAATTTTGGGGCTTTGTAAGAAAAAGCTCTGCCCCCAGTTGTAGTTTTCATAATACGCGGTACTGATAAGCAGCCTGCATCCTTTGACCGAAGTAGGCGTGGCAGATCGTAAGACACTAGCAGTTCGCTCAGATACTGCGGCGCGAGACCATTTAATGCTTTATATGTCAAGAGTAGTATTTTAAAATCAATGCGAAATTTCACAGGGAGCCAATGTAGTGAAGATAGGATAGGGGTGATGTGCTCATATCTTCTGGTTCTAGTGAGGACTCTCGCTGCTGCATTCTGGACTAGCTGAAGCTTGTTTATGCACCTAACAGAACAACCAGACAGTAAGGCATTACAATAGTCCAACCTAGAAGTGATAAAAGCATGAACTAGTTTTTCTGCATCATTTAGCGACAATATATTTCTTATTTTGGCGATATTTCTAAGGTGAAAGAATGCTATCCTGGTGATATTATCTACATGAGCTTCAAATGAAAGGCTGGAATCTATAATCACGCCGAGGTCTTTTACTGTTGCACTTGACGGAACAGAAAGGCCATCTAAAGTTACGGTGTGATCTAAGATTTTACTTCTAGCTGTATGCGGTCCTATGACTAGAACTTCTGTCTTATCCGGATTAAGCAGAAGGAAGTTAATTAGCATCCAATTTCTTATGTCCTGAACACATTGCTCAACTTTAGTAAGATGGTTTTTCTCATCAGGTTTTGTTGAGACGTATAGCTGTGTGTCGTCAGCATAACAATGAAAACTAATACCATGCTTACGGATTATGTTGCCCAGAGGAAGCATGTAAAGGGAAAAAAGCAGTGGGCCTAAAACTGAACCCTGCGGAACGCCAAACTCCACTAGAGAACATGCAGAATAATCACCATTTAAGTCTACATACTGATAACGATCGGTCAAATAGGATCTGAGCCAGGAGAGGGTTGTACCCTTAATTCCTACTAAATTTTCTAATCTGTGAAGAAGAATAGCATGATCAATAGTGTCAAAAGCTGCACTGAGGTCGAGTAATACAAGCATACAGTAGTTACACAACCCTGATCAGAGGCCAATAGGAGGTCATTTACTACTTTAACGTGTGCTGTTTCTGTGCTGTGATGAGGCCTAAATCCTGACTGATACAGTTCATGTATGCCATTTCTATGTAGATATGAGCATAGCTGCTCCGCTACTATCTTTTCCAGAATATTAGAGATAAAGGGGAGGTTTGATATTGGCCTGTAATTGGACAGCTGACAGGGGTCGAGGTCAGGTTTCTTAATTATTGGTTTAATAACTGCTACTTTAAAAGATTTTGGAACATAACCAATGCTGAGTGAGGAATTAATTATTCTCAACATCGGTTCTGTTATTACTGGTACTATCTGTTTAAGAAAATGTGTCGGTATAGGATCTAATATACAGGTTGATGAATTTGCAGAAGAGATGAGTGAAATTAGTTCATTCTCTTCAAGAGGAGTAAAGTATTCTAGGTTTGAATCTGACATGGCTAGGTTAACATCAGTATCAATTACATTGTTTGGTTTCAAAGCCTCAATTTTATGCCTGATATTTACAATTTTATTATTAAAAAAGTTCATGAAGTCCTCACTATTGCATGATGTTGTTGTGGAGATTTCTGTAGTGGTCTTATTTCTGGTTAATTTGGCTACGGTATTAAATAAAAATCTAGGATTATTTTTATTTTCTTCTATAAGAGTGGAGAGATACGTTGATCTAGCTACACTAAGAGCTTTCCTATAGTTCAGGATGCTCTCTTTCCATGCTATTTGAAATACCAACAATATTGTGACATTAGTATTTTCATAAGCACCCATTCTTAAAGCCAAATTTCCTTAATATGTGAACTTGTACTTACTTGGCGTTTAAGTCACTGAAAAATTATCTTATGTCCATTTATCTAGGACACTGCAAGGCAAGTTTATTTATACTGTAGCACATTTCATACACAATGGTCATTCAAATTGCTTTACATAAAGAAAGTAAAACTATCAAAAAATAATCACAACAATAAAAACAAGGAATAAAAAAAGGTTCAAAATTGTATTTAAAATTAATTAAGACACTTAGAACAGAATGGATATTGATTATACAAAAATATACAATTCGGACTAGGCACAGTGCTCATTTAGTAAATGTACAGCAAAACAATATGCTACTGTAATTGTAGCCGTTAATGTTAAGTTAACATTATGCCAAGTCGTCACAAATAAAACACTGCATGGGAAACGGTGTTTGTCGTGTTAGTTGCAGTGCACTTTTTTCAGCGGATTTTTCCGCTACCGCGGATCAGTTTATCAAGTTGTAATATACAGTCTCTCACAAAAGTGAGTACACCCCTCACATTTTTGTAAATATTTTATTATATCTTTTCAAGGGACAACGGTAAAGATATGAAACTCTGATATAATGTAAAGTAATCAGTGTACAGCTTGTATAATGGTGTAAAGTTGATGTCCCCTCAAAATAACTCAACACACAGCCATTAATGTCTGAACTGCTGGCAACAAAAGTGAGTACACCCCTAAATGAAAATGCCCAAATTGTGCCCAATTAGCCCTTTTACCTTCCCGTTGTCATGTCACTCGTTAGTGTTACAAGGTCTCAGGTGTCCTTGGGGATCAGGTGTGTTAAATTTGGTGTTATCACTCTCACACTCTCATACTGGTCACTAGACGTTTAACACGGCACCTCATGGCAAAGAATTCTCTGAGGATGTGAAAGAAAGAATTATTGCTCTACACAAAGATGGCCTAGGCTATGAGAAGATTGCTAACACCCTGAAACTGACCTGCAACACGGTGGCTAAGACCACACAGCGGTTTAAAAGGACAGGTTCCACTCAGAACAGGCCCTGCCATGGTAGACCAAAGAAGAAGAAGAGTGCACATGCTCAGCGTCATGTCCAGATGTTGGCTTTTGAAAATAGATGTGTGAGTGCTGCCAGCATTGCTGCAGAGGTTGAAGGGATGGGGAGCCAGCCTGTCAGTGCTCAAACCATATGCCGCACACTGCATCAAATTGGTCTGTATGGCTGTCGTCCCAGAAGAAAGCCTCTTCTAAAGATGGTGCACAAGAAAGCCCGCAAACAGTTTGCTGAAGACAAGCAGACTAAGGACATGGCATACTTGAACCACATCCTGTGGTCTGATGAGACCAAGATAAACTTATTTGGTTCAGATGGTGTCAAGCGTGTGTGGCGGCGACCAGGTGAAGAGTACAAAGACAGATGTGTCTTGCCTACAGTCAAGCAAGGTGGTGGGAGTGTCATGGTTTGGGGCTGCATGAGTGCTGCCGGCACTGTGGAACTACAGTTCATTGAGGGAACCATGAATGCCAACATGTACTGTGCCATACTGAAGAAGAACATGATCCCCTGCCTTCGGAAACTGGGCCGTAGAGCAGTATTCCAACATGATAATGACCCCAAACATACTTCCAAGACAACCACTGTCTTGCAGAAGAACCTGAGGGTAAAGGTGCTGGACTGGCCAAGCATGTCTCCAGACCTAAACCCTATTGAGCATCTGTGGGGCATCCTCAAATGGAAGGTGGAGAAGCACAAGGTGCCTAACATCCACCAGCTTCGTGACGTGATCAAGGAGGAGTGGAAGAGGATTCCCATGACAACCTGTGAAGCTCTAGTGAACTCCATGCCCAAGAGAGTTAAGACAGTGCTGGAAAATAATGGTGGCCACACAAAATACTGACACTGGGGACAGTTTGAACATTTTCATTTAGGGGTGTACTCACTTTTGTTGCCAGCAGTTCAGACTTTAATGGCTGTGTGTTGAGTTATTTTGAGGGAACATCAACTTTACACCATTATACAAGCTGTACACTGATTACTTTACATTCTATCAGAGTTTCATATCTTTAGCGTTGTCCCATTGATGCCAAGATGGCGCCGGTGAGGTCGGCTGCCGTCACGACTGCTCCGACCACCTTTTCTTTGTTTTTGTTTTTTAAGTTAGTTTTCAGTGTTTTAAAATCGGCAAAATCACCACCATTGAGTACATTAGGTATGATAGAGACACTCTTGTTTCTATTGGTATACAATGTACTCACAATTCGACGGTTTTAACTCCGGATCCGAGCTGGCCGAGTGAGATCCTGAGGGAGAACAATGGACGCGATGCGAAGCGACGAACCCGAGGGAAACGAGCTGGTGTGAGGAACCGGCTCAGGGCCCGTGCACACCGCACACCTCTGCCTAGTATCCTGCTCGCCAACGTCCAGTCACTGGAGAACAAACTTGATGACCTCAGGGCCAGGATAAAGTTCCAGAGAGACATTCGGGACTGCAATCTCCTCTGCTTCACCGAGACATGGCTGAACCCAGCGGTGCCAGACCACGCCATACAGCCGGCCGAGTTCTTCTCGGTTCACCGCATGGACAGGACGCGGGACTCGGGGAAGTCAAGGGGAGGCGGCGTGTGCTTAATGGTGAACAACAGCTGGTGCAACAGCGTGAGCGTTGTTCCTCTCACACGCTCATGCACACCAAATCTGGAACTACTGTCCATCATGTGTCGTCCATTTTATCTTCCACGGGAGTTCACATCGGTCATAATCAGCGCCGTTTACATACCTCCACAAGCGGACACTGAAACTGCCTTATGCGAGCTGCATGAGGCACTCACACAGCACCAGACACAACACCGGGACGCTGCGCTCATTGTGGCGGGGGATTTTAATAGTGCCAACCTCAAACGCGCAGCGCCGAACTTTTATCAGCACATCACCTGCCCCACCAGGGGCGAAAGGACACTGGACCATTGTTATACCACAGTCAAAGACGGTTACAAGGCACAATCTCGTCCAGCGTTTGGTAAATCCGACCACGCCGCCATTTTCCTCATGCCAAAATATAAACAAAGGCTGAAACAGGAAGTGCCGGTCCAGAGGGAGGTCGCGCGCTGGACGGACCAATCGGTGGCCGCGTTACAGGATGCACTCGATGACGCAGACTGGGACATGTTCAGAAACAGCTCCGATGATGACGTCAGCCTGTTTACGGAAGCGGTTGTGGGATTTATTGAAAAGCTGGTAGACGATACGGTAGAGAAAAAGACTATCAGAACGTTTCCCAACCAGAAGCCGTGGGTGGATAAAACCATCCGCGACGCTCTGAGATCTCGCACCGCTGCCTACAACACGGGACTTGCGTCGGGGGACATGGAACCATACAAGGCTGCGTCATATAACGTCCGGAAGGCGGTGAAAGAGGCGAAGCAGCGCTACGGGAGAAAACTAGAGTCACAGCTTCAACAGAGTGACTCTAGGAGCCTGTGGCAGGGACTGAGAACAATAACGGACTACAAAGCACCAGCAGCCGGTATGACGAACGCGGACGCGACTCTGGCAGACGAGCTGAACATCTTCTATGCTCGCTTCGAGGCTGCAGCTAAAGACGCTAGCGATGCTAATGCTAACGGCGCTAATGCTAATGGCGCTAATGCTAGCGGCGCTAACGGCTGCAGACAGGAAGACACAGCCAGCACCGGGAACGCGCTCATCATCTCCGAGCACGACGTGAGGAGAGCCTTCAAGAGAGTGAACACCAGGAAAGCAGCAGGAACAGACGGCATCTCAGGTCGTATTCTCAGAGCCTGCGCAGACCAGCTAGCACCTGTGTTCACTGAGATATTCAACATCTCTTTATCTCAGTCAGTGATCCCCACATGCTTCAAAGAGTCCATCATTGTTCCAGTCCCGAAGAAACCACACCCTGCTTCCCTCAATGACTATCGCCCTGTAGCCCTCACCTCAGTAGTGATGAAGTGCTTTGAACGCCTTATCAGAGACTTCATCATTTCTTCACTACCCGACACACTGGACCCACTACAGTTTGCATACCGTCAGAACCGCTCCACAGACGATGCAATCTCTCATCTCCTCCACACATCACTCACTCACCTGGACAGTAGGAAAGGGAATTATGTTAAAATGCTCTTCATCGACTACAGCTCTGCTTTTAACACCATAATTCCCTCCACACTCACCACCAAGCTGGAGCACCTGGGACTGAGCTCATCTATATGTCAGTGGATCTCCAATTTTCTGACTGGCAGACCACAGGCAGTAAGGATGGGCGGACATGTCTCAGCCACACTCACTCTCAGCACTGGAGCCCCCCAGGGTTGTGTTCTGAGCCCCCTGCTGTACTCTTTGTACACCCACGACTGCGTGGCCACTACCAACTCCACCTCCATCATCAAGTTTGCTGACGACACCGTCGTGGTCGGACTGATCACCAACAATGATGAGTCGGACTACCTAGAGGAGATTGGAAATCTGGAGAACTGGTGCCAGAGGAACAATCTCCTCCTGAACGTCAGTAAGACAAAGGAGCTGATAGTGGACTTTAGTACAAAGCAGGAGAGGAACTACCAGACCCCCGTCATCAACAGGAGCCCAGTGGAGAGAGTGGACAGCTTCAGATACCTCGATGTTCACATCACGCAGGACCTATCATGGTCCTGTCACATCAACACCGTGGTGAAAAAAGCCCGGCAGCGTCTCTACCACCTCAGACGCTTGAGAGACATTAGACTGCCCTCCAAGGTGCTCAGGAACTTTTACTCCTGCACCATAGAGAGCATCCTGATGGGAAACATCTCGACCTGGTTCGGGAACAGCACCATGCAGGACAGACGAGCTCTACAGAGGGTGGTGCGATCAGCCGAGCGCATCATCCGCACTGAGATCCCTGACCTGCACTCGATCTACAGCAAGCGGTGCTGGACTAAGGCCAGGAAGATCATGAAGGACCTCAGTCACCCCAGTAATGGACTGTTCTCTTTGTTGCGGTCTGGGAAAAGATTCCGCTCCCTAAAGGCCAACACAGAGAGACTGAGGAGGAGCTTCTTCCCGCAGGCGATAAGGTCTCTCAATCACAATCACACCTCCACACAGGACTAATAACACCTTTTAAGCTCACAACACTGACTGGACAATCATGGACACATTCATACACACTTGCACTAAATACTCATACATCTGGACAATTGCACATGTCACCTTTCATGCATATTTGCACAACCACCGACACTTTAATTCTATATACATATATACTCTACCCTATATTCTATATTTTTGCAATATTTTATTATGCCCTTATTGCACAGTTAATTTTACTAGTTAAAATTATTTCTTCAGTATTTCCTTTTTATTGATTATTTATTTTACGTACAAGCTTTTATTTTCTTTTTTTAAGGTCACTGGCAGTCGTATAAAGCATTTCACTGCATATTATACTGTGTATGATTGTGTATGTGACCAATAAAAATTGAATTTGAATTTGAATTTGAAAAGAAATAATAAAATATTTATAAAAATGTGAGGGGTGTACTCACTTTTGTGAGATACTGTATACATTTTAGGAATATATTAACATTTGCAGACATCATTATATGTTGAATGGAACTTGTAAGCCTTTGAATGGTGTTAAAAATACTTGCAAAACAAGTATTGCAGCCATACATTGGAGGGAACTTCTGAGGTGGTCAGTGATTGATGGCACGGTCGGTCGGAGGGGGTTGTGATCACACCTATAGATCTTTTGTTCTAGGCTATCGGTCAAATATCTCTCCACTTGGAAGCAAAAACATGCAAGGGATTTCAGCATCTCGACGCACATACTAAGCTGTTTATAAAGTAGATACTGTTTGTTTTTTCATTTTGTAATTTTTCCCGTGTTTACTGTGTACTGTATGTATATAAATTTTTTAATGAATTACTGTAAATAAACTACACATTCCGTTACCAGAAATGACTTTTCTGTTTTTTGTGTGTGCTAAACTAAACTTCAGGGTCAAAGTAATATCGATTTTATTTGAAAAGTATTATATATTTACAATGCTGATAAGTTCAGGCTTAGATTCATATATAAACTGCTTCAAAGTCTTTCCACCCCGTGACCGCTGAAATCCGACAGACGCAGGGCTCAAGGGAGGTGTGTCTGTGTGTGTATGTGTGCGCGTGTGTGTGTGTGTGTGTGTGTGTGTGTGCGCGTGCGCTTCAGCCTGTCCTTTTTTCAGCGGATTTTTCCGCTACCGCAGATCAGTTTATCAACTTGTAATATATACATTTTAGGAATATATTAACATGTGCAGACATTTATTTGAGGGTGCGCTGCCCTCTCTTGCCCCTACGTAGAGCCTACACACACACCTATCTATCTATCTATCTATCTATCTATCTATCTATCTTATAAATACACATTTGAAATCTGCATCTACATTTTCTGTTACAAGTATAGAATTAGGTTCAGCTGAGACTCATGATCAATGGTGTTAGGGTACTTATGTAGTGATAATTAGTTTCAGCCAAATCATTAAAACTAACAATGGACTATGACACTCTTGAGAGGGGATATGAAGGTGTTATTCATTTATTTATTCTCTACAAGGGTGCGAACTATATTACAGACCAAACTATAACTTTCTCTTACTACTATAAAAATTCTAAATATAAACAAACAAAATACAGCTTTTTTTCCTCAGAGGTAAACGGAAAAGTGAAGTTGTTCAGCTGTTTACTGTCACTGCAGCTTCTTCAAAGTCTTCCCACTCCGTGACCGCTGAAATCCGACACGACACCACGTTAGGCTACGTCTTGACTCATTTGTATACCGACGGTGATTGGATGTTTCCCAAGGGCTCAGGGGAGTGTGTGTGTCTGTCTGTGTGTGTGTGTGTGTGTGTCTATGTGTGTGCGTGCGCGCGCGTACTTCTTCTACTGTTCTAAAAACTCTAAATATAAACAAACAAAATACAGCTTTTTTTCCTCAGAGGTAAACGGAAAAGTGAAGATGTTCAGTGTCACTATGCAGATGTTACACTCAGTGGAGTTACCGAAATCTTTGGTTTAGTTCTCATTGAGTTGCCACACATCATTTCCACATTTCACTCGCTTTTATTACTCTTATGTGAGCATAAACAGTGAAACATTCCACAGGTTTATAATACACCGCGGCCAAGTGAACCACGTTCCCGTCGAACGAAACGAGGCACAATCGTGGTGTTTGCTTCGGTTATGACACACAGTTTATTATCTGCTGTGGTAGATCTGATTATTTATTCAAACACAATAATAAAGCTTTATATCCTCAGGAGGGCTCAGTACATTGTTTTAGCGATAGTTTCACGGAAGCGAGTTCAGAACTGATCTAAAAAAAAAAAAAAACATCCGAAGCTTCAAATAGAATGAACGAACTAATGAATTTTCTCAAAACGTTAGAAAATTAAGTAGAGCTAAATCCCTAAATCTCCTTATAAAATATCGCTGATTATCAATGCGAGAATGAATGGCGAATTGTCATATGGCGAGGGATCGGCTTCAGTGAAATTGATATAATTGATATACAGTGGTGTGAAAAAGTATTTGCCCCCCTCCTGATTTCTTATTCTTTTGCATGTTTGTCACACAAAATGTTTCTGATCAACAAACACATTTAACTATTAGTCAAAGATAACACAAGTAAACACAAAATGCAGTTTTTAAATGAGGGGTTTTATTATTTAGGGAGAAAAAAAATCCAAAACTACATGGCCCTGTGTGAAAAAGTAATTGCCCCCTGAACCTAATAACTGGTTGGGCCAACCTTAGCAGCAATAACTGCAATCAAGCATTTACGATAACTTGCAACGAGTCTTTTATAGCGCTCTGGAGGAATTTTGGCCCACTCACCTTTGCAGAATTGTTGTAATTCAGCTTTATTTGAGGGTTTTCTAGCATGAACCGCCTTTTTAAGGTCATGCCACAACATCTCAATAGGATTCAGGTCAGGACTTTGACTAGGCCACTCCAAAGTCTTCATTTTGTTTTTCTTCAGCCATTCAGAGGTGGATTTGCTGGTGTGTTTTGGGTCATTGTCCTGCTGCAGCACCCAAGATTGCTTCAGCTTGAGTTGACGAACAGATGGCCGGACATTCTCCTTCAGGATTTTTTGGTAGACAGTAGAATTCATGGTTCCATCTATCACAGCAAGCCTTCCAGGTCCTGAAGCAGCAAAACAACCCCAGACCATCACACTACCACCACCATATTTTACTGTTGGTATGATGTTCTTTTTCTGAAATGCTGTGTTACTTTTACGCCAGATGTAACAGGACACGCACCTTCCAAAAAGTTCAACTTTTGTCTCGTCGGTACACAAGGTATTTTCCCAAAAGTTTTGGCAATCATTGAGATGTTTTTTAGCAAAATTGAGACGAGCCTTAATGTTCTTTTTGCTTAAAAGTGGTTTGCGCCTTGGAAATCTGCCATGCAGGCCGTTTTTGCCCAGTCTCTATCTTATGGTGGAGTCGTGAACACTGACCTTAATTGAGGCAAGAGAGGCCTGCAGTTCTTTAGATGTTGTCCTGGGGTCTTTTGTGGCCTCTCGGATGAGTTGTCTCTGCGCTAGTGGGGTAATTTTGGTCGGCCGGCCACTCCTGGGAACGTTCACCACTGTTCCATGTTTTTGCCATTTGTGGATAATGGCTCTCACTGTGGTTCGCTGGAGTCCCAAAGCTTTAGAAATGGCTTTATAACCTTTACCAGACTGATAGATCTCAATTACTTTTGTTCTCATTTGTTCCTGAATTTCTTTGGATCTTGGCATGATGTCTAGCTTTTGGGGTGCTTTTGGTCTACTTCTCTGTGTCAGGTAGCTCCTATTTAAGTGATTTCTTATTTGAAACAGGTGTGGCAGTAATCAGGCCTGGGGGTGACTACAGAAATTGAACTCAGTTGTGATAAACCACAGTTAAGTTATTTTTTAACAAGGGGGGCAATCACTTTTTCACACAGGGCCTTGTAGATTTTGAGTTTTTTTTCTCCCTTAATAACGTAAACCTTCATTTAAAAACTGCGTTTTGTGTTCAATTATGTTATCTTTGACTAATAGTTAACGGTTTTTGATGAGCAGAAACATTTAAGTGTGGCAAACATGCAAAAGAATAAGAAATCAGGAAGGGGGCAAATAGTTTTTCACACCACTGTATATGTAATTGATATACTGTATATACAGACGTGTGTGTGTCATTTTAATTCAAATGAACATTTTAATGCTTTCTGATACACTTATCAACTTATCCACATACACTTATCAACACAAACTCTCCGTGCATTTCTAAAAAATTAATATTAACAACATACATATACAAATAAACAAATGTACGTGTAATAAAAGTAGTCGTGATGTCAGTACTCGCCCAGCAAACCAGCCTTTTGCAGCGGCTTAAAACGTATGAATTATCTTCAAATATAAAAAAAAGCGAAAAGACACTCGATTATTTTGCATAGGTTATTTGTTTAATTAAAAAAGTTCGTAAAAACACTTTAAAACGAGAGAAAATCTGTTAAAATCCTCGTTCGCCTTCTCAGCGTTAGGTTGCGAGTGACGTCATGATTTGAATCTGCGCGCCACCGGGGAAACATAGGGAAACTGACTTTCCCGGACCACCGGCTTTTAGATAAAGTCCTTCCATGCGCCATCTGGCGGATATTCAGTGAAGCACAACACATTAATTTAAAATTCCCGAATGTTGCCTCCGGCAAGTCGCGGCACGCCGCGCGCTAAATTGCGGCCTCTCGCGGGAAAACACGCGCAGTTTTAAAGGCAACATCTGTATTTAGGATGCCTCCTGGACGGCTCCCTTGTGAGGTGTTCCGGACACGCCCCACCGGAAAGAGACCCCGGGGAAGACCCAGGACACGCTGGAGGGACTATGTCTCTCGGCTGGCCTGGGAATGCCTTGGGATCCCCCCGGAAGAGCTGGAAGAAGTGGCCAGGGAGAGGGAAGTCTGGGCATCCCTGCTGAAGCTGCTGCCCCCGCGACCCGACCTCGGATAAGCGGAAGAAAATGGATGGATGGATGAAAGCTCAATTCCTTTTTTGTCATATAATGTCTAGAAAAACGAGGTGTAGAGGATTCGTGAAATGAGCTATCTCAGAATATTAATGTACATGGTATGTATTCCGTTCCTGGTGTTGAGGAAGGTGAAGAGGACAAAGGCAGAGCAGAGGACAAAGTGGTGGAAGCTGAGAAAGGAAGAATGTTGTGTAGTCTTTAGGGAGGAGTTGAGACAAGCTATGGGTGGTCTGGAGGTGCTTTCAGTTGACTGGACAACTACAGCCAATGTGATCAGGGAGACAGGTAGGAGGGTACTTGGTGTATCATCAGGTAAGGGAAAAGGAGACAAGGAGACTTGGTGGTGGAATGAGGAAGTCCAGGAGTGTATACAGGGAAAGAGGCTAGCTAGGAAGAAGTGGGACTCTGAGAGGACTGAAGAGAGTAGACAGGAGTACAAGGAGATGCACCATAAGGTGAAGGTAGAAGTGGCAAAGGCCAAACAAAGAGCATATGAGGACTTGTATGCTAGGCTGGACAGTAAGGAGGGAGAGGTGGATCTGTACAGGTTGGCGAGGCAGAGAGATAGAGATGGGAAGGATGTGCAGCAGGTTAGATTGATTAAAGATAGAGATGGAAATGTACTGACAGATGCCAGGAGGGTGATGGGAACATGGAAGGAGTACTTTGAGGAGTTGATGAATGAGGAAAACGAAAGAGAACAAAGAGTAGAAGAGGTGACTGTTGTGGAGCAGGAAGTAGCAAATATTAGTAAAAGTGAGGTGAGAAGGGCGTTGAAGAGGATGAAGAGTGGAAAGGCTGTTGGTCCTGATGACATACCTGTGGACGTATGGAAGTGCTTAGGAGAGGTGGCAGTAGAGTTTCTGACTAGTTTGTTTAACGAGATCTTGGAGAGTGAGAGGATTCCAGAGGAATGGAGAAGAAGTGTATTGGTGCCGATTTTTAAGAACAAGGGAGATGTGCAGAGCTGTGGCAATTACAGAGGTATAAATCTAATGAGCCATACAATGAAGCTGTGGGAAAGAGTAGTGGAAGTTAGGTTAAGGGCAGAGGTGAGAATTTGTGAGCAGCAATATGATTTTATGCCTAGAAAGAGTACATCAGATGCAGTATTTGCTTTGAGGATGCTGATGGAGAAGTACAGAGAAGGTAATAAAGAGTTGCATTGTGTCTTTGTAGATTTAGAGAAAGCGTACAGCAGGGTGCCGAGAGAGGAGCTGTGGTGTTGTATGAGGAAGTCTGGAGTGGCAGAGAAGTATGTTAGAGTGGTGCAGGACATGTATGAGAGTTGTAAGACAGTGGTGAGATGTGCTGTAGGTGTGACAGAAGAGTTCAAGGTGGAGGTGGGTCTGCATCAAGGATCGGCTCTAAGCCCCTTTTTGTTTGCTCTAGTGATGGACAGGATGACAGATGAAGTTAGACAGGAGTCTCCATGGTCTATGATGTTTGCAGATGACATTGTGCTTTGTAGCGAGAGCAGAGAACAGGTAGAGGAAAATTTGGAGAGGTGGAGGTACGCTCTGAAAAGCAGAGGAATGAAGGTTAGCCGCAGCAAGACGGAATACATGTGTGTGAATGAGAGGGACCCAAGAGGGACAGTGAGGCTACAGGGAGCAGAGGTAAAGAAGGTGCAGGATTTTAAGTACTTAGGGTCAACGGTCGAGAGCAACGGAGAGTGTTCAAAGGAGGTGAAGAGACGAGTACAGGCAGGTTAGAATGGGTGGAGAAAAGAGTCAGGTGTGTTGTGCGATAAAAGAGTATCAGCGAGAATGAAAGGGAAGGTGTACCGGACAGTGGTGAGACCAGCAATGCTCTACGGCTTAGAGACAGTGGAACTGAAGAAAAGACAGGAGGCAGAGCTAGAGGTAGCAGAGCTGAAGATGTTGAGGTTCTCTTTGGGAGTGATTAGGATGGATAGGATCAAGAATCAGTTCATCAGAGGGACAACCCATGTGAGATGTTTTGGAGATAAAGTCAGAGAGGCCAGATTGAGGTGGTTTGGACATGTTCAGAGGAGAGATTGTGAATATATCGGTAGAAGGATGCTGAGGTTGGAACTGCCAGGCAGGAGGTCTAGAGGAAGACCAAAGAGGAGATTCATGGATGCAGTGAGAGAGGACATGAATTTAGTTGGTGTGAGAGAAGAGGATGCAGAGGATAGGGTTAGATGGAGGCAGATGATTCGCTGTGGCGACCCCTGAAAGGGAACAGCCGAAAGACAAAGAAGGAGAAGGTATATATTCCGTTAGAACTGATTAAATTGCTGAACATTGCTATTTGCATACAAAAGCCATTATTCATCCATGCATAATTTTCTATTGCTATCTTTCTCTTGACTCCTATTAGATCTTTTAATGCATTTATGAAATGCATAGTATATGACAGAACAATAAAATAGTTAACTTGAACAATATGCTGTGTACCACTTTAGAATGTATGGTTATAGGAAAATAATCACCCAGGGAATGGAAAGATTCTCATGATGCTTGCATCGGATGCTTGCCGGACGCAGCCCGCCCATTTTTCCTTCACCCCAGCGCCGGGATACCACGAGGCCTGGATACAGCAGCAGCGGAAGGGCGCGCGCCAAGCCCCGGGCGAGGACCTCTCCCCCTCCGCCACCACCTGTCTTCGAGGTCTCGACCCGAAACCGCTTCGCTCCTCTCCGCGAGACGGCACACGACGTGCTGGTCATCGGAGACTCCATCGTTCGCCACATGCGTGCTACCACGGCTAAAGGTAAGGTGCACACTTGCTGTTTACCTGGTGCACATGTTCTTTATGTTGCTTCACAGGTGCCTGCTGCCCTGAGGAAGAACATTGGAGCTGTGGTTCGTCATGCCGGCACGAACGACACCAGGCTCAGGCAGACGTTGATCCTAAAGAAGGACTTCAGGAGCCTGGTCGAGAAGGTCTGCAAGCACATCACCCATGACAAGGATCGTCGTATCTGGACCGCTTCCCACATTTCAGCGAGGAATCGAGACGTTCAGTAGATTATTTGCCTTTAATGAATGGTTACAATCTTGGTGTCGACAACAGAAATTACCCTTTGTTGATAACTGGAATGTTTTCTGTGAGCGTCCTAGGCTCTACCACACTGATGGCCTGCACCCTAGCAGAGCTGGAGCAGCGGTCCTCTCTGACAACATCTCCAGGACACTACGAACCATCTGACTGGCGGTAAGTCATACCGTAGATTCCAAACATATTAGCCACATCACAACTCACCATAGTGATAGACACACACACATAGCTTGTCCTGTAGAAATTGTGTCTGTTCCCCGAATAGTGAGAAAAAATAATAAATTTGTTAAATTTGCCCGAAACAATCTGATAACCAGAAAACCAGAAAAAGGCCAAATAAGTAGTCAAAATCCACCTCTAAAGATTGGACTTCTCAACATTAGATCCCTTGTGCCTAAAGCACATATTGTTAATGAAATGATCTCAGATTATTGCCTTGACGTACTCTGTCTCACCGAATCCTGGCTTAAACCAAATGAATATTTTGTTCTGAATGAGTCTAGTCCGTCAGGATATTTCTAGAAGCACGAACCCCATCTAATTGGTCGTGGTGGTGGTGTCACCACTATCTACAATGATGTACTCATTGTTACTCAGAAAATAAGGCCCAGGTTTAATTAATTTGAAGTGCTTATCACAAATGTTGCACTCAATGAAATACGCAACAAACCCTTGCTATATTTTACCCTGGCCACCGTGTACAGACCCCCGGGGCCATATGTCTAAATGCAGATGATCTAGATGAAGTGACTAGCAGCATGGCCACTATTTTTACCAGTACATTAGACACTGTTGCTCCCATCAGATTAAAAAAAGTCAGAGATAAAACACTTGCACCGTGGTACAACAGTCATACTCGCGCCCTAAAGAGAGCAACCCGTAACCTCGAGCGAAAATGGAGAAAACTAAACTAGACGTTTTCAGAATTGCGTATAAAGACAGTATGTGCAGCTATAGACAGGCTCTAAAAACTGCTAGGACTGAGCATCTTAGCCAACTGATAGCAAGAAACCAAAACAATCCCAGGTTCTTATTTAGTACAGTGGCTCGCCTAACAAAACCTAAGATGCCCGCAGACAGTATCCCATCACAGTTTAGAAGTGAAGACTTTATGGACTTCTTTAATGAAAAAATCAATAATATCAGGAAGAAAATAACGGAGGTTCAACCTCTAATAATATCACACGATCCAGTTCAGCCTATACTGTAGCTTCACATTTAGATTTTCAGTGCTTTACCGGTATAGGACAGGAAGAGCTGTATAAACTCATCACCTCTGCTAAATCAACAACGTGCCTGTTAGACCGAATCCCAACCAGATTTTTAAAAGAAGTGATGCTTACGGTTGGAGAGCCACTTCTAAACATTATTAATTCTTCATTATATCTAGGTCACGTCCCTAAACCTTTCAAGTTAGCAGTTATTAAGCCGCTTCTTAAAAAAATCTAATTTGGAGGCGAATGAAATAACAAATTACAGACCGATTTCAAACCTTACGTTCATATCAAAAATACTAGAAAAAGTAGTATCAGCTCAAATATGCACATTCTTGCAGCATAAAAACATCCTTGAAGAATTTCAGTCAGGTTTCAGGCCCCATCATAGTACAGAAACTGCACTAGTTAAGATTACAAACATCTTGTTTTTAGCTTCAGACCAAGGCTACATCTCATTGCTAGTCCTGCTCGATCTTAGTGCTGCATTCGACACTGTAGATCATAATATTCTCATAGATCGCTTACAAAATCATATAGGTATTCAGGGACAGGCATTAAAATGGTTTAGATCATACCTGTCTGATCGATACCATTTTGTAGATCTGAATGGAGAACCGTCTGGTGTAATGCCAGTGAAATATGGAGTCACACAAGGGTCAGTTTTAGGACCTCTGCTGTTCTCAATATACATGCTTCCCTTGGGTAACATCATTAGAAGACATGGGATTAGTTTCCATTGTTATGCTGATGATACCCAATTATATATCTCAACAAAACCAGACGAAATACCTAAGTTGTCTAGATTAACTGAGTGTGTCCAGGACATAAAAGATTGGATGACCAATAACTTTCTTTTATTAAATTCAGATACGACAGAGATATTACTTATTGGCCCAAAAACCAGCACACAACAGCTTTCACAATTCAGCCTGCGCTTAGAAGGATGTACTGTTACTACCAGCTCAGCAGTAAAAGACCTGGGCGTAATATTAGACAGTAACTTGTCTTTTGAAAATCACATTTCAAATATCACAAAAACAGCCTTTTTCCATCTTAGAAATATTGCCAAACTTAGGAACATCTTATCCGTATCTGATGCAGAAAAGCTAGTTCATGCATTCATGACCTCCAGACTGGACTATTGTAATGCATTGCTAGGTGGTTGTCCTGCATCCTCAATGAACAAGCTTCAGTTAGTCCAAAATGCAGCCGCCAGGGTTCTCACTAGATCCAGAAAATATGATCATATAACCCCAATATTATCATCCCTGCACTGGCTACCTGTTCAGTTTAGAATAAATTACAAAATAGTATTATTTACATACAAGGCCTTAAATGGTTTAGCTCCCACATACCTAACCAGTCTTCTGATACGCTAAAATCCACCACGCACCTTAAGATCACAAAACTCCGGACTTCTGGTAGTTCCCAGAATTTCTAAATCTACAAAAGGGGGTAGGACATTTTCATATTTACTGTAGCTCCAAAGCTTTGGAATAGCCTTCCAGACAGTGTTCGGGGAGCAGACACGGTTTCCCAGTTCAAAAGTAGACTCAAGACACATCTTTTTAATCTGGCATACACGTAACTCATCCCATAACCTCATACTCCAGTACATCTATCGCGAATGGCAACTACGCTAATTCTCCCCATCTGTTCTGTATTTCTCTATCCATCCCGAGGCATCGGGAGATTGTGCCAGCTTCAGTAGACAAAGGCCGACCCTGCGAGGTTCCTGAGGCATCCAGAGAAGGACCAGCTCCAGCTGGATTCAGCTTTATGATGGTTGGAGCTACAGTACACATGCTGCTCCTGTGCTTCCAGTGATCCAGACCTCATCTGCCCTCTGCACCTACTGACTCGTCCCTATGCTGAACTGGTCTTCATGTCAATTTAAATAATTTGTGTCATATTGAATTTTCTCCTGCACAACACACAAGATGTTATATCATTTCTATCTGTTATCACCCAAATGAGGATGGGTTCCCTGTTGAGTCTGGTTCCTCTCAAGGTTTCTTCCTAATGCCATCTCAGGGAGTTTTTCCTTGCCACCGTCGCTGTCACCCTTGGCTTGCTCATCAGAGACTTTTCATTCATCATTCATTCATCTCATTATTATCTAGACACATTTTTCTCATACATACATACTTCCAATTATTTTCTTTTCTAAAATTTTTTTTTTTCATTTTTTGTAAATTTTCTTTCATTTTTGTGAAGCTGCTTTGAGACAATGACCATTGTTAAAAGAGCTATATAAATAAAATTGAATTGAATTGAAATACCCTGGCATGGCACGGTGGTGTAGTGGTTAGCACTGTCGCCTTGCACCTCCAGGGTCTGGGTTCGATTCCCCGGCCAGGCTCGATTCCCGTCTCTGTGTGCATGGAGTTTGCATGTTCTCCCCGTGCTTGGTGGGTTTCCTCCGGGTACTCCGGTTTCCTCCCACAGTCCAAAGATATGCAGGTTAGGCTAATTGGCGTTCCGAAATTGCCCGTAGTGTGTGATTGGGTGTGTGAGTGTGTGTATGTGTGTGTGCCCTGCGATGGATTGGCACCCTGTCCAGGGTGTACCCCGCCTAGTGCCCGAAGTCTCCTGGGATAGGCTCCAGGCCCCCCGCGACCCTGAACACAGGATTAAGCGGTATAGAAAATGAATGAATGAATGAAATACCCTGTCATGAATGTAAATATTGCTCTATACAACTCATAAAGCAGTCATGTACTGATGATATATTAGAGCTGTTTTTTTCTGCCTTAAATTCAACTTTCCATATTGAAAGCTGACGTGTGAAAATGAAACTTACACTCAGCTTGCATTTATTTACACCTCAAAATTTACAGGGCCAACATCTTTGCCTGAGTGAAACTTGAAATAGTTTTACATTAACAACTTTAAAAAAAAAAGTAATAATATGAACAATATCTTATAAGACTTTCTGCACTGCAAACAGAGCTGAAAATCTATACTTAAACAGACACACCATTACTTTCCAGATGCCCTGCGTTATATTTTAAAATCTACATTTCTTTCTTTCCCCTGCTCTTTTTTTTTACTGCTGCTTATCAGCTAATATGCTATTTCACTTTATTTTCTAAATATCTGTATTTTTTGTACGTTGTCACAAATATGATAATTAAAGACTCATCTCTCACTCTCTTTCCATCCCCACTCCAACTCAATTATTTCATGCAACGTGCAATGAAGCATGGCTTGATTGAGATGCATTATTAAATGGTACCCATGGGAAAAAGATCTGGGTAATTGTTCTGTCACATTTTCCAAACTTGGTCCCCGTTTACAACCACTTCCATATGAGCGGAAATAATTCTAAACTATGAATACTTTGAGAGATAATTTTTCAACAACTGCACAACACAACTTGCTTTTCACTGCTGGGAACACGTGTGCCTGGAGCTCTGCTCTGTACATGTATACCACTCATCTTGAACACACACGTGCATTTATATATATATATATATATATATATATATATATATATATATATACACTGTTATACATACATACATGACTGTTTATAAATCGTCTAGCCGATGAAGTTATTTTTAAATTTCTATCCGATTTGATCATATAATAATTCAATTACATTTTATTTTATTTGTGTAGTGCCTTTAACAATTGACATCGCAAAGCAGCTTTACACAATTAAAATAAGTATGTAAGTTTGTATGAGATGTGTATGAAGCAAAATGATAAGAGAGAGAAGAGGAGAAAGCAGAAGAGAAGGAGAGATGGCTTTTAGGTATAGTCACCACCTGGCCATGGTGCGCCTCAGGTCAGTGGCAGGCAGTCAGATGTTGCTCGTGAACTTGGTGTGTCTCAAAGTGTCATCAGCAGACTTGTATCAAGACACAGAACCAAAGGCAGAATTCATGACAGACCCAGGAATGGAGCCCTACGAGTGATTGAAAGGAACGATGACCAATACCTAAGGACCTATGCCCATTTACGAGATGCGAGGGGTACTAGGGGGTTTCCAGACAAATCATTCGCAACCGACTCCACCGCTTTGGCTTGAATGCCAGATGACCATTGCAGGTGACTCCACTGACACCAAGACACCGCCGTGAACGCTTGCAGGGGCACAAGACCATGTGACCTGGACAATGCAGCAGCGGTCTACCGTCCTGTTCACTGATGAGTGTCATCAGCGTTGCTGGAGAAGGCGAGGTGAGCGATACGCTCAACGGTCAATATGGTCCCCAGGGTTTGCTGTGGTGGAGGAGGTGCAACAGTCTGGGCAGGCATCAACAGTGAGCGCAAAAAAGATTTGGTTATTATACATTGTCAGTCACTGCATGTTCTTACCTCAGAAACATCATAGAACCCATCATCAACCCCCAATTCCGCCAGCACACCCCCAACTTTCTGTTCATGCATGATAATCTATCATCCAAGATGGCGGCGCTTGCACAACACAAGGCTCAGCGTCTCTCCAGAACCTGCAGTTTAATAGTTATTTACCTGGTCATAATCAGTTTATTTACGCAAAACACTCTCTGTCTAACTTCATATAGTAGACAGGAGCTTTTAGACATCAGATTATCATCAAGATATCCTCTTGAGATCTACAAGCCATCGGAAGCTACGGGCTATCCACGGCCAGGTGGAAGTGCTCGTAGGCGACAAAGAGACCATAAACAAAGGTGGGGGAAGCGAGGAGGGCTGCATGCTAAGCTAAAGCTAACACCACACCGGCTTTCCTTACCCAGCATTTTCCTTGCTAATGTGTGGTCACTGGTGAATAAGATGGACAACCTGCGACTCCGTATTGTCAACAGTAAGAAATTAGTGCAACATTCTAATATTTATGGAAACATGGCTAAGCAGCGACATTTCTGATGGCGCAACCGAACTAGCAGGATGCTTCATCCTACGAGCGGACAGGACAACTGAAGGCTCCGGGAAAACCAAAGGTGGAGGTTTATGTATTTGCGTTAACAAAGCCTGGTGTACTAACTGCACTGTCGTTATGAGTCATTGTTCTACTGACGTGGAATTTTTAACGATTCAATGTAGACCCTTCTATCTACCGAGGGAGTTTACTACTACAGTTATAACTGCTGCATACATACCACCGGATGCTAATGCTAAGAATGCTATGAAAGAGCTGAATGAAGTCATTAGCAAACAACAGACTGTTTATCCTGAGGCTGCTTTCATTGTTGTGGGGGATTTTAATCACTCTAACTTTGAGAAGAGTACTCCCCAAATTTATTCAAAATATGGACTGTCGTACAAGAGGAAGCAGAACTCTGTATCATGTCTATACAAACATAGCTGAGGCATACAGAGCCTTAACCCTTCCCCACCTGGGACAGTCTGATCACCTTTCATTGTTCTTCCTCCCCAAATACACTCCGCTCATTAAACGTGTGAAGCCCTCAGTTACATCTATCAGAGTGTGGACTGAAGAGACAGACACTATACTTCAGGACCGATTTCATCATACAGACTGGAGTAGGTTTGCCTCTCTAGCTACTTCTGACTCTCACACGGAAATTAATCTGTACACTTCTTCTGTTTTGGATCAAATTAAAGCCACCACTGACAGTGTAACAACTGTGAAGCAGGTTACAACATACCCTAATCAGAAGCCATGGATGAATAGGGAAGTTTGTCTCCTGCTCAAGGTCCGGAATGCTGCCTTCAAATCAGGAGACGCGCAGGCCTACAGGAGACGCGCAGGCCTACAGGAGACAATCACTACGTTGATACAGCCTGTGAACTTTCAGCCTCTCTCACTTTCTACCGCAGAAGTCTTTGCTGCCTTCAGCAGGATAAGCAAATGGAAAGCTGCTGGCCCTGATGGAATTCCTGGGCGTGTGCTCAGAACCTGTGCTGAACAGCTGTCTGAGGTCATGATGGACATCTTTAATCTGTCCTTATCCCAAGCAACAGTGCCGACTTGCTTTAAATCCACCTCCATTGTGCCTGTGCCTAAACACTCCAAACACATGTGCCTTGATGATTACCGACCAATTGCACTTACATATTGTATATATATATATATATATATATATATATATATATATATATATATTGTAATATTGTAATATATAAATATTGAATAATTATGTACACCCCACTTTTCAGTTATTTATTTGTAAAAAAAAAAAAAATTTTGGAATCATGTATGATTTTCATTCCACTTCTCACGTGTACACCATTTTTGTGTTGGTTTTTCACGTGGAATTCCAATCAAATTGATTCATGTTTGTGGCTGTAATGTGACAAAATGTGGAAAAGTTCAAGGGGGCCGAATACTTTTGCAAGCCACTGTACTGTATATATAACACATTTTGCTCTCTAAAATATGAAATTATATGAAAATGCTAAGTGTCCTTGTGGATATTTATTAGATATAGATCTAATAATTTTCTCATCTATCTGTCAATGTGTTTTCTTTATTTTCATGACCATTTACATTGGTAGATTCTCACTGAAGGCATCAAACCTATGAATGAACACATGTGGAGTTATGTACTTAACAAAAAAAGGTCTCCACAGTCACCAGACCTGAACCCAATCGAGATTGTTTGGGGTGAGCTGGACCGCAGAGTGAAGTCAAAGGGGCCAACAAGTGCTAAACACCTCAATGAACTCCTTCAAGACTGTTTGAAACCATTTCAGGTGACTACCTCTTGAAGCTCATCGAGAGAATGACAAGAGTGTGCAAAGCAGTAATCAGAGCAAAGGGTGGCTATTTTGAAGAAACTAGAATCTAAAACATGTTTTCAGTTATTTCACCTTTTTTTGTTAAGTACATAACTCCACATGTGTTCATTCATAGATGCCTTCAGTGAGAATCTACCAATGTAAATGGTCATGAAAATGAAGAAAACACATTGAATAAGTGAAGGTGTGTCCAAAATTTTGGCCTGTATATTAGGACTGCACAATATATCGAAAAAATATCGTTATCGCGATAATGGTGTACGCGAAAACCATATCGCAAAGAGTTGCAATAAATAATTTATGTGCCAAGCATTTGTGTGTCCAAATTTGACCAATCAGATGGGCCCTTACTATGTTTATACCCGCTTATATCTTTATATATGTATATATACACAAATTTAACCCGGGTCCTATAAACACACACTCGAATCAGAAAGTAAACAATCTGAACCGACATGTGTGAACTCAGTGACTAAGCTCTATGCGGTGGTTTGTTTACTCCTCTTATACTTCCTGGAGCGAGTGTGTGTGTGTGTGTGTGTGTGTGTGTGTGTGTGTGTGTGTGTGACAAATAGTATTTTTCTATTTAATTTTTGTTTAATAATATTTATTTTTATTTAAAAAAAAAACTAACAAAACAAAAAACCAAGCAAGCCAAAGAGAATATTTCGTTTAAAAGTTGCTCTTGTTTTAATCAGAATCAGAATCAGAAAGAGTTTTATTGCCAAGTACGCTTGCATGTACAAGGAATTTGTTTTAGTGACGGAGCTTCCAGAGCAAAAAATGCAAATGACAAGACAAAAAAAAATGGTTGACATCAAATGGAGTACGGTGTGAGATACTTTTAAATAAGTTACATACTGTAAATATCTTTAATCTGTGGTATTATACAGTATATTGCACAGTGGTATTGTACACAATATTGCACATATATTTATTGACCATTAGAATGATGTTTAACTGTTAAGGAGGTAGATTGCCTGGGGGAAAAAACTGTTCTTGTGCCTGACTGTCCTGGTGTTCGGTGCTCTGTAGCGTCGACCCGATGGCAAAAGTTCAAAGAGAAGGTGGCTTGGGTGTGAGGGGTCCAAAGTGATATTCCGTGCCCTTTTCTTCACTCTGGATATATACAAGCACCAGACAGCCAACTGCTCGAGCTCCCTTCTGTATGCAGACTCGTCACCGTCCTGGATGAGGCCGATGATTGTAGTGTCATCTGCAAATTTCAGGAGCTTGACAGTGGGGTCTGTGGAGGTGCAGTCGTTGGTGTAGACGGAGAAGAGCAGTGGGGAGAGAATGCATCCCTGAGGGGCTCCAGTATTGGTGGTGTGACTGTTGGACATGAATTTTCCCAGTTTCACTAGCTGCTGCCTGTCTGTCAGAAAGCTGGTGATCCAGTGACAGATAGAGCTAGGAACAGAGAGCTGATTTAATTTGGTCTGAAGCAGTGCTGGGATGATCGTATTAAAAGCTGATGAAAAGTCTATAAACAAGACCCTTGCATAAGCCCCTGGTTTGTCCAGATGTTGAAGGATGAAGTGCAGTCCCATATTGACTGCATCATCAACAGACCTGTTTGCTCTATAAGCAAACTGCAGGGGGTCCAGTAAGGGTCCTGTGATGTCCCTCAAATAGGCCAACACCAGTCTTTCAAATGACTTCATGACCACAGATGTTAGGGCGACTGGTCTGTAGTCATTAAGTCCTGTGATTTTAGTTTTTTTTGGAATGGGGATGATTGTGGAACGTTTAAAGCACAAAGGCACTTCACATTGTTCCAGTGATCTGTTGAAGATCTGTGTGAAAAAAGGCTGCCAGCTGGTCTACACAGGATTTCAGACAGGCTGGTGTCACGCCATCTGGGCCTGGAGCTTTCCTTCTCCTTCTTTTAAGACACTATTGATGAGTGTATGGTTACATGTAAATAAAAAGTCATGTTTGAAAGTAATTCATATTGTGTTGGCAGGTCTTTAGTAACAGCAAACCAGAAATCAGAATATCTGCTGAGGGTTTTAAGTCATTCTTAGTGTTTTTAAGTCTAAATATTTGCAACTTCCTTGACATATAGTTTCTTTTTAACCTGACTTAGATTTTATTACATCAGACGAATATCTATTACCTGTTTATTTTAGTATGATCATTACATATAAATAAATAATAAAAAAAGGCAATACGCATTTCTCAACAAAAAATCAACAACAATATCGCATATCGCATATTTTCCTAATATTGTGCAGCCCTAATATATATATATATATATATATATATATATATATATATATATATATATATATATAGATATATAGATATATACAGTGGTGTGAAAAACTATTTGCCCCCCTCCTGATTTCTTATTCTTTTGCATGTTTGTCACACAAAATGTTTCTGATCATCAAACACATTTAACTATTAGTCAAAGATAACACAAGTAAACACAAAATGCAGTTTTTAAATGAGGGGTTTTATTATTTAGGGAGAAAACAAATCCAAACCTACATGGCCCTGTGTGAAAAAGTAATTGACCCCTGAACCTAATAACTGGTTGGGCCACCCTTAGCAGCAATAACTGCAATCAAGCGTTTGCGATAACTTGCAACGAGTCTTTTACAGCGCTCTGGAGGAATTTTGGCCCACTCATCTTTGCAGAATTGTTGTAATTCAGCTTTATTTGAGGGTTTTTAAGGTCATGCCACAACATCTCAATAGGATTCAGGTCAGGACTTTGACTAGGGCACTCCAAAGTCTTCATTTTGTTTTTCTTCAGCCATTCAGAGGTGGATTTGCTGGTGTGTTTTGGGTCATTGTCCTGCTGCAGCACCCAAGATCGCTTCAGCTTGAGTTGACGAACAGATGCCGGGACATTCTCCTTCAGGATTTTTTGGTAGACAGTAGAAATCATGGTTCCATCTATCACAGCAAGCCTTCCAGGTCCTGAAGCAGCAAAACAACCCCAGACCATCACACTACCACCACCATATTTTACTGTTGGTATGATGTTCTTTTTCTGAAATGCTGTGTTACTTTTACGCCAGATGTAACAGCACATGCACCTTCCAAAAAGTTCAACTTTTGTCTCGTCGGTTAACAAGGTATTTTCCCAAAAGTCTTGGCAATCATTGAGAAGTTTTTTAGCAAAATTGAGACGAGCCTTAATGTTCTTTTTGCTTAAAAGTCGTTTGCGCCTTGGAAATCTGCCATGCAGGCCGTTTTTGCCCAGTCTCTTTCTTATGGTGGAGTCGTGAACACTGACCTTAATTGAGGCAAGTGAGGCCTGCAGTTCTTTAGATGTTGTCCTGGGGTCTATTGTGGCCTCTCGGATGAGTTGTCTCTGCGCTCTTGGGGTAATTTTGGTCGGCCGGCCACTCCTGGGAAGGTTCACCACTGTTCCATGTTTTTGCCATTTGTCGATAATGGCTCTCACTGTGGTTCGCTGGAGTCCCAAAGCTTTAGAAATGGCTTTATAACCTTTACCAGACTGATAGATCTCAATTACTTTTGTTCTCATTTGTTCCTGAATTTCTTTGGATCGTGGCATGATGTCTAGCTTTTGAGGTGCTTTTGGTCTACTTCTCTTTGTCAGGTAGCTCCTATTTAAGTGATTTCTTGATTGAAACAGGTGTAGCAGTATTCAGGCCTGGGGGTGACTACAAAAATTGAACTCAGGTGTGATAAACCACAGTTAAGTTATTTTTTAACAAGGGGGGCAATCACTTTTTCACACAGGGCCATGTAGATTTGGAGTTTTTTTCACCCTTAATAACGTAAACCTTCATTTAAAAACTGCATTTTGTGTTCAATTATGTTATCTTTGACTAATAGTTAACGGTTTTTGATGAGCAGAAACATTTAAGTGTGACAAACATGCAAAAGAATAAGAAATCAGGAAGGGGGCAAATAGTTTTTCACACCACTGTAGATATAGTTTTATAGATCTGTATATATATTTATATTGCACTGCTAACTTGCATTTCTGGTTAGATGCTAAGTGGATTTTGTTGCATTGTAACTACATTCAATGACAATAAAGTTGAATCTAATCTAATCTAATTCTCCACCACATCATGGCAGAATTGTTACAGCTCGACTTCAGGAAGTTGGAGTGCCTCATATGGTATGGCCATCAATGTCCCCTGACCTGAACCCCATAGAGCACGTCTGGGACCAGTTGAAGCAGAGACTGGATGATCGTACCCTACCCCCAAGTGACCTGGCAGAACTGCGTGTAGGACTTGTGGAAGAGTGGAACGCATTGTCTCAGAACAACATCATGAGCTAGTGAGCAGCATGAGACGTCGCAGATAACGATCAGTCAAATTGGATCTGAGCAACGAGAGGGCCGTTATTATATAATTGTGTTAAGCGAATAGGAAGCAAAAGCATTGTGGTGCAAATGATTTCTATGAATGATTGTACGTTAATGTGAATCCTATATGAGCAGGCTTGGATGGTGTAGTAATCTACATGACCTTACCTAGGACTTTCTAAAAGTATTAATATACAACTCTTAAGGCCTTCACATGTGAAACAATGTGAATAAGCAGTATGGAAAATCAATATGAATTAAACATACCACAGGTATTCACATCATACATGATAGTAATATGAGCATTCAAATTTTCAGTTTTCTTGCTGTAGTCTGTAAATCATTACATTGAGGAAGTGAGAAGAAGAATGTTTCATGATAGAGACACTTTTTCCTCCTACTGCTCTGGTTCAGTTGGATGCTGTATGGCAGACAGATATTGTATGATACAGTAGTTTAACTTTGTTACATTGCAGACTTAATGCAGATTGAAAGTATAGATAAGTTAAATATGAGCAAGTAATAGCTGATGTTGACTTAAATTGCTAAAGAATGATTCTAATTTAATGTTAATCTGCTTCAAAGTGCTGGTGTATTTTAGCATTATTCAATTAAATTTTACTTGTATAGCGCATTTAACAATTGTCATTGTCTCAAAGCAGCTTTACACAATCAAAAATAATTATTTAAGTTTGTATGGAATGTGTATGAATCAAAAATGGTCATATTGTCCCTGGTGAGCAAGCCGAGGGCGACAGTGGCAAGGAAAAACTCCCTGAGATGGTGATAGGAAGAAACCTTGAGAGGAACCAGACTCAACAGGGAACCCATCCTCATTTGGTTGAAACAGAAAGCAGGAAATGATCTGCATTCATACTGTGTGTTACGTGGCAGCCAGTTCAGCTATAACAGTTGATGTTAATTGATGTTAATAAGGGGCTTGATAGTGCTTATGATATTGAAATGTGCTGGTTGAATACCTTTGTAGGCAGCTTATAATATTTTTTATTTATTTAAAAAAAGGTGGTGCAAAACTCATATTACTTACTAGTAATACTAATATTGGTGTTAATCAAAATATTATAATATAATATAATAATAATATTAATCTTTATTATTCATAATTGCAAGGTAGTAACAGCAAGACGGTATTCATGTTTCATTGTGATTAGCGCCCTTGTCTGTGATACATTGCCAATCTCATACATTAGGCTCATTTGTAAGAAGGTCTTAAGAATTGGACCATTTTTGAGTGATCATCCAACAAGCTGTATTGTGATTGGTCAGAAAGCATTTGAGTCACAGGCGAAAAGTTGGTAAAATCATCCTGTACTTTTTGCACAGCGGAATTGCATCTTTTATGTGAAATGTTCTATTGGAAGGTTATTGGTTTGAAAAATATCATTGATGTGAAAAAGAATCACTCAGGAATTTCGCCTCTGGTTTACAAAAAACTTTATATGAAAGTTTTGATGCCTGTAGCAAAGAAAACCTGTATCCCCTTGTGAAAAAAATTTTTTTTTAGTGTATTACAAATATTTTGAAATCCTCGATAGTACACTGCAAATATACTAACAAAAAATTGTACCATCAGTTAATATATTAAAAATATACTAACATCATGCTTTTACCAAATATTGGAATTAAACTTTAAATATACTTCAATATAATTGTATTATAGTACACTTTCCAAAAATAGATTATTGGAAAATATAGTGAAATGTTGGTCTAATTTCCAAAGTATACTTATTTAAACTTGTTTTTCAATGTATTTTTGGTATATATTTAAAAAAATATCCTTGAAATAATCATTGTACAAATGTACAGAAAGTATACATTAGAATACAATTTTTAATATACAGTTGTCTCAGTATATTATCAGTTAAATATAAATGTACTTATATTTAGTGCACTACTCTCTCGTGCGCGTGCGCTTTTAGACTCGTTTTTGTACGCTGAAAATCGTTTTTGCCCGTTCAAGATAATTTATGTTTGCACTCTCTCATCTGTTTCCTGTTTGGCTGATTGTGAACACGTTTTGTTAAACACAAATAAACTATAGTAGTGCTTTTTTGTAACCTTGTGCAAATTAAATCTGTTGAACTCATGAATAAAATCTGCCTCATAATTACTGATGTAATGTGTTTCAAAAACATTTTGTAGTGTAGAAAATGCATTTAGCATTTGTAAATTATCTGTATTATTATATATAATAAATTATATGTAAATTATATGTAGCTAGTATAGAAGGCCAGGGGTAGCTCAATGGTTAAGGCATTGGACTACAGTTCAGGAGATCCCAGGTTCAAACCCCACAACCACCAAGTTGCCACTGTTGGGCCCTTGAGCCTCAACTTAACCCTCAACTGCTCAGTTGTGTCATGAGATAAAAAAAAAGGAAGTCTCTCTGGATAAGAGCATCTGCCAAATGCCTAAATGTAAATGTTGTATGTACTGTATGATACAATAAAGTATATTTGTATTAACCACAAAGTGTACTTTTTTAGTATTTGTAATTGACCAAAAGCGTGCTACTGCTCCAATAAAAATATACTCATAGTATATTAATCATGTATTTTGTAACACAGTAAAAATAGCTGTAATGTACTTATAATACATTAAATATATACTTAAATTGTATTAATTACTGTCGGGTATGTAAGTTAGTACACACACAGCCATATACTTTAAGTGTACTAAGTATACTTAAAATTGTCTCAATTTAGCACATAAAAGTATACTTAATACACTTAAAGTGGTGCTTTACTACAACTTTATTACAATTAAAATATATTTAGCACAAAATTAGTATGTCAAAAATAGCACACTTCAAATTAACTAATCCATTATACTTAAGTATACTGAAAATTAGTATGGCGCCAGTATACTTAGTATTTTTTTTTTTGACAAGGGATTCGCGTGATTCGCAGCCTTTTGATCAAAACGCTGCCTTTTGTAAAGTGAATGTACGAGCCGCGGGTTTCCGCACGGCAAAGAACAGCTTTATTTATTTCAGTCACAAATTCACAATCACATTCCAGCTCTTATTCCCAGCCGTGGTCAAATAATGGATGAAATAATTATTCAATGCTCTACACAAACAGCTAAAAACATGATGAAAAGCCCTCAGCACTTTTGTGTTCATAAAATGATATTTACTTAATAACTTAACTGATAAAATTATATATACATATTCATTCATGTCTATTTATGATGCCGACACATTTTTACGTTTTAAATAAGATATGTTGGCATATTCACGAATCAGGACATTCACATAGTTAACACTATCAGATTATAAGGTAGCCTACTATCAGGTAATTAAATTCATTTAAGACCATTTAAACTGATATTTGATTTCCCTCATGTCTCCGCTGCATGTATTCATTCACAGGCTGCAGCACACGTACAAGGAAATAGGAGATTGTTGTTTAGGAGTGAATTGGAGAGAAGAGAGCTGTTCATTCATTCATTCATTTTCTATACCGCTTAATCCTGTGTTCAGGGTCGCGGGGGACCTGGAGCCTATCCCAGGAGACTTCGGGCACTAGGCGGGGTACACCCTGGACAGGGTGCCAATCCATCGCAGGGCACACACACATACACACACTCACAGACCCAATCACACTACGGGCAATTTAGGAATGCCAATTAGCCTAATCTGCATGTCTTTGGACTGTGGGAGGAAACCGGAGTACCCGGAGGAAACCCACCAAGCAGGGGGAGAACATGCAAACTCCATGCACACAGAGACGGGAATCGAGCCTGGCCGGGGAATCGAACCCAGACCCTGGAGGTGCAAGGCGACAGTGCTAACCACTACACCACTGCGCCGCCTGAGAGCTGTTCATTTACTATAAAAAAATAACTAACAAATCTAAAAAATATATAAAGAACGTATGATCTGTTCTATAGCCCATCTGCTTTAACCTAGTTTTTTTTATTATACATAAGACAAACTTTCAGTTTTGTAAATATTCTAGTTATAATGTGTTAAGTCTTTAGGTTAAACGTTTTTGAGAATTAGACCATCCAGTTAAGATAAATATTATGTCGTTGTTTGATAAAATCTGGATTAAGGATATTTTATTTGATTTTGTTTTATTTATTTAATTTTTATTTTTCAGTTTCCCCCCTGAGGGATTGCCACCTTATTGTGGTGAGGGGGTTTGCGTGCCTCAGTGACATTAATAGCTATACCAGCAGGAGCTTAGTCTTCAAGTGGGACACCCAAGTTGGACAGGTCTGAAGGTAGAGGCCTGACAAAGTGCATTCCACTTCTCCAGGATTCTGATGCAGCTAACAACACAATTCAGCAAGGATAATACTGTTACTATAAGCACAGGGGAAAAAACAGTGCTCGAACATGAAGTGTACACATGATGCCCCCTTCACATTTCTCACTGCACCCCCATATATTCCTGTCTCACACGGGAAGATATTTCCATTTGGAGATAGCGTGGGATTATTAATTAAGAAACTTAAAAGGAAACCAAAAGAAAACTGAAAACACAAAATAACCTGAGCTCTGCCGTCTACACGAGAACGGACGGGATTCTGGAAACTAAAACAAAAACCTAAATATCCTCTCGGGGCTTATGTCTTTACCGAAGATTTATAGGAAGAGAGAGTAGAGTTTGTGCTTTGTGCACTTTAACCCGAGAGCGCGCACTAAACTGATGCGTGTCGCTCTCCCTCACTCTCTCGCCAGTGTCTTAGACAGACAGAGGCTTTGTCTGTGTCTTCTCCAGTGTGTGTGTCTTTGTCTTTGACACCTTTTACTGGTGCGACCGAATGATCACACGGAGTGTCGCGGTATCACGACCCGGCCCGTTCTGAGTAATTTATGCGCGGCTCTGCACATATCGATACACACAACATACACTTATCATGAATTGCATTTTATATGAATGTTACATATGAGACGCATGCACAAACACATACTTATATAATATATTCACATACAAACACATTCTGTATACACATAAAAACATAATATATTCAGTAAATTTGTGAATTACACTCAAAGTAATTATGAAGTCTGATTTGATTGGTACCATTAAACATTTTATTTCTATTTATTCTATGTTTTGCTGGCAAAATGCATTTTAGGCAGAGACGTCTGCTCGGTCTTCTTAAATAGTTTTAAACCCCTCAATTCCAATTCCCCCTTCCGCGAAACCGGTTTGATAACTTCACACCTACATCAAAGGTGAGAAGAGGGATGACAATAAACTGAGCACGCTGTCGTGTTGTATATTCAATTCAATAAAATTTTATTTGTATAGCGCTTTTAAGAATTGACATTGTCTCAAAGCAGCTTTACACAATCAAAATAATTATTTAAGTTCATATGGAATGTGAATGTGTATGAATCAAAATGGTCAGATAGTCCATGGTGAGCAAGCCCGAGGGCGACAGTGGTGTCATGCTTACTCCTATAATGATACACAAGAGGGCTGCAGGTGCAGGAAATAACAGTCTTTTATTTAGTCTTCAGTCTCTTTTAACAAAACGAACACAATAAACAAAACTCAAAATATCCACCCCTCGGGTGGTTTCTCCCGGCGCGGTCTGCAGGCGGAAACACAAGAAAACTAGAATGCGTTTCGAAAACGCTTAACTTAACGGAGACTGGAATACCGCTCCAACGGCCGAGTCAGTCCATGTGTGTGAAGCTGTCCTGCTTCACACTACCTCGCCTGCAGATACCGCTAACCCTTGGGGAAAGACACAGAGAGACACAGGTTAGAACAAGGTGTGGCATAGTGGGGACCAGACGCTGTGGTATGGGTTCGGCTGGGTTAAATAGTGCGACACATGAGGTAGAGACAGGTGCTTCCTATTAGTTCATTAGGGGCAGACAATGACATATACAGACACACTAGGGGGAGACAAAGTTACGGCTCAGTAAGCCGGTGAACCGGATCTCCGGGGCTGCGGCGGTTCGGGTGTTACATTACCCCCCTCCCCAGGACCGGCTTCCTGAAGAGGAGGCGGGCGCTCCCCCTGCGTTACCAAAGGGGGTCGGGACCCGCCGACCTGATGGAATTGCCGGCGGGCGGGTCGGCCCCGGGGTCGCGGCGCAGGACGATCCGGCCGTGCCCTGTGGAACTCGGAAATGAGTTCGGGGCTCAGGATGTCCCGCGCCGGAACCCAGCTGCGTTCCTCCGGTCCATAACCCTCCCACTCCACCAAATACTGGAGTGAGCCTCCTCGCCTTCGGGAGTCCAGCAGCTGCTGGACTCTAAACGCTGGAGCGCCCTCGATCTCCACAGCCCCGGGGAGCGAGGGGGTCACGACCCCTCTGTCCAGCGGTCCCCTTCTTACTGGCCTGAAAAGAGAGATGTGAAAGGTAGGGTTAATGCGCATGTGTGAAGGGAGTTGTAACTTAAAAGACACAGGGTTGATTTGTGCTACGATGGGGAAGGGACCGATGAATCGGGGGGCAAGTTTACGACAGGGGAGGTTGAGAGAGAGGTCCTTTGTCGAGAGCCAAACCCGATCACCTACCTGAAGCGGAGGACTTTCCCTTCGCCGCCTATCGGCGAATTTCTTAAAACGGCGAACTGCTTGGGAGATATGAGCATGCGCTCCCTCCCATACTTTTTCCGCTTTCTTAAACCACTCATCCACCATGGGGATATTGGTGGGAGTGGCATCCCAGGGACAGAGCGGCGGCTGGTATCCGAGCATACATTGAAACGGCGTTAGGCCGGTTGAGGAGTGTTTTAAGGAGTTTTGTGCATATTCCGCCCAGAGTAAATAGTCAGCCCATTCATGTTGTCGACTACTACAATATGCACGAAGAAATTTCCAGAGATCTTGTACAGTCCGCTCTGCCTGTCCATTAGACTCCGGGTGATAGCCTGAGGTTAGACTAACAGTGGTCCCCAACTTCTGGAAGAAAGCTCTCCAGACTCTAGCGATAAATTGGGGACCACGATCTGAAACGATGTCCTCCGGAATACCATAGTAGCGAAACACTGTATCGAATAGGGTTTCCGTCACCTGAGCGGCGGTTGGGAGGGCGCAGAACGGGACAAATCGACAGCCTTTGGAAAACCGATCCACCACCACTAGGACTGTCGTGTACCCTTTTGACACTGGCAGATCCGTCACAAAGTCCACCGCTAGGTGGGACCACGGTCTGTTAGGCGTGGGCAAGGGCATTAATTTACCAACTGGCAACCCTCGGGGGCTCTTAGTAGTTGCACAGGTAGCACAAGACGAAACGACTGTTTTCACTCTTTCCCGCATATTTGGCCACCAGAACCTAGGTTCTAGTAGTTGAAATGTCTTTAATTCGCCGGGGTGTCCAGATGTGAGGTTAATGTGGGCTTCCACCGTCACTCGTTCTCGTAGTGATTCCGGTACGTAGGTTCGATCCGGAGGACAGTCAGCCGGCACGGACTCGGTTCGTGTCGCCTTGTACTATCTCCGTATCGAGATCCCACGCAATCGGGGCCACCACGAGTGCCGGGGGCAAAATAGGTTCAGGAGCCGTGGGTAGGTCCTGCGCCGCGAAACAGCGGGAGAGCGCATCCGCTTTTAAGTTTTTAGAGCCGGGGCGATATGTAATAATGAAATGGAAACGAGTGAAAAACAGTGCCCAGCGGGCTTGGCGAGGGTTTAGTCTTTTAGCTTGTTGGAGATACTCAAGGTTCTTATGATCGGTGAGCACCGTGAATGGATGTTCTGCTCCCTCCAACCAATGCCTCCACTCCTCTAACGCCGCTTTTATGGCTAGCAGTTCGCGATTTCCGATATCATAATTGCACTCAGCAGGTGTCAGTTTTCTCGAAAAGAAAGCGCAGGGGTACAGCTTCTCTGGGTGGCCATGGCGCTGTGACAGTACCGCTCCTAATCCTACTTCCGACGCATCGACCTCGACTACGAAGGGCTTAGTTGGATCGGGAAGTTTTAATATAGGCGCAGATGTAAAAGCTCGTTTTAGCCGCTGGAATGCGAGACGCGCTTCCGGCGTGAACTGGCGCAGTTTTTGTCGTTTTCCTTTCAATAAGTTAGTGAGCGGTGCTGCCAACATACTGTAGCCCCGAATAAAGCGCCTGTAAAAATTGGCAAGCCCAAGGAAACTTTGTAGTGCCTTCACTGATGTGGGTTCCGGCCATAATTGGACCGCACTGACTTTGGCTGTGTCCATCATGACCCCCAGTGGCCCTATGCGATAGCCCAGAAATGCTACCTCCGTTTTGTGGAATTCACATTTCTCCGCCTTCACATAGAGCCCATGTTCCCTCAGTCGACGGAGGACGGCGGTTACATGACGGACGTGCTCCCCATATGACCGAGAGTATATCAGAATGTCATCTAAATATACTATCACAAACCGGTTCAACATATATCGAAGCACGTCATTCATGAACCCCTGAAACACCGCAGGTGCATTCACCAGTCCATAGGCCATCACATTATACTGATAATGACCTGATGTAGTGCTAAATGCAGTCTTCCACTCGTCGCCCTTGCGAACACGAACGAGGTTGTAAGCGCTGCGGAGGTCTAGTTTAGAAAAGATGGACGCGCCTCGGAGCAGATCGATCGCGGCTGGCACCAATGGCAGTGGGTACTTATATTTTACTGTGATGGCATTAAGCCCCCGATAATCAATACACAGCCTAAGGCCCCCCCCTTTCTTTTCGATAAAAAAGAATCCTGCTGAGGCTGGAGACGTGGAGCGACTAATGAGTCCCTGCCTGAGAGCCTCTCTCACGTATTCCTCCATTGCCCGGGTTTCGGCCACGGACAATGGGTAAATCCGCGAGCAGGGCGGTGCTTTCCCCGGCAGGAGGTCAATAGCGCAATCCCACGGGCGGTGAAGGGGAAGTCGTGCAGCAGCCCTAATACTAAACACGTCTTTAAACCTTTCGTACTCCGATGGCACTGTAGTCGAAACCAGGGCGCTGGGGCTTTCGATAGAAGTTGTTTGGACCATCAATGAGGATGGTGAACAGAATTTCGCGCATCGGGGGGACCAGGATAGGATACGCAAGCCAGACCAATCAAAATTAGGGTTATGAGAGCGCAGCCATGGGAGGCCGAGCACGACGGACTGACTCACCTGGGAAATCACATAGAATTTCAATTCCTCAGTATGGTTTGGGAAAGTTAATCGTAGGGGCACGGAGATCATTTTAACGGGCGATTGTGCTAATTCAAGATTCAAGATTCAAGATTCAAAGAACTTTATTAATCCCAAAGGGAAATTGCTTATGCTCGGTTACAGGTGCTCACAGTTGTTAACTAAGGAAGGTGGGAAAAAAAAAAAAAAAAAAAAAAAAAATGGGTAAGTATTAGTGTCCTGTTGTATACCAGTCAGTGAAAAAATCCACATACATGTGTGTATGAGTTACAGCGAAGAGTTGTAAAGTTTTATGGCCGTTGGGAGAAAGGATTTCCTGTGACGCTCAGTGGAACACTTGATAGTAATCAGTCTCTGGCTGAAACTGCTCCTCTGTTCAGCCAAAACACTGTATAGCGGGTGAGAAGGATTGTTCACAATGGATTGTACTTTGGACAGAATCCTCCTCTTTGCTACTACATCCACCGAGTCAAGCTCCATGCCTAGCACAGATCCGGCCTTTTTAATTGACTTGTCCAGTTTGTTCTTATCAGACACCTTAATGTTACCACCCCAACAGACCACAGCGTAAAAAATGACACTCGCCACAACGGTCTCATAGAACATCTGTAGAATGGTATTACAGATGTTAAAAGACCTGAGCCTTCGAAGAATGTACAATCGACTCTGACCTTTCTTGTAGAGTGCCGTTGTGTTGAGTGACCAGTCAAGTTTGTTGTCCAGATAAACTCCCAGATATTTGTAATCGGAGACAATGTCCACTATCTCCCCCTTGACAGATATAGGAGTCACAGGGGTCTTGTTTCTCCTAAAGTCTACCACCATCTCCTTTGTTTTCCTGATGTTGAGTTGTAGGTGATTACGCTCACACCAGGAAACGAAGTCATCCACAACAGACTGGTACTCCGAGGTGTCACCCTCCTCTATACACCCAACAACCACAGAGTCGTCAGAGAACTTCTGCAGGTGGCATGACTCTGAGTTATATCTAAAGTCAGATGTATAGAGGGTGAAAAGAAACGGAGACAGTACCGTCCCCTGGGGAGCTCCAGTGCTGCAGATCAAAGTCTCTGACACACAGTTCTTTAGTCGGACATACTGGGGGCGACAGGTCAGGTAGTCCATGATCCAGGAAACCAAGCGGGTGTCAATGTTTATGTTCCTTAATTTCTCCCCCAGTACTGCTGGTTGGATGGTGTTGAAGGCACTGGAGAAGTCAAAGAACATCATCCTTACGGAGGTCCTAGGCTTGTCAAGGTGAGAGTAGGTGCGATGTAGCAGGTGTATTATGGCGTCATCAACACCCATGAACGGCTGATAGGCAAACTGAAGAGGGTCCAGAGAGGACTTCACCAGGGGACGAAGTGTATCCAGGATCAGTCTCTCAAACACCTTCATAATATGCGATGTTAAAGCCACCGGCCTGTAGTCGTTCTGGGCACAGGGACGTGGTGTTTTGGGTACCGGCACAATGCATGATGTTTTCCACAGTGCAGGGACTTTCTGAAGAGACAGACTCAGGCTAAAGAGGTACTGGAGGACACCACATAGTTGGGGAGCACAGGATTTCAGGACTCTCGGATTGATCTTATCCGGACCTACAGCTTTTGTAGGGCTGATCTTACTCAGGCCATGTTTAACCTGATCCACTGAGATGTTGATTGCTGGGAGTGCAGGAGTAGTGACTGTGACTGTTCTCTGTGTAGGGGAGGACATAGGAGCAGGAATGTGTGGATTTGGGTTGAAGTCGGGGGGAGTGTGAGACATAGGGACATCAAATCTATTGAAGAAAGTGTTGAGGTCGTTTGCACGTTCCCTATTCCCCTCAATAGCCTGGCCGCTTGTCTTATAGCCAGTGATACTCCTCATGCCCCTCCACACCTCTCTCGTGTTGTTTTGCTTCAGCCTTTGTTCTAGTTTTCTCCTGTATGCCTCTTTCCCCTCCTTGATTTTCCTGGTTAGCATTTTTTGAGCCTTCTTCACTGCTTCCTTATCACCAGACCTAAAGGCACTTTTTTTTTCATTTAAACACGCTTTAATGTCTTTGGTGACCCAGGGTTTGTTGTTGGGGAAACAGCGAATATCTCTCATCGGTACACAGGTGTCAACACAGAAGTTAATGTACTCCGTGATGCAGTCCGTCATTCCATCAATGTCCTCTCCATATGATGCACTGAGAACCTCCCAGTCTGTAGCCTCGAAACAATCCTGTAACGTAGCAGTGGCACCTTCTGTCCATCTTCTTACACTCCTCACATTAGCAGGCTGTCTCTGAACTAGTGGTTTGTATGTGGGCATGAGGTGGACTAGGTTGTGATCCGACCTCCCCAGGGGGGGAAGTGCTGCAGCACTGTAAGCACCTTTGACATTAGCATACAGCAGGTCTAGTGTCTTCTCCCCCCTAGTGTGACAATCCACGTACTGGGTGAAAGTGGGAATAGTCTTGTTCAGTGATGTGTGATTGAAATCACCGGAGATCAGGAGAAAGGCATCAGGGTGTCGAGTCTGGAGTTTGGCAGTTACAGAGTGAATGACGTCACACGCGGCAGCGGCATTCGCGGATGGAGGAATGTACACAGCAGTTATTATCACATGTGAGAATTCTCTTGGTAAATAATATGGGCGAAGTCCGACAGCCAACAGTTCAATATCTGGACTACAAACGCGCTCCTTAACAGTCACATGACCGGGGTTACACCACATGTTGTTGATGTAAACAGCCAGCCCCCCTCCTTTCCTCTTACCGCTCTCTCTCCTCGTCCTGTCGCTCCGAATCGCGCTGAAGCCGTCCAGTGTAATATTAGAGTCTGGCACATCACTATGTAACCAAGTCTCAGTAAAACACATCAGACTGCACTCGCGGAAGATGTTTTCAGTCTTTAACAAAGCTGTCAACTCGTCCATCTTATTGTCCAGAGATCTCACGTTGCCCATGATAAGAGACGGGACATACGGCTTGTACTTTCTCATCCTTTCCTTATGCGCCGCGCGTTTCTCTTCCTCTTTGGCTCCTCTGCGCCGCTTCCTTCCACCTCTGCATCCTCTTATCGTCCTCCTCCGTATCTCATCCGGAATGTTTAGAGTCCTATACAGAGTCGGATCTCTGATGCCGGCCGGCTTCAGTGCGATCAGCTGTTCCCTGTTGTAAACAAAGGAGCCGCCTCCTTGCTGTTGCGCGCTGATCACCCGGAGCGCCGAAAGTGTAATTAAAATTGCGTAACTGAGAACAAGAACACTTTCAAAACGCATGGTTTGAAAGGGCGACCTTACTTGTTAAATACAGAATAAAGTTATAAATAAATAAGAGAAGGAAAGTATAATAAAAAGTAAAAAACACACGAGAATTCCGAGAGCAACTGCACCAAGCTGCTGCACGCTCGCGCATGCGCAGAAGAAGTAAATGGGTTGCCATCTAGAGCATTAATCCCGATCGGGGTTGGAAGCTTCGACACTGGAGCATGCAGCGAGGAAAGGAGAGAGGATGAAATAAAATTCCCAGCCGACCCGGAATCTATTAATGGGGAAACAGACACAACATGATTATTGTAAGACAGTTTGGCATTGATGCAAAATGACTGGGTGGCGCGTGAGGTTGTGTGTTGAGTTACTTGTAGCAACGGGCATGTTTTTATGAGGTGTCCTCCCCCCCCGCAGTACAGGCATAGTCCCGCCGTGAATCGGCGCCTCCTCTCCTGGGCGGACAGCCGGGACGTGCCTACATCCATAGGCTCTGCTGGGCTTACTCGGGGTCTCGGCGGGCTCTTACTAGGGCTGAGACGGCGGCGTGACTCCACACTGCCCCCTGCTGCTTTCGCGGGATTCTGCCGTTTCTGACCGCGGAGATGCTGGTCCAGCTTGATGGCGAGCTGAATGGTTTCGTCGAGGTCCATCTCCGCATCACGGCACGCCAACTCGAGCTGGATCTCGGGTTGAAGGCCGTCCCGGAGCGTGCGAGGAGACTCTTCTCGCACCACTCGCTCTCCGCGGCCAGGATTTTAAATTTAACGGCATACTCCACTACCGTGGCTTGCCCTTGTCTCAGCCTTAACAAACGTTGTTCCCCGGTTCGCCCCTGATCCGGGTGGTCAAAGACCGCGCGAAAGGCACGTTGGAACCGCGAAAAGTCAATCACGTCCCAGCCTCCAGCACACCACATCGCGGTTGCCCAGTCCATAGCCGCACCTGTGAGCTGTTGTGTGACAAAACTGATCTTCTGGCGATCGTCCAGTCCTGGGTAGTCAGCCAGGTACAGCTCACAGGCGAGAAGAAATTTCTTGCAGCCTTCAGGGTCACCAGCATATCTTTCCGGGGGGGCCACTCTTGGTGGGGATCGTGAGGGGCGCCTCGGCGCCGGATGTGAGGGCGACTGACCGGCTGCAATGTCACGGACACTGTAAGCCAGGTCATTGATCGCCCTAGCGAGACTGTCCATTTGCCCCTGTTGTCGTCGGATGTAATCCATCATGGGTGGGGTGTCCCCTGGCAGGGGCGTTCCTGCTGCAGTCTGGAAGACGGTCTGGTCATCTGTCATGCTTACTCCTATAATGATACACAAGAGGGCTGCAGGTGCAGGAAATAACAGTCTTTTATTTAGTCTTCAGTCTCTTTTAACAAAACGAACACAATAAACAAAACTCAAAATATCCACCCCTCGGGTGGTTTCTCCCGGCGCGGTCTGCAGGCGGAAACACAAGAAAACTAGAATGCGTTTCGAAAACGCTTAACTTAACGGAGACTGGAATACCGCTCCAACGGCCGAGTCAGTCCATGTGTGTGAAGCTGTCCTGCTTCACACTACCTCGCCTGCAGATACCGCTAACCCTTGGGGAAAGACACAGAGAGACACAGGTTAGAACAAGGTGTGGCATAGTGGGGACCAGACGCTGTGGTATGGGTTCGGCTGGGTTAAATAGTGCGACACATGAGGTAGAGACAGGTGCTTCCTATTAGTTCATTAGGGGCAGACAATGACATATACAGACACACTAGGGGGAGACAAAGCTACGGCTCAGTAAGCCGGTGAACCGGATCTCCGGGGCTGCGGCGGTTCGGGTGTTACAAGTGGCAAGGAAAAACTCCCTGAGATGGTAATAGGAAGAAACCTTGAGAGGAACCAGACTCAACAGGGAACCCATCCTCATCTGGGTGAAACATATAGCAGCAAATGATCTGCATTTACACAGTGTGTTAGGTGGCAGGCAGTTTAGCTATAATAGTTGATGTTAATTGATGTTAAAATGGAGTCCAGGTAGTTATTGGAGACTCAGGTAGACTTGTAAGAAGTTCCAGTCCTGAACTATCGAATTGTCAAGTCCTCTGAGAAACATCTGCCAACACCAGTCGAGGCCAGAACCGGCTTCTAGGTAGAGAGAATCATCCTCAGACACCAGACGCATCCCAAAGAGACACACGGGGCATCCATGTCATGAGATCTCCAACCAGAAGCGGTGCACCAGGATGGGTCAGACAGGTCCGGAGGGCAGAGGGAGTCTGGGTCACTGGCAGCTCAGGAATGACATGTGTAGCTCGACAGAGAGAGAGAGAGAGAGAGAGAGAGAGAGGGAGACAGGAGGAGAGAGGGAAGAGAAAGAGTGGTAGAAAGAGAAGAAGAGGAGATATGGCAGTTAGGTGTGGTCACAGAATTCAAGTCACATAATGTATAATGTGAATGTATATTTACTGTAGAGTGCAAGCAGAGACTCTGGCAGGACTAACTATGACAGCATAACTAAAAGGGCCAGGGGTAGCGCAGTGGTTAAGGCATTGGACTACGGTTCGGAAGATCCCAGGTTCAAACCCCACAACCACCAAGTTGTCACTGTTGGGCCCTTGAGCAAGGCCCTTAACCTTCAACTGCTCAGATGTGTAATGAGATAAAAATGTAAGTCGCTCTGGATAAGAGCGTCTGCCAAATGCCTAAATGTAATGTAATGTAAAGGGAGAGCCAGAAGGAGGCACAAACATGAGGGCTCCCTGAGATGTAAAGCAAACAATCACCTCACCGTCAACAAACCTGAGTGATCAGATGAGAGTGAGGAAGACAACATCTAAACATATGAGTCCCCCAGATTTGCTCCTTTACCTAAGGCTAATCTATTTATAAAAATGCTTGGCTAAATAAATAGGTTTTTAGCCTAGACTTAAACACTGAGACTGTGTCTGAGTCCCGAACACTATTTGGAAGACTATTACATAATTTTGGGGCTTTGTAAGAAAAAGCTCTGCCCCCAGCTGTGGTTTTCATAATACGTGGTACTGACAAGCAGCCTGCATCCTTTGATCGAAGTAGGCATGGCGGATCGTAAGACACTAGCAATTCGCTCAGATACTGCGGGGCGAGACCATTTAATGCTTTATATGTCAAGAGTAGTATTTTAAAATCAATGCGAAATTTCACAGGGAGCCAATGCAGTGAAGATAGGATAGGGGTGATGTGCTCATATCTTCTGGTTCTAGTGAGGACTCGCTGCTGCATTCTGGACTAGCTGAAGATTGTTTATGCACCTACTGTAGCTGAACAATCAGACACTAAGGCATTACAATAGTCAAACCTAGAGGTGATAAAAGCATGAACTAGTTTTCTGCGTCGTTTAGCGACAATATATTTCGTATCTTGGCAATATTTCTGAGGTTAAAGAATGCTATCCTGGTAATATTATCTACATGAGCTGGAAAGGCTGGAATCTATAATCACGCCGAGGTCTTTTACTGTTGCACTTGATGGAACAGAAAGGCCATCTAAAGTTACGGTGTGATCTAAGATTTTACTCCTAGCTGTATGTGGTCCTATGACTAGAACTTCTGTCTTATCCGGATTAAGCAGAAGGAAGTTAATTAGTATCCAATTTCTTATGTCCTGCACACATTGCTCAACTTTAGTAAGCTGTTTTTTCTAATCAGGTTTTCCTGAGACATAAAACTGTGTGTCGTCAGCATAACAATGAAAACTAATACCATGCTTACGGATTATGTTGCCCAGAGGAAGCATGTAAAGGGAAAAAAGCAGTGGGCCTAAAACTGAACCCACCGGAACGCCAAACTCCACTAAAGAACATGCAGAATTATCATCATTTAAGTCTACATACTGATAACGATCGGTCAAATACAGTGGGTGCACAAGCAGTATGCGACTTCTACCGTCACGGCCTACGGCGATAGCATTCGGGTTTGTGCGTTTGCTGGCTTTTACCGCTGAGTGGCGCTATATAACTATAGACTGACGCCTCAGGCATCAGTTCGTTCTCTCCAGGCTTAATGAGGCGCAGGTCGTCCACAGCTGCACGTCGTTGCAGATAAAATAAAGTGAAACATTGTAAATAAACGAATTCATAATCACAGTAGCAACATTACAGTACAAATTTATAATTAAAATTAAATTAAGTTTTTTTAGGATCGAATTTAAGCAACGTAAACGTTAACACACTGAACCTTTTTATTATGTGTAATTACAGTAGAAAGGCTACACGTGTAGGGTCTTGTGTCATCTTATATTTTGTGTTCTTTAAATTTGTAGCTTTTATAAGACTCTACTTTTATTTAGGTGCACTCACAATGACGAAAAAACTTTATGATTTTGTTAAATAAATAAAGTAAACGGGGTTCTGTATTGATTTTGGTGAACTTGAGCGCGTCAGAAAATGAACCCAAACTCCGTGTATACTCGCCTCACCGACGTGAAAAATATATACTTATAGAAAGAGAAATATCTGCTTTAATATAAACTAATGAAAAAAATTATTAGATTATGTAATTCGTATGAGAAGTGAATTATAGGCGCGCTCCCTGCTGCGGAGTCGACGAGATGACATGATCACCTTCAGCAGCACAGCCGAAACCAAAGGAATCACTAATTTAAATAAAAAATCAATGAATTATTAAAATGGTCAGAGTGAGTTTCCTGGCTGTTTTAACAAATATTTGAAGTAGATAACAGTAGCCCACATTTATAAAAGCATTTTTATTTATATAAAACTATTTAAAAAATAATCCTGCATTTATTTTTAGGTGTGCCCGCTGCCACAGTTCTTCAGTAACAAACCTATAAACAGAGGTGGAAAGAGTAATAACATTTTGTACTCAAGTACAAGTAATGTTACTTCAGTGAAATTTTACTTAAGTACAAGTAAAGTTACCATTATAAAAATCTACTCAACTAAAAGTAAAAAGTAGCTCATTAAAAAATTTACTCAGAGTAAAAGTTACCGAGTTACTTTTTTATTTTAATTTTTTTAACAGCGGGGGTGGGATGAGGCATTCTAGCGTAGTTCAAAAAAGATGAGCAGATATAAAATCTCAAACTAGTTGTTTTTTAACTGAAGGAACACCTTTGCATAATAAAGCTGTTGTCTTTCTTGTGCTTGAAAATCAAAGTGGTCACTTAAATATGGTGTTACGTCCCAGTCTAGGGCCATACAGCAAAAGAATGGTTCAGGGTTCTATTTTAAACTGTATGGAAATGGTGGTATATGGCAGAAAGAACTAGATCCAATCATTAACCGATGAAATAATGAGGTTTTTATACATACATACACACACACACACACACACTCACAGACACAAACACACACACACAACAGGAGGAGGATCAGATTCAGGGTGGACCTAGGCCAAAATAATAAACAAAATGGTATTTATATTTAGTAGCTAGATTACCTGCAAAAAAAAAAAAACACAAACAAAAATACAGGTACCTTCCCGGACTCCCTAAACCTATATAAACTATATAAAATATAAACCTAAGCTAAACTATTTAAAATACCTGGCTCAAAAAAGTCTCACAGTCTAATATTTCACTGGATTGTTTTAGCTATGATTAAGCTGTGGGACTGTTTTGATAACCTTAAAATTATATATACATAATATATATATCACCCCCCCCCCATCATTCCGTACAATAAGGTAGTCAGCTATCTTTATTTTATTCCTGAGCAAATAAATTCCCAAATAAACTCCCTCTTCCAAAAATAAATGGCAGCCACGCCCCTGCTACTAGTGAGTGCACAGACATACAGTGAAATTATCTACAAATATATACAAAGACCAACCAAACCATAGGGACAAAGCAATAATCAAAGTCAATTGGAGGCAAAAAGTCAAACCAGAATACACAACCAAATATCAAAACGCGAAAATCACAACCTCTTTCATCTTTCGCGCGTCTCTCTCCAGTCGCGTTAGTCGATGACGTCACTCAGGGCGGAAGCGACCGTGTGGAAGGACAGGTGATGCCGATGTCAGAAAACCTGGAGTGGAGTCTGGAGCGGCGCGCGACCAGGACATGATACACACGCGCGAGCATAACGGAGCATTTATACAAAGCATAATATTTTTATTATTTTATCATTTTCATTCATTTATTTTTTACTCAGTAGCGAATATGATTTAAAATGTAGCGAATTACAATACTTCAAACAAAACGTACTTAAGTAAAAGTAAAATTACAGATTTTTAAAACTACTTTAAAAAGTAGAAATACACAAAAAAAGCTACTCAATTACAGTAACGCGAGTAAATGTAATTCGTTACTTTCCACCTCTGCCTATAAAACATGTACATCTGTATGAATAAATTGTTTAAATGTGATCAGTGATTTATGTAAATGACTCAGTTTAGATGTAAGTAAATGCTCCTTGCTAGGGACTGACATCGCCGTGCGTTTCTCCCAGCGCCGCATAGCGCTTATTTAACACCTGTAATATGTGTTTGCTGAAAGAGATATCTAATCTCTCATATCGGCGCGCGCGTTCATCTGACTTTAGATCAAAACTCGGCAAAGTTAAAGAGCGCACACGCGGGATCACGCAAATGTTTTAAATTCATTAAAAGGTTTATTCACAACCACGTTTCAGCCATTCACACAAATTTAAGAAGAGACCTGAAGCAAGACCATGAACAGTGGTGATTTTAGTTTCTCCGAGTGTATACTGTAGGTGAGAACAGCTATTCACTTGGGGAGGTGTATTATTTGCATTTGTATGTGTCTGACTTTGCAAAGCACACCTGTAAAACCTGTTTAAATGTAAATGCTCCTCGCTGCGCTGTTTGGGGGAGGGGCACGCTAATGACGATTTGGTCAGCTGTGTGAAGGCTCGCCCGTGAGATGTTGCGGGCGCACTACATGACAAAAATATGTTAGTATATCATGACTGAATTACAGATACAGAAAGCAAAATGTCTGCTTTTATATAAAGTAATGGGGGGAAAATCAGGTTATGTAATTTGTATAAAACGTGGATTACTACAGCGCATCCACTCATACCCGAAACCAAAGACATCAACGTATCAATGAATTATTAAAATGGCCAGTCAGTTTACCTGCTGTTTTCTTATCCCCACCCCTGTTAAAACGGCGCACTGTATTCAGAGGCTCTGCCTATTCAGTAAAGAAAAACACTATTGTTATTATTTCAATTCATACTGTACAGTTGTGAGAATTGGGGCAGGAATATTATGCCATATGATTCACATTCATTTACAGTACTAAAAAATTTACTCATTGAATGAACATAATTAAATTATGGAAAGAATTTCCACCTGATTTAATGGCTTTCGTTCAGCATTATGCAATTTTGTTGGCCCAACTTAATGTTCTTAGGTTCCGTCAAGGTAATGTTATTAGGCTCATTTAACTTATTTACTACAGCTGCGTCCAACATAATTTAATACTGTTGACATAAATGAATAGGGTTGGTACAACAAATTTTTCAGTTGTAAATTAAGTTGATCCAACTCAAGTAAATTTAAATTTCAAGCCCTGGTCAACAGAATTCTGTGAAGGAAGGAAACAGACAAACGGGATAAAACAGAGTTTTTTATTTTACACCAGGAGCAACTTACAAATGAGGTCTCAATTTGAAAAGATGTACAAAACATAAAAAAACACAAATAAGTATTAATTAAAAAAAATTATTAAACACCAACAGAAACGTTTTGTACTTTATAACTGTACGTTATGACTTTTACATGTAAATATGACCGTTAGATCCGGTTGGTCAGGAGTCTCCTGATGTCAGATGCAGACACGACACTTTCAGTTACAAACTCCTGTGAAAAAATACAGAGATAGATATTCACTTAAAATTCATGATACTTAATTTAGCAAATGAACAATATTTATACTTTGTTCCTCTCGCTTCACAACTCATGAGAACAGACAGAAACCAGAACCGAACCGCAAGCACACGCATATAGCCGTCGGTATTTTAAGTGTGATTAAAAATATAAGAAATAGCTTAAACCAAACTAACGTGACTAAACAGCAGGTGACATTTATGTTCAGTATTTCGTTTCTATTGAGAAAGATGGGAATTAATTCCTGCTTACCTTTTCCACACGACCGCCAAACGCTTGCTTCTCAACAAGCTTGGATGCTCAGTAGTGCAAATCAAGTGGAGTCAAGTGCAAACCAAAGTGCGAACAAATAACGAAATAAATATTATTTTGTACAGACAAATATCTGAAAAAAAAAACAGTTTTTTTTACGGCAAATCTCTCAAAAATCGTAAGATGTATTTTGGTTTATACTGCAAACGAAAAACGAATCCAAAGACAAAAGACAGACCAGACTGTGGTGGATGTGAGGCCTGAGCAGGAAAAGCGTGGCGCAGAAATTGAGGCGCTGAAACAGCAGCTGCGTGTCTGCAAGGCAGATATTGGTACCCTTCGGAGTGAGTTGGGAGTTTGCAAGGCAGAGAAGGATGCTCTTCGGACTGAGTTGCGAGTTTGATGAGACGGCATAAATATTTAATACAGCAAATTAAATATTTTGGTTTATATTTTGGTTTATATTATATGGTTAATGTATTTTGGTTTATATTGCAAACGAATAACGAATCAAGAGCCTGTGATTATATTGCATAAATATTATTTTGTACAGACAAATATCTGAATTCTTTTTTTTTTTTTTTAGATTTTTTTTTAAACAAATCTCTCAAAAATAGTAAGATGTATTTTGGTTTTATACTGCAAATGAAAAACGAATCCAGTGCCTGTAATTATATTGCATGAATATTATTTTGCACAAATACTGTAAATCTCTGAAAAAAAACAATTATATTTTATTCACAAATGTAAGACAATATATTTTGGTTCTGTGCCAGACGAAGTGCGAGCAAATAATGTAATGAGAGGCCCCGATTATACTGCATACATCTTTTTTATTGATTTATTTTTTTATTATATATTCTGGAAGTTTGCTCTATTTGTTTTAGTTATTTCTATATTTAAATCTTGATGTCTTAAACTCTAACAACTGTAAGTATTGTCGAAATAAAATTTTTTTAAAAGCCCTAGTGCTGTTGTTTGTGCTGTTTTCTTTAATAATAACACTAAACAGATAAAAACAGAGAGTCTGTCTAAACAAAATAAAACCAATGTTTTCTAACTCATATTTTTTTATATTTATAGTTTTTCATGTTTGTTCGATTTGTAAATTATCATAATTGTAGTATTACTTCGCTACAAGATATTGATTTGACTTTATTATGACTTAAGCTCTGAATATACTTAAAAACCGAGACGACGGAAAATGTCAATTTGCGCCACCTGGCGGTCATTTCACGAATTATTTTGAAATGCTCCTGGTTTATTTTGGCCGCTGCCGCGTTTCCACGGCGGTGAGCGCGACGGTAATGAGCAGTCTGGTTCTCCACCCACTGTAGGATCTGAGCCAGGAGAGGGCTGTACCCTTAATTCCTACTACATTTTCTAATCTGTGAAGAAGAATAGCATGATCAATGGTGTCAAAAGGTGCACTGAGGTCGAGTAATACAAGCATAGTTACACAACCCTGATCAGGGGCCAATAGGAGGCCATTTACTACTTTAACGAGTGCTGTTTCTGTGCCGTGATGAGGCCTAAATCCTGACTTATACAGTTCATGTATGCTATTTCTATGTACTGTAGATATGAGCATAGCTACTACGCTACTATCTTTTCCAGAATCTTAGAGATAAAAGGGAGGTTTGATATTGGCCTGTAATTGGACAACTGACAGGGGTCTAGGTTAGGCTTCTTAATTATTGGTTTGATAACTGCTAATTTAAAAGATTTTGGAACATAACATGCTGAGTGAGGAATTAATTATTCTCAACAGCGGTTCTGTTATTACTGGTACTATCTGTTTAAGAAAATGCGTCGGTATAGGATCTAATATACAGGTTGATGAATTTGCAGAAGAGATGAGTGAAATTAGTTCATTCTCTTCAAGGGGAGTAAAGAATTCTAGGTTCCGATCTGACATGGCTAGGTTAACATCTGCATCAATTACCTTGTCCGGTTTCAAAGCCTCAATTTAATGCCTAATATTTACAATTTTAATATTAAAAAAGTTCATGAAGTCCTCACTATTGCATGATGTTGTTGTGGAGATTTCTGTAGTTATTTCTGGTTAAGTTCGCTACGGTATTAAATAAAAATCTAGGATTATTTTTGTTATTTTCTATAAGAGTGGAGAGATACGTTGATCTAGCTACACTAGGAGCTTTCCTATAGTTCAGGATGCTCTCTTTCCATGCTATTTGAAATACTAACAATTTAGTTTGACGCCATTTACGTTCTAATTTCCGAGCGGTCTGTTTTAAAGTGCGTGTCTGATCGTTATACCAGGGAGCAAGTTTATTATCTCGAATAATTTTTCTTTTAACTGGAGCTATATTATCTAAGGTACAACAAAATGTCGACTCTAAATATTCAGTCACCTGATCGAGTTCTGTGGGGTCAGACGGTGATCTAATCGAAGTTGGTAACTCTGGGAGATTACTGATAAATTACTGATAATATACTGTACACACACACACTATATATATATATATATATATACAGTATATATATATATATATATATATATATATATATATATATATATATATATATATATATATATATACCATGTTCCAAATTATTACGCAAATGATAGCTTTCCCTGATTTTTATAATTACTCAATGCAAATGCAAATTTTCAAGTCATCAACCATTAGGGTATATTTCAAATTTTATTGAACCGACCTCTTAATGATAACAATATTTATTTAAAAAATTAAAAACTGAAAATGCACTGTTCCAAATTATTATACACAACAGAGTTAAAACATTTTATAGGTTGTAAAGAAATGTGCTTTTGTTGAATTTGCAACATTAGGAGGTCCTATTTACTGAAATCAAAAGCTATTTCAATCAAAAACATCCTAACAGGGCATGTTACATCTTAACATAGGACCCCTTCTTTGATATCACCTTCACAATTCTTGCATCCATTGAACTTGTGGGTTTTTGGACAGTTTCTTCTTGAATTTCTTTGCAGGATGTCAGAATAGACTCCCAGAGCTGCTGTTTCGATGCGAACCACCTCCCACCCTCATAGAACTTTTGTTGAGGATGCTCCAAGGATTTTCAATGGGTTTGAGGTCAGGGGAGGATGGTGGCCACACCATCCTCTCATCTTTCATGCCAATAGCAGCCAATGACACACAGGTATTCTTTGCAGCATGAGATGGTGCATTGTCGTGCATGAAGATGATTTTGTTACGGAAGGCACGGTTCTTCTTTTTGTACCATGGAAGAAAGTGGTCAGTGGAAGCTGGAAATTGAAGGATAATGTTCAATGTTGTTAGTGGTTATGCCCCACAGGTAGGATGTGAGTTAGAAGAGAAGGAGAAATTCTGGAGTGAGTTAGGTGAAGTGATGCAGAGCATCCCCAGAGGGTATGATGAGAGAGTGGTGATTGGTGCAGAATTCAATGGACATGCTGGGGAAGTGAACAGGGGGGATGAAAATATGATGGGCAAGTTTGGTCTTCAGGACAGGAATGTAGAAGTACAAATGGTGGTGGACTTTGCAAAGAGGATGGAAATGGTAGTGAATACTTTCTTCCAGAAGAGGCAGGAACATAGTGTTACATATAAGAGCGGAGGCAGAAGCACTCAGGTGGACTACATCTTGTGTCAACATTGTAATCTGGAAGAGATCAGTGACTGCAAAGTGTTGGTAGGAAAGAGTGTGACAGACAACACAGAATGGTGGCATGTAAAATAACCCTGGTGGTGAGGAAGGTGAAGAGGACAAAGGAAGAGCAGAGGCCAAAGTTGTGGAAGTTGAAAAAGGAAGAATGTTGTGTAGTCTTCAGGGAGGAGTTGAGACAGGCTATGGGTGGTCAGGAGGTGCTTTCAGGTGACTGGACAACTACAGCCAATGTGATTAGGGAAACAGGAAGGAGGGTACTTGGTGTATCATCAGGAAAGGGCAAAGTGGACAGGGAGACTTGGTGGTGGAACAAGGAAGAACAGAAGTATAGTCAGAGGAAGAAGTTAGCAAAGAAAAGTGGGAAACTGAGAGAACTGAAGGTAGTAGATATGAGTACAAGGAGATGCAGCATAAGGTAAAGGTGGCGAAGGCCAAAAAAAGAGAATATGATGAGTTGTATGCTAGATTGGATAGTCAGGAGGGAGAGATGGATCTGTACAGGTTGGTGATGCAGAGAGATAGAGATTGATAGGATGTGCATCAGGTTAGAGTGATTAAAGATTGAGATGGAAAAGTACTGACAGATGCCTGGAGAGTGATGGGAAAATAGAAGGAGTACTTTAAAGAGTTGATGAATGAAGAAAATGAAAGAGAATAAATAGTAGAAGAGGTGACTGTTGTGGAGCAGGAAGTTGGAGAGCAGGAGAATTGCAGAGCTGTGGCAATTACACAGGCATAATGCTAAAGAGCCATACAATGAAGCTGTGGGAAAGAGTAGTGGAAGCTAGGTTAAGGGCAGAGGTGAGCGTTTGTGAGCAGCAATATGGTTTCATTCCTAGAAACAGTACATCAGATGTAGTATTTGCTGGTGGAGAAGTACAGTGGGAGCCACACCAAATAGCCGCGACAGTGTGGCTGAAGTGTGAATGGCGTGTGAATGGCCTTTGCACGCCGTAATCCCCCCTCCCTTTTCTGGCCGAAAGGCGTGTCAAGGTTTCACAGTAAACACGCCCATTCAAGCCCTATTTATTCATTTACCTGGTGCCACCACTAGATGGCGCTTCGTTCTCAAGAACACATTAAAACAAGCCAGCTGCGCTGAGTTGCAATCACGTGATTTTAACAACCCGCCTCCACCCCCGCCGAACTGACGCTACCAAACTACAGAGATGAAGATGGCGGCTTAACGGACTATTCGTGGTAAGTGATGTTTTATTTTATAAAATGTGTTTGGGGTAGTTTACAGTTTATTTCCCGGTTTAGTTTTTTATTGGCCGTTTTAAATATCACTGGCAGCACCAGCATCGGTCAGATGTGACTTTAGAGAAGTTAATGATCTGTTTACCAAGTCTGGAGTTAATATTACAGCTTACTGTCAGTGTCACACACTCACAATGTCACTCCACTTTAACTCAAAAACATGCTCAAGCTTCGACAATACTATTAATGTCCCTATTACAAGAGCTGCACTACCCGATGAAGAGTGTTTGTGTTCTCTGTAAATACTGAGAGAATCTCACCGCGTGCTGTCTGGATAAATTCAGCGCTTATTTATTCTCTGGTTAAGAGTTAATCTGCAGGTTATTTCTGTGACTGTAATATAATGTGATGCAGTTGATGAGGGACACAGACTGAGGGGAGCTGTACAGGAGCTAGTAACGCTCATAACCCGGTTTATATTTTATACACTTTGTCCGGGACTTTCCGCGGTAGCGCGAGCGCTTAGTTAAAGAGCTGAATACCCAGATAGCAAGGTGACATTGATTCAATGTTGAAATTTCATCAGAATCATCATTTTGGTTGAGGTTGATTATTCAATGCTAAATAATGTTGAATCAATGTTGATAATTCAATGCTTTTCTGTGTTGAAAAGACAAACATTGAATCAATGTTGATTTTTGGTTGTGGAACCCATCCTCATTCAACAATGTAAGGAAAATTAAATTAACTAAGTGCATTTCTATAAAAATGTGTATGCATGTGTGTATGTGTTTAAAACAGGTAAAAAAATTGACTACAAGAGATTTGCCATGGTGCTTAAAAAAATAAATAATAATAATTATATAATTATATATATATATATATATATATATATATATATATATATATATATATATATATATAGTTATTGAGGAAAAAAAATAATTTGACGGTAAGTTTTGTGTATTTACCTTGCTGTATAGTTTACTCACTTGAGAGCTTAATTCCTGTTTGCCGTTCAAAAGTACTCAATTTTCGGCTCGCATTTAACATCGGAGGGTGTTTTTACACTGTCGCCACGTCATTATAATACACTCTACAGGCATGAGAATTCAATATGTTGTAGTCTGGAAGTTCCTGCCACTCACGGTGAAAGAATTTTGGCGATGCGACCTACGGTATTCTGTTGGGAAGCATTTGTTTGAGAGCTTAGTTCCTGTTTCCCGTTGTCTGTGTCTGACCCAGAGCAGTGTGCGTGCCCCACATGGAAAGAACTTATATGAGGATATATGCGCATATATGAAACCTATATGCAGTATATATGCGCATATAACCGCACCTATATGGGGCCAGGGGTAGCTCAGTGGTTAAGGCATTGGACTAAGGTTCAAACCCCACAACCACCAAGTTGCCACTGTTGGGCCCTTGAGCAAGGCGCTTAACCCTCAACTGCTCAGATGTATAATGAGATAAAAATGTAAGTCGCTCTGGATAAGAGCGTCTGCCAAATGCCTAAATGTAAATGTAAATATGAGGATATATGCGCATATATGAAACCTATATGCAGTATATATGCACATATATGATAATATATATGCTGCATATATGCGTATATATGCCACATGTAGGCAACATTGAGGTGCATATATGTGCATATACAGGCCATATAGGTCTCCTGTATTGCTTCTTTATATCCACATATAAGCCCTACTGTATATGTACATACAAGATATGTCTCTTATGGCAGGATCTGGTCATTTTAGCTCATATCTCACTTTGGCAACTGTCATACATGATGCCTAGCTCATATTTTCTATTATCAAGACAATAACTAAGAACTAACAAAAAAAATGCAAAAAACTAATCCTAATTGGCCACATGCAGTATATGAGGATATATGCACATATATGAAACCTCAGTCTCCGTGAAAATCTTTTTGAAACACGTCACTAAAATTAACTGAAATGTGAAATATATCTATATAAAGCTTAAAATGTCTACTTTTAAATGATGCAAGTCACATTGAAAACAAATATTCTCAGTTTATGTAATCCGTATGAAACCAAGGAGAGGCACAGAATTTCTGTCACACTTATATGCTAATGATCAGAGGCAGGACACGCCCACGCGCCAATCACACAGAAATCAGTCCGGGTAATTTACATACTAGACCACGCCCCCGGACACCGGCATGAAAAAACGAACACAGAGAGACAGGTTTGAAAATACTCCGATTCAGTGAGTTTTCAGCACGTTTTGGAAGATGGCACGCGCTTACACATCCGAGGAAACTCTTCAGAATGTTCTGGAAAGTTTACATTTACCTCAGAAGAAGACTGTGTGACTCCGACGACGAACAGGAGCATTTTGAACAGAGAATAGACCCATGCTACACTGGGTAAGTTATTAAGTCTTATATAACTCTTATTCTGATAATATTAAACTAATATTAGTAAATATTTTCCTCACTACAGCTAGCTCTTGTCAGCTTGTGTGACACATTGGCTTTCAATGCCATTTATATAGTTTAGTTAAATCATGCTAGCATGCTGCCTCATGTAGCACAAACATGATATTTCCCGGTGGCTAAGCTAATGCCTTATGGAGTTTACAGATGTTTATATTCACCTTGTTTTGGATAGCTTTAGATTATGGTTGCTAATGTGTATTTGGCTCCATTTTGGTTAGCTTATAACACTGCTATCAGTAATGTTATTTAGCACAAACAAGCTAGTTCCAGGTGGCTAAAATACAGCCTTATGTAGCTAAGTGATGCTTATGAATATTTCTTTGGTGTAAATGTATATAATCCCTTTTGTTTAGCGTGTATTTACAAATACCTGATAAGATGTAATTGTTTAGAATGTGTTCAATATGTGTGTAATGTCCAGTGGATGGTGTTTTTTAAAACTCAAATTGAATTATGGCTGCAGTGTGTAGTATTATCTATCACCATCATTGATGCTGTCATGTGACCTACAGAAGAGAGGTGTATATTTTTCATGTTGAAGTGTGGATACATTTTTGGTCATCTCTGTACTGTATATATTGTGCATCCATATTAATTGCACATCCATTTACTCTGAACAGTATAGGTTAACATTTTTTTATTTATTTGTTTTTAGGAATGTGTCTGCATCACCCTTGCCTTCACCAGCCCCTCACATCAGGACACGCAAGCTCCGTTCAGATGGACCTCTTGTATTTGTGAAGTGGATGGACACACGAGAAGTATCTACCTGTTCTACCATCCATTCTGCTTTACAGTAGACGCGGTGAAGATGAGGGTGAAATTACAAGGTACATGGACTACAAAGACATTTCCATGTCCTGTGACTGCGTACAACCAGCACATGGGGAGTTGATCACTCTGATCAGCTATTACAATACTATACTACACAGCACAAAACAATGAAATCGTACAGAAATATTTCTCTACACTGCTTGGACATTGCTCCCACCAATGCTTACCCTGCATGTATGTTTTGTACAGTTTTTTTTTTTTATCTTGCACTGTTTTACTCTGAATGTCCGTCTTTTTTCAGTTTTTATTTTGTACTGTTCCTGTTGCAGTTTTACCCTGCATGTAAACAAATGTCCAGAATGTCCAGATTATCATTAATCTGCATTTATACATAAAATCCTATTAACTATTGGGAAGCTAAACATAAGAATCCGTATGAAACATGAAAAGTTTCTAAAAGTTGCCAATAAATTAATATTGTGATGTGAAATAATTTTTCAGATTGAAGTTATAAAGGGCTCTGGGGTGTTTTGCCAGGCAGAAGCGTGGAGAGCAGCCCGCCTTGCCACCTCTGCTACTGCCACGGTACGGAATCTGCTGCTGGGCACCTTCGACTTGGAGACTTGACCAAATTAAAAAAGCCATTATTGGTGAGTAAATGCATAATGCGTTGAGAAGGGAAAACAAAATATTTAAGACTTTATAAGTTCACAACTTTAACCATAACCTACTTGTATCAATGTTTATTAGCCATCAATGGAGACTGCATAAGGTAGGGCACCCATTATTGTTACTGTATCTGCTTGGGACCTATAATACTAATTCATCACTTGCTCACTTCTTAATCCTACCTTTCCTCTTCTAAAGCCACATTATATTGCGCTGTAAGGTGTGTAGTCCTCTGTTTTGTAGAACATATAGTGTTGCAAATAACCTCGTGGCACTAATTGTTGTTGTCTGAAGTTTTAATAAATAATCATAATGCTGTCAAAAAGAATGTCATAAATAGATTTTCTTTATCAATTAACTTCTATTAATTAAATAAAAATTTTAATGTAAATTTTTAAAGTTTAATGGAATGGCTGTGTGAAAGATGCTGAAGCTGACGTGCCAATAGTCTTTTATATTAATGTTGTTCAGAAGCCTGTGTAATGATGTAGTTTCGACATCTATCGACTGAACAGCGTTTTTTCGACTTGTTTTCATGTTATTGTTGTTCAGCAATGGCATGGACGTGATGTTTTGGCAAAAGAAGGGTGGGATGGTGGTTGATGGTGACTGAAAGCGGTGACTGAGTAGATTGGACATCACAGCAGCTCGTGAAAAGGCAGAGCTACTTTATGCAGGCTGTGTGCATTCTACTGTGGATTGACTGTTTTGAAACTTATATGGTAGTTACATAGCCCCTAGACCTCAGTTACCATGAAAAAAGCCATGAAATTTCAGTTTTGACCATATGGGATCTTAAACAAGGACGTCATCTTTTTTTAATTATTGTGTGTTCGGGGAGGAATTATAGACCACAATGTCAGCATGATCTTGGGTTTGTTTCCTTATCACTTCTTGTGTGCGTTTGGCTGTAGCTTGCACACCAGACAGAGTTGTTGGTGATTCTTCCTATTGTAAAGTCATGCAGTGTGTAATCTCCTGTCGCCAATTCATTGTGCAGTGTGAACACAGCAGCAACTAAATGCTACCACAGATAGTACAGTGTGAAAACAATGGTGATCCGATGACTTTGAAAATCATGCAGTGTGAGTTTGAGGAGAAGGTAAAAAGCAATGCAAAACAAATAATGTACAGTTTATGTTGTCATTACTTTGCTCTCAAACTCAATGCAATGTAATAATAGGCGTTATTTAATAATAACATTAACAGTGCAGCATGCATCTAACTCTGGGTAAAAAGCTTATAATAAAATCACCAAAATAAGTCTTCACGTTAAGAATAAATATGCAAACAGTACGGTATCTGAGCGTACGGATTGGAAATTTGTGCATACAGTTTGTTAATCCGTGGCCACGATTTGTTAAACTGAGGGAACAGTTTAAGTATTTGTGAGTGCGGGGGACAAATTGCAAAACCGTCGCCACGGATTGATTTTTTTTAAATTTATTTATTTTTTTGGTCCTACAGGTTTTTTTTTTTTTTTTTGCACATAAAAGACTACATTGTTACATTAAGTATATTTGTTTTCATAGCATTGAATATGTACATTGTAGGACAACATTTGCAGATTGTGAAATAACACATACAGGTCCTTCTCAAAAAATTAGCATATTGTGATAAAGTTCATTATTTTCTGTAATGTACTGATAAACATTAGACTTTCATATATTTTAGATTCATTACACACAACTGAAGTAGTTCAAGCCTTTTATTGTTTTAATATTGATGATTGTGGCATACAGCTCATGAAAACCCAAAATCCCTATCTCAAAAAATTAGCATATCATGAAAAGTTTCTCTAAATGAGCTATTAACCTAATCATCTGAATCAACTAATTATCTATAAACACCTACAAAAGATTCCTGAGGCTTTTAAAAACTCCCAGCCTGGTTCATTACTCAAAACCGCAATCATGGGTAAGACTGCCGACCTGACTGCTGTCCAGAAGGCCATCATTGACACCCTCAAGCAAGAGGGTAAGACACAGAAAGACATTTCTGAACGAATAGGCTGTTCCCAGAGTGCTGTATCAAGGTACCTCAGTGGGAAGTCTGTGGGAAGGAAAAAGTGTGGCAGAAAACGCTGCACAACGAGAAGAGGTGACCGGGCCCTGAGGAAGATTGTGGAGAAGAACCGATTCCAGACCTTGGGGGACCTGCGGAAGCAGTGGACTGAGTCTGGAGTAGAAACATCCAGAGCCACCGTGTACAGGCGTGTGCAGGAAATGGGCTACAGGTTGCACATTCTGCATGTCATTTGGAAATCAAGGTGCCAGAGTCTGGAGGAAGACTGGGGAGAGGGAAATGCCAAAATGCCTGAAGTCCAGTGTCAAGTACCCACAGTCAGTGATGGTCTGGGGTGCCATGTCAGCTGCTGGTGTTGGTCCACTGTGTTTTATCAAGGGCAGGCTCAATGCAGCTAGCTATCAGGAGATTTTGGAGCACTTCCTGCTTCCATCTGCTGAAAAGCTTTATGGAGATGAAGATTTCATTGTTCAGCACGACCTGGCACCTGCTCACAGTGCCAAAACCACTGGTAAATGGTTTACTGACCATGGTATTACTGTGCTCAATTGGCCTGCCAACTCTCCTGACCTGAACCCCATAGAGAATCTGTGGGATATTGTGAAGAGAAGTTGAGAGACACAAGACACAAGAATCTGCAAAAGGATTCCCGACCAAGTATTGAGTGCAGAACTGAACATAATTATTTGAAGGTTGACTATTTTTGTATTAAAAACACTTTTCTTTTATTGGTCGGATGAAATATGCTAATTTTTTGAGATAGGGATTTTGGGTTTTCATGAGCTGTATGCCACAATCATCAATATTAAAACAATAAAAGGCTTGAACTACTTCAGTTGTGTGTAATGAATCTAAAATATATGAAAGTCTAATGTTGATCAGTACATTACAGAAAATAATGAACTTTATCACAATATGCTAATTTTTTGAGAAGGACCTGTATATTAAAAAAAATCTAATGTGTGCATTGTATCTATGGAAGATTGTAGGACATTTCAAAACATATGTTGCATATCTGTACATTTGTAAAAGTCACATTTCCAAAAATTTAGGACCCACCTTCTGTCATTCATAAACAACTACCACTCCACGTTTTTAGAGCATTGTATAGTTCTAACCTTTTGTTTGTTTTTCATTCTTTAGATGCACTACTACAACAACAGCTGAAAGCTGAAGAAAAGGAGGCCACAGAGTTTCTTTGCTTCAACAGTTCAGAAATGGCTTCGTTATGCCCCAGAACGGCCTGGGGGGGGGGGAAGTTGCTCGTGGTGGAAAACCATAAGTTCAGACTCATGTCTTATTATCTGTTTTGCTGAGTAAATACATTTCAACTTACGAATAATGTTTCAGTCATCTGTTGTGTTTCTGACTTGGTTGTTTCTATTTGCATTTGACTGAATTTTGCTGAGGCAGGTTGCCATTTTTATATTATGGTTTTCCAGTCTCTTCTCTTGGCAGTTAGATTCTGTTTTATGAATTCAGAATGAACAATCTCTTCTAATAGTTCTCTTCTAAAAAGTCATATTGTCATCCAGTTTATAATAATTTGTATGTAAGTTGTAGTGTGTTTTATTATATAGTTGTTTTATTGTAATTGTGATGTTACTTCCTGTTTAAATGGGTATGGAGCATAAATAAATAAATATGTTTACATGTAAACTGAAGGATGTTGAGTTACTGACTTTTTGTTTAAAAAAAAAAAAAAAAAAGCTTTTCAGCCCTACATGGTCTCTGATTTAAAGAAATAAATCAAAACGGACATGATTTACTGTCATAGAATCTTGCTGTTCATAAAGCAAGACTAAACTATAATTGTTTCAATGTTGATTCAATGTTGATTCAATGTAAAATAAGTGATTGAATTTACGTTGAACAAACATTGATTTTATGCCCATCTTGATCTATTTTTCATCATTGAAATAACATTATTTCAAGGTGCAAACCTGATGAAAAATCAACGTTTAACATTGAAATTTCAACATTGATTCAATGACAAGTTGGTTGATGCTTTAATGTTGATTCAACGATGATTCAATGTTGTTCTGCTATCTGGGTAACAACACAGAAGTGTTTATCAGTTAAGGAGGGGGAGGGTGTGTGTGTGTGTGTGTGTGAGGGGCTTCAGTAAGTTATAGTTTGGCTTCAGGGATGAACTAATGCTCATATACGAGTGTTGTATCGCTTAACTTATTTGTATGAGAAGCGCATTAAGTAAAGTCTGGGTTAATTTAATGCAGACGATAATACAGACAGTCAGTGGTTAACACTAACACTGTTCACTGGTTAACATTAGCACAGGCAGATTATTTACATTACAGAATCCCCAAAACAGTATTTTACACACTCTGTGGTAAATAGGTTTATTAATATATATTATTTTTATTAGAACTATATGTTCTGTGAAGTTTATTTGTCTTTGTCTTGACTAAATTCTCCTGTTGTCTTTAAGCAGAGCTCCGCTGTGGAGGATTGGGGGGTCAGACGGCTGACTGCTGGACTTTTGGAGCTACAGGACTGGAGGAGCCTGAACAAGCTGTTGAGGGAGCTGTAGGAGGGATGACGTCACAGTCCGACAGCTTTAGAATGATGTTTGATCAGGTCTACTGTATATTCTGAACATAGAACTGCAAAATGTCTGATACAGTACTTTGGGGGAAACAAAGACTTCAACTGTTCCATGTTTAATAGTTTTGATATTTGAAAAATTAATATTTTAATGTAAAAGGACTATAGATAGATAGAGACTTACAAGCAGCTGGTGTATCCGGGTAGTTTAATGAACTTTAAGCAAAAAGACAACATGTATTCATCTGTTTTATATAAATTACTGTTTTAACTTTGACTAGTTTTGGAAGAATAAATTGAATTGTTAAAGTCATGTTTTGCGTGTTTTAATTTTGGGGGATTGTTTGGGTATTTAAAAATTTAGTTGAACCAACAACTTCAATGGGCATAAAATGGGACACAACTTTGTTTTAAATAGTCAAAGAGTTGGGCTGAAAATAATAATAATAATAATTATTGATCATAGAAACAAATGAAACCAGTTAAACACTTGATTATATGTATTTGTGTTTGTGATTGTGACCCATAATAATTTTTTCTCAGTATAAATAAATGTTTTGGGTTTTAAGAACTCCAAAAGAGCAACGACAAACTTGGTATTCTCCATTGAGGTTTCTCACCTTCCACTCCTGAGTATGACATGGTGTTAATTGCTCTGTGTGTGTGTGTTTTTGGCGCGGGGATGAGTGTGTGTGTTTTTTCGGCTGTTCAGCAGTTCTAAACACAAGCACAGATTTTGTCCTTAACTAAAATACTTCAATACGTTAATAATGAATTTATTTTGCTGAATAAGGTAATAAGCGATGTTTAAACCAAACCAGTAAGTTAAGTAAGTGTTCCATACATTAAAGTACTGTGTATAACCAAGTGCCCTAGCAAACACAGTTACAGTACAGTTTACAGTACAAACAGTGTGTGCGCTGGGGGGATTGGAAGGTGAGTGAGAATACTCATTTACAAGACAAAAGACGGTCAGAGGCAGGGACGTTCTAGACCAGACAACACGGGGTGGGGGGAGGGGCGCATCATGTTCAAGCACTGTTTTTACCTGGCCTTACTGTATAGTAACAGTATTGTATTTGCTGAATTGTGTTGAGGCACGCAAACCCCCTGACCACAATAAGGTGGCAATCCCTCAGGGGGAAACTAAAAAAAAATATATATATATATATATATATATATATATATATATATAATTATATAATAAAATATCCTTAATCCAGATTTTATCAATCAATGACATAACATTTATCTAAGCTGGATGGTAAAATTCTCAAAAACGTTTAACCTAAAGTAAGACTTAACACACTATAACTAAAATATTTACAAAACTGAAAGGTTGTCTTATGAATAATAAAAAATACAAACTAAATTAAAACAGATGGGCTATTGAACAGATCATAATATGTTTTATGTTTTCTGATTATAAATGATAGATGGGTTGATTTTAGAAAGGCTAAATGAAATAGCTAGTTTTTGGTCATGTCAGTCCAGTAACCATACTATGTAAAAGTAATTATAATATGAATTAATTAAGGGCAGGACCTAACCTAATGTTAATAATTTACACCATGATAACATTAGTATTCGTGTTTTTGTATATATTTTTAAATGTTCAAATGAACGTTTCAGAGTATATAATTTGTCGTGTCATCTGTGATTGAGACCCATGAGTTAAATTGAAATATTTTTTATAGGTAGTAAGCCAGGTTTTAGTAACCTTGGATAAATCAGCATGAAAGCCCTCTCTCGCGCACGCGCTCTCACGCTATCTCTCGCACTCACACACACACACACACACACTGTGCACACACAGACACACACAAATAATACATGAAATCGCATAAAACCAAATGAAACTAGGGTAAAAATATGAGCAGTAAAATACAGTAGTATCCTGTAGGTGATTCCTGTCCTGTGATAACAGGCACTAACACTCTAGAACTGTTTACTTCTGTTAGTTTTGTTTTCAAGTGTGAATGTTTATGGGGATTAAATCTGTCTCTGCTGCCGCAACTATACACAGTTGTGATAAGTGATTGATGCCCCATCAGATCTTTAATGTGGGACATTATGCTGGTTAAATGACTAAAGACACACTGATCCGTATGGACAGATTTTTGTTCCAGATATTATGCGCCATTAATCAATTTGTTATGCCAATTTGACTTTCAGCGAAAACATCAAAAATATAACGAAAACAAACCAAAGCAGAAGTTACATTTTAAGCTTTACTTTCAAATTCAAATTTTATTTGTCACATACACAGTGCGATATGCAGTAAAATGCTTTGGGTGCTTTAGGTGAGGCTCGAACTCGGCACTGCTTCACCTGGACTGCTTTATAAGTATCACGCGCTAACCGATTGCGCCACGGGAGCTACACGGAAGATGGTCTTGTCAGAGTATCCTCTCTCTCTCTCTCGTGCGCACACACAACACATGAAATTGCGTAAAAACCAACGAAATATAAGCAGTAAAAAAAAAAAATCAGTAAAAATACATTAGTATAACAGGCGCTAACCCTCTGGAACTTTTTTTACTATTGTCTCCAAGTGTTTATGGGGATTTAATCTGTCTCTGCTGCCGCATCCATTCACAGTTGTGATAAGTGATTAATGCCCCATCAGATCTTTTGACGGGGGAGCATTATGCATGATTAAATGACTAAAGAAATACTGATCCATATGGGCAGATATTTGTTCCAGGTTGCATGCGGCATTAATTGCTTTTCTTATGCCACTTGTAGACTATCAGTGAAAAAATCAGCGAAAACATCATCAAAAATATAACGAAAACAAACCCAAGCAGACGTTACATTTTGAGCTTTACTTTGCAGCAAAATATTATCTATCAGTATATTAAATGGAACGGGGTAAAATACACAGTAATATAAAATACTGTACGTAGCCTGCGTTTTTATTCCGTACCAACAATGATCGGTATAGACAAATTACAGCCGCTACCGTGTCTTTAAGGATCATTTCAGGATGTCTTAAAAATATTTCACTAACTAATTTTATTAATTCATTATTAAATAATAAATAGCATAATCATCATGGGTTGTGTATTGAGTGATTTAACAAATCTGTTATTAATCGGTTTGTTGTTGTTGTTTTTTCATCTATTTATGAAACTATGTTGACAATACAAGAACTGTCTGTATATTAAAGATACGGTATTGGGCTTCCTGGACACTGCAGTTAACTGTGCCAGTCAATGCTCCATCTGGCGGAATTATACGGCATTGCAACCATCTTTTTAGAAAGCGCATGGGGGCGTTTATGGGGCGGGGCATCGTTAACTGCGTCATCGCGGGGGATCACATTCCATGCACGAAGCCTGCATTAACCCTTCATGGAACTGCCACGGAGCAGTCATGCTCCAGGCGGCTGTTTGACGTGGCTCCCACTGTACAGAGAAGGTAATAAAGAGTTGCATTGTGTCTTTGTAGATTTAGAGAAAGCATACGACAGCGTGTCGAGAGAGGAGCTGTGATGTTGTATGAGGAAGTATGGAGTGGCAGAGAAGTATCTTAGAGTGGTGTAGGACATGTATGAGATCTGTAAGACGGTGGTGAGATGTGCTACTGTATAGGTGTGACAGAAGAGTTCAAGGTGGAGGTGGGTCTTTATCAAGGATCGGATTTTCGTTCCACTTCTCACGAAAAAATTAACATGGCTATCTGTTACATGTACTAAAATGTAATATGTGTTTTGTACATAATAATTTCATGTTTCCAAGCTAAACATGAATACGTTATGTTGTATTTGCATGAAATTCAACAACTTAACATGTACTAGATCCAATCATGTTGAGATAAACCAATGAGATCTTGTCAATACTAAAACCGGAAATAGCAAAACCGGAAATATCGCGAGAAGACATCGCGAGAAGAGAACAGAGAGAAGACAAACGTTGGCGGGCTTGTGGAAAAGGTAAGCAGGAATTAATTCCCATCTTTCTAAATAGAAACGAAATACTGAACATTAATGTCACCTGTTGTTTAGCGATGTTTAGTCACATTATTTTGGTTTAAGTTATTTCTTGTATTTTTAATCACACTTAAAATACCGACGGTTATATGCGCGTGCTTAATCTGCTATTCGGTTCTGGTTTCAGTCTGTTCTCATGAGTTGTGAAGCGAGAGGAACAAAGTATAAATATTGTTCATTTGCTAAATTAAGTATCATGAATTTTTATTGAATATCTGTCTCTGTATTTTTTCACAGGAGTTTGTGACTGAAAGTGTGTCTGCATCTGACTTCAGGAGTTTCCTGACCAACGGATCTGACGGTCATATTTAAAAATCATAAAGTACAGTTATAAAGTACAAAACGTTTCTGTTGGTGTTTTTTTATTAATACTTATTTGTGGTGTTTTATGTTTTGTACATCTTTTCAAAATGAGACCTCATTTGTAAGTTGCTCCTGGTGTAAAATAAAAATCTCCGTTTTATCCCGTTTGTCTGTTTGCTTCCTTCACAGAATTCTGTTGACCAGGGCTTGAAATTTAAATTTACTTGAGTTGGATCAACTTAATTTACAACTGAAAAATTTGTTGTACCAATCCTATTCATTTATGTTAACAGTATTAAATTATGTTGGACGCAGCTGTAGTAAATAAGTTAAATGAACCTAATAACATTACTTTGACGGAACCTAAAAACATTAAGTTGGGCCAACCAAATTGCTGAACGAAAGCCATTAAATCAGGTGGAAATTCTTTCCATAATTTAATTATGTTCATTCAACGAGTTGTTTTTTTGAGTGTACACCACTTTGTATTGGTCTTTCACGTGGAATTCCAATAAAATTGATTCATGTTTGTGGCTGTAATGTGACAAAATGTGGAAAAGTTCAACGGGGCCGAATACTTGTGCAAGCCACTGTATATAAAATGCTAATTTAAATACTAGTTTTGTGTTTTAAAAAAGGACATTAAACAAGGTGAATATAATACTTAGCGTGGTCACACACTTGTGACAGAGGAGCCTATCGCCCATAAAAACCTGCCAAACTGCAGCTGAGATTAAAGAGCACATAATTTAGTAGATCATCCCTGTTTAGCTGCCCCATTTTTGTGTTACAACAGGGAGGGTATTAAAAAAGAAAACAGGCCTCCATGCAGGTCTCCAACGGGTGCACAACAGCATTCATAGTCACACTTTATTATCCAAATAAGTTTTTTTTGCACCCCAAATTAATAAATAATGCATTAGCTGGAAAAAAAACATGTTGTTACAAAGTAATAGTAAACAAAGTCATTTTGCTGCACTGCAAGTCTGAACATTAAAATGTTAAATGGAGATCTTGTCCTACATTCAACTTAGAGAGAGATTTGTACTCCAGATTTAAGTCACATGCAAAGAATGAAATCAGCATGATCTTTTATCCTCTTTTATTTTTCTCATTTGGATAGAATGCCAGAGGGTAATTCTCATCTCAGCTCTCTGAATATGAGTTGTCCTCGTTGTCCCTCTGATGCCCTTGTAATACGGCACAGGATGGCAAGTTTAATTAAAGCTGATTTGTGAATAGACAGAGAGGGGCATGGTGATATATACCATCTGCCCAACCCAACTCCCCCACCCTCCCCCCAACACACACACAGGCAAGCTGGGAGAATGCAAGTAGTTCCTGCTGCAAAACAAGTAACAGGTTTACTTTAACGTTTCCTTTGTAACAGCTTATGCATAGAACCATGGTTTGCTACTATTTATGGTGTTTTTCCAACATTAAAATTTCAATTAATTGTGCTTTTAATTGCACATCAACACCGTGGTGAAAAAAGCCCGGCATCGTCTCTACCACCTCAGACGCTTGAGAGACTTTAGACTGCCCTCCAAGGTGCTCAGGAACTTCTACTCCTGCACCATAGAGAGCATCCTGACGGGAAACATCAAGACCTGGTTCGGGAACAGCACCATGCAGGACAGACGAGCTCTACAGAGGGTGGTGCGATCAGCCGAGCGCATCATCCGCACTGAGCTCCCTGACCTGCACTCGATCTACAGCAAGCGGTGCTGGACTAAGGCCAGGAAGATCATGAAGGACCTCAGTCACCCCAGTAATGGACTGTTCTCTTTGTTGCGGTCTGGGAAGCGATTCCGCTCCCTAAAGGCCAATACAGAGAGGCTGAGGAGGAGCTTCTTCCCGCAGGCGATAAGGTCTCTCAACCACACCTCCACACAGGACTAATAACATCTTTTAAGCTCACAACACTGACTGGTCAATCATGGACACATTCATACACACTTGCACTAAATATTTATACATCTGGGCCCGGTTTCTCGATAACGCACACTATTCGCGCGCTAAGAAGACTCTTAAGATATATCTTACGTTAAGTGATAACTTTTCTAAGTGTATTTCTCGAACTGTCTCTTAGGAGTCTTCTTAAGTCGCTGCCTCTTACGTCCGACGTTACGCGGCGCTGTCTACAGTGAAGGTCCTGAATTAGCGGACATCGGTGGCTCTGGAATCGATTTTTCACTCCTTTTGCATGACAGTGTTAAGAAAGACGGCACTTTCTATGCAAATTAAACATTGCACTAAATTCTTTTAATAGCGTTTATTTCGACATGTGTTAACTTAACAATAACATGTCATAATAGACAAATATATAAATTAATATTAATTAATATAATAATATAATATATAATATTTTCATGTAACATGTGGCCGTGAAACGAACCGGGTATCCAATCATAGTTGATGGACAAACAGCTGATAACACTCTTCACCAGCTTCAGAAACAATGTGAAGTGTCAGTTGTTGGGGTTGTATAGCGCACTTATGGAATGAATACGATGAGATGACAGGGTGGAGGTTTAATACCTCTATCTCACCTACGCGGGGCCGTAAGTGCGGTTCATTATGATTCGGCGAGGGTTTTGGTGCTGTTATTACGTTTCCATCTTACCACGCAAAAAAAATAAACATGTTTAACATGTGGAAGCTCGCGGACCTTGTAGATCTTCGCGGACCGTCGGGCGCCGGCCACTCGAGGCAGATCACGGTGTCTAATACCCCTCTCTCACCTGTGTGGCCGGACTCATCTCCGTGAGCTGCCGCGATTGCCCACGACGTTCCTTTAACGTTCCGCGACGTTCTGCAAAGTCTGCAAGCTTCCGCGAGGACCAGCAAAAAATTAAACGTTGAATTTTTCACGCGGAAAGATGGAAACGTAACCACAGCGCAAAAACTCGGGGTGAATCATGATCAAGCCTACGGCCACAGCGCGAGACCGTGCAGGTGAATAGGGGTATAACACACCGCATCTCACACCGAGTCACACCGCATAAGTGAATACTGTAGGGGTATTAAACATTACAATCACACAGAAACATGAATGGATGCGGGGTTTGAATCTCCCATGGTTATTTTCTCATTTAACTAAATCAAATTTCATAAAAATAAAACGTGTCAAAAGAAAAACTCATAAAGTCATGGATAATGGCTAATGATCAATGAAACATATTTTAAACAAAAAGCAGCGAGCAGCTGGACATCGGGACGGGGAGTGTACAGTACAGTAAGTACAGTAAGTACGATGCGTTGGTCTGGCACGCGCAGGTCTGAGCAGCTCAAGAAGCTCCATAATCTGTTGCCCTGGAAGGCAAAACTTTTAATTATATATATATTTTTAATAACGACCACGGGGAAAATATGAAAAGGGCTGAAGTTTTGTCTAAAGGAAAAATGTACATGACTCACACGGCTCCACGGACCGCGCCGTCTTCAGTTTAACACAACACCACGCTGTATCGCTGCCTAATTGTTCGCCACCTGTTTAATATTAATTGTGATTGGCAATTTTAATGCTTTAGTCACATTATGAAATAGGCTAATTAAAAGTCACTCTATTAGTTCTGATATCAAATAAAATAAAATTCTTAAACAGGTCTACAGTATATTCCATCATTAATACGACTTTGATAACGTGCCATAATGTGTTTGCATACACCGCTGATTTATAAAGACTGCTGCTCAGTGGCGGCGACTAGCGTCTAGAGCTGAAACTACGCTAAGTATGAGTTAAGGTTGGTCCAGACCAACCTTACGAACGTCTGACGTAGCTAAGAGATACTTAGCGTAAGAACGTTTCGGGAAATGCGCCATTAAGTTAAGAGAGAGGTTAAGGTACGACTTAAGAACTACTTAGAGATGAGAAGCTTTCGAGAAACCGGGCCCTGGACAATTGCACATGTCACCTTTCATGCATATTTGCACAACCACTGACACTTTAATTATATATACATATATACTCTATCTACCCTATATTTCTATATTTTGCAATATTTTATTATGCCCTTATTGTACAGTTAATTTCACTAGTTAAAATTATTTCTTTAGTATTTCCTTTTTATTGATTATTTATTTTACTGTACGTACAGGCGGCACGGTGGTGTAGTGGTTAGCACTGTCGCCTTGCACCTCCAGGGTCTGGGTTCGATTCCCCGGCCAGGCTCGATTCCCGTCTCTGTGTGCATGGAGTTTGCATGTTCTCCCCGTGCTTGGTGGGTTTCCTCCGGGTACTCCGGTTTCCTCCCACAGTCCAAAGATATGCAGGTTAGGCTAATTGGCGTTCCTAAAATTGCCCGTAGTGTGTGATTGGGTGTGTGAGTGTGTGTATGTTTGTGTGCCCTGCGATGGATTGGCACCCTGTCCAGGGTGTACCCCGCCTAGTGCCCGAAGTCTCCTGGGATAGGCTCCAGGTTCCCCGCGACCCTGAACACAGGATTAAGCGGTATAGAAAATGAATGAATGAATGAATGAAGCTTTTATTTTCTTTTTAAGGTCACTGGCGGTCGTATAAGCATTTCACTGCATATTATACTGTGTATGACTGTGTATGTGACAAATAAAATTTGAATTTGAATTTGATTTTATTTGATTTTTTTTTTTTTTTTACAATGGTAAAGTTTTCTATGGGAAGAGGTTTCATTTTGTTTAAGTTTGTTCCTAATTTTGTGAAACTGTCCGATGCCTTTAAATGCTTTTATTTTTTTTAAATGAACATTTATGGAAGGTTTAACATCTTTTTAACTTAAACATTTCCACAAGTGGAAAAGAAGAGTTTTTCAGATTGTGTTCACTGACAATGGTTTCTGGAAATATTCCTGAGCCCATTCTGTGATTTCCTTTACAGTAGCATTCCTGTTTGTGGTGCAGTGTCGTTTAAGGGCCCGGAGATAACGGGCATCCAGTATGGTTTTACGCCCTTGACCCTTACGCACAGAGATTGTTCCAGATTCTCTGAATCTTCGGATGATATTATGCACAGTTGATGATGATAACTGCAAAGTCTTTTCAATTTTTCGCTGGGTAACACCCATCTGATATTGCTCCACTATCTTTCTGCACAACAAATTGGTGATCCTCTACCCATCTTGGCTTCTGAGAGACACTGCTACTCTGAGAAGCTCTTTTTATACCCAATCATGTTGCCAATTAACCTAATTACTGTTAATTGGTCTTCCAGCTCTTCGTTATGCTCAAATTTACTTTTTCCAGCCTCTTATTGCTAATTGTCCCAACTTTTTTGGGATTTGTTGACACCGTGAAATTTGGAATCAACATATTTTTCCTTTAAAATGATACATTTTCCCGGATTAAACTTTTGATCTGTCATCTATGTTCTATTCTGAATAAAATATTGACATTTTCCATCTCCACATCATTGCATTCAGTTTTTATTCACAATTTGTTTAGTGTCCCAACTTTTTTGGAATCCGGTTTGTATATGAATTTATAAGTTGTTAGGAACTGTTTAATATCACAATAAGTCAGAAGAGTCAGAAGGATTTTATCAAGGTAGCCAGAGCAGCCAAAGTATATTTATATGAAACTAATTGATAAATATTCCCCAAAACCATAGTAGCATATTTTTGTTTAATTGCTATAGCCTCCTATATGAAAATGGATTTAAGGATGTTTCAGTGTTTTGCTGCTATACATTTCTGTGCTTAATGTTCTGTGTGTTTATTGTGAATTGATTGATTTAGTAAAGGTATCACAAACATTTCTTTTTTTTTCTCCCATACAAACAAACCAAAAAAACAAAAACAAACAATGAACATTAATTTCTAAAATGATTGCACACAAATACAATCTAATGCACAAACAATGCTAAATTGGTTTGTGTTCTGCTTGGATGGAGCATTCTAATTCATCATTGATTTGGTTAATACAGTCAGTAAATTATGAGGACGTTAAAATGCAAGGACTCGATATAAGGAAGTTTTTTTTATGGATATAATAAATGGGCTACAGGATTTAATTTTCTCCTCTGCCTCCAGTGAGTGAGGCATTGTTATGTTGCAGGAGTAAAAATAGGCTAGGAATACACAGAAATGTCAAACTGTGGCCTTGTCCTTAGTCTCGAGATGAAATGTGATGTGAAAAAGGTGTACACTGAGGGTGTTCTGTCCCATAGGTTTCTGTCAGTGGACTATGACATAATGCCAACAGTGCAAACATGCTGAATACATACAGTACAGTGCAAGAAATTGAAAATATTGCGGATGGGAATAAAACCTTTTGTTTGCCATCCTGACAAGATTGTATTTTTATAAGAATTCATAAATAAAATGAAGGATTAAAGATTCTATGCTGGACCACATTAAATTTTGAACAAGTTTACACCAATCATCCATAACATTATGACTACTTTCTGCCGAAACAACACTGACCTCCCCAAGGCATGGACTTCACTAGACTTCCGAAACTATGCTGTGGTATCTGCCACCAAGCCGTCAGCAGCAGACACTTCAGGTCCTGCAAGTTGTAAGGTGGTGCCTCCATGGATCTGACTTGTTTTTGATTGGATTGGGATTTAGAGAATTTGGAGTCATTTTGGGCCAAGTCACCACCTCAAACTTTCTGTTGTGTTCCTCAAATCATTTCTGAACAATGTTTGCAGTGTGGTAGAGAGCATCATCCTGCCAAAGGAGGCCCCTGGCCTAAGGGAATACCGTTTTGATTAAGAGGTGTACATGGTCAGCAACAGTGCTTAGGTACAGTAGGTGGTAGTTTTCAAAGTAACATCCATATAGGGCCAAAGATCTCCCAGCAGAACAATATCCAAAGCACCACACTTTCTCTGCCAGCCTGCCTTTTTCCCATTGTGCACTGTTATGTAAGCGATGCACATGGTGCCATCCCCATTATGTATAGAAAAATAATAGAAAATGTGATTCATTAGACCACGCCACCTTCTGTCATACAGTAGACCTTGTAGTCACTTTTAGGGGTGGACACAGGGCATTCCGAATGATCTGAGACTACACTGCCCCATATGCAACAAACAATGATGCACCATGTGTTCTGACAACTTTCTAACAGAAAAGTTTATAGAAGAACTATAATAGCTCTTCTATTTGATCAGACTACACAGGTTAGATCAGACTACACAGCGTTCACTCCCCACATGCATCAGTCAGGCTTGGACACCCATGACCCATCTGTTTTCCTCCTTTGGACCACTTATGAAAGGTCCTTTCCACTGCAGACTGGGAACATCTCACTAGAGCTGCTTATAACTTGGCCCTAGTTGTTCAAATGCTTATGCCTGCCCATTTTTCTTATGCTGCTAACACATCTGGGACAAAATACTAACCTGATACCTAATACAGTATATCCAGGTGTGTTTGAAACCAGATAATAAATGTTATTTATTTTACTTGTCAGTAGTCACAATATAATGGCTGATACGGTAGGTATATGTTTAAATAATTGTCATATGATAAGCTCATCTGATGCCAAAAAATTGGTTTGTATATACAGTATCTATATATGCTCATGAATGACAGTACATAGTTCTGATTAGTACTGTACATATTGCTATTACTTGTTATAGTAACTCAAAGCTCCAGAATTCAATGCAGCTCTACACCACTTACAAGTTATTGCAGAAAAATAATTTTGGTCAATTAGTAGCTTATGAGATGTCATGGGCAATGGCTTTGATCATGGTGTTGACATGAAATATTTGGCAGCTGATCTATTTAAGCATAGTGTACACATGATAAGAACATGGCAGAGTCAAGGACTTTTGTGTTTATTTTTTGATTGGTTAGTGTATTAAGTTGTGGGTTAATTTTGGGTCTCCTCTGTACTGTGTTATGGGGCGGGGTGCTATTTATTTATTTATTTATTTTTATTTATACTGTTAGTACTAAGTCAAAGTTCATAGTTCCTGTTACATTGTCTGGATGATAACAGTACTTCTGCCTAATGACAGAACTGAGGTTCTGTTATTTCTATTTTTGCATAATAGCACAACTTCAAATGTTCTATTTTTTACAAACATATGCATATTTATTCTTATTTCAACAACAGCTTGGAACAGCACCACATTATTCCATCTTTATTTATTCATTTACACATCCTCATATTTTGCAACAGAATGTTTTGGCTTAAATAATTATCCTTTCTCTACATCAGGCAATTAACAAAATTCAATATACAATCAAGCATGTTAATTAAGTTCCGTAAGGAAATACACACTTGCCTGGGATCAGAAATGTCTCTCATTTGAAAATCCTCGATAGCTTAATTACTTCCAGTAATGGACCAAACAAAATGTTGAAATCGCTGACTTTAATCTACACACACACACACACACACAAAACATGTGACAACTTTATAATGAATATTCTCATTACTAGTGCTTCTCATTACTATACAGGTATTTGCACATCTTCTTCCCCAGTAAGCATGTTCACTTATCTATGATACAGTACATTTCTGAAGATCATTTTTGTTCCTGTGATTAATAAAGATCATTTTAAGCTAGTTAGTTTCCAAGCTAACTGAGGCTATAAACATTTCCATAGTGCTAAAATACAAAAATTCTTGCAATATTTTCAAAGTCTACAAATGTGTAAATGCTTCATACAAGACATCATATTACTCTGTACACAAGGTCCCAGATCTCAATCTGATTGAGCACCCATGGAATGCGCTGGACAAACAAGTACATTCCACGGAGCGCCCACACTGCAACCCATAGCACCGAAAGGGTCCGCTGCTAACATCCTGGTGGCAGGCACCATAGTACATCCCAAGAGGTCTTACAGGTATTTATTGGCTCTGGGGACATAAAAGCCCCGTCGGCACAAGGGGAACATATACTGTACATTCCCCAGGTAATAATGCATTTTATCTTGCAATCGTGGGTCATGAGTAGTACTAGGACAGCTGTCATTATCCCCACCTCTCTCGAGCTTTAGTTCACTAGTGTTGTTTTGTTTGTAGATCTAAAAACACTATGCCAGGTTAAAAGAGAAATAAACAGACCAAAGAAAACAGAAGAGGCAAATATTCGTCTGTCTTATTACACGGCTGTCATGTGAAATTACCACTGAGGTGTCTGCTGAGCAAATGCACAAATTAAAGGCTCATCACTTCAGAGCACAAAGCTGTCTATTATCTCTTCACTTCTCTCGGGGTGGATCAAGAGTAGGATGAGGGACACTCTTAACATGATTACTTACACATCAGCAGACTGATGAAGGGCAAGGACAGACATTGAGTGTTGTCAGTAAGTTACCTTTAAAGAACTGTTGATTTATTTTGACTTTCTGTGAAGTTTGCCTATTTGATCCACTCAACTGTGTCGGCAAATGTGCATGTCTTAAGAGTCCCAGACCTGAGTAAGGGTCTTTTTGCTGTATTTGGTTTGCGTTATGTGTACATTCTTTATACAGTCACAATATGCCCTTTTGTTTTGGCCTCAAGGCAAGAAATAAAAATTATTGAGACACTGCACAAGGGCCAAATACGCTGGGGAAGCAGTGCCAGGTCATCCACCGAGAAAACAGTCAGTTAGTTATTAGCCATTCCCTCATGATAGTAAAAAAAAATGCCTGTGGCCTGTCAATAATGTGCATGAAATTATTGTAGACATCTGAGAGAGAGAGAGAGAGAGAGAGAGAGTTTATGACTTTGTGCAATAGAAAAATTATCAATGTTAGCTGCTTGACTTGTAATACATAATTGAAAGAAACATAAAGTCTGCTTAGTGGTAAAATTTATGAACTTACAATCCACCATCAAATGAAATATATTCTCCCTTCATTTAAGATCATGTTAACATAAAGATAAATTGATTTTTACATATGTACATTATGTACGGTTAAGCTTTTAGTGAAATTGAAGGTTTTAGCATGAGAAAATAGTCTGTTAGTGCCCCCAAAGAGTTATTGATTTCTCTTCAAATACTGGTTTTGTAATGTATTCAGGGTTAAGAAAGGCACATGTAATATGAATGTAATATAATAGTGACACCTTTTAGACATAACTACAGATGTCATGCGCACTCAGCCGCGACCGGCACTAGGACCTGGAAGTAAGATGGTCGCGAACCTGAAAGCATAAAAGGAAACAAGATGGCGCCGCACATCGCTCTGTCATTGAGTTCTCTTTCAAGCATACGTTTCAGTGTCTCACTATGGGATACGCCCCTTCCGCGTATTCTTCAGAAGCCCTATTACATTATGCCAGCCCCAATTGGCTGGCAGATGTGACGTTGTGTCTTGGCGTAGCCTTCCCTCCCCCCGTATAAAGGTGGCAGCACAACGTCACTTCGCTATTCAAAAACCTCTTCTCGCTTCACACCAGAAGCCTATCCAGAAGAATCACTATGGCTGCAGCAATGCAGTCTGCTAAAGCTAGGGAAGGAGGAGACATGCGACTCTGCTTGTGTGGGAACAAAATTGCGGGCAAAGACTCACACCAGGTCTGCTCGGCGTGTCTTGGGCTGAAACATGCCCAACTAGCGATTGAAAACCCCGGTTCCTGCGAGCACTGTGCACGCTTCACCGCGAAGAGCCTTCTTCGCAGGCTAGCGCGCCAAGCTAGCCTGTCGGGCCTCGACCCACTCCTCTCACCTAGCCCCACTCCAGCTGCCACTCCACAGGTATCCATCCCTGTAGAGCTGCCCACCACGGAAGCCTTATCCTGGGGTGAACAGCTCGATGCCTGCGCACCTCTGCCCAGTGTGCTCAGCACTGACGAGGAGGAAGGCGCACTCGATTTCGAGGAAGTGGGTGGGCCAGTCCGACTTTCTCCTATCTGAGGAAGAGGAGGATTTTGAGGACTCGCCTTTCCTCCCAGCCGTACACTCAGCACAACCCCTTGCCGTGACGGGAACCACTGAAACTATGGATGGGGCACCATCCCCGCTCCTTAGCGTCAACCTGCAGGACCTGTGCAAACGCGCCGCGGAGAAGCTGGATATTCAGTGGCCGACTGTAGTAGCGGAGACTGCAAAGTCTCGCTATGAGGGCAAGAGGCTGCCGAGGGCAAAACAGGCGGCACGGCAGCTCCTTCCAGTCTTCCCAGAGCTCCTGGAGGAGCTTGCGGTGACTTGGAAGGACAAACCATTCACTAGCAAGGTGCCAGTGCAAGGGGGATCCGCACTCGATGTGGAGGGTATGGAAAAGACAGGACTTTTCCGGATGCCCCCCATGGAACAGCTAGTGGCTGCACACCTGCTCCCGAGACACACGGCGGCTGCAAATCCGTCGTTGCCATCAAAAGCGGAGCGGTTCCAGTCGAACATGACGGAGCGTGGGTATAAAGCAGTCGCTCTCTGTGCCAGAGCCCTAAACGTGACCTCCTAGCTGACCGCATACCAAGCGGAGCTGCAGGACGAAGCCTCGACCACACCAGGTCAGACACAGTGGGAAGAGATATGCGTTGTCACGGATCTCTCGCTGAGGCTTCAGAGGTGCGCGGTGCAAGCTGCGGGTAAGGCAATGACCACGATGGTCATCCAGGAGAGAGGAAGGTGGCTCAACCTAACCAATCTCTCCGACAGGGAAAAGGAGTCCATCTTGGACGCACCAGTGGTGGCAGACAGCATTTTCGGCTCGGCTCTGACCCTGATGCAGAAAAGATGTGAGGAGAAGAAAAGGGATGACGAGGCTCTACAGCTCTGCATGCCCAGGAAGGCGCAGGCGGCACCCCCCCCCCCTTTGACAGACCATCGCACAGGTCACAGCCTGCCCTCCCCCCAGTTATCGCATTCCCAAACGGCAGAGGCCGAACATGAATGCAGCTGGCCTAAGTGGGGTCGCGGAGCAGAAAGCTCCCTGGCAGAGGAGGAGCTATCCACCAGTGACAGCTCAGACGGCTCAGCCTGCATCTCAGCCTCAGCCTCATCCTCAAACCCAACCTTCAGGGAGCGAGAAGGAAGAAGAAGGTCGTTTGACGGGGCCTTCCTTCGGGGAGGGAACCAACAGCCCCCCAGTTCGCTAGTTCCCGACCCTCAAAAGTTACAAGGGACGAGTTCCAGAGTCCGCAATTGTTCTGTGTGGAGGGGAGAGCCCGGCGGGGCCAGGGGAGAAAAGGCAGTGAAGAGAAAGAGGAACGGTGCGCTGAATGTATACTTAAGAAAATACAAGTTCAGAATGCTCACTCATTCTACACTCCTGCAAATAGTGCGCCAGGGAGATTGGTTTACATCAATCGACCTGAAGGACGCATATTTTCACATAAAGATATACCCACCCCACAGGAAGTTTCTGAGATTTGCCTTCCTTGGTGTGGTATACGAGTATCTGGTGCTACCATTCGGCTTGTCCCTCAGCCCCAGGGTATTTATAAAATGTACAGAAGCGGCGCTGACTCCGCTCAGGGAAAAAGGCATTCGTCTCGCTACTTACATAGATGACTGGCTCGTCACGGCCCGCTCGGAGCAAGAAGCGAGAGAACACACAGCTATACTTATGGAGCATATACAGAAACTGGGGTTAAGATTAAACAAAGAAAAGAGTGTTTTAATTCCCACACAATCCATAATGTATCTGGGACTGGCGCTGTGAAGTTTAAAGCGTGACTCTCGGCAGACAGGGTGAAAAGATTCACCTGCTGCATGACCCAGTTTCAGAGAGGAAACAAGGTTTCCTTTCGCACATGCCTCAGACTACTAGGACTGATGGCCTCAGCCCTGATAGTTATTCCCCTAGGAAGACTTCATATGAGGGAATTTCAATGCTGGGTAGCGTCTCAGGGGCTGGACCCAGTACGTCACTCACGGAGAAGGGTAAGAGTGACGTCAGAGGCGGTTCTAGCACTGCGCCAGTGGAGACACCCGAGTTTCCTGACAGAAGGGGTAGCCATGGGTGTAGTTCGACAACGGTCCGTTGATAATAACAACGGACGCGTCGCTGTCCGGTTGGGGGGGCATTCACGAGGGCAGAATAGTGAATGGGAGATGGGGTCAGCATATGACCAATCTTCACATAAACTATCTGGAAATGCTAGCTGTCTTTCTGACACTAAATCATTTTCTTCCTTTTCTGAGAGGGAATCATGTTCTCGTGAGAACGGACAACACTACAGTTGTAGCTTACATAAATCGTCAGGGGGGTCTCAGATCACTTCTGCTGCACACGTTAGCACGCAGACTGATCTTATGGGGCAGTGTCAACCTTCTATCCCTGAGAGCGACACACGTACAGGGTGTGATGAATCGGGGTGCAGATCTGCTGTCCAGGGGAAATCCCCCCTATGGAGAGTGGAGACTGAACAGCGAAGTGGTCGAACAGATCTGGAGCATATACGGCAGAGCGACAGTGGATCTGTTCGCGTCCCAAAGCAATGCCCAATGTCACCTTTTCTTTTCCCTGAAGGACCGGAGCGCGCCCCTGGGAATAGATGCGCTAGCACACGAGTGGCCTCGCACTCTCCTATACGCATTCCCACCAATAGCGCTGATATCACCAACTCTCTGCAGAGTAAGGGAGGAAGGTATGAAACTAATACGAATAGCTCCGAAATGGCCGGGGAAACACTGGCTCGCGGAGATCATACATACAGATGTCGCCCTTAAAACCCTGCGTGTTTTCCCGCGGTATGCCGCAATTTAGCGCGCGGCTTGCCGCAACTTGCCGGAGGCAACATTCGGGAATTTAAAATAAATGTGTTGTGCTTCACTGAATATCCGCCAGATGGCGCATAGAAGGACTTTATCTAAAAGCCGGTGGTCCGGGAAAGTCAGTTTCCCTATGTTTCCCCGGTGGCGCGCAGATTCAAATCATGACGTCACTCGCTACCTAACGCTGAGAAGGCGAACGAGGATTTTAACAGTTTTTCTCTCGTTTTAAAGTGTTTTTATGAACTTTTTGAATTAAACAAATAACCTATGCATAATAATCGAGTATCTTTTCGCTTTTTTTTGTATATTTGAAGATAATTCATACGTTTTAAGCCGCTGCAAAAGGCTGGTTTGCTGGGCGAGTACTGACATCACGACTACTTTTATTACACCTACATTTGTTTATTTGTATATGTATGTTATTAATATAAATTTTTTAGAGATTGTGTGTGCGTGCACGGAGAGTTTCTGTTGATAAGTGTACGTGAATAAGTTGATAAGTGTATCAGAAAGCATTAAAATGTTCATTTGAATTAAAATGACACACACACGTCTGTATATACAGTATATCAATTACATATATATCAATTTCATTAGTTCGTTCATTCTATTTGAAGCTTCGGATGTTTTTTTTTTTTTTGGTTTGGTTAGATTAGTTCTGAACTCGCTTCTAACTCGCTTCTGAAACTATCGCTAAAACAATGTACTGAGCCCTCCTGAGGATATAAAGCTTTATTATTGTGTTTGAATAAATATTCAGATCTACCACAGCAGGTAATAAACTATGGTGTGTCATAACCGAAGCAAACACCACGATTATGCCTCGTTTCGTTCGACGGGAACGTGGTTCACTTGGCCGCGGTGTATTATAAACCTGTGGAATGTTTCACTGTTTATGCTCACATAATGGTAATAAAAGCGAGTGAAATGTGGAAATGATGTGTGGCAACTCAATGAGGACTAAACCAAAGATTTCGGTAACTCCACTGAGTGTAACATCTGCATAGTGACACTGAACATCTTCACTTTTCCGTTTACCTCTGAAAAAAAAGCTGTATTTTGTTTGTTTATATTTAGAGTTTTTATAACAGTAGAACAAGTACCCGCGCGCACGCACACACATAGACACACACACACACACACACACACAGACACACACACTCCCCTGAGCCCTCGGGAAACATCCAATCACCGTCGGTATACAAATGAGTCAAGACGCAGCCTAACGTGGTGTCGTGTCGGATTTCAGTGGTCACGGAGTGGGAAGACTTTGAAGAAGCTGCAGTGACAGTAAACAGCTGAACAACTTCACTTTTCCGTTTACCTCTGAGGAAAAAAAGCTGTATTTTGTTTGTTTATATTTAGAATTTTTATAGTAGTATATAAGTTATAGTTTGGTCTGTACTGTAGTTCGCACCCTTGTAGAGAATAAATAAATGAATAACACCTTAATATCCCCTCTCAAGAGTGTCATAGTCCATTGTTAGTTTTAATGATCTGGCTGAAACTAATTATCACTACATAAGTACCCTAACACCATTGATCATGAGTCTCAGCTGAACCTAATTCTATACTTGTAACAGAAAATGTAGATGCAGATTCCAAATGTGTATTTATATAATAGATAGATAGATAGATAGATAGATAGATAGATAGATAGATAGATCGATAGATAGATAGATGTGTGTGTGTAGGCTCTACGCAGGGGCAAGAGAGGGCAGCGCACCCTTAAATGTCTGCACATGTTAATATATTCCTAAAATGTATATATTACAAGTTGATAAACTGATCTGCGGTAGCGGAAAAATCCGCTGAAAATAGTACATGCTGCAGCGCACGCGCACACACACACATACACACGCGCGCACACACACACACACACACACACACAGACACACCTCCCTTGAGCCTTGCGTCTGTCGGATTTCAGCGGTCACGGAAAAACTTTGAAGCAGTTTATATATGAATCTAAGCTTGAACTTATCAGCATTGTAAATATATAATACTTTTCAAATAAAATCGCTATTACTTTGACCCTGAAGTTTAGTTTAGCACACACAAAAAACAGAAAAGTCATTTCTGGTAAATCAACGGAATGTGTAGTTTATGTACAGTAATTCATAAAAAAAATGAATATACATTGTACAGTACACGGTAAACACGGGAAAGATTACAAAATGAAAAAACAAACAGTGTCTACTTTATAAACAGCTTAGTATGTGCGTCGAGATGCTGAAATCCCTTGCATGTTTTTGCTTCCAAGTGGAGAGATATTTGACCGATAGCCTAGAACAAAAGATCTATAGGTGTGATCACAACCCCCTCCGACCGACCGTGCCATCAATCACTGACCACCTCAGAAGTTCCCTCCAATGTATGGCTGCAATACTTGTTTTGCAAGTATTTTTAACACCATTCAAAGGCTTCAAAGGGGCAGTTATCGGCTATGACACGTTGAAGGAGAACTTAATAGTTCTCAAAAATAGTGTAAATGTCTGCAACAATCACTAACCATTAAAAATTTTTTTTTTTGTAATTAAACACGAAAATATTAATTATATTTCCATATATACACACACATACACACACACACACACACACACACACACACACACACACACACACACACACAAGGGCGTAGGTTTGCTACCTATGACTCCAACTAATACCCCATCCCCTAATCCCCTTTTCCACCCACCAACCCCCAACCCCCTGCCCCATTCACCTACCAACCTCCCACCCCAACTATGTCCACTGAATACATGTTTTTCTTAATATGGTGCGAAATCACTTTACATTAATACTAGCAATGCTTCGATTTATATTAATCCACTCGAAATGCAATTCATTAAGTTAAATTAAGGAATAGTGTAAAGTTAAAGGAATGTTTCATAACTGACAAAAAGATAGTCTTTAATAAAATAAAAACTATTCTTTATTGAGCCCTAGTGCAAATGAAACATCTCAATCATCTGTATATATATAAAAGTAGATTACATCTAAACATGAACTACTAGGTAGAGTACCACACAACAGCTCAATGCCTATTGCTCCTATATGAAGGAGACAAAAACATGCCTTCGCCTCTCGTTAACAAAAATAAACTGCTGGCATATTTGTTTGACATCAATATTGTCCAGGCTGTTCTTTTTTTCTTCTGATAAACACTAAAGATGATATTTTGTAGAATGCTGAAAACCTGTAATCATTGATTTACATAGTATTTGTTTTTCCTGCTACGGAAGTCAATGTTTTCAGCTTTTTTCCCCAATATATTATTTTGTATTCAACAAAATAAAGAAAATCATTAAAGTTTGGAACCACTTAAGGAGTAAATAGTGAGTAAAGTTTTTTTTGGGGTGAACAATGGCTTTGACCCTAACTCTTCCCCTCTGACTGCACTAGGACCGGACAGCATTGCCACCTGATGAAATAGCGTGACAAAAAAGTGAAATGTCAGTTCAAAACTTTTGCCAAAAACACTAATGAATCACTTACATCCTCAGCCTATCACTCCTCATAATGCTAAATATTAGTATAATCAACATGTATAATACACGCACACATATTATATGTTATATACTGTATAATCAACATTCAGATTGACCTCCTGTGACCTCGCCTCTTCACCTGAACTACAACATGGCTGATCTGCTTCTGTCCCCTAATTGAAAAACATTGAGGGATTCCTTATGAGCATGGACAGAGAATGCCTCAGCCTATTATTGGTACAATGTTAAATCTCAGGACAACTACAGTGGCTTGCAAAAGTATTCGCCCCCGTGAACTTTTCCACATTTTGTCACATTACAGCCACAAACATGAATCAATTTTATTGGAATTCCACGTGAAAGACCAATACAAAGTGGTGTACACGCGAGAAGTGGAACGAAAATCATACATGATTTCAAACATTTTTTTTTTTTACAAATAAATAACTGAAAAGTGGGGTGTGTGTAATTATTCAGCCCCCTTTGGTCTGAGTGCAGTCAGTTGGCCATAGACATTGCCTGATGAGTGCTAATGACTAGAGAGCACCTGTGTGTAATCTACACTCTCTCCATCGCTGTCTGATATACAGCACAGGTGTTTAGGTTCTGTTACCTGACAAAACAGGATAAACACATGCCATTTAAACAGCAATCATTTTATTTCACTTTTTCTGAGTCTTAGTGTGCAAACCTCGAATCAAATCATTAATGTTCGCCAAGTAAGTGAATGCATTTTAAAAACTATTTTTCTGAAGTGGATTGTCTATTGGTGTCAACAAAATTCTAGCCATATGGCAATATTAGTATATTAGTTTATCAATTTCTTTCACAATACTGATTTCTGACAAACAGTCACTAGATTAGGAGACTGACAGGGATCATATTTATACTTTTACATTTAGCTGTTTAATCTGCTGTTAGTTTTACGTCCGTATTCACAGACTATATCCTGGCCTGCTGTACTGAATGTGAGTCCACTGCATTTGGCGCTGCTTGTGTCTGAACGCAGCCAATCGTCTATCACATGATGGCAGGGAAAGGCACAGCCAATCAAAATGTTCATATGTGTTTTGGGGGCGGGAGGACTCAAGGAGAGAACGTGATTTATCCCTTTCTGCGTGTCTAGGTTAATGTTGACAGAACGATTTAAAAAAAAGTGGATTAAATTATTGGTGGGGACATTTCAATGGTCGGAGGATATTGGTGGGGACACATCCCCTCCGTCCACCCTAAATCTACGCCCCTGTATATATATAATTTAAAACTATTTATTCATTTGTCTTTTATTTACTTACTTACTAGCGAATGCTTTTTTAGGGCTCTAAAAACTACGGCAGTATGAATGACAATGGAATAGGACATGTGAGTCACACACACACACACACACACAATAAATATATATATATATATATATATATATATATATAATTAAATTCTTAAAACATCGTGTTCACCCATGTTCTGAAAAAAAGAACTTGTAAGATTTACTTGATAAAATCCTCATAACAATTTGGACACAGATTTTAAGTAAATTTTATTGCTCCAATATTAAGGCTGAATCCCAACCCTTCCCCCTACCCTTCCATTTGACGCGTTCACGTGCAGGGGTAGAGGTGTCTCATTTCTCTTTTGGTTGGAGGTGTAGGGGGAGGGGGGAAGGGCCAGATAGCCCTCCAAACGAAGATTTTTCAGGACCTCACTTCAAACGAAGGGCTAAGCGAAGTTTTCAACATGGCTGCTCACTTGCGCAAACAGACCCATAAATGTTAAGTCATTTTTGCCATTAATAAAGATTTTTATGACAAGTTTTCATTATATGTATATTACCTTTAGTCTTGTGTTTGTGTTTATGCTGATGTTCTGTAAAGAAACGTTTGCAAAAAAAATCGCTAAAGTTTGCTAGCGGATAGCACATATTGCACAATATTACAAATATATATTTTTATGTCACATACACTTTACTGCATGCTACAAACAAATATGAAAGTTCAGTAGCACGGCATTTTGCCAAGCATTTGATAACGCATTGTTTGTTTTGCTTACGGCCATACACTATTGTTTTGCTTACACTATTCTTACTTATTGCAACGTGACCACAGTTTTGTAATTTATATTCTGTATATGGACGGCTGAGGAAACCCGAAGACTCATCCGTGTTCGTGGTGAAAATGAGCAACTTTTTTAAAAATCGAAATACGGCGCAAAAAACCTTTGGGAGTGAGTAATCTCTCTTATTGGAATGTGTGATAAACATCGGCGCATGTCCTCTGACGTAACATTAGGAACCAGCGACAACGTATGATGACGTATAACAGTGTTGTCCCATTTCTTAGGGGAAATATTTATACCCTTTCCACTTCGTTTCAAGGGACAAGGGGAAGAAAATAGAATTGTGATTCAGCCTAAGTAAAACTCACCCGTAATTATCAGGTAAAATTTACTTAATTAAATTAACAATAAAAGAAATCAAGTAAAAGTTACATAATTATATTTAATGCACAAATTAGATTTATTTAAAATAATCAAGTAAAGTTGCAGGAACCTTAATTTTATGAAATTACTATCATTTTGTTTTGTGAGATTTTCCCTTAACTTGGTTTTATCAATTTATATTACTCCCTATAATAATGTAAACATTGCTAATTTATGTTTTGGAAAGAAACTTAAGTAATTATTTCATCTATATCTTTCATAAATCACACAACTAAAATATAATTAAACAGTTTATTCACCAACATTACCAAATATTTGTGACATTCACAGTCTAGATCCAAGTTGTCTTTTTAATAAAAGTGCATTCAGCTAAATTTTGCATCCATAGAAAAAAACTGCACGGCACCAGGGCCTGAAATACTTGTTTTAAACAAAATTGTGTAAAATAATAAATAAATAAAATACAGCATTCATTTAGAAATAAAATACAGCAGAAAATACATTAAACAAACTGTAGAATAAACATTAAAACGTAATAGCCCTCGGAAGCAGTGAAGTTGCAACATTCAAATCAGCACTCTGGACTAGTGCACTTAAAAGTATGCCATTGAAACCATAACGCATTAAAACATTAAGCTGAACATGGAAACACAACATGTAAAGACTTGTAGTCAAGCCAAATCAAATGTTTTAAGATAACTTCATCTTTAAAGCTTGCACTTTTGGTGATAGCTTAATCCCATCAAGTTCTAGAAGAACTTTCTGAAAATAGCTCAAATGTGTAGCGCAGTGATCGGAGCTATTGCCACATTCTTGCAAAATTTCCTCTCCTTCAAGGATTATGGATACACCAACTGGTCCTTCCCCTTCAACAGCACAGACAACAAGGATTTTAAGAAGGTGCATACTGGCATCACTTCGTCTGTCCCCCTGCATAAAATGTACAAGAAAATAAATAATTTATTTTGAGAAACAAAAAAAAAATCGGAATTGCTTCAACCTGTGCTGACTTCATTTCACAGAGAAAAAAAATAATACAAATAATTGATAATAAAAAATGACCATCACTTCATATACTTCAGATTGTTAAACTTGGGTTAAATTGCTTTAGCAATAATCTTGCATCACTAAAACATTGTAAAACATGGCATGAGATGGCTACACTCCATAGATTACTCTGCACCTTTACAGTGTCAGGAAATCCTATGATGAATGCTGAATTTGTATTTAAAGGGTTAGTCCAAACATGAAAATTCGTTCAATAATTACTCATATTTATATATTCATTTGCATTTATATGCTTCTGTCCAATACAACAAACACTATATTCAAGGTATTAATAAATTGTATAATTAATAAGAAAACAATGCTTTACCAGGCAATCATCAAAGAGATCCTCTTCAGATTCACGTCTCATCTTTACGCTTTGTTTCTGTGAAAATATTTACATTGTATCATTACATAATCTTTTATTCGTACAACTACATTTAGGCATTTCTTCATCTTTTGACTCGACACAGGATGACTCGACTTATTTTTATTGTCTGCAGTGCGATTTAGACAAATTAGAACTGCGGTCAAGCCAGCCGCGATTGATTTTAGTGTACGCACATATTACAGTGATTACGGTAGTTTCAGGACCGACACAGAGACAACGCGCTTTCAGAGTGCTTTTCATTTAGACGCCCAGGACTGAGAGATAATACAACATGCTCGTCAATTTTTACTTGCTTATTTATTTGCATTTCTGCTTTAATATCCGTGTTATTTATTGGTGACTTTGACGGTTGTCTGTTACAATATTTTTCTTAAATATTCACCATTCAAATAATTGTTTTATGTAGATAAGTTACAGCAGAATTCGTAGAAAACAGACAAAATAATGTATTTAGTCTTTCTAAATACCAGAATTGATTTTTATTTTGTTTTACTGTTCAAAAGTAGCAGTTATTCTTCAATGAATGTTTTCTATAATGAGGATTAACGTCTGCTTTGGAAGAGAGGTCAAATAAACAAATGTTCACAATGGGGGAAAAAAAGTTAAATAAAATGCCTTTATTTCACTTCAGAGACCTATGAAAAAATAAATTCTAGTAAGTATAAAACGCCATGGTCAGTTTTTATCCCATATAATGTACACACATTATATGATAAAAAAAAAAAAAAGTAGAAAAAAACAATGATCAGTTCTTATTCAGGATGTCCCATACTATATACACACCAAATATGAAACAATTTTACAGCAGCATTTTTCAGATATTGGACATTATTACACTTTAAAGGGCTATAAAGACCCCATTTCTAATAAGTAGAAAAAAACAATGATCAGTTCTTATTCAGGACGTCCCATACTATATACACACCACATATGAAACTATTTTACTGCAGGATTTTTCAGATATGGGGCATTCTCTCTGTGTTGTTCATGAAACTACCGTAATCACTGTAATATGCGCGCACACTAAAATCAATCGCGGCTGGCTTGACCGTGTTTTTCTGAACCGCGGCTGGCTTTACCGCAGTAAATTAGAGCTGCTGTCAATACTGTATGAACATATGTACAGGTTCTTTACTCGTAACTCATTAATAAAGTTCGGCTTCAGAAAAAAAAACGTTTATTGCTAGTGCTCTTTTACCATTTAATGCTTTAACACACACGACTCAGTTTGTTCAGAAATGGCATCTAACTGGCGAGCCTTTGTCTGAACACGCCGTTTTCACTCGGGGTGGGGGTAAGAAACACACATCTCGGTGTATTAATCCGCGCTTGGTTCGTTATTATTTTATTTATTAATTTATTTATTTACCACAGGACCCATGGGGGCTCCGTAGGTTCAGGTTTTTACACGAAAACTGTGTTTTGTGAATCTCCACACTATTAAAAACTGAAATTGCTAATTGTACGTCCTGAGATTAAGATGAACATTAATTGGGAGTCATGAAAGCGAGAATCACATCCAAAAAAGAAAGCTAAACTTACCTCGAACACGACAAACTCCAGCTCCAGCCACGCCGTGTTGTAACCTCCGTGATGATTCCCAACCGACTGATACACAGCGCGGGCACAGCGACTCCAAACACGCATGCGCAGTTTAATTAGCACACATTTTCGGCTTCAGTAGACACACAATACTTCAGACTGAAACACGACTGCCCCCTACAGGTAATGAAGGGCATGTTCACAGCTTCCCGCACGCAGCCGCGCAAAGCTGCGGCAAGTCACGGGATCCCTTTTCTCGAAACGCGGGTTTTTAATGGCGACATCTGTATGCTGCACTGCTGTCCCGCAGTGCAGAGACCTTCTGTCACAAGAGGAGGGGGAGATCTTCCATCCTCACCCAGAACGGCTGGCACTATGGGCCTGGCCTGTGAGTGGTCTAATTTAAGTAAAACTGGCCTACCTGACAGTGTCATCAAAACCATACAGAACGCCAGAGCAGCATCAACTAGGTCTCTCTACGCGCTGGTGTGCAACTAGACACGAGATTCCTTTTCAGTGTTCAGTGGCAGTGGTCCTTTCATTTCTTCAGGAAATGATAGATAACGGCAAAGCGTTCTCAACCATAAAAGTGTTTCTAGCTGCTATATCTGCGTGTCACATTGGATTTGATAATAAAACGGTGGGGCAACATCCTTTGATATGCAGATTCATGAAGGGCGTGCGCCGCGCCCTACCGGTTTCAAAACCACTTACCCCATCATGGGACTTGGGATTGGTGCTTGACGCATTGTCTACGTCCCCATTTGAACCGCTAGACAAGATTGATTTCAAGGCACTGTCTTTCAAGACTGCGCTATTAATTGCTTTGGTCTCAGCGAAGCGCGTGAGTGAGATTCATGCGTTTTCCGTGCATTCAGCATGCTTGCAGTTCATGTCTGGAGATGCAGGAGTAGTTATGAAACCTAACCCGGCATTCATGCCTAAAGTCATTAATGCTACAGTATAAATCCTCTCGAGCTGAGGGCCTTCCATCCACCCCCTTTTGCATCATCAGAGCAACAAAAGTTAAATACACTGTGCCCAGTGCGCACTTTACGCATCTATACAAAGCGAACCAGAGGTTTAAGGGAGAGTGATCAGCTGTTCGTTTCCTGGATGAAACCTCGTACGGGGAAGCCGATCACTAAGCAACGTTTATCGCATTGGATAGTGGAGGCTATTTCGTTGGAATATTCCAGTAAGGGTCTCGAACCCCCAACTGGCTTACGCGCGCACTCAACAAGGGGAATGTCAAGTTCATGGGCTCTATTTAAAGGAGTCACATTACAGGATATCTGTGAAGGGGCGAGCTGGTCATCGCCGCACACATTTGCCAGATTTTATAAACTGGACGTTACAGCTCAGACTGTAGCTCACGCAGTACTGAGCGTGAGGACAGGATCTACAAGCTAAACTCGTTCAGCCCTGAATGTGTTGGTTATGGTTGGCAGAAGACTTCAAGACAGGCTATCTGACAATACGGGAGTTAGGATATCCCAGAGTGAGACACCGAAACGTATGCTTGAAAGAGAACAATAGGTTACTTGCGTAACCCCGGTTCTCTGATAGCATTAAGTGAGGTGTCTCACCAGATCACCCTCCTTGCTGTGTGAAGCGAAGAAGAGGTTTCTTGTTTTGAATAGCGAAGTGACGTTGTGCTGCCCCCTTTATACGGGGGGGGGAAGGCCACGCCAAGACACAACGTCACATCTGCCAGCCAATTGGGGCTGGCGTAATGTAATAGGGCTTCTAAAGAATACGCGGAAGGGGCGTATCCCATAGTGAGACACCTCACTTAATGCTATCAGAGAACCGGGGTTACGCAAGTAACCTATTGTTTTGCCCATGCCGCTTCAGAATCGTTAGTTTGCATGTGAGTTCTCACTTTCTTGGGTTTACTTTCAGACTGAGTGTGTGTTTATAGGACGCGGGTTAGATTGTGTCTTTCTCTTGCTCATTGACTTTGAGAGTCCTAATAACAAATCACGTGATTATCCTGCCCGCTCGTGTCCATCCGCGTTTGGGTTTACCATTCACGCTACAGGGCTAATTGCTAAAGCCTTTCTGGTCTCCTCGGGTTAGTTCATGACAACAGATCTAAGTGCTAGTTACTCAAATAGGTGAAAAAAGGGGGAAATCTCAGTTATGCTGGACCTTAATCACATTTCTTGTTTTATAAGGGCTTGACTCCACATCTGCCCCGGACATTCCTGCCCCAGGTTCTTGTGTGTTCACTATGGGTAACCTGTGTAGAGGAGTGAGATCTGGATTTCTGGAGTCAGTCCTCCCTCCTGAAGATGCAGTTCTCCATCCTTAGCAGTGGTGGCAGGTACTGGAGACATCTGCAATCTATTATTAGAACTCATTAAAAAGGGACTATATGATAATAATTATGATTTATAAATATTTTACTCACACTTTTCAAACCTTTTCTATATTTATTGTTTCACCCGTAAAGCTCCTTTGTGACAATGACTATTGTTAAAAGCACTAAAAAAATTTATTGAATTGAATAACAAAGGCCCTAGAATTTCCTAGAATCCTTGAACGACTCTACAGGTCCTGTAAGTGGTAAAAGGCAGGGCAAGAAGTTCTACTTTGTTTATTTCTGATGCTGTGTACAGTCATGTTGATTTACTGTAAAAACTGAAGTTGAATTGAGTTTAACAGTACTGTTTTAAAACATTTCCACAAAAATGTGTAAATTACTATGTGCCACCACAACTTTATGTACTGTATTAGTGAAAGACTTCTATATTAATATTTGCAATTTCCAAGCATACTTTTTTTTCTTTTTGTAAAATATATGATATATGTCCTGCCTCAACACTCATTTTATGACAGCTGTTTTCATCAAAATCAATTTGCCATCTAAAATCTTAACTTTCTATTACACTCCCCTTCAACCATTTTTTTTTTTACTATACTGTATCAGCACACATCATTGTGTTTAAGTCCTTATCTCTTTGATTTATCATTCAAAATATAAAAAAGCAGTATAATGCAAAATTAACACAGTTTATTTAAAATAATAATAGAAAATGAATGAATGAATGAATAGAACAAGATTGCCTGGTCTGTGCAGCAATTTAGGTTTTCCAGTATGAACTTAATGCGGTCTTCTAAAAGGACCTACACTATCATGATTATAGCACATGCCTGAAGAGGTCGTTGTAAGATTTATCAACAATGATTTCGCAATTTAACAATGATATCTATTGATTTAGCAACAAAGCAGTTGACGTTCTAATGACAACCCAGAACTTTAATATTCCCTGTCTATGTTATGCTTGTAGTTTGTAGTATGAGATGTTACTTATGTCATTAACTGGTCAATGGCATTGTTACTATGTTCTTCATGCATCTACAGTATGTTCTGCCTTCAACCATATCTTCACCTGGCTTTTTTTGCCATGTCCAAACAAGCATGGCAGCTCCATGACAAGCCTACTGTAATTCGATACTACAAGCTACAAGTGTGCTTGTATATCAAAGCACTTGTATATCAAATTGAATTTCTCCATAAGAAATAATGAGAACTCAGATGATTCATTCCACAACCAAAAAAATGCATATAAAAATAATTAATACAAAATATAAAGTAAAAATAAAACAAATTAACCTGCACTTTACCGACAATAGAGCGGTGTTTTCGTTGTGTGTGTGTGTTTGTGTTTGCTGAAGTAAGATACAGTAAGAGAGGAGAGGAGGAAGGAGGCTACTGTTGAGGATGACTTTCACACACACACACACACACACACACACACACACACACACACACACACACACTAACAGAATTACTGCTCTCTGGATCTTTATTATATAATAAGAAACCTCTCTATGACACTTGCTTTTACTTTATGTGCATGCACACACGTGGTTAAAATTTATTTAAAAAAAATTCTCATCATGCAAAACACACTCAGACCAAGTTACTCACAATAAAGGGTACCACGGTATATTCATTCCAGTTTCTATTGTGTTGGTGCCATGTCGCACAGTTTTTTGCGAATCACATAAATATTGGAAATTGGAAAAGTTGCTGTTTAAGTTTTTATAATAGCAATTTGCATATACTCCAGAATGTTATGAAGAGTGATCAGATGAATTGCATAGTCCTTTTCCATGAAAAAAAAAACCTTTCCACTGCATTTCATTGCTGTCATTGAAGGACCTGCTGAGATCTTTTCAGTAATGGTCTTGTTAACTCAGGTGAGAATGTTGACGAGCACAAGGCTGGAGATCATTATGTCAGGCTGATTGGGTTAGAATGGCAGACTTGACATGTTAAAAGGAGGGTGATGCTTGAAATCATTGTTCTTCCAATGATAGACTTAACTATGGTGACCTGTAAAGAAACGCGTGCAGCCATCATTGCGTTGCATAAAAATGGCTTCACAGGCAAGGATATTGTGGCTACTAAGATGTGCAATCTTAGTAAATTTCAACAATTTATAGGATCATCAAGAACTTCAAGGAAAGACGTTCAATTCTTGTTAAGAAGGCTTCAGGGTGTCCAAGAATGTCCAGCAAGCGCCAGGATCGTCTCCTAAAGAGGATTCAACTGCGGGATGGGAGTGCCACCAGTGCAGAGCTTGCTCAGGAATGGCAGCAGGCAGGTGTGAGCGCATCTGCACGCACAGTGAGGCGAAGACTTTTGGAAGATGGCCTGGTGTCAAGAAGGGCACAAAAGAACTTCTGCAGAAAGTATGGTGAATGGACTGCTGAGGACTGGGGCAAAGTCATATTCTCACATGAAGCCACTTTCCGATTGTTTGTGGCATCTGGAAAAAGGCTTGTCCAGAGAAGAAAAGGTGAGCGCTACCATCAGTCCTGTGTCATGCCAACAGTAAAGTATCCTGAGACCATTCATGTGTGGGGTTGCTTCTCATCCAAGGGAGTGAGCTCACTCACAATTTTGCCGAAAAACACAGCCATGAATAAAGAATGGTACCAAAACAGCCTCCCACAGCAACTTCTTCCAACAATCCAACAACAGTTTGGTGAAGAACAATGCATTTTCCAGCATGATGGAGCACCGTGCCATAAGGCAAAAGTGATAACTAAGTGGCTCAGGGACCAAAACACTGAAATTTTGGGTCCATAGCCTGGAAACTCCTCAGATCTTAATCCCATTGAGAACTTGTGGTCAATCCTCAAGAGGCAGGTGGACAAACAAAAAAACACTAATTATGACAAACTCCAAGAAAGTGTTTATGAAAGAATGGGTTGCTATCAGTCAGGATTTGGCCCAGAAGTTGATTGAGAGCATGCCCAGTCGAATTGCAGAGGTTCTGAAACGGAAAAGGGAAAAGGGCCAAGGCTGCAAATACTGACTCTTTGCATGAATGTCATGTAATTGTCGATAAAAGCCTTTGAAACGTATGAAGTGCTTGTAATTATATTTCAGTACATCACAGAAACAACTGAAACAAAGATCTAAAAGCAGTTTAGAAGCAAACTTTGTGAAAACTAATATTTGTGTAATTCTCAAAACTTTTGGCCACGACTGTACTTACTGTATCTTTGAAAATGGCCTGAGTAACTGCACACGCCTCAGTGTGATGGGAGTTTAAGTGAGTTGTGGGAACCCTGTTAATGTTCTCATTAGGGCACCTGATGAGAACATTAATAGGCCTCCCACAACCCTGCTACTTTGCTCATCAAGTGACCTGAGTGTTCACTTGTACTTCACGCTGACAAGTTCATGTTTTCACATAGTTAAGGGTTTAAAACCAGATAGGGATAGAAGCGGACATTTGGAAAGTACAGTAACCCTGGTAGACCACACATAATGTAGAAAACAAGTTGTCATTGAATTATTAACTCAGGTTTCTGTCTGTGGAGTTTTACATGTTTACCTTTTGTCCATGTGGGTTTTTTTTTTGGTCCTCCAGTTTTCTTCCTAATATCCAAAAATATGCCAGTAAGTGAACTAATAACTCAAAATGTCCCTGGATATTTTTCTTGCATTGAATAGGGGTCCCTGACCAAAATAAAGATTTGGAGAATGAAAGAGATTATATATTTTTTACACGTTTCACAGCTGATGAACTATGATTTTTTTTATGGATAATTTTCTTTGTGGTTACCTATTTTACAAAGTGTAATATATTTGATAACTGATTGTTCCTGTTAATGCCTTCTCAGCTCTGCTTTTTGATCCTGCTACTTTCAATCACTTACTGTACAATTAAGGATGTCCTAATATGTTTTAATTCTTTAAACAATAGACAATGGTATCTCAGCCAACTGAAGCTCATCCATCTGTTTAATGTTCAGTAAGCGCATTTCAAATTATAGATGGACTTATGGATTGTACTCATATGAAACAAGGAGTGGATGCATAGACGTCTTAAGTATTTAATATAAGATCTTAACCCTCAGTTTGTTAAACCCTGATAGACTTAGTTATTCAGACAAACCTATGTATGACATAAACATAAGCTGTCAGAGAATAATTAACTAATATGCACATTTAATTATGTAAGAAATAAAACACTTGGCGGCATGCTTGGCAGTCCTGTCTGAAAACACTATTTAAATTCTAATAATATATATATTTTATACAGTGGCTTGCAAAAGTATTCGGCCCCCTTGAACTTTTCCACATTTTGTCACATTACAGCCACAAACATGAATACATTTTATTGGAATTCCACGTGAAAGACCAATACAAAGTGGTGTACACGTGAGAAGTGGAACAAAAATCATACATGATTCCAAACATTTTTTACAAATAAATAACTGAAAAGTGGGGTGTGCGTAATTATTCAGCCCCCTGAGTCAATACTTTGTTGAACCACCTTTTGCTGCAATTACAGCTGCCAGTCTTTTAGGGTATATCTCTACCAGCTTTGCACATCTATAGACTGAAATCCTTGTCCATTCTTCTTTGCTAAACAGCTCCAGCTCAGTCAGATTAGATAGACAGCAGTTTTCAGATCTTGCCACAGATTCTCGATTGGATTTCGATCTGGACTTTGACTCGGCCATTCTAACACATGGATATGTTTTGTTTTAAACCATTTCATTGTTGCCCTGTCTATGTGTAGGGTCGTTGTCCTGCTGGAAGGTGAACCTCTGCCCCAGTCTCAAGTCTTTTGCAGACTCCAAGTGTTTTTCTTCCAAGATTGCCGTGTATTTGGCTCCATCCATCTTCCCATCAACTCTGTACGGTATATATAACATTTTTTGCTCCCTAAAATATGAAATTATATGAAAATGCTAAGTGTCCTTGTGGATATTTATTACAGTAGATATAGATAGTGGATGTGTTTTAGATTTAGATTGGGAACCACATTTTGGAGATTTTGTTTGCACTAGTGAATCTCAAAATAGCCAATCAGTTGGATCAATGCAGCATGAGGAAGATTATTTCATTTAATAGTAGTAATGAGTTAATAAACAGCACAATATAAGAGAGAGAGAGAGACAGAGAGCACTGTTTGTTGTAAGTGATTGCTACAATTATCATTTGCTTGATGATAAATCTATTATGGTTGAGAAACAACTTCAAATGTTATTAAGTATGATAATGTAAGCAGACCTGCCTTATCAGATGTTCTTGGTTGTTTAATAATAATAATAATAATAATAATAATAAGAAGAAGAAGAAGAAGAAGAAGAAGAAGAAGAAGAATGATAAAACCATTACACATACTTACAGCACTCTGCAAATGTCTTGAGGCATTATTAAATTAAGTTAAATTAAATTCTGTTGATTAAATTAAAGAAATTATTTTTAAAAAATAGTCTGATTATCTATTATCATACAGTCTGATAATCTATCACTGTATTATGTAAACCTTTGGTCAGATATGTTTTATGCTTGAATGATTCATATGACACTACAAGGTCAGAGACAGGTCCTTCTAAAAAAATTAGCATATTGTGATGAAGTTCATTATTTTCTGTAATGTACTGATAAACATTAGACTTTCATATATTTTAGATTCATTACACACAACTGAAGTAGTTCAAGCCTTTTATTGTTTTAATATTGATGATTGTGGCATACAGCTCATGAAAACCCAAAATCCCTATCTCAATATTTAGCATATTTCATCCGACCAATAAAAGAAAAGTGTTTTTAATACAAAAAAAGTCAACCTTCAAATAATTATGTTCAGTTATGCACTCAATACTTGGTCGGGTATCCTTTTGCAGATTCTTGTGTCTTGTGTCTCTCAACTTTCTCTTCACAATATCCCACAGATTCTCTATGGGGTTCAGGTCAGGAGAGTTGGCAGGCCAATTGAGCACAGTAATACGTACCATGGTCAGTAAACCATTTACCAGTGGTTTTGGCACTGTGAGTTGGTGCCAGGTCATGCTGAAAAATGAAATCTTCATCTCCATGAATCTTTTCAGCAGATGGAAGCATGAAGTGCTCCAAAATCTCCTGATAGCTAGCTGCATTGACCCTGCCCTTGATAAAACACAGTGGACCAACACCAGCAGCTGACATGGCACCTAAGACCATCACTGACTGTGGGTACTTGACACTGGACTTCAGGCATTTTGGCATTTCCCTCTCCCCAGTCTTCCTCCAGACTCAACGGCAACTTGATTTCCGAATTACATGCAAAATTTGCAACCTGTAGCCCATTTCCTGCACACGCCTGTACACGGTGGCTCTGGATGTTTCTACTCCAGACTCAGTCCACTGCTTCCGCAGGTCCCCCAAGGTCTGGAATCGGTCCTTCTCCACAATCTTCCTCAGGGCCCGGTCACCTCTTCTCGTTGTGCAGCGTTTTCTGCCACACATTTTCCTTCCCACAGACTTCCCACTGAGGTGCCTTGATACAGCACTCTGGAAACAGCCTATTCGTTCAGAAATTTCTTTCTGTGTCTTACCCTCTTGCTTGAGGGTGTCAATGATGGCCTTCTGGACATCAGTCAGGTCGGCAGTCTTACCCATGATTGCGGTTTTGAGTAATGAACCAGGCTGGGAGTTTTTAAAAGCCTCAGGAATCTTTTGCAGGTGTTTAGAGTTAATTAATTGATTCAGAAGATTAGGTTAATAGCTCGTTTAGAGAACCTTTTCATGATATGCTAATTATTTTAGATGTATGCCACAATCATCAATATTAAAACAATAAAAGGCTTGAACTACTTCAGTTGTGTGTACTCAATCTAAAATATATGAAAGTCTAATGTTTATCAGTACATTACAGAAAATAATGAACTTCATCACAATATGCAAATTTTTTGAGAAGGACCTGTATGTGACTTAACAAACAAAAAACTACAATCCCCCAAAACTGCTCAGGTACAGGACAGGAAGCCTGCATTAAGAGTACATAAAAATATTAGAACATCTGGCACTTTGGAAGCAAAATATAGAGTTTTGCACAGTACTGTACATGCTTGATTTTTTAAAACCATCTATTTAAGTTAATAAGCTAAATTAAATCTATAAGATACTTTAAAGTTTCAATCATATTGTACTAGTTATAGTGCTTAAATGCAATATAATTTCATTAATTATGACAGTTAAATGGGTTTTAAAAGTTTGTGGTAATCAAACATAACTGAAAAAAAAGAAATGCCACAGTAACTAGTCAAGTAATGAGTCAAAAGCTTAATATGCCTCTTCGGGAATTATTTCTCCTACAGAATAGTTGAAAACGTTTCTCTTTGGTCCTGCAGTGCAGCTGTGTGAGAGGAATCTAATTGAAGGATGGGTCCATCTGTTAAATAGCACTTTATTAAGCCTGGCATTGGGAGCAGTCAGTGGCCTCTTGAAGCGCTCAGTCACTCCCCAAAGCCCCATCACAGCTCAATGTCTCCCACATGAACACTCTAATTGAGGAATGTGCAGGCAATTCAACCTGAAAGCATTTATAATTCACCTAATTTTCCCATTAGTGACCTCAGCAATTGTGTCAGCTCATCCAAAGGTCAATGTATGATTTATATCCTTTTGAGCATTCCTCTCTCTTCAGATATGGCATACTATATACAGAAATTATTAAATTATTTTTCTTCCAGGTTATAAATCGGTTACAAATGTGAAGGTATATTATAAACTCATGCATAATGAATAACAAGTTTATAAAGTTCTGAAGTTTACGAAGTTTGTGTTTATGTGCACTGTAAAGTGAATTTTTTCTTAATTTGTTGTTGCCAATTATGTAATTGTAATTGTATATATTTTTTTTTGAAAACAGTTATGTGTTAATGATATGTCCAAGTTCACAATGCCTCCTCTTTGTTGATCTCATTCACATAAAAGCATCTTCTATAGTGATGATTAATATGTATATTACATTTTCTTGAAAAATCACCGTAGATACTACTTCATGATTTTTTTTGTTACACCTTTATATTTTCTGAACTCTATTCCATGGCTCACTGGATATGAGGTGGGACTAAACCCTTAATAGGATGCCAGTCCATCACTAGCATAAACTTTATTTACATACCCACGTCTTTATAATAGGTAGTAGTAAACTAAAGAACCCAGTGGAAACATACACAAAGCATACACAGCTTGAACTTGAAAAAATTGCAAAACATGCAGGTTCTGCATCAAAGCAGGACTTCTGGTGACAAGCATGTGTCGTTTAATATTTTGTTCCAGCTACTGGTTCCTTAGAAAATGCATTAGTCTCAAAACCATCCTGGAGTGTAACTCTTTGGTGTGTTAATTGGACAATGAAAAGAATCCCCTACTAGGATTCTAATAACTGTGTGCTTATTTGCATATTCAGTGGAATCTATTGTGGGAAATAAGGATATTTTAATTACTCATTTACTTAAAATAGAATATTTATTTTTTTTTAAACTATATTTAAATACTGAGATTGTATTTGAGCCCTGAACACTAATTACAAGGCTACTCCATAACTGTGGATTTGCTAGAGAAGTAAATTTCCATGCTGTGGTCTCAGTTATACAAAGTACAAGTAAATGGCCTGCACCTTTCAAATTAAATACATACAATACTAGCAGTTCAACTGTGGTACTCTGGGGCAGGACATTCAGTGCTTCACAATAGTACTGTTTTTATAATTTTTGCACAATTTCACTGAGATTGTAAGAGATGCATTCTGGAGCTTATTAATTCACCTGATCATCCAGAGAGCAAGACATTAATCTAGAAGTAACAACAGCATGAACTACATCTTGCACGGATTTTATTTAATATTTTACAGTAATAATGTCCACATAAGCTTCAAATGAAAGGCTGGAATCAATAATCACGCAAAGGTTTTTGACTGCTGCACATGATTAAACAGAAAGACCATTTTAGTTGCTGGGGTCTCTCTTTTGACATTGCTGAAATGTACAACTGTGTGTCATCAGTATAACTGATAGTAGGCAGTAGGCTGTTATGATCTGTAACGGGTTCGACCCATGTTGCACGGGCAACACCATAAAGCACAGACACAAGGCGAGGTCTTACAGGAAAAAGGGTAATTTATTTAGGTAAAATGGGGAAAGAAAGTGTTGAAGGCGGGAGAATGGAAAGAAAGAGAAGGGTATAAAAATTGTGCATTTGCAGTTCCGGGGGCTGTGCCACACTGGCATGCGGGCACTGGCATTTAACGCAAACGTCCTCGCAGCCTTTTCTTCTTCGGCAGCGGGACTGCGAAGGCGGGCACGGTGCGGGAATGAAGATGACACGGGAGCTCGTGCAGTTCTTTCTGGGGCTGTCCTCAGCGTGGGGATCAAAGGGCGGAATACGAGTATCCTTGTTTAAAGTCCCTGGGGCGCGCCAGTCACATGCCACTCTCCTATTCTCCACCACACGTACTTCCCGGACCTCGGACTAAACTCCGCGCCTTGCTTTTATAATGTGGAGCAAGCCCGTGATCATATTAACGTTAATTATTGCCGATAAGTATCGCTATCGAACGAATAGGCGGCTCCGTCCCTTTGCCACTTATTCAGGGAGCCTACGGAGTGAGCGAGTGGCGATAGTAGATTTGGGTGCACACCCATCACAGGCGCACGCCGTGACAGATCTTCATAATTTTCTTTAATAGTAAATAATGACCCCGTTGCGCTGTACCACTGCTGGCAAAACCTTATGAAATACAAGTTAAACATTAAGCAAATTTACAAAACTTTGTGTGCGGTTAAAGTTTGGAAGGCTGTTGCGCCCACTTCGCACTCACACCGCGTAGTAAAATCCATTGTAACTCAACAAACCCGAGTATTTTATTGCATGGGGTGCAAGCTCAGGATCATTAGCAAGGATATCTCACCAGCCATGCTTAATTCCCCGACCCCGCTCCTTCGCATATCTGAAGGGGAGCTCGCCTAACTAGTGAGCAAGGAGCGATATTGATTTGGGCTCACGCCGTGACAGGCTGAAAAAAACTATTGTCCTCAAAAATGTAACAGATGAGGACTCAGATTAATGTGCAAAAACTATATAATAAAACTATATAAGACTACGTAGCCTTTGTAGATGCGGTCATATTATTTCACCAGTTTTGATGCGTAGCTCTGGTTTAAAGTTTCACTCACACGACAGAAGTCCAATCTCTTTGTCTCTTGTAGTTTATTTTGTCAGCATCAAAGAATCAACACTTCATACAGTCGTCTTGAGTAAATCCACTGTGATTACAACATCAGTTGCTGCATCTTGCAAATCTCTGACTTTTACAACAACCTATTTGCTGTATCTTATAAATTACAGTCTTAGCTTACGTATATAACAACACTCTTGTTGTATATACCTACTTACGGGAGCTTACGGTTACAACAACCTAGTTGCTGTATCTTACATTCTTAGCTTACCGGGAGCTCACGAGCTTACGAGCTTACGGTCAAAAGCTTGTGTTTCCGTAGCCTTCCGCATCTAAACTGAACTCTCTATCATACGACAGTCATACAAATGCATGTAATAGTGGAATGACATCACAGACCAACTTACGATTGTCAAAATGGATGCATAACTTAGAAATTTGAAGCTTATGGCTTATGTAACAAACTTAATGCTTAATGCTTTACTAATGAATAGAACAAGGTAGAATAAATGAAATAACAACAAATAAAATAAAATAAAATAAACACAACAACAAATTCATAACAAGTACGATATGGCACTTACAGCCTTTATAAGACTCAACTTTTATTTAAGCGCACTCACAATAACGAAAATTCATTTATGATTTTGTAAATGTTTGAAAGCAAATAAGGCGCGCTGTTCTGTATTGTGATAAATTTTGTTGAACTTGAGCGCGTCAGAAAATGAACGCAAACGTTTTTTTAAATGGTCAGAGTCAGTCTGCTTGCTGTTTTTCTTGACGCATTTATAATCATTAGTCTACTTCTGCCGGTGCGCCCTGGAAAACTTTATGTGTGCGGCTGAGCGCTGATTTAGACTACGTAGGAAATTAAAGACGAGGATCACGATGCTGAATCGAAGTCCTGAGCTCAAACCTCATTCAAGTTAAATTAACAAATATTATAAGTAAAAAAAGCAATAGCCCACATTTAGAAAACATTTATAAATTCTTTTCAACATGTGTTGGCTCTGTGTTACACGCAGAGCGCCGGGAGATTTCCTGAAGCTCCGAAATCGATGAGGCATTTTTTTCTAAATAGACTCTATCTTTAATAACTGATTCAGGTTTTGAGCTGTATACACACGCATTCCTGCCTAAACAACTCTTGAAACTTCACCTATGACACAATAACAATAATATTTCGAACATTTTGCAGGCTACCATTTGGAGAAACGAAAGAATAATGAATAAACCAGTTGTTGGGTCAAAATAACCCAACCAGGGGCCTCATGTACAAAGACTTGCGTTGAATTCATACTAAAACATTGCGTACGGACAAAGCTGTAAATGTGCATACGCACTAAAAAAATCTGATGTATGAAACACTGCGTACGCGGAATCCCATGCAGATTCTCTTTGTACATCCGAATTAACGTGAAATTGAGTGCACGTGCACGAGTGCAAAACCCCTCCCTGCCTCCTCCCCCATATAAATATGGTAATGACTCCACTTTGGCAAAACCAAACGAAAAAGCAATGGCAAAAGCAAGCAAGAAGATAAACTTCACTGAGTTTGTGCTCATATCGGAGGTAGACCGGAGAAAAACTGTGTTATTTGCAAGTTTGTCCTCCGGAATTAATAAAAAAAATTAAATAAAAACTTAGCTGGAATAATATCTTTAAATACATCACTCACCAAGAAGCCACCCATGGCGCACCCTGCCACCTTGGAGCCTCCTCCCAGCCATGCTGTTTGTGAGCATCAATGAATCATGGGTTGACCCAGGCCACCTTGCCACAATATTTGTTAGGCGCATTTGAGCAGGGCCGGTTCTAGACCTGACCATATGGAGGGGCTGTGAGAAATTTGAAGGGGGCATCCAGGTCTAGCATTGTTTTTTCCCCAGATCATGCAACAGGGCGCGCAGTCAGATCATGCAACGGGGCAGGAGGGGGGGGGGGTGCGTGCGGTCAGATCATGCAACGGGGGGTGCGCGCGGTCAGATCATGCAACCTGTTTGAGCATCACATATTATTTGCACATTTATTGAATGGAAATGTTTCCGATTCACGTATGCAAATTCATCTTCAGATGGCGCCTTTATAGCAATGTGCATGCAGTTGATGGCTCCGATTGCATTAGGAAAACCGGCGATCACTGCAAATTGCACTTTAATGTTTGGCTGGTCAACTGCATGATATGGAAACCTTATATACTGTACCTGCTAGACATGCGGGATCCCGTCCTATACAGCTGGCATTGCACGGCTCAAAGACGACTGGCTTAACCCCGAGCGGTCTGCCAGTTCCCTTTGGAAAGAACCAGTTGCCAGGACACCAAGCGTTGTCAGCACCTCTAAGGGAATGGGTAATGCGTGGCTCCTCGCTGACTCTCTTTCCAAATTTGGACCCAACTCAACACAGAGCTCCAAGAGGATAGCTCTTGGAAATCTGAAACGGCTATTAAGCCAGTCATCATCATGGGCCAGAAAATCACTGTGATCCCTAAAAATATGTTCCCTTCGGATTCGGCCATCCTCTAAAGGCCAACACTGCCATTGCCATAGACTTTGCCAAGGGTTGTATACATTTGCAAATGCTTTTATATGTTCTAAATCACAGAATTGATTAAAAAATATTGTGTCAATTAACCCATTTTATCAAATATAAATTAATAGCAATGTTTTTCACATGTGTTGGTGCGATACTTTGTAGTGTGCAATTTAACATAATTGCCTCTAGGAGTCGCCAATGGAAATAAAACAAACACACACAAGAAATACACGTACGCCAGACATGAAGTTGGCGTGGAAGAACGCACATTCTCAGGTTAATTTCACTGTTATTAAATCCGACCGTGAGCGTGAAAACTGGCGTAAGCAAAGTTTTTGTGCGTACGCAGCGTTGATACATGAGGCCCCAGGTGTTCATTTGTAAATGACGCACTACATCTCATATGACCCAACATGAGCAACCCAGCAATGTTGTTTAATGTACCTGAAATAACCCAGAGCTTAAATTACAATAAACAGATACAGAGATACGCTATATAAAAGTTTATACTTTGTACAAATCAAATTGTCAGCTAGTGAACTTGATCTAAACAACATTTAACCAATGTTTGTTTTTTTTACTCATTATTGTACAGTACATATCAATAGCTCTGGTTCAGATTTTTCATGTTTGTTGTGTAAAGTACTCGTGGAAATTACCATCACTATTGTATTTACTGCGACAAGTGAAAATGTCACTTTGCCCCACCTGGCGGCCATTTGACGAATGACTTTGAAATGCAACTGATTTATTTTGGCCACTGTCGTCTTTACACGCTGTGAGCGCGACGGTAATAACCATTCTGATTGAGTAACCACTGTACCATGTTTATGAATGGAATTGCCTACAGGAAATATATATATTGGCCAAGATGGCGCCGGTGAGGTCGGTTGCCGTCACGACTGCTCCGACCACCTTTTCTTTGTTTTTGTTTTTTAAGTTAGTTTTCAGTGTTTTAAAATCGGCAAAATCACCACCATTGAGTACATTAGGTATGACAGACACTCTTGTTTCTATTGGTATACAATGTACTCACAATTCGACATTTTTAACTCCGGATCCGAGCTGGCCGAGTGAGATCCTGAGGATCCTGGATGCGACACGAAGTGGCGGCCCCGAGGGAAACGAGCCGGCGTCAGGAACAGGCTGAGAGCCGGTGCACATCGCACACCTCTGCCTAGCATCCTGCTTGCCAACATCCAGTCACTGGAGAACAAACTCGATGACCTCAGGGCCAGGATAAAGTTCCAGAGAGACATTCGGGACTGCAATCTCCTCTGCTTCACTGAGACATGGCTGAACCCAGCGGTACCAGACCACACCATACAACCAGCCGAGTTCTTCTCGGTTCACCGCATGGACAGGACACGGGACTCGGGAAAGTCAAGGGGAGGCGGTGTGTGTTTGATGGTGAACAACTGCTGGTGCAACAGCGCGAGCGTTGTTCCTCTAACACGCTCCTGCACACCAAATCTGGAACTACTGTCCATCATGTGTCATCCTTTTTATCTACCCCGGGAGTTCACATCGGTCATAATCAGCGCCGTTTATATTCCACCACAAGCGGACACTGACACTGCCTTATGCGAGCTGCATGAGGCGCTCACACAGCACCAGACACAACACCGGGACGCTGCACTTATTGTGGCGGGGGACTTTAATAGTGCCAACCTCAAACGCGCAGCGCCGAACTTTCATCAGCATATCACCTGCCCCACCAGGGGTGAAAGAACACTAGATCATTGTTATACAATGTTCAAGGACGGCTACAAGGCACAATCTCGTCCAGCGTTTGGTAAATCCGACTAATGCTAATGCTTTCAAACGGCTGCAGACAGGAAGACACTGCCAGCACCGGGAACGCGCTCATCATCACGACGTCCGCACGACGTGAGGAGAGCCTTCAGGAGAATGAACACCAGGAAAGCAGCAGGAGCAGACGGCATCTCAGGCCGTATTCTCAGAGCCTGCGCAGACCAGCTATCACCTGTGTTCACTGAGATATTCAACATCTCCTTATCTCAGTCGGTGATCCCCACATGCTTCAAAGAGTCCATCATTGTTCCTGTCCCGAAGAAACCACATCCTGCTTCTCTTAATGACTATCGCCCTGTAGCTCTCACCTCAGAAGTGATGAAGTGCTTTGAACGCCTGGACAAGGACTTCATCATTTCATCTCTACCAGACACACTGGACCCTCTACAGTTCGCTTACCGTCCAAATCTCTCATCTCCTCCACACATCACTTACTCACTTGGACTCTAGAAGGGGGAATTATGTTAAAATGCTCTTCATCGACTACAGCTCTGCATTCAATACCATAATTCCCTCCACACTCACCACCAAGCTGGAGCACCTGGGACTCAGCTCATCTATGTGTCAGTGGATCTCCAACTTCCTAACGGGCAGACCACAGGCAGTACGGATGGGCGGACATGTTTCAGCCTCCACACTCTCAGCACTGGAGCCCCCCAGGGGTGTGTTCTGAGCCCCCTGCTGTTCTCTTTGTACACATATGACTGTGTGGCCACAACCAGCTCCACCACCATCATTGGTGTCACAAGTTTGCTGACGACACCGTCGTGGTGGGCCTGATCTCTGATGACAACGAGACGGCCTACCTGAAGGAGATTAGGATTCTGGAGAACTGGTGCCAGAGGAACAACCTCCTTCTAAACATCAGTAAGACAAAGGAGTTGATAGTGGACTTCAGCACGAAGCAGGAGAGGAACTACCAGACCCCCATCATCAATGACAGCCCAGTGGAGAGAGTGGACAGCTTCAAATACCTCGGTGTTCACATCACGCAGGACCTATCATATGAGATACCTAACAGATAAGAAGAGATCTGTTGTGTTATTCTGTATATTTACTTGGCTAGTCCTAGTGTAAGAGCTACATGCATACTGTACTGTCTATCCAAAGAAGCCCTCAGTCAGGCTCCATAATTATAGTACTTCAACTGGAATTATCGAACAGAGTATTACCCTTGAAGAGCACAGCAATAAGAAAGAGAAATTATAGCAGAAATGATTACTTATCTGTAAATATCTGTACTTATCTCTAATAAGATGTTCAAGCATGGTACAGTGGGGAACACAGGTAGTAAATACCATATTATTTACAAACTAGCTGGGAAATGCTTAGCTGACCTACATGTGTATATTTAATGAGGTATATAGCAATATAAAGCATCATCTGGATGTATTTCATTTAGTAGACACCTTAGTGTTTGATTAGACATAAAAAAAAGAAGACAGCACTACCCCCTGCAATGACTATACAGTATCAAATATGAAGATGAACACTGAGGACCAAGAGGTACGGTTGAATTACATATGCTAAAGCATGCCATCACTTAAATAGTGTCTTGTGACAGCAAATTTAAAAGAAAATGTGAATTGAACCTTTGAAATGTTACTAACTTTTAATAGACATGCTAGGAGGATCCATTGTACTTGATGTATGACATTATTTTTAAAGGTGTCAGTGCCAAGAGAAATAAAAATGTTTAGTTTTAATATCTATTAACTTTAACGTTTACTTTATTTAAATATAATTTCTAAATGTTTTGATTGTTTTTATATGCAAAATTATGATTATAATATGGACGGGTTAAATTCATATGCCATAAGCCAGGGTACAACTGTATGTCAGGAAGCTATTGATAACTTATTGCAGGATGAAGACATCAGAATATATATAACATAATGACTATAATCTGAGGTGCTGTTTCTTAATTGGTGATTTCTGAGGCTGGTTACTCTAAATGAACTTCTTCTCTGTAGCAGAGGTTAGTTTTGGTCATGCTTCCCTGGGAAGGTCTTCATAAGAACAAGTTTCATCATGGTGCTTAATGGGTTTTGAAAAATGCACTTGACAATACTGTTCTTTCAAGAACTGTTCCAGAAAGGATGACATCTGTGACTTAAAATAACAACTGATATATACCATATGTCATTTTATAGCTTATTATGAAAGAAAGAGAGAGAGAGAGTTTTGCCATCCACACTACTTTATTTGTTGTTAAAAGAAAGGGCTTTAAGTTTTATGTTTTTTTTTTTTTTGGTAAAATCAGAACATCACCTTAATGGTGCCTTCTCCTACACTGTAATTAGAAGGAACAAAATAAAATATGACTTCAGGGGGTCAGCTGAGTAATAAAGGACAGTTTAAAGGCTATAAACCTGAGATATGGATGCTAGTTTACAGAGGGGTAAATATGTTGCTGTCCTCTGAAACCTTTGTTAGAGCAAACGATTAAGATAACACAAGCAGGCAAATGGCAAAGGCAATTATACTAAATTGAAACACTGCGTGTACTAATTCTCAGAACATTCTGTCTGAGGAGAGATTATAAAGACACAAAGAACAGGCAAATCTTTCCTCTTTGTCCTGTACAACCTTTCATCTGCTAGACTGAGAAATTAAACATGATTATTTCCAATTCTCACTGAATAGAGTGGGGGGGGGGGAGAATATATATTATTCAATCTGTCATTTGTCTTAACTTAAACCGTAAATAAATCTCTTTTACAAACCGGGCCTTTCAGAGTCTTCAGTGAATTTCAAATCAATGAGCCCCCTGCTATTAGATTTTGTCTATGGAACATCTGGATATCATGAAATGTTTTGCAAGATATGTAGGTTCTGAAGTATATATTATTATACTATATTATATTCATAGGTGTACCTATGCACCACAGCATAAACAATGCTCTGCACCTTTTTTCTCCAAATTTATGAAATTTCTAAACATTTTGTAAGTTCTTGGAGATCTAATCATAAGTACAGTGAATGTCATGCAAGAGAACCAATAAAAACAAAGTTTAAGTTGGTGCAGTGAAATTTAAGGTGTTGATTTATTAATTTTTTATTTATTCCTTTCATTTTTGGAAGAATGGCTAAAAATGTAACAGCATTTAAAAGTTGTATAGGTGTTGCAGGTAAGTCCTCTAATAACCATACTTGTACACCCATGACCTTTATAAGTGAACTCCGATACTAACAAATAGCACTACAGTTCTGATTATATTCCAAAGAATATACAAACATAACACGCTACTTTTATCAAACAACCACCAACAATAAAAACTAATTAAATATAATGAGCTCACCAGTGCTGTTAATACTTAATAACAAAATCCTTCCTTCTTGACCCAATCATACAGGTGATGCTTGGCTTTGATAACAACAATAATATGTCCTTTTATTTCAGAAATTGTTTATCTTTATGGATTCTCACCCCCAACAGTGCCTAAAGTCAAATGAATCCAAACACGTATGCCTTGTTATACAATAAATGTTGACAAAACTAATTTGCTTAAATCTGATGACTTTAGGACACTGTGTTTTGAAAGTGATCAGTGTTTTTGTTCTTGTCAGACTGGCAGCCCAAATCTGACACATTGTCAAACTACAGTATCTCCATCGGTTGCTGTCGTAACACTGCTGGAAGCATGAGTACTCTAGAATGTGTTGTGTGACATCAAATGTTGATTTATAACAACAGCCAGATAAAAAATACTCTAGTTACAGTATGAATGAGGATAACACATCTCACACTTAAGGCCACATTTCTGTCCCTTTTGTCCAGGGTCTATTGCACATCATTTCGATCTGCATTTCATTTTTTAACCATTGGTCCATGTCTATACCGCATAATCATGTGGACGTGAACTTCTAAGTCATGTTGCAAGCTATAAAATGGATAATTTGAAATTCAGTTTAAGTGGGTAATATGTCCAGACTGAAACACATTTTATTGAATCTTTAAAATCTTCCTGAGTGACAATTGTAATATTACGTCAGTCTTGGGAAATAATATTCATACTAACACATCAAAATCTGATGTGACCTTAGGGTGCTTTCACACCTACAGCAGGCTAATAACAAAATGATCATTCAGGAGGAGGGCACGTCTCTCCCTGAAGTGGCGCGCAATGCGCCGTCGGCGAGATGAATAAACCAGGGAACTGGTTTGGAGTCGCAGCTGCGAATCGTATTCGAAATTAATTATCTGAAAATAAAGATTTGCACGTACACTGTAGTGCGCTAGGATCAGCACCATGAGCGCAAAGCAACGCTGTTCCTCCATTATTGAAAGTGGCGCAATTTTCTGAAAATAGTCTGTTTCCGGTGCCGATGGGCTTCACGGTCTATTTTGGTTCGTTTAGAACTCTGCATATGTGAAAGCAAACCGTACCAACGTCTGTTTACTACATTGTAACATTTTTCTGACTGGTGCGGACTAAAGCAATGGAACTATAGGTGTGAAAGCACCCTTAGGGTGCTTTCACACCTACAGCATTTGGTGCGCACCAAGCGTGTTTGGTCACTTGGTTCAGTTCATTTGCGTTGATGTGAATGCAATCTCGGTACTTTGGTGCGCACCAAATCAATCGATCCGAGACTTGCCTGAAGGGGTGGTCTCGGAACGCTTTATCCGCTCTACTTTGGTACAGTTCGTCTGGTGTGAAAGCAACCAAACCAAATCTGATGAAATGGTATAGTTTAATGCACTTTGGGTATAAGATACGGGGTTGCGGGTAAAATTATTTTCCCTTCCTGATGACTCGATAAAATTTTTCAAGCTCGACTCGCGATGAAATCAAACCGCGGAGTGCCGAAGAAATTAAGTGCCTCTCTGTATTCACATTAAAGATGGAAAAATGTGTGGCTGGGCTGTTTTGATTGGCCAACGGATCAGCAGGAAGATCGCTGGCTAATAACAAAATGATCATTCAGGAGGAGGGCACGTCTCTCCCTGAAGTGGCGCGATGCGCCGTCGGCGAGATGAATAAACCAGAAAGCTGGTTTGGAGTCGCAGCCACGAATCATGTTCGAAATTAATTATCTGCAAAATAATGATTTGCACGTACAATCTATTTCGCAGTCTATTTTGGTTCGTTTAGAACTCTGCATATGTGAAAGCAAACTGTACCAACGTCTGTTTACTACATTGTAACATTTTTCTGACTGATGCGGAATAAAGCAATCGAACTATAGGTGTGAAAGCACCCTTAATCTATGCCTTCACTAAGTTCTACAGGACTGTAGGTGCTATACTTTAAGTTTGGTCTGCATCTAAGGCTACAGTACGTTTACACTGCAGGTCTCGATGCTTAATTCCGAATTTGTTGCCTATATCTGATTTTTTTTGACCGTCTGTTTACACGTTATTTCCACTATGACTCATATCCGATTCACGTGTTTACACATGCCATACCATCTGAAACATCGCGCATACTTAAAGGGAGGTTCTTGCGCTGCACAGTAGCCAAGATAGAAGAAGGTGAAGTATGCTTAACGCTCTGCTATATATGCAAAGTTCACGCATCATGCTTTTAAAACGGAGGAGGAGAAAAAAACAGCATAATTGCAGCCTGCACATATGCTTTATTCATCAAATACTGATTTAATGTTATTTAGCCCAAATAAGCATTAACACAAGGTGTGTATGTTGGGGGAGGGGGGGTTGTTCTTTTCCTTTTCCATGTCACCTGCGATGTTGTAATTCAACACGCGCTTCCATTACGCGCTGACATTACGTCATTAAACCGCGAAGAAGTCACAGTTTTAATGACGTACAGAACACAATGCCTCAGGAAATCCGATCTGCCTGTTTACACGACAATCACATTAGCACATATCTGATTTATATCACATTTATTTCCACATATGAAGGAGGCCTGAAACCAATCTCGAAATATCGGAATGCATGCGTTTTTTTCCTGTTTACACGGACATAGAACATATCCGATATGTGTCACATATGAGCAAAAAATCGGAATTGGGTCACATTTACCTGGCAGTGTGAACATAGCCTAAGAAAGCTTCTAGTGTTCAGTAACCACACAGCAACAGCAGAGAGGGAAAAAAATATTGGGTGAATTTTACTTGCTCCCCCAGGTCCTAAAGAAACATATTATTATTATTATTATTATTATTATTATTATTTTCTCAATTTATGAATTTTACATACAGTTTCAAGATTTTTGCACTACACTCATTTCATTTACTCAGCAGAATGGAAATCAATGTATTAGACATTTTTAATTTGTACATACAAATTAACTGTTTTATTGCTGCGAGTCTGTTATAAAATTAACCAGGAAACTGGTAAGTTTCTGTGTGTAAAGTATGGTACAGTAAGTCTGTGCTGAGCTGCTGATGAGCAGGACAGTATGAAAGTGGAGGGGTATGAGCCCCCTTTTTGGGGAAGGGATATGTTCCCCCTGTACATAGATGAACTACAGTCCCATTTCTGGCCCCCGATAAAGATTTGAGGATTCATTTTTATAATTAAATTGTAAACTCTTTTGAAACATTTTTTTATTATTTTCTCCTGAATTTCAAGTCACCTGAAGTCAAATAGGTGGTATGGTGGGTTAGTGGTTACCACTAGAGGATCCCTGCAACTCCAGGGTCTGGATTAGAGTCCCACATTGGGTCTGTGTGCATGGAGTTTGCATGTTCCTCTACGTGCTTAGTGTGTTCCCTTTCAAAAGGCTTCACTCGATGCTGCGTGAAAACGCTATGGGAACATCTTGTAACGTTGCCGGCTGTGAAGCATGTGTGTATAAACACGTCAAATTTTGGCCTATATAACATCGGTCAGGTGACGTCATCTGATTAGACGCACCGGCAGGTTCTAAATAGTAGTGAGCCAGAGGCATTCCTGAGATCTTTTGTTTTCACCTCGCTGTGTTTAGCGTGTTTGTGTTTAAAATCAAAATAAGGAGTGTTAAACTCACCGATATCTGAGTTTTAAAACGAGATGTCCTTCCGTGGGTGATATCCATATCGGAGGGCGATCTCTACACTTTACTGCTTCGATTAAAATGCTCGCGCCTCACATTGCTTGAGAAGCTTCGAGCCACAGCGCATTTTGGTGCTTAAAACTCACTTCCTCGTTGGATCGGGAAATCCCTCTGTCCACTCTCAAGCACGCCATGGGCTTCCTGTGAATGGGTAAGGATAAACATCCTATTTTGCTTAAACCACGGAGATGGAAATACTCTCCGAGCACAAAAAAAAAGGCAGTTTCTGTCGGGGGGCCGGGGGGGGCGGAGCCTCAACGATGCGCCTCCCCCCCCCTAGCTTTCTCCATATGAGTTATGAGTTAACCCTTTCATGGAGTAAGCTGTATTAATCCCGTGTTTTCCTGCCATTGACTTATTTATTGTTTAAATATAGTTGATGTGGAAGCGCGGAGTTATATGATGTCGCCCAGATAGAAGAGACGCTTCAAAAGCTATCTCTCTCCTGGGACATCATCCTTCCTGAAAAGCTAATACTTCCTTTCAAGCTGTGTAGACTTTCATCTTCCCTGGAGGGAAAAGCTTTTCAGGCAGCAGGTTAGGTTGGTGCTCCTTTGCACACCAGGGCGGTTTTGCAGGCCTACCAGGCTGACCTGCTGAGAGACTTGAGCACTGGTGGGGCTCTTCAGATAGGGCGTATTGGAATTACGCCGGGCCACAGACTTGTTTCTACATGCAACAAAAGCAGACGGCTATCGGCCGTTTTATGGCTGCGATGGGTTTCGCGCGGAGGCACTTGTGGTTAAATCTCAGGCGCATCAAGGATAAGAATCGTGCATTCCTCCTGGATGCCCCTATCTCCCCTTCCGGCCTGTTTGGCGATGTCGTTAACTCGTTCGCCACTATGTTCATGAGGTGAAGTTATATGAACAAGCCTTCGGGAAACTCCTTCACTGCTGTGCCCAAGAGTCGGGACTGTCGGCCACACAGTCTTCGACCGGGTCTGACTCTTGCGAGGCGTGAAACACAAGGAGTGTGTTTTTGAGCCTGCCACCCCTTTGGGGTGCAACGCACCTCACTATCAGCCACAAAAATGTCAGACTGGCATATCGTCTTCTTTACAAAGAAGCCCTGAGGTTCATTCCGGACGCCGAACATCTAACATCCCCCCCGTATAACCAAGCCGCCGAAACTTTGCCCCTCTCTGAGAAATTGGCAGCATGGCCAAGTATCTCCTTGGGTACTAAGGACTGTAGAGAAACTACAGGAGTCAGTTCTCACATCACCTTCCGCGTTTCAAAATGGCGTGGTCTCCACTTCCATGAAACCAGAAAGTGCATATCTCCTGACAGAAGCTTCTGGGCAATGGAGCCATGGAACATGTTCCCCTACCAGACAGCGAGTAAGGCTACTACAGTCAGTATTCCTTGGTTCCCAGAGGAACGGGGGGCTGCGTCCAAATTTTTAGATTTCGCAGGCTGTACCACTATCTAAAATAAATAATACAGTTTCAAAATATTGACTGTTAAAGTGATTGCTCTCAAATCCTACCGAGCGATTGATGTGACAATCGATTGAAGGATGCTTACTTTCATATAGACATATTGCCACAACACAGGGAAAGACCTGAGGTTTGCTTTCGGCGGCCAAGCTTACCAGTATCGGGCCCTTCCATTTGGTCTAGCTCTATCACCTGCACATATTAAAATGTATGGATGTAGTTCTGGCTCTTAAAACTACCAGGGCATCCATATTCGAATTACATAGACGACTGGCTGGCCCAGTCTCATTAGCTAGCGCTTCGACATTAGCATGTCGAACTAGCTCATCTTTGTTTCTGAGGATTGAGACCCAACGCCACAAAAGCATGCTCTTTCCTGTTCTGAGGATTTGGGTGTCACATGAGATTCAATTGTAAGCGGGCACGGCCTCCTCCCGCTCGTGTCGAATCCATTATCAACACCCTCAAGGAAATCAAGCTAGACCAAGAAAGTTACCATCACGTTCAGAGATCTTAGCGCCCATGGCAGTTGTATCGGTGACACCTTGGGCCTTCTGTACATGAGAGCATTTCAGTTGTGGCTAAGACAGGGGATTTCACTCTACGGCCGATCCCCAACAAGGGTTACGCACCAGGTGCTTCGTACCCCTCCTATATGGTTCAAGACCCCGGTTCTGACTCTGGGTCCCACTCTAAGTTCGTCTTGTCGTCGCAGATTCTAACATCAGACGCTTCCCTCACGGGCGGGGGTACGGTCTTAGATGACCTTAGATGGGAGCTGGAGAGACCTTCTTCTCGCATGGCATATCAATTTCCTCGAAATGATGGCTCTATTTCTGGTCCTAAAGCACTTCCTCCAGCAGTTGAGAGTGCCATGTCCAGTTGCAGGTGGACAACACTATGGCGATTCTCAAATATTAATCGCCAGGGCGGACTTTGCTCGCGCCGCTATATAGCTAGTGCACCAGGTTCCTGTCCCTCAGCACGATTTACATTCCAGGGCATATGAATGTGAGAGCAGTTGTACTGTCCAGTCAATCTCTGACACACGGGAAATGGAAACCCCACCCTGAAGTAGTCCGTCAATCTGGGAGAGATTTCATGTAGCAGAGGTGGACCTCTTTGCCTCGCAAGATCAAGAGCTTATGCCCTCAAATGGAATGTATTTAAAGGGTGACATTGGGTGAGAGATGCTATTGCCCTCTCCTATGAGGCATGTGGGCTCACTTTGCCTCTAGGAATCAGGGCTCATTCAACCAGGGGGATTGCCTCATTTATTGCACTAGGAAGAGGTATTACCCTGCAACAAGTGTGTGCTAAGCAGGTAGACCCAGTCCACTGCCGATATGTTTCAGTGCTGGAGTTTCTGCAGGACAAGCTTGTCCTCGGCCTTGTGCCCTAGTACTCTCAAGATGTACTTAACCGCATCCTCACTGAACTATCTTCCGAAAGTTCCATTTGTAACATGCACCCTACTGTTTTGAAGCCTTCTGTCCTCCGCCTTTTACAGCTTCGGAGCAGGAGAAACTTCACTTACTGTCCAGTACGTGCTCTTCAGATTTACGTCCACCGCATGAGCCAGTGGTGCAAGTCAGAGCACCACTATACTGGGGGAGAGATGCTATTGCCCTCTCCTATGAGGCACGTGGGCTTACTTCGCCTCTAGGAATCAGGGCTCATTCAACCAGGGGGACCGCCTCATCTATTGCACTAGCAAGAGGTATTCCCCTGCAGCAAGTGCGTGAGAAGCGTAGACCCAGTCCACTGCCGAATTGTTTCAGTGCCGGAGTCTCTGCAGGAAAGTTGTCCTCAGGCTTGTGCCCTAGTACTTTCAGGACGCACGTAACTGCATCCTCAATGAGCTATCGTCCTAAGTAAAAAAAAAACAAAAAAAACATCGCCCTATTGTTTTGAAGCCTTCTGTCCTCCGCCTTTACAGCTTCGGAGCAGGAGAGACTTCACTTACTGTGTCCAGTACATGTTCTTCAGATTTACGTCCACCGCATGAGCCAGTGGTGCAAGTCAAAGCGCCACTACACTGGATGAGAGATGCTATTGCCCTCTCCTATGAGGTGCATGGGCTCACTTCACCTCTAGGAATCAGGGCCCATTGGACCAGAAGGGTCGCCTCATCTATTGCTCTTGCAGGAGTTACTCCCCTGCAGCAATTGTGTGACGTGGAAGGTTCGTCCTCCCGCACACATTTCTTACATTTATAATCTGGGTGTTTATGCTACTCCGGGCTCACGGAAAGCCCCGAGTTAGCTGCCCAGGCATAGTTCTGAGACCTTCTCGGCCTTGTGCGCACACGCTACACAACCTTGGGGTCCAGACACCTGCAGTGCGGCGGCGTTGGTATTCTCGTTCCCATAGCGTTTTCACGCAGCATCTAGTGAAGCCTTTTGAAAGGGAACGTCTCAGGTTACTTTGCTGTAACCCTGTTTCCTGAAAAGGCGGGAACGAGATGCTGCGTCCCAATGCCGCACTGCCACGTGACCGGATGTCCATTCAGACAAATCAATCTGAGGAATGCCTCTGGCTCACTACTATTTATAACCTGCCGGTGCGTCTAATCAGATGCCGTCACCTGACCGAGGTTATATAGGCCAAAATTTTGCATGTTTATACACACATGCTTCACATCTGGCAACATGACAAGATGTTCCCATAGCGTTTTCACGCAGCATCTTGTTCCTGCCTTTTCAGGGAACAGGGTTACAGCAAAGTAATTCTAGACGTTTTCTCCCACAGTCTAAAGACATGCAGATTGGTCTACAGATGTCGCCATTAAAAACGCACGTATCGAGAAAAGGGATCCCGTGACTTGCCGCGGCTTTGCGCGGCTGCATGCGGGAAGCTGTGAACATGCCCTTCATTACCTGTAGGGGGCAGTTGTGTTTCAGTCTGAAGTATTGTGTGTCTACTGAAGTCGAAAATGTGTCCAAATTAAACCGCGCATGTGTGTTTGGAGATGCTGTGCCCGCGCTGTGGATCAGTCGGTTGGGAATCATCACGGAGGTACTACACGGCGTGGCTGGAGCTGGAGTTTGTCCCCCAGGGGTCCTGTGGTAAATAAATAAATAAATAAAATAATAACGAACCGAGCGCGCGGATTAATAAACCGAGATGTGTGTTTCTTACCCCCACCCTTCGTGAAAACGGCGTGTTCAGACAAAGGCTCGCCAGTGAGATGCCATTTCTGAACAAACTGAGTCATGTGTGTTAAAGCATTAAATGGTAAAAGAGCATTAGCAATAAAGTTTTTTTCTGAATCCGAATTTTATTAATAAGTTACAAGTTAAATTTCAACTGTAAAGAACCTGTACATATGTTCATACAGTATTGACAGCAGCTCTAATTTGTCTAAATCGCATTGCAGACAAGAAAAAGTAGTCATCCTGTGACCTTGCATGCTTAATCTTTCCACACATGATTCTTGCTTCTCACGTTTTCCTTAATCTTCGGTCTGTTCTCATGAGTTGTGAAGCGAGAGGAACAAAGTATAAATATTGTTCATTTGCTAAATAAAGTATCATGAATTTTAATTGAATATCGGCCTCTGTATTTTTTCCCAGCAGTTTGTGACTGAAAGTGTGTCTGCATCTGACTTCAGGAGTTTCCTGACCAACGTATCTAACGGTCATATTTAAAAAGCATAAAGGACAAAATGTTTCTGTTGGTGATTAATTTTGTTTCTATGATTAATACTTATTTGTGGTTTATGTTTTGTACATCTTTTCAAATTGAGACCTCATTTGTAAGTTACTGTTATCTCGTTTTCTCATTTTTTTTGTATAAATTAATCAAATGTTTGCTTGTTATTAAATTTATTTTTTTATAAAAAATAAACGAATCTGTTTCATTAGCTGAGAGTGTGGCTTATTTATTTATCATACTTGGTCATTGTAACATGCATTAGGGAGCATTATCTCTGCGATGTGTGTGTGCTATCTGGGAATGAATTACCTTTACTTGATTATTTTAAATAAATCTAATTTGTGCATTAAATATAATTATGTAACTTTTACTTGATTTCTTTGATTGTTAATTTAATTAAGTAGATTTTACCTGACAATTAAGGGTGAGTTTTACTTAATATTGGAGCAATAAAATTTACTATATGTGTGCAAATTGTTAAGAGGATTTTATCAAGTAAATCTTACAAGTTCTTTTTTTCAGTGCATGGGTGAACACAATGATTTAAGAATTTAATTAAGCATGTATATATATATAAAATGTTTGTGTGTGTGTGTTTACCATATAAAGTTTTTTCTATGTACAGGTACAATCAGAAAAATGTAACCAGAAAACAGCATATAACTTTAAACTTACATTGATTAGCAATATAAACAACACACCTATGAGGCTGGACAATGGAATAAACTGTGTGGGTGCCAATAATATTAAACATTTATCTGTTAATTCTTTGACAATACTGCTGCTTTTTGTTGGAAACTGGCAGACATAAAAAATATGAAAAATAGTTTAAATAAATATAAAGAGGACGATGGGCTAAAGCCCCCCTAAAAATGGCCTAGCGATACCCATGTATATATAATGAAAATATTATGTGTAAAGAAAATATAATTTATATATTCGTGTTTAATTGCAAAAAAATAACATTTTAATAGTTAGTGATTGTTGCAGACATTCACATAATTTTTTGGGGAAGAGCTTAGCTTGTACAGGCTACTATACGCTCATCAGCAGTCGGCACCCCGCTGTAACCAGAAGATCAAAGGAGCAGTTATCGGCTGACACATAGCCATCTGAGTTTGGAGACCCACAGAACCCCCACTGTAATGCCTCTTCTCACCTTTCATTCATGATTTCGCTGATGGGGGAGTTCGTAGAATTGGGGGTTTTAAAAACAATTAACAAAGCCGAGTAGACGTCTCTGCCTAAAATGTTTTTCGCCAGCAAAACACCTCTCTCTCTCTCTAATATATATATTGTTCATTCATGTCTTCTGATGATGGCGACACATAGTTAACACTATCAGATAGCCTACTATCAGGAAATTAAATTAATTTCAAGACCATTTAAACCGAGGCATTGTCATGTCTTTCATTGTTTTGTAATGAATCTTTTTTCAAAAGAAAACTGAAAACACAAAATAACCAGAGCTGAGCCGTCTATGCGAGAACAGACGGGATTCTGGAAACTAAAACAAAAAACTAAAGATGCTCTCGGGACTTATGGCTTTACTGAGGATTTATAGGAAGAGAGAGTAGAGTTTGTGCTTTGTGCACTTTAACCCCGAGAGTGTGCGCTAAACTGCTGCCTGTCGCTCTCCTTTACTCTCTCTCTCCGGGGTCTTAGACAGACATAGGCTTGGGCTTTGCTTGTGTCTTCTCCAGTGCGCTTTGTCTTTGGCACTGACACCTTTTACTGGTGCGACCGAATGATCACACGGAGTCTCGCGGTATCACCACCCGGCCCGTTCTGAACAGTTTATGCGCGGCTCCGCCCCTCGCGCGGGCCGCGTCGTTACATACATATCCACAAATACTTTAAAATCATACACTTATCATGAATTGCATTTTATATGAATGTTACATATGAGACAAGCACACAAACACATACTTATATAATATATGCACATACAAACACATGCACATTGTTAATTCATGTCTTCTGATGATGTTGACTAATTTTTTCGTTTTAAATAAGACATGTTGGCATTTTCACGAATCAGGACATTCGCATAGTTAACACTATCAGATAGCCTACTATCAGGAAATTAAATTAATTTTAAGACCATTTAAACCGCGGCATGGCCATGTTTTCATTATTTTGTACCTGACATTACAAAAACTATATAAGAAACTTTTAAAGCACGAATTTGGGCATCTCATTTCATCATTATGAAAATAACATGAAGCAGATATACACACGTTCATTATGAAATATCTGTTGTAAAACAAAATAAAATTCATGTTTGCTACAGCATTGGAAACAATATTGTTTTAGGTTAACGGTTAACCTTATACACAATTTATTTGTACTTGGTCCGGCTTTTAGATAAAGTCCTTCCATGCGCCATCTGGCGGATATTCAGTGAAGCACAACACATTTATTTAAAATTCCTGAATGTTGCCTCCGGCAAGTCGTGGCACGCCGCGCGCTAAATTGCGGCCTCTCGCGGGTCTTAAAGGCGACATCTGTAGTTGTTGTTCCCAGATTGCCTGGAGTGTGTGTATGTGCCCAGCGTTTTATTGGCATGCTGTCCAGGGTGTACCCTGCTTCATTCCCTATGTAAGCCTCCTGGGATAGACCCCAGGCCCCCCGCGACCCTAGATGGTGAGCGAGTGAAGTCAAATACCATTTACTAAGGATTAATAAAACTCTTACATGAGATCAGATTAAACAAGGTGACAGTTCATTTATTATTTTTTGCATATTTAACCACATTGTCTTGGTCAAGCCTATTCTTGGAATTAAGAATACACCATGAGTGATATGGCAGTCCATTGTAAGTCACCATGCACACAGTTTGGAGTCAATAGCCTACAATCAGCTCCTTGTGAAAAATGGTGGAAAACTGAGGAACAAAGCCACACTGGGTAGAGGGTAGATGGTATTGTATAAAACCATTTTTGCTATTTTCCTGTGTCTCCAAATATTGACTGCAAAACTGGTGCCATTCTAGACTTTTTAACACCCTGTAGCAGTGATGCAAATAACATGTTTGGTCACCATAAAGGGAAGAATAAAAGAAGAAAAACAGAATATAAAAAATAAAATACTCAAATCATATAAGATTTGACATAAGAATATAATAATAAAATGTATCCAATGTAAATGAAATGCTTGTTTCAATCTTGTTGTGGAAACTGATAAAATTGTAAATATAATGCTTGTCGTTGTATATAACCAGTGTCATGTCATGTCATGTCAAGTATCCAGACCTCTAAAACATATATTACTTTGTAAAGAAGGTCTGACCTGCAGTGATGAGAAAATAGAAGCATCATTGTTTCATCAACATGTTATATCATTACTTCAACTTTAAAATCTCATTATTACTGTGAAAACATGTTTATTTCCATGATTATTTTTTAACATATTGATTTAAGTTATTGAAGATTATTACCTTAGGTCTACCACACCACAATCTAATAATTAAAAGAACATTTGCAGTTTTGTACCATAGATTTGTCTCTCTTGTGGTTAGCTGTGTTATTTTTGTTATCACTTGCTATTTGAGAAATAGTAATAACTTACACATGCATCCTGTTCTTGGTTTGTACAAAGGTGTACAAGTTGAGCTACTTGAGTGCTTTGCTCCTAGAGGGCTGTGATTGGTTGAATGGTGAAGTTGCATCTGATTGGCTAAAGAGTACGAGTGACCCATGTTGGTACCGGCAAAGTCTCAAAAATACATACACACAAATCCAGGGATATATACACACACGAAAGACGATTTTCATATTCACAGTCCATGATACACTTGTGAATTTTAAACATAAAAAAATTGTACACAGTTGTACATCCGTGAATTATGTTTTGCCTTTATGAAACATATATTATTAATATATAGATTGTGCACATGAGTTGTTTTTTAGTGAATATATATTTTTTCCGTGCACGTGAATTGGGATATTCATGTGTGCATCGTGTCTTTTGTGTAAATTATTACAGAGATTATTTTGCTTCCATACTCTTGAGTGGTTTTTAAATTTTCTATGCTGATTCCTACAACAAGAAGTTTAATGTGGGACCTGTTAAGAAGGACCACTGATTGGAAGATCATGGGTTCAATCCTACACATCACCAAGTTGCCATTTTTGGGCCCTTGAGTAAGGACCTCAACCTTCAATTGCTTGTATGAAATGAGAAAATTATAAATCATTCTGGAACAGGGCACCTGCATGTAAAGGAATCCTTGAGGAATCATTGTATGCAGAGATCCATGTGCAATTACAAGTGCAATCACATTCAAGCAGAAGATTAGTGAATTGTCTTGCCTTAAAGGATTTCAGATTTTTATGCAAACTGCGTGGTATTTATTCAGTTGTTTATTTACAGTATTTACACATGCAGATACACATTATTAAATGCAGAGGGTTGTGTCAGGAAGGGCATCCGACATAAAACATTTGCCAAATCAATGATGCGAATCAGAAATATAATTTCCATACCGGATCGGTCGCGGCCCGGGTTAACAATGACCGCCACTGGTGCTGTTGATTTACAGGGTGCCGGTGGAAATTGGGCTACTGTTGGTCGAAGAAGGAGAGGAGGAAGGCGTGTTCGAAAGCAGAGAGAGAAGAGGAAAGGAAAGAGTTTAGGAGTGATAGTAGGGACCTTGAATATTGGGTCCATGACAGGGAAGGCAAGAGAGTTGGTTGATATGATGCAGAGAAGGAAGGTGGATATACTGTGTGTCCAGGAGACCAGGTGGAAAGGTAGCAAAGCTAGAAGCTTAGGATCAGGGTTCAAGTTGTTTTACCATGGTGTGGATAGGAAAAGAAATGGAGTAGGAGTTATCCTGAAAGAGGAGTTTGTAAGGAATGTCCTAGAGGTGAAGAGAGTATCAGATAGGGTGATGCGTCTGAAGCTGGAAATTGATGGTGTGATGTTCAATGTTGTTAGTGGTTATGCCCCACAGGTAGGATGTGTGTTAGAAGAGAAGGAGAAATTCTGGAGTGAGTTAGATGAAGTGATGCAGAGCATCCCCAGAGGTGAGAGAGTTGTGATTGGTGCAGACTTCAATGGACATGTTGGGGAAGGGAACAGAGGGGATGCAAATGTGATGGGCAGGTTTAGTCTTCAGGACAGGAATGTAGAAGGACAGATGGTGGTGGACTTTGCAAAGAGGATGGAAATGGCAGTAGTAAATACTTTCTTCCAGAACAGGCAGGAACATAGGGTGACATATAAGAGCGGAGGCAGAAGCACTCAGGTGGACTACATCTTGTGTCGACGTTGTAATCTGAAAGAGATTAGTGACTGCAAAGTGTTGGTAGGGGAGAGTGTAACCAGACAACACAGAATGGTGGTGTGTAAAATAACCCTGGTGGTGAGGAAGGTGAAGAGGACAAAGGCAGAGCAGAGGACAAAGTGGTGGAAGCTGAGAAAGGAAGAATGTTGTGTAGTCTTTAGGGAGGAGTTGAGACAAGCTATGGGTGGTCAGGGGGTGCTTTCAGTTGACCGGACAACTACAGCCAATGTGATCAGGGAGACAGGTAGGAGGGTACTTGGTGTATCATCAGGGTTGATGAATGAGGAAAACGAAAGAGAACAAAGAGTAGAAGAGGTGACTGTTGTGGAGCAGGAAGTAGCAAATATTAGTAAAAGTGAGGTGAGAAGGGCGTTGAAGAGGATGAAGTGTGGAAAGGCTGTTGGTCCTGATGACATACCTGTGGAGGTATGGAAGTGTTTAGGAGAGGTGGCAGTAGAGTTTCTGACTAGTTTGTTTAACGAGATCTTGGAGAGTGAGAGGATTCCAGAGGAATGGAGGAGATGTGTATTGGTGCCGATGTTTAAGAACAAGGGAGATGTGCAGAGCTGTGGCAATTACAAAGGCATAAAGGTAATGAGCCATACAATGAAGCTGTGGGAAAGAGTAGTGGAAGCTTGGTTAAGGGCAGAGGTGAGAATTTGTGAGCAGCAATATGGTTTTATGCCTAGAAAGAGTACATCAGATGCAGTATTTGCTTTGAGGATGCTGATGCAGAAGTACAGAGAAGGTAATAAAGAGTTGCATTGTGTCTTTGTAGATTTAGAGAAAGCGTACGACAGGGTGCCGAGGGAGGAGCTGTGGTGTTGTATGAGGAAGTCTGGAGTGGCAGAGAAGCATGTTAGAGTGGTGCAGTACATGTATGAGAGTTGTAAGACAGTGGTGAGATGTGCTGTAGGTGTGACAGAAGAGTTCAAGGTGGAGGTGGGTCTGCATCAAGGATCGGCTCTAAGCCCCTTTTTGTTTGCTCTAGTGATGGACAGGATGACAGATGAAGTTAGACAGGAGTCTCCATGGTCTATGATGTTTGCAGATGACAATGTGCTTTGTAGCGAGAGCAGGGAACAGGTGGAAGAAAATTTGGAGAGGTGGAGGTACGCTCTGGAAAGCAGAGGAATGAAGGTTAGCCGCAGCAAGACGGAATACATGTGTGTGAATGAGAGGGACCCAAGAGGAACAGTGAGGCAACAGGGAGCAGAGGTAAAGAAGGTGCAGGATATTAAGTACTTAGGGTCAATTGTCGAGAGCAACGGAGAGTGTTCAAAGGAGGTGAAGAGACGAGTACAGGCAGGTTGGAATGGGTGGAAAAGTGTCAGGTGTGTTGTGCGATAAAAGAGTATCAGCGAGAATGAAAGGAAAGGTGTACTGGACAGTGGTGAGACCAGCAATGCTCTACGGCTTAGAGACAGTGGCACTGAAGAAAAGACAGGAGGCAGAGCTAGAGGTAGCAGAGCTGAAGATGTTGAGGTTCTCTTTGGGAAGTGACAAGGATGGATAAGATCAAGAATCAGTTCATCAGAGGGACAACCCATGTGAGATGTTTTGGAGATAAAGTCAGAGAGGCCAGATTGAGGTGGTTTGGACATGTTCAGAGGAGAGATTGTGAATATATTGGTAGAAGGATGCTGAGGTTGGAACTGCCAGGCAGGAGGTCTAGAGGAAGACCAAAGAGGAGATTTATGGATGCAGTGAGAGAGGACATGAAGTTAGTTGGTGTGAGAGAAGAGGATGATTCGCTGTGGCGACCCCTGAAAGGGAACAGCCGAAAGACAAAGAAGAAGATTTACAGTATTTACACAGGGTGTATTTAAGCATTGCATAGAGTGGGCATGGCATTTAACACAACAATGTTGGCATCCAGTGTGATGTGTAACAAGTGCACCTAAAATTCTGAATATACTGTACTGTTGCTCTCAAAACAATCAGGTGATCTGAGTTTTTTACTGTGACACACTCATACTCCACACTCATATCACTCATCAAATACAGCAGCTTATTGTCTCCTTAGTCTCATTATCAAGGTACTTGTTTGCACTGCCAAACATTTATATTCTACGACTCCAATGTCACCGCTGTTTCCACCTATTCAATAATAGACAAAGCTAAATTCTTGAAGCCAATCATAATGCAAAGGGCTTCTCAGGAAAAGGCTACTGTTGTTTAAACTTACTAAAAGCATGTTACTGTCACTACAGTACCGCTGCTCTTGGATCAAAGGCATGACAACAATGACCCCTGCATCCAATTGCATTCCTTTCGTACAGAATGCTTAATGCTGGATATTCCAACACTGAACTGACTGTGTGAATAGGGCTATTGTGTGTGCTTGGTGCCCTGTGATGAACTGGTGTTTTATTCAAACTGTTTTCACTACCTTGCTCTCAGTGTGTCTGGAATAGATCCTAACCAAGACAATGTTGCTGTAAAGGAATACATACAGTAAATGAATAAATAAAACACTTATTTTTCATACAAATATTTACTAAATATTTATACAAATATTTCCCTACCTTAAGGAAATTCACATAAGTTCACAGGGACAAACTGACCATTTTGATTCATACGCATTCACATTCCATACAAACTTAAATAATTCTTTTGATTGTGTAAAGCTTCTTTGAGGCAATGTCAATTGCTAAAAGCGCTATACAAATAAAATTTAATTGAATTGACATAACATCACTAATTACATTGGACATTTCAGTGTCCATTGTAGGTTCTGAGAAGGTCCATCACTTGCTAATACACAGAGACAACAAGGCAGTCGTTTGGAGACTGCACAATATGATAGAGTATGATAATTGTAGCATACAATTAGGCATTATATGAGAGAAGACTCAAGGGTGTCAGCATTGGAGAGAAAAAAGGCAAATAACAAAATGAAAGAATTAAATGACAGAATAATTACCAGACATTAAAAGGCAATTGAAGGTAAACCAGGATGGATGTGACATTATGCTATAATAACTGAAATATATACAAAACTATAGTGACATGATGTTTTTTGTGCCAGCCTAATGAAGCAGTCAGCAGTGCAGTTTTCTTTTCTGGTTTCCCAAGCCTTTGCAGTATACTAATGCTAAATATTGATGCAAGCATCACCTTGAGCACTAGATCACTTTTTTGAGTACAGGATGGCTCTTTACTGCCTACTTAACAGGCAGACCCACTTACTGTAAGAGTTCCTAATACTAACTGTAAGCATTCTCCTATAAGAAATAGTCAAGAAGAGTTAAAAAAAATCTTTGTTTATGTAGACTTGTTAATCAAGAGATGCTTGTACACATTTCCTGAGTGGGAAAAAAGATCACACATATGAACAACACAATTGTACTGTTGCAGCTGCAGATCCTTTTTTAATAAATATGGTGAGGGGTTAGGGTGCCGCAGAGGAATAGTAATCTTATACAGGTGAACATTGGGTTACGGGTCATTTCATTGCTGAAACTAGGGCAACAGCCAGGAGGGTGACTCGCAGCCCTCTTTAGGTTGAAGTGAAGGCAAGTGGCTAGAAAATGCGCCTCAACCAAGTGCTTGCCCTGAAATAGGCCATTGGCAGACTCCTATAAACCAAACTATCCAAAGAAAGAAGGTGTTTAATCTTGGGAGCTTATAATGTCCAAACACTACTGGACAGAGCTAGCACTACCATACCTGACATGATGGTACCAGTACCCAGGAAACTCCAGCAATGCTGAATCAATAGAACTGCATTCAGCAAAACCCAGCTTGCCTATAAAGACTTCTTAAAGAAAGTGGGAGGTTGACACAATCTGCTGAAATGGGAAACCCAAAGCTGAGGACATGATCCATAGATTAGGATTTGCCATAAAGACAGAGCTTCTTACAAACAGGATCTCAGTCAGCATCAATGAATGCTTCATGAAGGTTTGCATCCCCCTCAGAAAGTCCAGACATCGTACAGGTACCATTATAAGTTCCTATATAATATGTGCCTATATAGTCTTTAAAGACATTGAATGACGCTTAAGAACACTTGTATGAACTGCTCAACCACATCAATAAGATCACCCTCCTGAATGACAAGCTTGTAAAAAGCCTGTCATTCTTAGAGACTATAATAAGCGAATAGGAAGAGATCACAGCAGCTGGCAAGGAGTGCTTGGGTGACAAGAAGTAGGAAAAATCAATAGGCTTCTCATCAGAATATGTGTGGGAAAAATGTTGCATCAACAACACTTTGTTAACCCTCTGAGGTCCGAGGTGATTTTGGGGCCATTGAGATGTTTGGACATGCTCTGATATTTGTGCTTTTTTCAGCTACTTATAATATATTATTGACCAGCCTGTATTTTTCTTGTAATCAGTACAAACTGTTCTACAATAATACGTGACCAAAATGAATGTATGTGTTTGCATTTTTTAGGAAAAAATTATGTGTGGTTAGTAAGTTTTGTGAAAAAAAAAGTAGCTAAAATAAGGCCATGAAACTCATACAGACAATTTGTTCACAAGACATTGTTTCACAATGGCTGGTGGACTAGTGTTTTTGCTTCAAAATGATGTGAAAATGATCTTGTTTACTTGCTCACAGAAAACAATATAGCGATTAACACTTTTTAAGTCACTTTTTGAGTGTAAAGGGTCTATGCGAGAAGGCGTGATGCATCATTAGTAATGCAGTGATTCACACCTGAGAAGACAAAGGCCTGCATACTGATCTGCATAATGAGCCATCAGACAAGTATGTGACAGAGAGAGGAGAGTTACAAGAAAGAATCTGAGGATAAAATAAGTTTATATATTTTCAGTGTTTAGGTTACAGTATTTGAGAATGTATTTGACACCAAAAAAAATCTTGAGATTCATTTGCGAGTTCAGTTAAACAGTTTATTAGGAACAATCAAAGTTGACTTTTTAGCAGCATTACTGCAGTCACTATAACAGAAAATATAGCTAACAATAATATATATAGAAAACAACAACAGCTCTTTGTAATTACCAGAACAAATGACTTTACCAATACTGTACTACATTTTTCTACAATACACTACAGTTTACTATGATGAATATATTGTATTATATATTTATATAATATAGTTATATTTAACTAACATCTACAGTATGATATACTGAATGTGCACTTACTCGTGGTTCTCCAGCGGACTCGAAACTGAACGCCACTTGCGTGACTTTCTTGTGCACGGCGCCGGTGACGCAACCACAGTCCTAAACAAAAAAGAAAATTGTAACTTGAAGAATGGACGCGAATACAATCATTCGCAAACAACAGCTGGTGAACAATTTGACCATTTGAAACACGGTCTAAACAATACAAAACACGTGTGTGTGTGTATATATATATATATATATATATATATATATATATATATATATATATATATATATATATATATATATATATTTAAATAAATATAAACTTTAGACAGATCGTAATCAGATTTTATTGCGGGCTTGTAAGTAGCGTGCATATTTCATATTTTAACCAATTTTACTCTTGCTGGCATTTAGTATTTTCCAAATGTACATATAAAATATAGAGCAATGACGGTGAAAATAAAAGACTTACTCGTCAGGAATTACATCCTCCGTTGAGTCCAGACGTTGTTCAAAATAAAGACGTTCCTCATCTGAGTCTTGCTCTTCCTCTGATGAGAAAGTAAATTCTTCATCGCTGTCCAGAACCATCTGAAGCGCTTCTTCACCCGTGAAGCGTGACATCATTCAAACGCGCAGAAACAGTACTGCAAGTAACTCTTTGATGAAGCTTGTTGTTTTATGCCATGGGGGCGTGTAGATGATTACCTGCCTCACCTCAGTTCATTTCCATATGAACAGCGTGCGTGCAGGGAGGCGGGAGCGCATTAGCTGTAATGAGCCGATGCAGGAGAATCTGTACCACTCCTTACTTTCATACGGATTACATAAAAACAGATTATTTGTTTTCACTGTGACTTGCATCATTTAAAAGTAGACCCTTTAAGCTTTCTATAGATATATTTGTCATGTGTGTGTGTGCAGTATTCGTGGACTTTCAGTTCATTTTAGTGACGTGTTTCAAAAAGATTTTCGCATAGACTAAGACGGCTGAAAGCGCACCCGGTTTATTTTATTTATTTTATTAATGCACAAAGTTTTATTTTTAACATGTGTGCATACAAATAAAATAAGACACTTTACAAATTCGATTAATATATAGATCTTGTCTGTACGATCAAAAATGAAAGTGTAATTTAAGTTCTTATTGGCATCATCAGGGGAAACACCTCAAAACGCATATATGCGTTCGCGGACCTCAGAGGGTTAATGATGGCATTTAAACACGCATTTAAAGATGTGTGGCTGTGCCATTACAATTGAATGCTGGGCTGGCCAGAGCCTGGTCAGGGCTACAGTGAACCTGACCAACCTTCCTCCGCAGAGCAACCAACCATTGACAGTCAAGGCTACCTACAGTACAAGACACCCAGGCTTTAAACATCCTACGTTGCCCAGTTCCAATACATTTTGGATGAGGAATTCCAAGATAGTTTGACACTCTCCAAAGACAGCATAGACTAAAAAAAGTCTTCATATTCACTGTCACTACCAAGGAGGTCCTGGGGCCTTAGGTGAGAACATATCACAACTTGTCAAAAAAAAAAAGTCAATACAAGCAGTTTCAAAAGATCATACGGGGAAACACAACAAAGAACGCTTTAGCAACCTGTTCAACATACCCTCCATGGTAAACACTATAACACTGATCCTAACCCCCTTAGCAACCAGTTTGGAAAGAGATCTGCCATTTAAGTCTTATGTCAAAAACCGTGAGATGACATATGTTTTATATAAGGTATTGTGGTGTGGGCGGGGCGGCGGCTGACGGCCATCATGCCTTGCGGGGGTTCTCAATGTGTGACCCGAAGCGGAGCGGCGAGATAAAGATCCCGGGACTGGATCTCGGGGCGGAGCCCAACGTTGACGCTGCACAAGCGCCGGAGAAAGTTACAGCTCCGTGCGCCGTCAGCCGGCGAAGCGACTTGCAACTGCGCCTTCCTTCCTACAACGGCACCGTCGAACCCTACGCATTCTTCGCCCAAGTGGAGCTATCCGCCGACTTCGCGGAGTGGTCCCTGGCGGAAACCGAGGTCAGAGTAGCACTCTCGCTGGATGGTGACGCGCTCCGACGCTGGAAGACCTCTGGGCCGATGAGCAGAAGGACTGGTCAAAGCTACGGGAGTCACTCCACTTCCGGTTCGCCGCGGGTGACCATAAAGAGGAGGAGCTGCCGGTCCGCGCCAGGGCTATCCAGAGTTCGAGGCCGATAAGCAGGAAGAGCTAGCTCATCGCGCATTTCTCCGAGGACTCCGAACGCTGCGGCTCCGCGAGCACATCAGGTTAGCAGCACCAGCTTCCCTTATCGAGGCGCGCTGAACCCATAATGGCGGAGCATCACGGCGAAAGAGCCGAGCGACCGCCCGCAGCTCGGGGGCGCTCAGTAGGTGAATCTAGCCGGGGACAGGGCTACCCATCATGGTTAGACAACGAACAAGTCTCCGGGGTTTCGCGGCGATGCCGAGGCACGGGACCTTGAGACTGCAACGTTCTCAGGCCTGAGGGACAGCGTACCCCAGCAGCCGTTAAACTAGCCCTGAGGTTCTCTAAGAGGAAGCCGCCTCCCACAACCGTTCGTGTTCTCCCAACTAGTGGATTCAACTTCCGGTTGCGATGTTTAGGAAACCGCGCTGGATTTTATGTCAACTGTGTGCAGGACGGCGTCTTAATACGGGCGCTCGTGGACACCGGCTCCACTGTTTCTCTGCTGCATTGTGGATTACTGGGGCAAAGCGAGCACGTTTGCAGACTGCCTCACCCAGCCTTCAAAATTCGCACCGTTTCTGTGAGCTACGTGACGCTACGGGATTGTCGCATGGTGCGAGTACAAGTAGGTGAGCGTAATCATTCTCACAAGTTCTTTGTTGGGGATATTGAAGATTGACATTTTGGAAAAGTGAGGTGCGGTGCTAGATTTAAATGATGGAACTCTGCGTGGTAACTTCGGGTTAGCCAGGTTGCTAGTACCTAAACCACCGCCGGACGTTTTAGTAGCACACACCCGGGGAACGTCCGGTAGTCAAGTAAACAAAGTAAACATCCGGAAGCAGACCGAACGGGAAATCTACACGCTGGCGCCGATGCTTTATCCCAACGGCCTTGCAGCAAAGCACATATTCGGTACTGCGATCGAGGTGAAGAGCGCTTGTACGGTTGCGACGTAGGACCCGCGACTCAGAACAGTCTCCCCGTGCAGTTCTCCGGGCTCTCCAGCGGTGATCAGCCATCCGAGCCGGCGTGCAGCCGAGTTACTGCGCTGCCTATAGTGCCAACCGTAGTTGTTTCGCCTGTGCCGCAGCTGGACAATGAACGCTTTGTCCACCGATGCGACCTCTACATGGCAAAAAAGGGCCCCACCCAGCGCTCGCGGGCACCACTGCAGGACTTTCGGGTGGGGGCACCTATGGAGCGTATGGGCGTGGACACTCACAGCCGGGGGTGAGACTTTACTTCTGGAGAGCAGGTATGCGTGTATTCCTCCTGAAGGAAGAGAGGGCTCTCGGTCAAGCTTATGTCCCACTGGGTGGGCCCCTGTATGGTAATTGCTCAGCTCTCCGATGTCATCTAACGTGTGCGGTTGGCGGGGCGGGCGCGGGTTGTGCTCCACCGAGACCGTCTTGCGCCTTACCAGCCACACGCCGGCGAAACATCGAACTCTGCAGAGGCCGGACCGCCTCCGGGACAATGTTGCACTCCTCCACAAAAGGACCCCGGCGTACACAACGCCAGCGCCGACCGCCTTCACCCCTCCAAGACTGAGAGAGTCATGGTGACCGGGGACGGTCACAGCTCAGGTGGGGGCAGTGTGGCGTGGGCGGGGCGGCGGCTGACGACCATCATGCCTTGCGGGGGTTCTCAATGTGTTCACCCTGTTGGGGAAATGTGTGTGGGTTAACGGCTTCAGCCACGGTTGGGTGTGTTGAAGATATGTCAGCAATCTCTGTGTGTGTGACCTGTTGAATGTGCTCTGGTTCATGCTAAGGCTGAATTGGATGAGGTTCTCGTGTGAATGTGCTGGTCATTCTATACAGTGCTGTGGGAAGGAATAAAGTACTCCCAGCCATTGCATTGGGCAGCAATAAAGCTCACTCGTCTCTCCAACATCCTTTCTGCCGGTAAAACGCTACAGTATGTTGTAGAACATAAGGAAGAGATGAGAACATGTTGTCAAATGTCTCAAATGTTCTTTACAGTGTAAAGTAAGACATGTTGTTCTTTAGGTGCTCCTGTCAAGGGATTAAGGATGACCCATTAGAGACTATAGGATGTCCTGCATCAAGTGACTGTGTTTGTGGGCACTACCTGGAAATTGAACCTGTGCCCTACACGTGACAGGTAAAAAGCTTGTCACTGAATCACCACTGCCTAGTGTAAGACAAATCAAATAAAAATAAAAACAAACAAAGACAGGGCTAACCACTACACCAACATGCTACAACATATACTGTAGTAGTACGATAGTGCAAATAAAAACTATATAAATAGTAGGAGTGATTGAAATATTATATTATATTATATTCCAAGAATTTTTATCATAGCTAAATTATTAAAAACCTTGGGTTGTGTATTGGTTCCTTATATGAAGCCATTTTAGTTTTTGGGAGTGACATGGGCATTATTATAGGAAATAAATAGAAGTGAATGCTCTTCACCTCTGAAGTTCTGGTGCTTCATTTGCATTCAAACCTATTATGAAGAATAATTTAATTACAACTTTGCTTATTTATGAATAAGCACATATGCCGGTAGAGTGAGTTTAATTTTCCCAAACTGAGTGGTAATCAAATTTGCATAAAAGGCACAATACCAACTTACAACAACTTTCTTAAAGTATCTTAAATGAACTGTTGATTTAAACAAATACCCCCCACCTGACAAAAAGAAACAAAACAAAACCTATAATCAGTCAAAACACAATGATAACAGAGGGTCCTTCTTTTTTTAATGTAAAGACAAAATCACATAAAACCTTAATTTATAAATGCCGATACAGGTCACCTTCCAACATTTTAATGTGGGATCTGTATGGATGCAACATCAACTTCATTTTTTCTTTCTTTACAGTATGTGCAATATTTATTTGTGTTTTTGTGATTGAGAATATGGTATTGATCCTGACTCTAAAAATCTAGACAAGATTGTTTGATTCGGGATTCTGTTGAGACCGGAAGAGGATAATAGCATCATGGTTGCCTTTAATAAGATCCTGAGACACTACATGTTTTTCCTCCATGTTCTATATAATTGAAGGAGCATCCAGACAAGTAGAATCTAAAGGATTCTCATGGTTCAGTGTTTTCCAGTGACATTTTGAAAGTAAAAATTTAATCTCACCAAATTAAAAAGGATTGTTCCTGGAGTTCAAAATCCACCTGATCCCTTCTTCTTTTTCCAAGAACAAGCACACAGTCATGTAGAAGAAACCCAATCTCAAAAGCTTTGAGCTGTGTAAATATAAAAAGGTCTTATCACTCCTATTGCAGTGAAGTCCCTTGGGAACAAAATCTCTCTGGTGCATTGGTGCATTTCTCATTTGTCTCTTATTTTTGGTTGATTTGGCCTACAAAACCATATATATATATATATATATATATATATATATATATAGTCTTTGATTTAAAAAAAATAATCAAATACTATTTTTCCTCATTTTATTTTTCTTCTTTTCGATTAGCATAACATGTAGGCATCTGTAAAATGTATAAAATGTATTTATTATTTATTATATTTATGAAAATCAGGTGTGTGTTTTCCCAGCTCTCTTGTATGCATGAGCGGTATAGTATTGAATTTTGATGGAAGATTTAGTTGAAATCAATTATGCATGTGTTAGCACAGATTATTATGCCATTGATCTGCTGCACTGTTCCTGTTGTGCAATCTGTTCCTAGGGTTTCCATAATTCTCACATCTATTTATGGGTTTTTAATTAAATATTCAACTATTTTTCATGACCTCTCTTAAAATATTCCACTACCCATAAAATTTGCTTTTCTGGGATAACTTAAAAGGAAAGCATTCACCAAATCATGCTTTTTCATGTTTCTTCAAATTCAACAGTTGCAAAGTTTCTCTCATACTTTTTTACTTGCTGACATCCCAACCACAGACTGTAACACAAATTGAAACTGAACCTAGGACTACTTGAATCCCAAGCAAGAATCTTTAGACTTTATTACTAATCCAGGTTAAATTAATAGGGACACTAGCCTGTCATGGGTGTCTGTAAATCCCTATACATACTGTATGTGGACATTTGTTTTAGAATTCAGCTGACCTGCCTCATACTGTAGCATGAGTCTTAAGGTGTTTCAAAGTTCATAGATGTTATAGGACATTTGGAATTTGGAGAGAAAGAAAAAAAAGGAGTATTATTGCATACATTATTACATTGCGATTGCAAGTGCAATTGCTTCCAAATTTCACACATACTGATTTGTGTTTAGCATGCAATATTGTCAAAATATGCAGAATTGTTCTCATATCCTTCTCATGTAATTCATGCCTTCAAACTCATTAAAGGATCTTCAGAGAATGTTTTAATAATCTGCAAATACAGTACTGTGCAAAAGTCTTGAGCCAGTCTTTCCTGTATATATTTAAAAAGGTCTTCTGTCCTATTCCTGAAGGAATTTACATTCACACTTTTTTCAGTCCAGTACTGTCAGATTGAACTAACCTGGGTGACCAGAAGATGTAGCTTTAGCGGTTAGCCCAATGTAGCGTGGATGGTGAACCCAAACGCGGGGATAGGTGAGTGGATAGGATAACCACACGATTTAGTCTAAGGACTCTCACAAAAGGGGCGCAAGGGAAAAACACAAATTTAACTCGCGTCCTATAAATACACACTCAAGATCAGAAAGCAAAAACTCAAGAATGGTGAGTACTCACAGTTTCGTAAAATGACAACCGGAACCGACATGGGCCGAAACTCAATGACTGAGCGTTGTACTGTAGTTTGTTTACTCCTTTTATACTTCCTGGTTTGACGCCCGCCTTACTTTACTTACTACCCTTATCATGGGTGATGTGATGAAGGGTTTGAATTGAGAGGTATGGAATACTGGGTGGATCCGGAGCGCCACAGGCAGCTGGAGCCGGTAGGTGACAGGATTGATACGATGGGTGATGCGATAAGGGCCGATGAATCAGTGGGAGAGTTTTTTGGATTCAGTGTGGAGATGTAAATTTTGTGTAGACAGTCATACTTTGTCACCTACGTGTTACAATCGTCCCGGCGGGTGTCGATGGCGGTGTTGGGTGATGTAACGGGTGTTGGCTTGTTGTATGGCTGCGTTGGCAAGGCGCCATACCTGTCGACACCTGCGGACCAACTGGTGGTCTGAGGGTTCATCAATCTCCGGTTCTTGGTGTTCGAACATCGGAGGTTGGAAACCGTAGCACACCTCAAAAAAGGCTTAACTTGGTGGCGGTGGAGACGTGAAGATTGTGAGAAAGTTCATCCCAGGTAAGGTGGCGGGCCCAGGAGCGCTGACGATCCGCCACAAAACATCTCAGGTAGCGCTCCAGCTGTTGGTTGGTCCCCTCCGTCTGACCATTAGTTTGAGGATGGTAACCAGATGAGAGACTGCAGGTGGAGTTGATCAGACGGCAGAAGGCCTTCCAGAACCGGGCAGTGAACTGGGGCCCTCTGTCCGAGACGATGTCCTTGGGGAACCCATGCAGACGGACTACGTGCTCTAATATCAGCTCGGCTGTCTGTTTAGCTGACGGGAGTCCGGAGAGGGCCACCAAGTGCACAGCTTTGGAGAAACGGTCCACAATGGTTAAGATGGTGTCTTTATCTTCTGAAACCGGCAAGCCCGTGATGAAGTCAACGGCAATGTGCGAACAGGGCCGCCGGGGAACAGGGAGCGGTTGGAATTCCCCGGGTGTGGGTCGATTTGTGTCATTAGCCCGGGCGCACACTGGGCACGCCTGGACGAACTCGTCAATGTCTTTCACCATGGAGGGCCACCAGACGGCACGTCAGACGAACTGTAAGGTGCGTTGTGTACCTGGGTGTCCAGAGATGGGAGTGGAGAGTCCCCATTGGATGACCTCGCTCCTCATTGTGTTGGGTAGATAGAGTCGTCCAGGTGGCACGCCTGCCGGTTCGTTCTCCGAAGCCTGTGCTTGGCGAACCCTTGTCTCCAGTTCCCAACAGAGTGGGGCGATGATTTTGGATGACAGTAGGACAGGCGCGGGATCCGCCCGGGGAGCGTCCTCTTCATGCTGTCGTGAGAGTGCGTCGGCTTTGATGTTCTTGGACCCCGGGCGGTAGGAAAGATGGAAATTGTAATGTTCGAAGAACAGAGCCCACCGCGCCTGTCTGGGGTTTAACTGTTTGATGTTCCGAATGGTGATAAGATTTTGGTAATCGGTCCAGATGATAAATGGCTTTCTGGCGCCCTGGAGCCAGTGTCACCATTCTTCCAATGCCCACTTTATGGCCAGCAGCTCGCGGTCTCCTACCCCGTATCGCTGCTGAGTGGGATCAAACTTTTTGGAGAAAAGGCTACAAGGGTGTAGCTTCTGGTCTGGACCTCGTTGGGATAGGACAGCCCCAGCGCCCACAATCCGAGGTGTCCACCTCCACAACGAATGGTTGGTTGGCGTCTGGGTGAAGGAGAATAGGTGCAGAGGTGAATCGGTGGTAGAGTTCATGGAAAGCGGAGATGGCAGTAGAGTTGAGTTGGAAGTGATGAGAAGAGGGTTTTGTCAGAGCGGTTAGTGGGGTCGCAACCGTACTGTAGTCCCGGATAAAGCGATGATAGAAGTCCGCAAACCCGAGAAACCGTTGAAGTTGCTTGAGGGTCTTGGGGAGGGGCCAATGACGCACAACTTCGAGTTTCTGCGGGTCCATGGCCACACCCTGGGGCAAGATGACAAAACACAGGAACGTGGTGTAGTGCTCGTGAAAAGCACACTTTTCCAACTTACAGTACAGTTGGTGGGCGATTAATCTCTTAAGTACCGCTCTGATGTGTTGGACATGTTCTGTAGGGGTGCGTGAATATATGAGGATATCTTCTAGGTAGACGAAAACCCACCGGCCGAGCATGTCTCTGAGAACATCATTTATGAAACGCTGGAAGGCTGCTGGTGCATTGCAAAGTCCGAAGGGTATAACGAGGCTCTCATAGTGTCCTGTGGGGGTGATGAAGGCCATCTTCCACTCATCGCCCTCTCTGATGCGCACCAAGAGAGGTGGAGGTGACCCGGTGAGAAGCTCCCATCGCTCACTGGGCTTGGGCGTTTCCCTGGCGACGCGGACATATGGCTCTGTGATGCTCCGCTGAACGGCAATAGGCACAGAGCCCCTCTCTGAAGTGTCGTTCTCGTTCTGCAGCAGTCAGGGACACGCGCCCTAATTGTATGGGTTCCCCGGCTCCTGTGTCAACCACGGCAGGAGGTGGAGAACCGACATGTCCATAGGTGGTGTTTGTAGCGGGGCTTGACAGTCGTGGGGTGGTGAAGGCGAAGGTGGGTGCTGGCAGCAGGGTTCTAGGGTTCGGGTGAGAGATGAGGCGTTAGTCGATTCGGAGGGCGAGTTGGATTAAACCCTCCAATGTGGCAGGAAGCTCTCGCCCGGCTAGTTCGTCTTTTATCCTGGAAGCCAGTCCCTCGTAGTAGGACGTCCGGAGCGCTGCATCTCCCCAGGTGGTCTGGACGGCGAGCGTTCGAAATTCGGCGGTGTAGCGACTCACGGACGATCCTCCCTGCCACAGGTGATAAAGCTTCGTGTCGGTCTCCACCTTGCCCGCAGGAAGTTCAAAAGCTAATCTTAGTTGATTGGTGAACTCGTTATATGAGTGGGCGGTGTCCGTGTCTGCCTGGAGAACTGCCGTGGCCCACTCAGCCGCCTGCCCTGAGAGCAACAAAAGGAGTAGAGCAATACGTAGCTGATCGGTGGAGTACTTGGTGGAATTAAACTCAAACACCAGATCGAGCGCTGTTAAAAACACACTGCACTTCCCGTCCGTGCCATTCCATTTCTCTGGTAATGATAAGAAAATGTCAGAAGAAGGGGGCGGGGGACGCGGCGCTGCGGCCGCCGTGACGGGAGGCCCTCTAGCCGAGCTAGCAACAGCCGCGCAGAGATCCGCGTTCTCCTGCCTGAGCTCCGCAACCTCGTGGCGCAAGGCCGCAACGTCTTGGAGGCCCAGCGCAGAGTAGCGATCTCTCCTGTTAGCTTGTTGCTCGGCATGCTGATCCACCACATCGCAGAGGTGCGCATGATCCGCTGGGTTCACCGCGGAAGGCTCAGTCATTCTGTCAGATTGAACTAACCCCGGTGACCTTAAGCTTTAGCGGTTAGCCCAATGTAGCGTGGATGGTGAACCCAAACGCGGGGATAGGCGAGTGGATAGGATAACCAATTAATTATATACCATATTAATTTTTACAAAGGAAAGTCACTGTATGTGTCTGATGCACACTGTTAAATATACTGTAAATTCCAAGAAACAAATAAAACAAACTAATGAAACACATGGCGGCGCTTGCAATTAAAGGAAACTAATGTTTCTTCAAGATGCTGAAGTGTTAGATGTTTGGCATCCTGAAACATGGCAGGAAAAAAACGAAGAACTAACAGCTTATTGGAGACTGGTGTTGCCCGAAACACCAGTGGTGGCGGAGCAAGAACACCGACCTCCTGGGGGTGCCAGGGAGAACACTTAATTCGTTTGAAAGGAATTCTGGGTGCCTCTCCCTTTTGGGGGGGCCACCCCCATTTTTTATTTTATTTTTTTATCAGTCTGACCTCTTTGAGGCGGATAGTGCAACGCGGCGCACACCAATCTTTACGAGGAGGTGCCCGGCTGCAAAAAACACCCTCCTTGTGTTTTACGCCTCGCAAGAGTCAGACCCGGTCGAGACTGGGTGGCCGACAATCCCGACTCTTGAGCACGGCGAGGAGGGAATTTCCCAAAAGCTTGTTCGTATAACTTCGCCTCAGAACCTAGTGGCGACCGAGTTAACGGCATCGCTAAACAGGCTGGAGGGCGAGATAGGGGCATTAAGGAGGAATGCACAATCCTATCCTTGATGCGCCTGAGATTTAGCCACAGGTGCCTCCTGAGAAAACCCATAGCAGCCATAAAACGGCCGATAGCATGAGCCGTCTGCTTTGCTGCACGAAGAGACAAGTCTGTAGCTCGGCGTAATTCCAATATGCCTTATCTTGAAGAGTCTCTCAGCAGGCCAGCCTGGTAGGCCTGCAAACCCTCCATGGTGTGCAGAGGAGCAGCAAGCTGACCTACTGCCTGAAAAGCTTTTCCCTCCAGGGAAGATGAAAGTCTACACAGCTAGAAAGGAAGTACAGATGTCGCCATTAAAAACGCACGTTTCGAGAAAAGGGATCACGTGATTTGTGCGCGGCTGCGTGCGGGAAGCTGTGAAAATGCCCTTCATTACCTGTAGGGGGCAGTCGTGTTTCAGTCTGAAGTATTGTGTGTCTACTGAAGCCGAAAATGTGTCCAAATTAAACCGCGCATGCGTGTTTGGAGACGCTGTGCCCACGCTGTGGATCAGTCGGTTGTGGATCATCACGGAGGTACTACACGGCGTGGCTGGAGCTGGATTTGTCGTGTTCGAGGTAAGTTTAGCTTTCTGTTTTGGATGTGATTCTCGCTTTCATGACTCCCAATTAATGTTCATCTTATTCTCAGGACATACAATTAGCAATATTTCAGTTTTTAATACTGTGGATATTCACAAAACACCGTTTTCGTGTAAAAACCTGAACCTACGGAGCCCCCCAGGGGTCCTGTGGTAAATAAATGAATAAATAAAATAATAACGAACCAAGCGCGCGGATTAATAAACCGAGATGTGTGTTTCTTACCCCCACACCTCGTGAAAATGGCGTGTTCAGAGAAAGGCTCGCCAGTGAGATGCCATTTCTGAACAAACTGAGTCATGTGTGTTAAAGCATTAAATGGTAAAAGAGCACTAGCAATAAACGTTTTTTTCTGAATCCGAATTTTATTAATAAGTTACAAGTTAAATTTCAACTGTAAAGAACCTGTACATATGTTCATACAGTATTGACAGCAGCTCTAATTTGTCTAAATCGCATTGCAGACAAGAAAAAGAAGTAGAGTCAACCTTGCATGCTTAATCTTTTTTATCTTTTTATTTTTCCTTAATCTCTGGTTCGGTTCTGGTTTCGGTCCGTTCTCATGAGTTGTGAAGCGAGAAGAACAAAGTATAAATATTGTTCATTTGCTAAATTAGGTATCATTATTTTTAATTGAATATCTATCTGTATTTTTTCACAGCAGTTTGTGACTGAAAGTGTGTCTGCATCTGACTTCAGGAGTTTCCTGACCAACGTATCTAACGGTCATATTTAAAAATCATAACGTACGGTTATAAAGTACAAAACGTTTCTGTTGATGTTTAATTTTGTTTCTATGATTAATACTTATTTGTGGTGTTTTATGTTTTGTACATCTTTTCAAATTGAGACCTCATTTGTAAGTTACTGTTTTCTCGTTTTTGTATAAATTAATCAAATGTTTGCTTGTTATTAAATGTATTTTTTTATAAAAAATAAACGAATCTGTGTTTTATTATTAGCTGAGAGTTTGGTTTATTTATTTATTATCATATTTGGTCATTGTAACATGCATTAGGGAGCATTATCTCTGTGACGTGTGTGTGCTATCTGGGAATTAATGAACTTTACTTGATTGTTTTAAATAAATCTAATTTGTGCATTAAATGTAATTATGTAACTTTTACTTGATTTCTTTGATTGTTAATTTAATTATTAAGTAGATTTTACCTGACAATTAAGGGTGAGTTTTGCTTAATATTGGAGCAATAAAATTAACTTAAAATCTATGTGTGCAAGTTGTTAAGAGGATTTTATCAAGTAAAGTTCTTTTTTTCAGTGCATGGGTGAACACAATGAGTTAAGAATTTAATTAAGCACGTATGTATGTATATATATATATGTATATATATATATATATATATATGAATGTGTGTTTACCGTATAAACTTTTTTCTATGTACAGGTACAATCAGAAAAATGTAACCAGAAAACAGCATATAACTTTAAACTTACATTGATTAGCAATGTAAACAACACACCTATGAGGCTGGACAATGGAATAAACTGTGTGGGTGCCAATAATATTAAATATTTATCTGTTAATTCTTTGACAATACTGCTGCTTTTTGTTTGAAAACTGACAGACATAAAAAATATGAAAAATACTTTAAATAAATATAAAAGGGGACGATGGGCTAAAGCCTCCCTAAAAATGGCCTATGCCCGTGTATATATAATGAATGTATATATATATATATATATATATATATATATATATATATATATATATATATTATGGTCAGGACTTTGACTAGGCCACTCCAAAGTCTTCATTTTGTTTTTCTTCAGCCATTCAGTGGTGGATTTGCTGGTGTGTTTTGGGTCATCGTCCTGCTGCAGCACCCAAGATCGCTTCAGCTTGAGTTGACGAACAGATGGCCGGACATTCTCCTTCAGGATTTTTTGGTAGACAGTAGAATTCATGGTTCCATCTATCACAGCAAGCCTCCCAGGTCCTGAAGCAGCAAAACAACCCCAGACCATCACACTACCACAACCATATTTTACTGTTGGTATGATGTTCTTTTTCTGAAATGCTGTGTTACTTTTACGCCAGATGTAACGGGACACGCACCTTCCAAAAAGTTCTACTTTTGTCTCGTCGGTCCACAAGGTATTTTCCCAAAAGTCTTGGCAATCATTGAGATGTTTTTTAGCAAAATTGAGACGAGCCTTAATGTTCTTTTTGCTTAAAAGTGGTTTGCGCCTTGGAAATCTGCCATGCAGGCCGTTTTTGCCCAGTCTCTTTCTTATGGTGGAGTCGTGAACACTGACCTTAATTGAGGCAAGTGAGGCCTGCAGTTCTTTAGATGTTGTCCTGGGGTCTTTTGTGGCCTCTCGGATGAGTTGTCTCTGCGCTCTTGGGGTAATTTTGGTCGGCCGGCCACTCCTGGGAAGGTTCACCGCTGTTCCATGTTTTTGCCATTTGTGGATAATGGCTCTCACTGTGGTTCGCTGGAGTCCCAAAGCTTTAGAAATGGCTTTATAACCTTTACCAGACTGATAGAGCTCAATTACTTTTGTTCTCATTTGTTCCTGAACTTCTTTGGATCTTGGCAGGATGTCTAGCTTTTGAGGTGCTTTTGGTCTACTTCTCTGTGTCAGGTAGCTCCGATTTAAGTGATTTCTTGATTGAAACAGGTGTGGCAGTAATCAGGCCTGGGGTGACTACAGAAATTGAACTCAGGTGTGATAAACCACAGTTAAGTTATTTTTTAACAAGGGGGGCAATCACTTTTTCACACAGGGCCATGTAGATTTGGAGTTTTTTTTCTCCCTTAATAACGTAAACCTTCATTTAAAAACTGCATTTTGTGTTCAATTATGTTATCTTTGACTAATAGTTAACGGTTTTTGATGAGCAGAAACATTTAAGTGTGACAAACATGCAAAAGAATATATATATATATTCACAATCACATTCCAGCTCTAATTCCCAGCCGTGGTCAAATAATGGATGAAATAATTATTCAATGCTGGACACAAACAGCAAAAAACATGATGAAAAGCCCTAAGCACTTTATTGCTTTTCATCATGTTTTTTGCTGTTTGTGTCCAGCATATATATATATATATATATATATATATATATATATATATATATATATATATATATATATATATATAGTTAATTCATGTCTATTTATGATCTAAAAAAATATATAAAAACATAATATGATCTTTTTGAGTTATGAGTTTTTTATTTTATTTTTATTATTCATAAGACAACCTTTCGGTTTTGTAAATATTCTAGTTTTAGTGTGTTAAGTCTTTTTTTAGGTTAAACGGTTTTGAGAATTAGACCATCCAGCTAAGATCAATATTATTAATATTAAACATTTTACTTCTATTTATTCTATGTTTTCCTGGAGAAATACATTTTAGGCAGAGACATCTCGGTCTTATTAAATAGTTTTAAACCCCTCAATTGTGCCAATTCCCCCATCCGAAACCGGTTTGATAACTTCACACCTATCAAAGGTGAGAAGAGAGACTGAGCTGTAACTGAGCGCGCTTTCACGTTGTATATACTGTACACACACACACACGCACACACACACATATACAGGCACGTGCTTGAGCACCCGCCCCTTTCCTCCAGGATGCCTCAAGTGCCCTTTTTTTGTGTGTGTATGTGCGTATGGAGCCCTGTATTTGCCCCTCAACAATAAAATGTAATGATTAATCTCAATTTTGCTAAATAAAAGGATCTGGCTTGCATCAGTCACATGCCTGCCATTAACCAATGCTCACCCTTGAGGGCAGAGCTCGCTCGTTACGAGCCGGGTACGAGCACGCAAAGTGCACGTGCATTTTCTGCAGGCTGGGCAGTGCGGAGCTGGAGGAGAAGCAGTCAAATTAACTGGAAGGTGCAGACTGTAACAAAACAGTAAATAGGGTGTACAGCGCACACTATAGTCTATAACAACAAATGAATTGAAATAAATGAGCGTGCTGTTTGTGCGACAAACATTACCTGTCCTTTTATGAACTGCACAAGTAGTGGTGGTCATTAACTGCTAGCTAACTGGGTAAGGGGGTTACAAGGGGGTCTGTAGCTCTGTGTCCACCGTTTTAGGGAACATGTTTAGTTTTAAAGTAAGTTACAGTTTTATTTCACTAAAAGCCATCTAATATAGATATCCACATAATTATGGATTATTATATTTATGATATAAAATAAACACTGTTTTTAAAGAAAATATATTAAGTATATTAGGTTTATATTTCAAATTAGATAAAATGCTGATTTTACAGCAGTAAAATTATTGTATCTCTACAGTTTAAACATTTAATAAGCACTGCATGTGCATGTTTGTGTGTTTTATGTGTATAGATTTTTTTTTATTATTACTAATTATATAATAATCAACAGCAACATTGTACGACATCAGGTAAAACATAGGCTACATTTGCTTTGCATTGTCCCGACCTGATGACAGTCATACAGTATGATGCAATTCCATATTATATTCGTTATGAATATGAGTTGTTGTTATTCAGCATGTTCTATCTTTTTTAACTTTGAGCACCCACCCCTTTAAACGTCTCTGCACGGCCCTGCACATATTGTTCATATGTCTTCTGATGATGGCGACACATTTTTTCATTTTAAATAATATATGTTGGCATATTCACGCATAGTTAACACTATCAGATAGCCTACTATCAGGAAATTAAATTAATTTCAAGATCATTTAAACCGAGGCATTGTCATGTCTTTCATTGTTTTGTAATGAATCTTTTTTCAAAAGAAAACTGAAAACACAAAATAACCAGAGCTCCGCCGTCTATGCGAGAACAGACGGGATTCTGGAAACTAAAACAAAAAACTAAAGATGCTCTCGGGACTTGTGGCTTTACTGAGGATTTATAGGAAGAGAGAGTAGAGTTTGTGCTTTGTGCACTTTAACCCGAGAGCGCGCGCTAAACTGATGCGTGTTGCTCTCCTTTACTCTCTCTCCGGTGTCTTATACAGACAGAGGCTTGGGCTTTGCTTGTGTCTTCTCCAGCGCGCTTTGTCTTTGGCACTGACACCTTTTACTGGTGCGACCGAATGATCACACGGAGTGTCGCGGTATCACGACCCGGCCCATTCTGAACAGTCTCTGCCCCTCGCGCGAACCGCGTCGTTACATACATATCCACAAATACTTTAACAACATACACTTATTATGAATTGCATTTTATATGAATGTTACATATGAGACACGCACACAAACACATACTTATATAATATATGCACATACAAACACATGCACATTGTTAATTCATGTCTTCTGATGATGGCGACACATTTTTACGTTTTAAATAAGACATGTTGGCATATTCATGAATCAGGACATTCGCATAGTTAACACTATCAGATAGCCTACTATCAGGAAATTAAATTCATTTCAAGACCATTTAAACCGCGGCATGGCCATGTCTTTCATTATTTTGTACTTGTTAAGACATTACAAAAACTATATAAGAAACTTTTAAAGCACGAATTTGGGCATCTCATTTCATCATCATGAAAATAACATGAAGACACGCGCAGTCTTAAAGGCGACATCTGTAAAAGCTTTCCAGGAAGGATGATGTCCCAGGAGAGAGCCTGTGAAGCGTCTCTTCTATCTGGGCGTGATCATATAACTCTACGCTTCCACATCAACTATATCTAAATAAATAAATAAGTTGATGGCAGGAAAAACACGGGATGAATACAGCTTACTCCATGAAAGGGTTAACTCATATGGAGAGAGCTAAGAAAGGGGAGAGAGCGTCGTTGAGGCTCCACCCCCCCGGCCACCCGACAGAACCTGCCGTCTACTGTTTTTAAGTGCTTAAGGCTATTTCCATCTCCGCGGAACCAAGAGAGGAATTCCCGTGATGAGAACGCGAAAGAAAGGAGCTTACCTCCGTCTCCCACAGCTTCTCAAGGAATGCGAGGCGCGCGCAGCACTTAACCGAAGCAGTAAAGTGTACAGATCGCCCTCCGATATGGATTATCACACACGGAGGGATATCTAGTTTAAACTCCGCCATATTGGTGAGTTAAACACTTTCTTACTTTGCTGGTTTAAACACAGACACGCTAACAACAAGGTGAAGACAAAGAATCTGAGGAATGGTTCTGGCTCACTCCTATTTATAACCCTCCAGGTGCGTCTCATCAGATGACATCACCTGACTGAGGTTATATAGGCCAAAATTTGGCGTGTTTATACACACATGCTTCACAACCGTCAACATGACAAGATGTTTCCCATAGCGTTTTCACGCATTATCAAGTGAAGCCTTTGAAAGGGAATTAAAATTACAGACTTTAAAAATAAACATATACTTGGTATATGTTATATGCAACATATACCACTCAGAGGCAGACTTTTTATGCAATTAGTGAATTGATTATAGACCTTATAATATAGTAAAAAAAAAAATAATAATAATAATTTATGTGAACACTCCTTTCAATAATCTTTTTGCATGGTTAAATTAGCATAGTAATGAAATGCAAAATGGTGTTTAAACATTACAGTCTTTAATCACACTTCCCACACAAAGGACACAGCCTGATATGAGTCATCGTCCCACTGAGAACAGGCAAAATATTTAATATGAACTGCTCGTCCTTGGCAGCCGTTCATCGTTAATTTTATTCATATGAACTCACCTACAGCTGTGGAGTGAAAAGCTGGCAAATTGTAATTGAAGTGAAAAAAATACATTTAGTCTCTTATTCTTATGCACAAATCAGTCACAATATTAAAACTAATAACATTACAGTTACCTATAGGTTTTATGTTCCCCTTATGCCACCGAAGCAGATCTAGCCCCTTTGGGCATGATTCTGCAGTAACGCCTGGCTGCGGTAACTATGACTGGGCCATTAGCAGTGGATTCTTTGGGGGCTGTGGGTTGGAGAGTGGGGCAGACTTTTTTTTTCAGAGCATTCCATGGACGCTCAATCAGGTTGAAATATGTTGAATTAGGATGCCGGGTTATAAACTGCTAAGCCAGACACACAATAAGCTAAAATGTTATTTTGATAGCTTTCTGTCTTGGGCAGTGTTGACATTTACACAGTTAGACAGGCTAGCCTTTGGTCCCCATTGGCACAGATGGACCTTGGGGGCCTCGATCCTGTTACCAGTTTAGTTATCGCTGTTAGGAAGGGTTTAAATGGAATATGCAGAAAACTCTGTGGATGCCATTAAGAAAGATGAAAAACAACTAAATATAACAATTATAGCTAATATAATAGAGAAATAAGATTCGTTGACCAAATTATTTACAATTTGACTTAATCATGGATTTGTTAAGGCTCTTCAAATCATGTTGTTAGTCTTTGCAAAACTGTCAATGTCTGTATACAGGGAGCCAGGCATTGTCAATGGCATTCAAACAGAAACATTTAAAGTCCAAACCAAAGAAAATTCCTAATGACAAGAGCATCTGGAAATCATTGATCAACTATAATCATCAAGCTACTGAAGCGTATAGAATTTATAAAATACGAAACATTAAGGAAACAAAGTGTAGGGAATATTTGATTTTTAGTATGTTTCATGATATTCTGTGTGCGTGAGAACAGAATGTTACTTCTTTCTCTTACCTCGACACAAGCTACACTTTCAATAAACACATCGTATAGTAGTTTATGTTAAAGGTCGTAAAACTGTTAAACGCTCGTAAATGCAGAGCTACTCCTAATTTTTATGTTCTTCTTTTCCTTATCTTTTCTAAACATTCCTGACCAAATGTAAACACTTCTGCACCCTTTTCTTTGGTTCTTTGTGTGTGTGTGCTATATATACTGCTCTCTCCCACAATAAACTTGGAACGTCTCACTGATCACGGACTTGTGTATTATTGAGGGGTTCCCTGGATCCAGGCGGGAAGCAAAATACAGGCTGAGCACTGACTAGACGGGGTCTAGCAAAAACAAGAAATCCTTACAATTTGGGGGCTCTATCCGGGATACCTCTAATCAGGTGAGTGCTGCTTTTTTATTTTTCTCTATAAGGATAGAGCAAGCACGCTCCCTGGTTTTTGGTATCTGGACCATATATGTATAGTACAGGGGAGGATTGTCTTGTGGCTTTTACGCCAGTATAGCGCGCGCTCGCTTCTGAAAGGTTCCTTGAACTGAAGCATAGTGTGGAAGCTGTATTCTGTTGCCCGCTCTTTTTTGATTTTTTGTCTTTGTTGAGCTCTTTTTGTTGTCTTTTGTTGTTGTATTGTGTGTTTTTTGTTGAAGATATTGGTTCTTTCTGTCGCGGGTTAATTCACATTTATAAAATGGGTAATAAGAACACAACTACTTATCCAAAGCCGGACCCAGAAGAGGTTCCGCGTGACTGGATGAATAGGTGTGGACTCACTTATTTTACCACACCTTGGCTTGATAATTTATCAGGGTGGACTGAACCACAATTTCAATTTTTAACCTATCCACGCGGAGGTACTTTTAAGCCTGAATATCTAGCCTCTGATTACTCTCAGATATATGAGGGTATGGGTGACCCAGGATGGGATTATCCTTACATGGGTTCATGTTATCAAAAATGGGTAGAAATGAAAGCTCTTTGGGATAAATACTTAGACATAAAAGAAACTAAAATACAGAAGAAAAAGATTCCAAAGGTCACATCCGAAACTAAATTCAAGCCGCCCGTTCATTCAACCTTTCCGATCCCTCCTCCATATCATGTTGACATAGTAACATCAGCATCTAACCAACAAATAATTGAGAAAATTTATCCTAATTTGAATCCCACTAATCCTTTTGTGAGCTGCCCATCTGTGCCTGTCTCTCCCGTACCCACAAAACCGTGCTCACCTTCGTCGGAAGTGTGTGCCTCAGGAAAGGGAAAGACTCCCAAGAAGGTGTCAGGACGAACTCCTGACAGCCCTCTTTCGGATGATCCCGAGGATACTGATGGTGAGGATTTTGATAACTCGGACGATGAAGGTCCGGATGAGAGGTCTCGCCCCAAACCTCGACAAGAAAACACTGCGTTTGTTTTCTCTATGGGACCAAAGGGTCCAAAAATCCTTCCACCATCCGTAAGCACGCTGAAGGACATTATTAAGATGCTCCCTTCTCCCAACAAACCTTTGCATTTTGTTGATATGCTGATAAAGGCTTCCAGGCACTGTCAGCTCGTGGGTGCGGATTATCGCTTTATTTTGCAATCGGTTTTGGGAGATGGGTACGATGAGGCTGATTTGATAAAGACGGTAAAATGTTTAGATCCTGAAAAAGACAGATGGACTGTAGTGGTGAAACATGAAGACGTAGAGGGAGGGGGGAGACGAAAAAAGAAGGAATATGATTTTCTTTGGGGTAATTCTAATGAGGCTATGAAACTTTTAAAAGATGAGCTAACTACTTATCTTCTTGCACGTCAACAAGCTAGTCAGGATCTGTCACAGGTAACTAATTGTAAACAAGAAAAGAGTGAGACCACATCCAGGTTTCTGGAGAGGTTTCGAGAGACCTGGACCCTTTTGGGTGGGATGCCCCTCCCTGAAGAAAACCCTAACCCACTTTTCCTTACCACCTTCTTGAATAATTGTCGACCAGAAATCATGAAGATTTTAAAGTTTCAATTGTCAGACCGTTCTACAACAACTATTAAAAAAATTAGGTGAGCGTGTGAGAACACTGGAAGGAGACGGTATTTTAGAAAACAGACAAGTGGCATGTTTGTTTGTGGAGAGTGAAGGACACAGAGGTGGAAAAAAGGGGGGTAGAGGAGGCTGTGGAAGAGGTAGAGGATGTCTGCAGGGTCAGAGTGCACCCCGTAGATCTGGTTATTGTTATTATTGTTATAAAGAAGGTCATTGGGCTCGTGAATGTCGCACGAAGGCCCTTGATGAGGGACGTAGTGGACAGAATGTGTACAATCGATTGAATGATGATCAGTGGCATGATGCTAATAAGGTGTTTTCTCCTAATCCTTCACAGCAGCCACCACAGCGAGTACAACCACAACAACAGCAGCAGCAATATAGACCCAATCCCTTCTCAGGGATGCAGGTAGGAGCATATGATGCATAGGGATGCCCGCAGAGTTCCAGCCCCGCGATGTTACTTTGTACTTTCGAGTCACCTCAGGTTAATGAGTTGCCCTTTATAGAATTGTGTATAGATGGTTCTGTATTCTCTTTTTTGGTGGATACGGGAGCTACAATGTCGTCTTTAGGTCGTGATTATGAGGGACCGCTCTCGAATAAAAGTATCAGCTCTGTGGGAATTGAAGGGGTTGCTCAACGAAATTATTTCACTCCTCAGGTAACTGTAACATGTCCTTTAGATAAGGGAATTCGTCTCTCTCATCGTTTTGTCTGTATGCCTGATTGTCCTTTTAATCTGCTAGGACGCGATTTAATGAGCAGATTACACATGTCCTTGACTTTTTCTGGCGCAAAACTCACTGTTGAAATGCCTGATTCAGTTTCTTTTTCCCACCTCACAAATATGCGTGTAAATAATTGTTTCCTTTCTTCACAGAACAGCTCTATTCCTGCTGCCCTTGAATGTGTGCCGAGCAGTCTGTGGGCTGAACATAAGGATGAGGTGGGGTTAGTACACTGTGTTCCTTATGAAGCTAAATTAAAACATTTGCAACCTGTGTACATCAAACAATATCCACTCTCCGAGGCCAAGGCCTCAGGAATAGATGAAATTTTAAGCTCATTGCTCAAGCAGGGTGTTATTAAACCCTGTGTAAGTTCTTATAACACACCTGTTAATCCAGTTCTGAAACCTGATGGTACGTGGAGATTTACACAAGATTTGAGAAAAATAAATGACATAATTGTCCCTGTAGCACCTGTTGTGCCTGATGTGCTGTCCACCATCTCCTCTATACCTTGTCATCATTCGCATTTCTCTGTTATCGACCTTTGCTCTGCCTTCTTCAGTGTTTCTGTGGAAGAGCAGACACAGCCATTGTTCGCCTTCACCCACAGGGGGCGGCAGTTCACCTGGTCTCGTCTTCCGCAGGGTTGTGTTGACTCACCGGCTGTTTTTTCGGCTGTAGTAAGAGATGCACTTGGTGATCTAACTCTCCCCATTGATTCTGTTGTCCTATCTTATGCGGATGATCTACTGGTGTCTGCCGCTTCGCCTGCCATCTGCGAAGAAGCCACCATTTGTCTCCTGAAACACCTGGCACAGAAGGGTTTCAAGGTATCAAAGACTAAATTACAGTTTTGCAGAGACACTGTAAAATACCTGGGTTTTGAACTCTCCCAAGGCCAAAGAGGGCTCTCAAAGGAACGAATCCAGGTTATTCTCGACACTAAATGTCCCAGCACTAAACATGCTCTCATGGCTTTCCTGGGACTGATCAACTACTGTCGTCAGTGGATTCCTGACTGCTCATTCTACGATAAACGCATCAGGACAGCCATCTCACACAATGATCCGCTCCAACAGCCTCTGACATGGACTGCTGACATGATTGAGGCATACAAGGAACTGAAAAAGGCCCTATGTTCTGCTCCAGCACTGGGCCTGCCTAACTATCAAAAACCATTCCATCTATATGCGTGTGAGCACGGGGGCACCGCTTCTGCTGTATTGGCACAGGAGCATGGGGGGGGGATGAGACCATGTGCTTTCTTATCTAAAACTTTAGATGCTGTGGCACAAGGTTTGCCTGCCTGTCTCAGGGCTGTGGCCGCCTGTGCGGTGATGGTACAAGATGCTGAAAAGATTGTTCTCTCTAATCCTTTAATTTTGTATTCTCCACATCAGGTTAAACAAGTGCTACAGAACATTCAAACACAACACATGACGGCTCAGAGATGGTCTGGGTATGAGATTATCCTGTGTTCTACAAGTAACTTAGAGATAAAAACCACCTCTTCTTTTGACACCCTCGGATATGTTCTGGCACGCTTGATCAATGCACAGGACGACACGCTAATAGACACAGATCATGACTGTTGTTCAGAGATTATTCACTCCACTAGTATACGTCCTGATCTATCTTCTACTCCATTAACAACTGGTGACACTTTGTTTGTAGATGGTTCCTGTTCAAAACCATATGATGGGAAATTTCTCTGTGGTTATTCTCTGTGTGCACTGCCAAATATAACCATTGAAGCTTACTCTCTCCCTTTCTCATCTGCTCAGGCAGCTGAACTTTTTGCTCTAACTCGTGCATGTGTTCTTTCTGAAGGAAAAGATGTCACTATATACACTGATTCTCGTTACGCTTTTGGTATCGCTCACGACTTTGGCCGCATCTGGCAATCCAGGGGTTTTCGTTCTGCTGAGGGTAAGCTAATTTCTCATTCTTCTCTTGTTCAGGATTTAATAGACGCATGCCATCTACCTGGTACTCTTGCTATTGTAAAAACTAAGGCTCATTCTTCTGGTGATTCTATGGAAGTGCGAGGAAATTCGCTAGCTGATCGTATTGCTAAAAAAGCAGCTCAAAAACAGGTTTTCTTTCCTGATTCTGGTTCTGATTTGATCAATACATCTTTTCTTGCTAGCTCTTTGATTCCCGATGTAGATTTATTGTCTTTGCAAGCTTCAGCCACGCCGAATGATTCCTCTTTTTGGCAAGCTCAGGGTGCCTACGTTGCTTCTGATGGTTTATGGTATTGTGCTGATGGCCGTTTGTGCCTGCCGTCTCATTGTCTTCCGTTCCTCGTGCGCGAGTTCCACGGTGTTACACATCGTGCACGAAGGGGGGTTAAGGACGATATGAAAAAACTCTTTTGCATAGCTAACATGCTTGGAACAATAGATTTATTAATATCTAGATGTTTGGTGTGTGCTCAGAATAATGTGACAAAGGGTTTAGGTAAACACGAAAGTCTTCCTTTACCTACTGCTCCGTTTGCAGAGTGGCAAATTGATTTTACACATATGCCTGCATTTGGCCCATTCAAATATCTTCTGGTTTTGGTAGACAAGTTTTCAAGGTGGGTGGAAGCTTTCCCGTGTGCTCGAGAGAATGCAAAGGTGGTGACCCGAGTCTTAGCGAAAGAAATAATACCTCGTTATGGCGTTCCTCATGCTATTGACTCGGATAAAGGAACACCTTTTACATCACAGGTAACACAGAATTTGTGTAAATATCTTTCACTGTCCTGGCATTTTCACATTCCTTATCATCCACAGTCATCAGGTATAGTCGAAAGAACAAATAGGACACTGAAAGAAAAACTGTCTAAAGCAATGCAAACTATGGGGAGTAAAAACTGGGTTGATCTGTTACCTGCTGTTCTAGCTGAAATGAGAATGACACAGAGAAAAGATGTGCACATGTCACCACATGAAATTATATTTGGCAGACCTTTTCCCGTGCCATGGAGGAAAGGTAAACCCGCGATAGGAACAACTGATCTTGATGTACATATTGCTGAATATTCTGCTGCTCTAATAGATACTCTGAACAAACATTATGAACGAATTGCTAATGTGACTCCAGTACCCTCAACAAAACCCACACATCCTTTTAATGTGGGAGATACTGTTCTGGTAAGATCTTTGACCCCCAGAAAACTGGGAGATTGTAAATATGACGGACCAGCAGAAATAATCGCAATTACTCGTACTGCTGTCCTAACTGATCTTTTTCCACAGTGGATCCATGCTACTAGGCTGAAGAGATGTCCTGTCGGCGTGAGATCAAAGGATGAATAAATGTTTGTGTATTATTATCTTTCTTTCTCTGTGATTTTTGTTGTTTCCTAGACTGAAGACGTGCTGCAGTGATGACCAACCCGTGACGTGACACAGAGGGATTGTCTTAGGTTGCCACGGGACGACTTCACTATTGCTATTAGTTTACCATTCCTGGTGGTGTCTTAGCGCCTCGTAAGGTGGGACGAGTGCAGATTGGGCGTGCCCGCACTCTGAGCACTATAGCGTCAAGAAAGGCAATAGTTCACCACTAGTAGTTATTTATATGTTTGACATTGCGAACAAGATTTTTCACACACACAGGTTTACACTCAACCTGTTATATTTCTGTGTATTCTTTTGGTCACACTTCATTCTGTAGAGTTTATAGAACAGCACTTGGAGTAAGGTGGTAACCTCTCCCGCCTTAGAATGAAGTTTCTTTTTGTCCTCTTAATCTTGGATGAGAGATTGTTGTACATAGTGCAACCTCATCCACATGATAATGGTTTTTTGATTCGCTAATTGGACCGCTAAGCGATATACCAATGATTCAGACCTGTTGTGTCTTTTAGGTCCATGCATTCTTCGCTGTGTGCAAAATCTTTTGTATAAGTATGTTTCAGGTTATGTTCCTGCGCCATGTCCGATGACCTATTATCCGCCGGCGACTTCTTGAAAGTTCTGAGTTTTATTCAACGATGTTTCTTATGAATAAAAGGGGGGAACTGTAGGGAATATTTGATTTTTAGTATGTTTCATGATATTCTGTGTGCGTGAGAACAGAATGTTACTTCTTTCTCTTACCTCGACACAAGCTACACTTTCAATAAACACATCGTATAGTAGTTTATGTTAAAGGTCGTAAAACTGTTAAACGCTCGTAAATGCAGAGCTACTCCTAATTTTTATGTTCTTCTTTTCCTTATCTTTTCTAAACATTCCTGACCAAATGTAAACACTTCTGCACCCTTTTCTTTGGTTCTTTGTGTGTGTGTGCTATATATACTGCTCTCTCCCACAATAAACTTGGAACGTCTCACTGATCACGGACTTGTGTATTATTGAGGGGTTCCCTGGATCCAGGCGGGAAGCAAAATACAGGCTGAGCACTGACTAGACGGGGTCTAGCAAAAACAAGAAATCCTTACACAAAGACAGAAGGACATTTACATTTAACTGCTTACGACAATAAAATGTTTTTTCTCTTTCTTACTCACTTTATCCTTGCTGCAAAACAGCAAATCAGTTTTCATTAACAGCAAACATTCACTGTAATACCTCCTCTGCTTCACAATCATTATACGTACCACACACCTGATGCCTTTCATTTGGCTTTTAGGCATACTATTAAAAAATGTAATATAACATTTTTAAAATGTTGATGAGCACATTCTATCACTATTGAAGGGTGACTAATTTGAAACTAACAATAAATTGTAATACATATCATTTCATTTTGTTATTAATTTTACCAGCGCTGCAGAGGTGTCAAATACAGACAACTTTTCCTTGAACACAAGACCCCCAAATCATAGGTGTGCTCTTTATCATTCCCCAGAGCCCAGCACAAATTAAGTAATGTTTGAGGCCCAGATGGAGAGTATTACCAGAGGAGAATTGGGAAATGAGTTTCTCACTTTTTGTAGTAGGTGGATGGAGAGCCAAAAGCCTGTAGGGAATACAATTCCTCCTCTTCATGCTAAATATATCTTGGAATCCACAATAGATGAGCCTTTATTCTGACTGTTCAGCTTAAGTTGGAGGTTTTATATCAAAATATATCACCAAACAACTTTTTCATAACTTCATATACAGCGGGGATGTAAGAGAAATATAATTACAATATTCAGAATGAACGAACAGTGTTTATCAACAGATATAAATAGCAATAGGCAACCCAGTCTCACAAATTTAAAAAAGAAAAAATAAATGTTAATATCTAGCTTATTTGCAGCAATTTCGATATGTTAAATAGTAATATTCTGTCAAAAGCAAGCATCCATTGGGAGAAAAAATAAAAGATAAATAAATAAATAAATAAATAAAACAAATCAAAAATGCTAATTATAGCCTTTACCTGCTTATCCTGCTTGCTAGTTGCTTTTTTGCCTGGCCAAAAAAGTTGCTATTTCAAAAGTGTAAAAATCTTGGCCTGCATCAAACAAAGAAAAAAAAAAATAAGGAGATTGGAAATGACTTAAATTAGATTGAGAATTCTCCAGCACATTATTAAAACCTGCTAGGATAGCACTGAACTGTGAACTTCATGGAAGAAATGTGGTTGTAAATAAATCATGAATGGAAATTGAAATAGCGATTAATGAATAGCTGAATTACAGAATCACAATTCAATTCAATTTCTCAATAAAATTTTGAGATTGTCATGATTTCCCCTGTGTGAGAAGGAAGCGGATGCAGACGCAGGAAAAGGTTTAGTAACACTTGTTTTCTTTATTCTTTTGAAGGTGATAAACCAATAAACAAAACATAAACAAACAAACAGAAAGTTCAACTCCTCAGGCTGGGTCTACAGGCAGGCCACTCGGAAACTGAAAACAAGTCCTTTACACAGTTGGAACACAAGCGACAATACCGTATGTCTTTATTTACGAGTGAAGCTGTTCATCTGTGTCATGCGCACTAAGCCGCGACCGGCACCAGAACCCGGAAGTAAGGCGGTCGCGAACCTGAAAGCATAAAAGGATACAAGATGGCGCCGCACATCGCTCTGTCATTGAGTATGCCCAGGCTATTTCGGAATCGTTCCCGTTCACGTGAGTACTCACTTTCTTGGGTTCGCTTTCAGACTGAGTGTGCATTTATAGGACTAGGGTTAGATTGTGTCTTTCCTTTACTCATTCACTTTGAGAGTTCTTAGAGCAAAACGCGTGATTATCCTGCCTGCTTGTGTCCATCTGCGTTTGGGTTTACCATTCACGCTACAGGGCTAACTGCTAAGCTATGTCTTTCTGGTCGTCATCGGGTTAGTTCTGACAGAATGACAGAGCAGTAAACCCAGCGGATCACGCGCAGCTATGCGATGTGGTTGACCAGCATGCTGTGCTTATCAATAAGCTAACCGGTGAGCTCGATGCTCTGCGCCGGAGTGTCCAAGACGTCGTGGCCTTGCGCCGCGAGGTGGCGGAGCTTAAGCGGGAGAACGCGAGCCTCCGGGCGGCTGTTGATGGCAAGCGGTCCGCCCGCCGCAGCGGCCGCGGCCCCGCCCCAACCCCCCCCTCCTTCTGATGTTTTTCTAGCACTCCCGGATAAATGGGATGGCACGGATGGGAAATGCAGTGTGTTTTTAACATCGCTGGAACTGGTGTTTGAGTTTAATGCCACCAAATACTCCACCGACCGGCTGCGCATTGCACTACTCGTCTCGTTGCTATCAGGGCAGGCAGCAAAGTGGGCCACGGCAGTCCTGCGCGCTGACACCGACACCGCTCACTCCTATAACGAGTTTACCCGTCAGCTCAAACTAACATTTGAACATCCTGCGGGCGGGGTCGAGACCGACACGAAACTCTACCATCTGCGGCAGGGAGGATTGTCCGTGAGCCGGTACACTGCTGACTTCCGCACCCTCGCCATCCAGACTTCGTGGGGAGACGCAGCCCTCCGGACATCCTATTTCGAGGGACTGGCTGCCCGTATTAAGGATGAGCTAGCCGGACGAGAGCTCCCAGCCACCTTGGAGGGGCTGATCCAGCTAGCCCTCCACATCGACCAGCGCCTCCTTTCCCGTCCAAAGCCAGCACCTCGTACCCTGCCGCCAGCTCCCACATACACCTACACTGTACCACGACCGCCACCCATCGTCACCCCCGCCTTCACCGGACGTGTCGGATTTCCACCTCCTGCCGTGGTTGACACCGGAGCCGGGGAACCCATGCAACTAGGACGCGCCTCCCTGACCATGGTGGAACGTTAGAGACCTTACCGCGAGGGTTTGTGCGCCTACTGTGGATCAGCGGCGCACCACAGAGCGACCTGTCCATCCCATCCGGGAAACGCCCAACCCTGGTGAATGACAGGAGAGACTCACCGGGCACCATCCACCTCTCCGCCACCACCAACACCACCACTTCTCGACTCACGGTCCAGGTAACCTTCCACCTTGGCCACAAGCGGGTCCGAAGTGCCGCGTTCATCGATTCCGGTGCGGCAGGTAACTTCATTGACTCCACATACGCCAAAGGGTTGGGGATAAAGATCGAGGCGTTATCCCAGCCAATGAAGATCACCTCTGTCGACGGGCGGCCCCTCTCATCCAGCCCCATCACCCAGCAGACACAACCCATCATTCTAATCCTCGGTCAGCACCACAAGTCCATTCAGTTCCATCTCACGTCCCTCTCTTCTCCACCCATCATCCTCGGCTACCCATGGCTTCTGCAGCACGACCCGCTTATTTCATGGTCTCAAAGCCGGATCCTCCAGTGGGGGCTGACCTGCACCGAATTATGTCTACGTGCCCAGGCTGGGACGTGTTCCAGGGAGTCTGAGGCCCCCGACGTCGACATCCACGCCATTCCTCCACCTTATCGGGACCTGGCTGAGGTGTTTTGTAAACGTCGGGCGAACCACCTACCACCTCACCGCCCGTACGACCTGGCCATTGAACTCCAGCCGGGTTCCGACCCCCCCGCGGCCATCTCTACTCCCTCTCCAACACCGAGACCCAGGCGATTGAGGAGTATGTCGCCAGCGCCCTACGAAATGGCACCATTCGGCCATCCTCCTCGCCGGCAGCCGCGGGGTTCTTCTTCGTGAAGAAGAAAGGGGGCGAACTTCGTCCGTGTGTCGACTATCGGGGGCTAAATAAAATGACCATCAGGAACCGTCACCCACTGCCTCTTACCAACTCAGCCCTGGACGCCCTCTCTGGTGCCACCGTGTTCACTAAGTTGGACCTCCGGAGCGCCTACAACTTGGTGCGCATCAGAGAGGGTGATGAGTGGAAGATGGCCTTCATCACCCCCACCGGACATTATGAGAGCCTGGTCATTCCGTTCGGACTCTGTAACGCACCATCGGCCTTCCAACAGTTCATTAATGATGTTCTCAGGGACATGCTAGGCCGATGGGTGTTCGTATATTTAGACGACATTCTAATATACTCACACACCACAGAAGAACACACCAAACACGTCAGGGCTGTTCTCAAGAGATTGCTCGCCCACCAGCTGTACTGTAAGCTTGAAAAGTGTGCTTTTCACGAGCACTCCACCACGTTCCTGGGTTTTGTCATCTCGTCCCAGGGTGTGGCCATGGACCCGCAGAAGCTGGAGGTTGTACGTCACTGGCCCCTACCCAGGACACTGAAGCAGCTCCAACGCTTTCTCGGGTTTGCGAAGTTTTACCGTCGCTTTATCCTGGGCTACAGTACAGTTGCAGCACGACTCACCGCATTGACCAGGCCCTCAACCCATCCTTTCCAACTCAACCCAACCGCCATCTCCGCCTTCAACAGACTCTGCCACCTCTTCACCACCGCACCCATTCTCCTCCATCCGGATGCCAGTCAACCATTCATTGTGGAGGTGGACGCGTCGGAGGTGGGCGCCCGTGCCGTTCTCTCCCAGCGAGGTCCAGACCAGAAGCTACACCCATGTGGCTTCTACTCCAAGAAATTCAACCCCACTCAGCAGCGATACGGAGTAGGGGACCGTGAACTGTTGGGCATAAAGTGGGCCTTGGAGGAATGGCGTCACTGGCTCCAGGGCGCCAGTGAGCCGTTCATCGTCTGGACGGATCATCAGAACCTGCTCACCATCCGGAACCTAAAACAACTCAACCCACGCCAGGCACGTTGGGCTCTGTTCTTTGAACAGTACAACTTTCATCTGTCGTACCGCCCGGGGTCAAAGAACACCATGGCCGACGCTCTCTCATGTCAGTACGAGAGAGAGACGCCCCGGGCGGACCCCGTGCCTGTCCTGCCACCCACCTGAATCATCGCACCCCTGCACTGGGACATGGAGACGAGCGTCCGCCAGGCACTGACCACAGAACCCGCACCGGCAGGCATGCCGCCCGGACGACTCTATGTCCCAACCCAGTTAAGGCCCGAAGTCCTCCAGTGGGGCCATTCTTCGCTCGTCGCGGGACACCAGGGAACCCTACGAACCCTCACCTTCGTGAAACGGGCTTTCTGGTGGCCTTCGATGAGAAAGGACATCACCGAGTTCGTCCGGGCGTGCCCAGTGTGCGAAAGGGCGAAGAACACCAATCAGCCGGCACCAGGGGAACTTCAACCACTTCCTGTCCCTCGGCGGCCCTGGTCGCACATTGCCGTCGACTTCATCACGGGCCTGCCGGTCTCGGAGGGAAAGGACGTAATCCTCACCATTGTGGATCGCTTCTCCAAGGCAGTGCACCTGGTGGCCCTCGCCGGACTCCCGTCAGCTAAGAACACCGCCGAGCTGATACTGGAACACGTAGTCCGATTGCATGGGTTCCCATCGTCTCGGACAGAGGTCCCCAGTTAACCGCCCGGTTCTGGAGGGCTTTCTGCCGTCTGATCCATTCAACCTGCAGTCTTCTGGTTACCACCCCCAGACGAATGGTCAGACGCAGCGAACCAACCAACAGCTCGAGCGTTACCTGAGGTGCTTTGTGTCGGATCGCCAACGCTCCTGGGCCCACTACCTCAAATGGGCTGAGTTGTCCCACAACCTCCATGTGTCCTCAGACACCAACCTGAGCCCATTTGAGGTGTGCCATGGTTTCCACCCGATGACGTACCATCGGCCCAACAGTTGGTTCGCCAGTGCCGGCGGCTATGGCACCAAGCCAACCTCGCCATCCAACACCGCCGTCGGCACCCTACGGGACGGTTGTACCACGTAGGTGACAAGGTATGGCTATCCACCAGGAACCTTCACTTGCACACCGAGTCACGAAAGCTATCACCAAAATTCATTGGGCCATACCGCATCACGCGAAGGATCAACCCCGTCACCTACCGGCTCCAGCTGCCTGCGGCGCTCCGGATCCACCCCGTCTTCCACACCTCCCAACTGAAGCCATTCATCACCTCACCCATGGTTACACCCCCCCCCCTGCTCCTCCCCCCCGTATCATTGACGGCAGTCCCGCTTACACCGTGCGACGGATCCTCGACTAGCGGTCCTGGGTCCCAGCACATTTCATCCTCAACCCCGGGCTCATTAGGTACTACCGTCACTGGGTATCCTCCACCCCTGGACCGTCCGGAGTCGGTCCTGGACAGGGGGGTACTGTCATGCGCGACCGGCACCAGGACCCAGAAGTAAGGCGGTCACGAACCTGAAAGCATAAAAGGATACAAGATGTCATTGACAAAGGATACTCTGTCATTGAGTATGCCCAGGCTATTTCGGAATTCCGTTCACGTGAGTACTCACTTTCTTGGGTTCGCTTTCAGACTGAGTGTGCATTTATAGGACTAGGGTTAGATTGTGTCTTTCCTTTACTCATTCACTTTGAGAGTTCTTAGAGCAAATCGCGTGATTATCCTGCCCGCTCGTGTCCATCCGCGTTTGGGTTTACCATTCACGCTACAGGGCTAACTGCTAAGCTACGTCTTTCTGGTCGTCATCGGGTTAGTTCTGACAATCGGCTTTTACTTGGACGGAGATATTTCCCTTACTGTATTTCCCTTATTCCCCGGAACCGTGGTGGTCTAGGTGTTACAGAGATATTTGTATAGCACTTTTAACAATGGTCATTGTCTCAAGCAGCTTCACAAAATGAAAAGAAAATTTAATCTATGAAGATAAAAGCTACAAAGATAGATTTTTAAAAGTACTGTAATCGATAAAATCTCCCATTACCTAGCATAGTATTTCTAGTCATTCATCAATAAAATAATGGCTTTCTCTTCATTTTTTTGCTTTATCTGATCTTTATCTCTCTGGCTGTTTCTTAGACATTTCCTATTTTTACTGATGCGTGGGTCAGGGCTTGAAGCTCCATCAACTGGGTATTCTCTAGAAACCCGCTTCCCCATTTACTCCTGCTGCCCCCCTGCTGTGCACAACCAGAGGCTCCTCCCCTAGTTCTGATTGGCTGGAGCAGTGGTTTGCTGTTTGTGTAGAAAAAGATTTGTTTCCCCATGTACGGAGCCAGGGCATGACAGCATGTATTTTTTTTGCCAGCTGGCACACAGAATGAATAGATAGTAAACCAAGACGTGATATTCCCCATTTTTTTTATTATTATATATTAATTTACTACACCACTAATCAGTATTCCATTCTGATTTACAAGGAGAAAAGTGTGTTTTATACTTATTGTATATCTCTGAGGATTATCAAAGGGTCCCAGGCAGGAAATATAATATGCTGGACTGATTCTTGCAGTATAGGTTCACAAAAACAATGAGTGAGAGAGAGGATGGTTGATTGTACTGTAACAATGTAGTATTTCACAAATAATTACATCGAAATTCAGATTGGTGACAGATGGGCTGTAGGCTTGTTTCACCATTGAGTCAATGAGTCATCTGACAACTTTTACAACTTCCATGGAAACCAACAGAATGTTCTGCTGAGCAACATCTTACTCATGTACACTGTACCACTTTCTGTCTGAAACTTGTTTATTTTTAAAACAAAGCGTGCTAGAAGGTGCATGTTTACATGTCTGGGTCTAGCAAGTAATCGATTTATAATTTTAATCTTATTTTAATGCCCTTTCATTTGAGTGAGGTGTTTTGTTATCATGATTTTAATCATTTTCAGTTAAAAACTGGAAACAGATTCTACAGTTCACATAGCCTAACCAAAACTGAACAATAGCTGATTAGAAGAGCGTTTGCTAGCACTGATAAGTTTTCTATTAATGCTGTGGCATTTGTAATTGCCAATTCCAAAAGATTCGCATCATGGATGTGGAGCTGACAAATCTGCAGCAACCATATGATTTTGTCATGTAAATATGGAGCAAAATCTCTAAGGAATGTTTCCAGCACCATGTTCAATCTATGTCATGTGGAATCAAGGCAGTTCTAAAGGCAAAAGAGGGTCCAACCCAGTACTAGCAAGGTGGATCTAATATTGTGGCTGGTCGGTGTATAACAAAACATCAATTAAACTTTTCAAATCTTTATCTTGACAATCATTATAAAACAATGCTATTAAATTCTATTAAATGCTATTAAAATTTTTAAAAACAGCTCTGACAGTATTTCTGACTGGAATATACATCACATATCACAGTATGTTTCCATTTCTAAAACAGCAGCTTATTTACACTATGACAAACTGGTGGAAAACACAAAATATACTGTGCACTGCATCACACCACCCCATTGCCGAATGTTTTATAACAGCATGCCCCATAGGTGTTGTATTATTTATATATACAAGCCAAGCTATTGTAACAAAGTTGTTTTAAAGAAATCTTTACACTAGAGTGCTTTTTTTTGTTGAAATTGACACCTGATTTATTTTAAAGTGATGCATAAATGGAATACATGAATTAATAATGAAAGCTAAGTCAGTGCGTGTAGGATTCTACTGATTTGCAAGGGTGTAGGGTTAGGGCCAGGAACCAGATTATTCTGCACTCATCCCTGATGCATTAATGCAGTGCAAGAGTTTACAGAAATACATGAGAGAGAGAGAGAGAGAGAGAGAGAGAGAATTAGGTTATTGTTTTAAGAGATGATATTTTACAGTAACATAATAATTCTGGTACTTAATAATAATATACAAGATATATATTTACTTTCTTTGTTAGCATTACACTTTTTTTTTTTTTTTTTACAGCACAGCAACATGAAAGAGTGTAATGGAGTGATATAATGATGCTGCTGTAAATTACAGGATATGTACTGTATTTTGCATAGATGGTGGCCATTCTAGTTAAGTAGCTCTTAATCAAAAGGAAAAATATATATTATGCGAGTATCTGACTCCAACTGTGGGTTAGTCACCGAAGGGTGGACGGCATTTGTGAAAGGAACAAAGACAATTTCTTCAAGAAAAAAACTGAACACTATGTAATAAGTATTGTTAATTTTAACTGACAAATAGTTCCTTTAATTTAAGCCATATCATTAGATTGTTGTGTGCTGTGCATAATTTTAAGAAAGTGTGTGCAGATAAGTATTCAGTCAAGTTATTCCATTAAAGGTTAAATAAATTATACCTGCAGTGACTTTATCCTGCTATATGATTTATTCAGTAAAGCAATATATTGTATTTGGGTTTGAATATGTATAACCACTTGACTGCAGTTTTGAACTTGAAGATGAGCATAAATTCTGCAAAATTTTAATCACTGCCATCCGTTCAAAACTGAAGCAATTCCACATGTAATTAAAACTATATTTCATCGAAGTTATTTTACTGTTTATCAGAACAGAAGCAGTAATTCATGGAATACTGTTTGCTGATTTTATTACTAATGGATAATGTTTTAGTGGATAAATCTAAGTAGGGAAATAATCTGACTGGGCTGCCTGTGAGTTTAAATCCCAGTTTTGTAAGAACGTTTTTGAACAGAAATGAAAAATGCAAATATATTACAATATATAAAAGTATTGGAGTTGAGAACATTTTGTGCAGCACAAGTCACTTTTCGTTATGGATGGTTCTCTGGAAGATTTTGCTATTAAATAGATGTTAAATAACATGATTTTTTAAATATTAAATAAAATTTGTATATAATTTAAAATATACTAATACGTTAAAAATACTTTGTAACGTGTTACACTCAACACTGAAAATAGTTACAAGAGTCCATGGGAGTCCAAGAGTCAGGGTCTTTCTCCTCCAGGTTGTACACTCTGTTATCCTCAACATCTGACTCTTTCTTCTCTAAAACCTCCTCACTGTCAACCTGGCTTCTCTCCTCCTGATCACTGCCATTGTCAAATATAATTCCATAGCTTCACATGCAGCATATCTCTTGGCCATTGTGCTGCCAAAGACTGAAATGTGAGTAAAGCCTTTATATATCATAGCTGAAAGAAATCTGTATGAATGAAACAATGTTGCAGTTTTGTATTTCAACACGTATGGTACCCAAAAAAGGGGCATAAGAAGTGTGTGTGTGTGTGTGTGTGTGTGTGTGTGTGTGTTTATCAAAGATACTTGGGAAAGGAGTGTAGAAATGTGCTTTAACTCTGTTTTATACACTAATTCTAATCTCACCCATTCATTTCCAATGACCGGTAATTTTTGACCAGGAACAACGTGTATTAAAGTTCCATAAATGTTTATAAAAAAAATCTTATAATTTATTTTATGTTTTTAAATACAATTTGTTTTTTGAGGGAAATTGGTTAGATATGACTGGAAAACAACATGAGGGTTAGTCAACATTCAAAACTGTACTGGGACACCTCAATTGAATTATTCAATATTTGTATCAATTCAGAACTATTAATTTGTAGGAATTTTGCTCAAGTTTTGCCTCAAAAACTTTACATCCAGCCTATGAATCCAAAAAGGAAGACAGGCGTTTTACCAAGCGTTTGGCGAACAGAAGCTCGAACCTCTTTGCTCGCAATCAAAGTAACACTGGGAGATGTATAATACAATCACATAAAAATATGTGCATCTGTAGAGCATTCATACTCCCTTGCCCAAATACAGCACAAAGATGAAACAAATAGCAAAAGTGAATTTCCCAAAACCCATAACCCTAAGAAAGGCTGCAATATTAATTTAGCATCTATTTTTGATTCAATCCCTGAACAGTTAGTTAGCTGAGGCTATCAAAAGTGGAATAAGTGGGGATATAAATAGAAACGTAAGAGAGTTACAGGACAGTCCAGAATGTATAATTTTATTCACCTCACCTTTTGACTGCATAGTACTGGTAATCATTTAAGACTACTTTTACTAGGTTATTACTATTATGCTGACATGAGCAAGTGATCAGATGTAAAGATTGCATGACAAAGAATACAATTTACATGAGCATTAGGCACTTATGCAATATATAGACTATATAATTATACAGTATAACAAATTAAGACAAAGAATGTAAATTGTGCATAAACAAAGGCCCACTAAGCATTACATATCGCCAAGCATTATATACCGCCAAGCATTAAAACCACCAAGCATTACAAACCTTAAGACTTTATAGGGATTTTAGGGGTTTAAGGTATCAATAATGGATAACTATTGTGACCAGAATTTTAAGGACACAGCAGAATTATTTTAAGTAATCTCCACTCCATAATGGATCTGCTCCTTCTGGACCTGACTGATTAATTTCGAAGCCCTGCAAAACCAGGTTGGAGTTCTTATAGGATAGCACTCACTATTGCTGAGGGTTGCTCCATGTGGGCTGCTTAAAGATCTTTTTACGATTCTTCTTCTTCTTTGTCTTTCGGCTGTTCCCTTTCAGGGGTCGCCACAGCGAATCATCTGCCTCCATCTAACCCTATCCTCTGCATCCTCTTCTCTCACACCAACTAACTTCATGTCCTCTCTCACTGCATCCATAAATCTCCTCTTTGGTCCTCCTCTAGACCTCCTGCCTGGCAGTTCCAACCTCAGCATCCTTCTACCAATACATTCACAATCTCTCCTCTGAACATGTCCAAACCACCTCAATCTGGCCTCTCTGACTTTATCTCCAAAACATCTAACATGGGTTGTCCCTCTGATGAACTGATTCTTGATCCTATCCATCCTTGTCACTCCCAAAGAGAACCTCAACATCTTCAGCTCTGCTACCTCTAGCTCTGCCTCCTGTCTTTTCTTCAGTGCCACTGTCTCTAAGCCGTAGAGCATTGCTGGTCTCACCACTGTCCTGTACACCTTTCCTTTCATTCTCGCTGATGCTCTTTTATCGCACAACACACCTGACACTTTTCTCCACCCATTCCAACCTGCCTGTACTCGTCTCTTCACCTCCTTTGAACACTCTCCGTTGCTCTCGACCGTTGACCCTAAGTACTTAAAATCCTGCACCTTCTTTACCTCTGCTCCCTGTAGCCTCACTGTTCCTCTTGGGTCCCTCTCATTCACACACATGTATTCCGTCTTGCTGCGGCTAACCTTCATTCCTCTGCTTTCCAGAGCGTACCTCCACCTCTCCAAATTTTCCTCTACCTGTTCCCTGCTCTCGCTACAAAGCACAATGTCATCTGCAAACATCATAGACCATGGAGACTCCTGTCTAACTTCATCTGTCATCCTGTCCATCACTAGAGCAAACAAAAAGGGGCTTAGAGCCAATCCTTGATGCAGACCCACCTCCACCTTGAACTCTTCTGTCACACCTACAGCACATCTCACCACTGTCTTACAACTCTCATACATGTCCTTTTAAAATCATGATTTAAAAAGTTACAATTAAAATCATGAAATCATGAAATGGTAACTGAGGATTGTTACTGAGAATAAGAATACATTAGACAAAAATAAATTGTGTCCTTTTTTTTTCTTTTTCATTTGTTTGGACAATTTAAAGACAAAAAAAAACTACACAAATTGTCTTGCACCCAAGTCTCCTTCATTGATCAACTGGTAATTAGTCACAAAATGGGCTCAGTTATGTTAACTGAAACTGTTACATAACAGCACTTTTGACCGCATAGAACAAAGTTACAGTGGGGATTTTTTTTTTATTTTAATTTTCTATATTTTACAGTATCATATCAACCATATCAATGACGAAGGGTCCTGTTTTGAGTCTGGTTCCACCTAAGGTTTTCCTCAACAGGCCAAAGAGTATGGCATCAAGCCTAGTTTGAAGCAATTGGACAGATATTGGATTCGCTTATGATATCCTGTTTGCTGATCAACAGATGCTATCCCTTTGATTATGATTATGCCTTAGCTGCACTCTCTCACATGCACAGGTTTACTGTATCCGGAGCACACTGGCATGAGGATTCGCCCTTTTGTTTTCTCCAAATATAGAAAAATTATATTTGCATAATCCTGTTGTAATTAACACACATTCACGCAGCTATGTTAAGACATCAATAACAAACAAAAGCTGCACGCAGATGCATCTGCATTAACATTAAACAGTGCGGGCAGTGATATATTCTTATTGAAAGAGGGAAATATATGTCAGTATTTACAGTGACATTAATATATTTTAGTTTAATCATGTAGCACTTTTTATATTCATAAGAATACTTAAAGGCTAATAAACATGGTTAAGAGAAAATCGTGTGAATGTGCGAGATAGATGTACTGCACTGTTTAGTGTATGAATAAACTTGATGCAGATATTGTAATTTTTCTCTGTCCTAATAGAGTACACAGAACCTAAGCCACGCAGGGTAAGGTGTATGGTGTATGCGCGGTGAGGGCATCGAGTGCAAAACCATGCCCTTATTTGTGAAAAGTGAAAAATTGCCATCTATGCCACACATATTTTATGAATAAATATTTTATTGTGCATGGACTAAAACATGTAATATATATTTTAATTGTGTTTAATCATGCCTGTTTTCCTTCAAATTTCACTTTGTTAAATTTTGTCATTACTTCCATCTACATTTTATACAAGTTTTTTGGCTGTTTAATGCTGCCAAACAGGTAAGAAGGTAATAAAAACTTACTGTATAAAGGCACGACAAATGACACAAATTGGTCACGGCACTTATGAATCAATACCAAGACATTGATGAGTCGTTACTGTCAAGAGACGTTTTTGAACATGCTCAAATTTTTCTCGCGACCATAACGACGCTGTCAGAATTCAGAACGAGCCCACAAAAGAAGTTGTAAGCAGCAGTTACCATCCTCTACTGATCTCTCCAGAGGTTGTAAGGAATTTGCATCTGTCTAGATTCGGAAACATATTTGCCTTACTGGATGGGGGTATTACCTCTTTGATTTGACTACCTTTTATTAAAAAGATACTAATTAGCAATTGCATCTGTTAAAAGGATCTCATTCCTGACAAATTTAATTTATAGTCACATTTCAGTTGTGATCATATTCAAAATATAATTTCTTGCACAGATTATTGAATGGTTCCTGTTTTAAGTTGCTATTGTGGTGTAATGATGGAATGTTAATAAGGGTTTCAGTACCTGTACCTGACGATGCCACACTAAGAGGAAAAATATAAAGAAACATTTGTAAAAACGACTACAGATCCAAATAAATACTGTAACATCTGCAACTTTCATTATAGGATTTCTACTTTTGTGGAGCCAAGTGCAACAGCACCACCAACAGCTTTTAAAATGTAAAAAAAGGATTGAAAATAAAGTAAGCCCAGTGGCTGACTTCTTTCTAACGAAGACTATAGATTCATGCATCCAGTAGTGGTAGGTGACTGCACAGAATGACAAAAAATCTATCCGTTAATTACAAAGTGTCCAATCAAAGCACAATTTAACGACAAAAAATTAGCATTTTTTATTTATTTATATAAACTCAATTTCCTAATTTTGGGAGGTTTTTGGTTGTTTAAAGCTGATTTGGGACAATGACCATTGATGAAACCACTATATAAAGAAAAATTTATTTAAGTGATTTAATTTACTGCATGTTTCTGTTACTTGTCATCGCGTATAAGTTTAAGTGTTTTGTTTTTACTATAAATTATGTTCTAAGGAATCATGACAAGAAGCCGTCCATGACTGCCTTTAAAAAGTAAACATCATGAGTGCTGCTTCATCCCTCCCTTCCTCCCTTCATCCATGCATCCATCCTCCCTTTACATAATTATAATTGCTCTGTTGATATATCAAGTTGAAAAGTTATATCTACTTTGTCCTTATTAATGTTTCTAAATGTTTCTATACATAGCATAATTCATTTGTCCTGCAGGTTGCACAGACGAGACAGCCTGAGGGACTGTCATTCTTAGGACGAGGAAGTTTTGCGTTTTGCCAGCACCTGTTGTCCCACAGGCATCAATTGCTTTGGTATTACTAAACACACTGCATAAGAGAATTCTAAAATTACTACAGCCAAATTTAGAATAGTTTCCTGCTCTCAAATATCTCTATCTTGTTTATTTTTTAAACACCCTAAACCTTTAAAAATAGCTTGTCACATGACCAATAGCTGGCAAATGTCTCCATCTCAAAACTTCTTTCTGGCAAACACTTTCTGTTAAGTGCTTGGCATAATCTTTTTTTTTTTAAGACAAAGGATTAAAGAGGATAAAAGAGAAACAAAGGGAGTGTTTAGTCTTACTGTATATTAGAGTGTTTAACTGTTTTATGTTATTCTGCTCAATAAAATATTCCACTTGTTATCATGTACATAAATACATGCATGCATACTATCCATACTGTACATACTGTATATCCAAACATCTTTTTGTTTTCTTTTTATCACAGCATCACACACATGTACAAATCATTATCTGAGATAGACAAGTTTCAGCACCTAACACTAATAATATTTTTAAGTTCCAGGTAAATTTGATGGACCTATGACAAATTTAGAACAGCACAGCCACAGACGGATGGACAGCTGGACTTTTCTCAAAACACCATCTGTTGAAAATTTCTGTCATAACGTCAAACATTTTCACACAATATTATAAGGGAAGACTTGTGCATAAATACAAATATACACATACTGTATGTACACGTACAGGGCTTAAACAATGTCATAGTAATTGTATGTATTGTGAATTTGCTATGAAAAATGCTCTTCTGTTGGAGTTTGGATAAAAATAGCCTTTCTGTCTTTTTGATACTGCATGCATCATGCATTGGGATTTTGATTACTTGCAACCAAAGTAGGGATTAATTCACATTATATACACTAACACTTTACATTTGTAAGATAGACTGAAAATGCAGGCAGCACAGTGGTGTAGTGGTTATCACTGTCACTTTGCACCTCCAGGGTCCAGGTGTCGATTCTTACACAGGTTTAATTCCCATCTTTGTGTGCATGTTTTTTCAGTGCTTGGTGGGTTCCCTCCAGGTACTCCAGTTTCCTCCCACAGTCCCAAAACCTAATTTTAGGCTAATTGGCATTCAGAAATAGCCTGTAGTGTGTCAATGAATGTGGGTTTGGCACCCTGTGCAGGGTGTACCCCACCTCATGCTCCAAGTCTCCTGGGATAGGCTCCAGGCCCCCGCACTACCCTGAACATAGGATAAAGTGGTATACTGTAGATGACGAAATGCATGTTTACAAAGTTTGACAAAAAAACAACAGTCCATTATGTGTCTTTACTGCTGCAATTCATAAGCCCTTTATAACAGCGTACCATCCAAGTTTTACTTTAACATTTTATCATTGCTGTATTCTAATCAATGAAAGCAAGAGTTTCGTGAGTTCATTTTTCACCTTTACATGCTCTTGGTTTGCTTAGTTTCTTTATCAAAGCAAATGCATCATACAGAAACAAAGCTGTCATATGAGAGCTTCACGTGTCATTTCCTGAACATAGCTGCCAGCAAACTCTGTATCCTGAGCTCTAATTTAGGTATTCATACAGTATATACAAACTTGTCAAAAACTATTGTCAATTGCATCAAATATGATCTTTAGGAGAAGTTTTCAGAGTTGGTAAAGCACATGCTGTGGGTTAAACCAAATTACAATTAAATATCTCACTGCACTTAGCAAATGTCACTCAGACCATGATTCCAGCAGTCTTTTTACGATTGATCCCAATAAGAATTCCCTATTTTTTTTTAACATACTACAGTATGAAACAGAATAATAAAAAGTATACGTAATGGAATATTATTCACGTCAAATTAAACCATGAAGATATAGGTCCTTCTCAAAAAAATTTTGCATTGCTTTTTCTTCTCTTTTCTTTCAAAGAGAAACATGCCTAACATCTTTCTTTGTTTTGTTTCCGTACGTTATTCATAAAAAGTGTTCATTAAGTAAGTAATAAAATATAGTCATGGCATGGTCCTTGAACCACCCAAAAGTTGGTTATTTAATAATAAAAGTACATCTTCTAGTGTTGTATTCCTCTAAAATCACAACCATTTTGCAATGCAAAAAAATTGCTTCTTTTTTCTTTCTCTTACAATCAGTGTTGTGGAACGTCTTTGAAATGTTCTTGTTATTAACAGCCACCGTGCTGCCCAGCTTGGTCCATCTCCCAATCGTCCCCCACCCCCCCCACCCCCAAATCCCTATACACCTACCAACACACAAAACAAGAGATTGAAGTATTGAACAGATAACACAAGCCACTTAATATTTGTGATAACAGAATGTTATTGTGGTAACTGTTCTGCTAAGTGCAATCTCTTTAAGAATTGATTAAGACAGCACAGGCATATCATTTATACCAAACAAATATTTTTAAGGGCATAATCTCATTAAGGTCATTACCCACCCTGAGCCCTGATGGGTTCATAATTTTGACATCTGGAAAAATATATAAGAATGTGAGATAATCAATAATTAGCCTTTGATACAGTTCAACCCCAAGCTGTAAGGACTACAGTAAATGAGTTTTACTTATTCTGTCTAACTTTTCCTATATCTATTTCCTATACCAGTAATTTGTGCCCCAGAAGAATGCTTGTTTGCTTATTTTAGGAAGAGCATCTTCTGTTAGCAGGCAAGTATGGCGCCTGCATCAGGTTTGATAAGTGCTCTGGGATTTTCTCTGTAGTGTCAAAGAACAATGTGTGAAGGTTGCAGAGTGGGACTATTTTTCATGCTAACGTAATTCCTACAAGCGTTCTTTTTGCAGCAGTAAGTAATTTTTTAAGTGTCCATATGGGCTGCCACCAAGGGTTTGAGGCTCTCATTTTGCTTTAGGGGCTCTATTTTAATGCAGGAGCAACTACTCACTATAGCCAGGCTTACATTATATGATATTTGACCAGATTTCCACTGTAGGACACACATTCAGACATTGCAAATAATTATTTTTGGTCATGAGATAAGATTGGTGGTTTTAGAATGAATATTGTGACACTTCCAGCAGCTGATTAACTGCATCTTTGACCAAAGTTAACTAATGATACAGTTTGCGTACTGCTTCCAAAATCTGTTAATAAAAAGATGAAAAAAAATTGTGTATGATTACACAAAACCCACAGGACAGCTACAAGCATGTTGCTGTAATGCCATAATGTAATAGTTTGTTGACAAACTTTCTCCATAATATGGCCTAACAGTTATATCACGACAGGACACAACATGAAGAGAAATAGATGCTATGTATTATCATAACTACATAAAACTATTTTTATACATTTCAACTGAAGACCTACAAACCTGCACAGTGTTGCTGTGCACATATCATGGAGGAACATAGTACAGGTGCTCCTCAAACAATTTGAATATTGTGATAAAGTTCATTATTTTCTGTAATGTACTGATAAACATTAGACTTTCATATATTTTAGACTCATTACACACAACTGAAGTAGTTCAAGCCTTTTATTGTTTTAATATTGATGATTGTGGCATACAGCTCATGAAAACCCAAAATCCTTATCTCAAAAAATTAGCATATCATGAAAAGGATCTCTAAACGAGCTATTAACCTAATCAACTGAATCAACTAATTAACTCTAAACACCTGCAAAAGATTCCTGAGGCTTTTAAAAACTCCCAGCCTGGTTCATTACTCAAAACCGCAATAATGGGTAAGACTGCCTGTAACACTTGGATTTATAAAACCGCTTGGTTACAAGAAAACGGATTCGGGAATCTAAACAGGGGCTTGAAAACAATACTTCCGGTATTGCGCAACCGCAGCTGGACAAAACACGACGCGACACAAAACGATTATAATAAATTAAACCAAGTGTATTATACAGAGACAAACAACAAATAAACAAACACGGTGCACCACAAACCAATATATACAAATATAATACAAATAGAAACAGGGTGTGTGCGATGTATGCGGGTGTGTGTGTGTGTGTATGATTGTCCAGTGTCTGATATATGGCAAAGGGTATGGAAATGTCGAGTTGGAGAGATGGTTCTCCAGATGAAGATGGTAGGTCTGGGAGATCGAGAAACGGAAGGAGCTGGGTACTGAATGAAATTAAACCACAATAATCCACAAACAGTCTCTCAGTCTCTCTCAATAAGCAGCGCGCTGTCTTCATCTCTCCGTGCCGGCTTCTACGCCGGTTCCGGCTTTATGCCGGCTCATGTGACCCACGTCACTTCCGGGTTCCCTAGCGTCGCGATCGCGCATGCGCGGGAACTAGCCCGGTGAGCAAAACACTGTCCAAGGGGAAATATAAACCGCTAGGGCTCACCTTCGGCCACAGGTGAGCAGCATTAGCTCCACAACCATTTCCCTGTTGTAGAAGGTGTCCCTTTTGTGTGGCTGCGCTACATAGACCCCCCCCCCCCCAAGCCTCCGGCGTCTGAGGAGAATGTCCGCACAAGCGCTTGAGATTCACCACACTGTACAGATCGGCTTTTTGTGGGTATCCCCAAGACCTTGTGTATTTGATTGGTTCTCTTCTGGGTTTTATCTCTGCTGGACCCTCCCACTGGGGCACTCGCCTTGCAGAATCTCTCTTGGCTGTGGAGGAGGGAGGTCAAGTTTTGACCCAAACCAGTTCTCCCGGTTGAAAGTGCGCTGCTTCCCCCCGGGTATTGTGACATCTGGCTTGTCTGGATCTCCGGTGTTCTGCTCTCTGTTTGTCCTCCTCCTTGATAAGTCTTTGTCGGGGTGTTGATGGATGTCCTGTCTTGTGTCGGTGGCAAATGCTGCAGGCTCTAGTATAACGCCAGACGTCTTTCCGCACCATCGGCCACCACGCCACCTCTAATAACCTCAGCAGGGTCTTCAGTTGTCCCCAGTGTCCTCCCAGTGGATTGTCGTGGTAGTAATAAAGAAAGTTTCTTATTAGCGACTGGGGGACTACTAGCTGAAATTTCTCCCCTTTCCTTAATTCAATTCAATTCAATTCAATTCAGTTTTATTTGTATAGCGCTTTTAACAATTGACATTGTCTCAAAACAGCTTTACACAATCAAAAGAATTATTTAAGTTTGTATGGAATGTGAATATGTATGAATCAAAATGTTCAGATATTCCCTGGCGAGCAAGCCCGAGGGCGACAGTGGCAAGGAAAAACTCCCTGAGACGGTAATAGGAAGAAACCTTGAGAGGAACCAGACTCGACAGGGAACCCATCCTCATCTGGGTGAAACAGATAGTAGGAAATGATCTGCATTTATACAGTGTTAAGTGTTAGGTTCAGCTATAATAGTTGATGTTAATTGATGTTATAATACTTGATGTAAAATGGAGTCCAGTAGTTATTCGAGACTCAGATAGACTTGTAGAAAGTTCCAGTCCTGAACTATCGAATTGTCAAGTCCTCAGAGAAACAGCTGACAACACCAGTCGAGGCCAGAACCATCTTCTAAGTATAGAGAATCATCCCCAGACACCAGACGCATCCTAAAGAGACACACGGGGCATCCATGCGATGAGACCTCCAACCAGAAACCGGGCACCAGGATGGATCAGACAGGTCCGGAGGGCAGTGGGAGTCTGGATCACTGGCAGCTCAGGAACCACATGTGTAGCTCGACAGAGAGAGAGAGAGAAAGAGTGAAAGGGGGAGACAGGGGGAGAGAGGAAAGAGAAAGAGGGGGAGGAAGAGAAGAGGAGGAGAGATTGCAATTAGGTATGGTCACAGTCACAATGTCTAATGTGAATGTATATTTACTGTAGAGTGCAAGCAGGGACTCCGGCAGGACTAACTATGACAGCATAACTAAAAGGGAGAGCCAGAAGGAAACACAAACATGAGGGCTCCCTGAGATGTAAAGCAAACAATCACCTCACCGTCAACAAACCTGAGTGATCAAATGAGACTGAGGAAGACAGCATCTAAAACATACCAGTTCACCATAATACTCTACGTCCATGAGTCCCCCAGATCTGCTCCTTTACCTTATGGCAAATCTATTTATAAAAATGCTTGGCTAAATAAATAGGTTTTTAGCCTAGACTTAAACACTGAGACTGTGTCTGAGTCCCGAACACTATTTGGAAGACTATTCCATAATTTTGGGGCTTTGTAAGAAAAAGCTCTGCCCCCAGCTGTAGTTTTCATAATACGCGGTACTGATAAGCAGCCTGCATCCTTTGACCGAAGTAGGCGTGGCGGATCGTAAGACACTAGCAGTTCGCTCAGATACTGCGGCGCGAGACCATTTAATGCCTTATATGTCAAGAGTAGTATTTTAAAATCAATGCGAAATTTCACAGGGAGCCAATGCAGTGAAGATAGGATAGGGGTGATGTGCTCATATCTTCTGGTTCTAGTGAGGACTCTCGCTGCTGCATTTTGGACTAGCTGAAGCTTGTTTATGCACCTAACTGAACAACCAGACAGTAAGGCATTACAATAGTCCAACCTAGAAGTGATAAAAGCATGAACTAGTTTTTCTGCATCATTTAGCGACAATATATTTCTTATTTTGGCGATATTTCTAAGGTGAAAGAATGCTATCCTGGTGATATTATCTACATGAGCTTCAAATGAAAGGCTGGAATCTATAATCACGCCGAGGTCTTTTACTGTTGCACTTGACGGAACAGAAAGGCCATCTAAAGTTACGGTGTGATCTAAGATTTTACTTCTAGCTGTATGCGGTCCTATGACTAGAACTTCTGTCTTATCCGGATTAAGCAGAAGGAAGTTAATTAGCATCCAATTTCTTATGTCCTGAACACATTGCTCAACTTTAGTAAGATGGTTTTTCTCATCAGGTTTTGTTGAGACATATAACTGTGTGTCGTCAGCATAACAATGAAAACTAATACCATGCTTACGGATTATGTTGCCCAGAGGACGCATGTAAAGGGAAAAAAGCAGTGGGCCTAAAACTGAACCCTGCGGAACGCCAAACTCCACTAGAGAACATGCAGAATAATCACCATTTAAGTCTACATACTGATAACGATCGGTCAAATAGGATCTGAGCCAGGAGAGGGTTGTACCCTTAATTCCTACTAAATTTTCTAATCTGTGAAGAAGAATAGCATGATCAATAGTGTCAAAAGCTGCACTGAGGTCGAGTAATACAAGCATAGTTACACAACCCTGATCAGAGGCCAATAGGAGGTCATTTACTACTTTAACGAGTGCTGTTTCTGTGCTGTGATGAGGCCTAAATCCTGACTGATACAGTTCATGTATGCCATTTCTATGTAGATATGAGCATAGCTGCTCCGCTACTATCTTTTCCAGAATCTTAGAGATAAAGGGGAGGTTTGATATTGGCCTGTAATTGGACAGCTGGACAGCTTGGCCTGTAATTGGACATCCTTACCGGTACCCGGCGATATAGCACGCCCTGACGACCTTCGAAGGTGACCCTTTGATCTTGTGTGCCTCTTGGGTGATCTTTGGAGAGCAGCTTCGTGATAGTTGGGTCGTTTTGTTGGGTTTTGATGATCTCGCTCAGGTTGCTCGGAAAGTTGGAGGCCTCTTTAGTGGACGTGGTGGGTAGACGTGGGGTGTCAGCTCCTTTCAGCGGCAGGGGTGCTCGGGGTATGGCATCTGCACCCGGAATAAAGCGGTCCACGCCGTCTTTCTCTCCCCTAGCGCCTCTCTCCACCTGCTTTTCCACGGTGCTCACCGCTCCTCTTAACGCCACTCTCGTGTTGATGTTCTCCCGGGTTCGCCCCGCTAGTTCTTCCTTGGAGATATCAGGGTTCCCCATGAGACAGAGGGCGGGGTGATCTTTGGCGAAGTCTCCCATGCGTTGCCCAGGCAGCTGTACCGGAGACCTCGGGTTGTCTTCCTCTTCGTCGAGGTCGTCCTCCAGTATAAATGCCGCCGTGAACGCCTGTTTAAAAGATTGCCAGTCCTTTACCTTGCCTTTCTCCGTCTTCCACCAACTGAGAGCTGGCCCTCGGAGAACTGTGCCGAGGGTTCCCAGCAGCTCAGGGCGGATCAGGGGTCTTATCTCCAGGTACTTCTCTGCTTGCTTAATGAAGTTCCACACCTCAGCTGTCTTTGACGCGTCACAGAAGGCTGGAAACTCCACGCAGATGGATGGATGAGCGTGAAGAGACGAAGAAGAAGAAAGTGGGGAGGAGAGCAGTGCCGAGGAGTGTGCTGGAACACCAGGAGGACCGTCGGCGATGGCATGAGTGCTTGGAAGCTTTACCTTGGCTGTTGCTGTAGTGGGTGGAGTGCTGGGACGATGTGTAGGAGATGGTGTAGGGGTGTAGGCCTGTAACCTGTGGGCGGTGGGCGTACAAGTGGGACGCAGTCTCTTCATCCGGTTTTCCCAGATGGCGTCACGTCGCAGAAAACAGTCAACGATGGCTCTCTCCATCTTTTCGAGAGCCTCCTGGCAGTAGCGCTGCAGCCCTTCCAGGCTCGCGTCCACTGCGTCACGAAGACTGATTTCCCTGTTGAGACTGCTGTCCAGGGATTGTCTATAATCCTGCTCTATGGAGCTCACTTTATCAGTAAGCGCCACCATGTCCATCTTGCATTGGTTAAGTTCAGTACGTAGTGTGTGCACTACTTCAATATCAGTCCCATGAACAATAATATCATCATCATCATCGTCATCATCATGGTTATCAGATATATATAGTGAACTAATCAATGAAGTTAATTCGGTGGTAGGGTTACGGTGTGTATTAAATGCATCCTCTACATCAACCAGCATGTTATTATCCACTACACAGTCAGCCTTAGCAGCACTACTAGCATTAGCCTTAGCATTAGCTTTAGCACTAGCATTAGCGTCCATCTTGTTCAGCCACGTCATACAAAACCGGAAAATATCCCAAAATACGGATTCCCCGTACGGGCCACCACTATGTAACACTTGGATTTATAAAACCGCTTGGTTACAAGTAAACGGATTCGGGAATCTAAACAGGGGCTTGAAAACAATACTTCCGGTATTGCGCAACCGCAGCTGGACAAAACACGACGCGACACAAAACGATTATAATAAATTAAACCAAGTGTATTATACAGAGACAAACAACAAATAAACAAACACGGTGCACCACAAACCAATATATACAAATATAATACAAATAGAAACAGGGTGTGTGCGATGTATGCGGGTGTGTGTGTGTGTGTGTATGATTGTCCAGTGTCTGATATATGGCAAAGGGTATGGAAATGTCGAGTTGGAGAGATGGTTCGATCTCACCAGATGAAGATGGTAGGTCTGGGAGATCGAGAAACGGAAGGAGCTGGGTACTGAATGAAAGTAAACCACAATAATCCACAAACAGTCTCTCAGTCTCTCTCAATAAGCAGCGCGCTGTCTTCATCTCTCCGTGCCGGCTTCTACGCCGGTTCCGGCTTTATGCCGGCTCATGTGACCCACGTCACTTCCGGGTTCCCTAGCGTCGCGATCGCGCATGCGCGGGAACTAGCCCGGTGACCAAAACACTGTCCAAGGGGAAATATAAACCGTTAGGGCTCACCTTCGGCCACAGGTGAGCAGCATTAGCTCCACAACCATTTCCCTGTTGTAGAAGGTGTCCCTTTTGTGTGGCTGCGCTACATGCCGACCTGACTGCTGTCCAGAAGGCCATCATTGACACCCTCAAGCAAGAGGGTAAGACACAGAAATAAATTTCTGAACGAATAGGCTGGTCCCAGAGTGCTGTATCAAGGCACCTCAGTGGGAAGTCTGTGGGAAGGAAAAAGTGTGGCAGAAAACGCTGCACAGCGAGAAGAGGTGACTGGGCCCTGAGGAAGATTGTGGAGAAGGACTGATTCCAGACCCTGGGGGACCTGCGGATGCAGTGGACTGAGTCTGGAGTAGAAACATCCAGAGCCACCGTGTACAGGCGTGTGCAGGAAATGGGCTACAGATTGCAAATTTTGCATGTCATCCGGGAATCAAGGTGCCAGAGTCTGGAGGAAGAATGGGGAGAGGGAAATGCCAAAATGCCTGAAGTCCAGTGTCAAGTACCCACAGTCAGTGATGGTCTGGGGTGCCATGTCAGATGCTGGTGTTGGTCCACTGTGTTTTATCAAGGGCAGGGTCAATGCAGCTAGCTATCAGGAGATTTTGGAGCACTTCATGCTTCCATCTGCTGAAAAGCTTTATGGAGATGAAGATTTCATTTTTCAGCACGACCCGGCACCTGCTCACAGTGCCAAAACCACTGGTAAATGGTTTACTGACCATGGTATTACTGTGTTCAATTGGCCTGCCAACTCTCCTGACCGGAACCCCATAGAGAATCTGTGGGATATTGTGAAGAGAAAGTTGAGAGACACAAGACACAAGAATCTGCAAAAGGATTCCCGACCAAGTATTGAGTGCATAACTGAACATAATTATTTGAAGGTTGACTTTTTTTGTATTAAAAACACTTTTCTTTTATTGGTCGGATGAAATATGCAAATTGTTTGAGATAGGGATTTTGGGTTTTCATGAGCTGTATGCCACAATCATCAATATTAAAACAATAAAAGGCTTGAACTACTTCAGTTGTGTGTAATGAATCTAAAATATATGGAAGTCTAATGTTTATCAGTACATTACAGAAAATAATGAACTTTATCACAATATGCAAATTGTTTGAGAAGCACCTGTACTATATTCCTCCGTGATATGTGCACAGCAACACTGTGCAGGTTTGTAGGTCTTCAGTTGAAATGTATAAAAATAGTTTTATGTAGTTATGATAATACATAGCATCTATTTCTCTTCATGTTGTGTCCTGTCGTGATATAACTGTTAGGCCATATTATGGAGAAAGTTTGTCAACAAACTATTACATTTTGGCATTACAGCAACATGCTTGTAGCTGTCCTGTGGGTTTTGTGTAATCATACACAATTTTTTTTCATCTTTTTATTAACAGATTTTGGAAGCAGTACGCAAACTGTATCATTAGTTAACTTTGGTCAAAGATGCAGTTAATCAGCTGCTGGAAGTGTCACAATATTCATTCTAAAACCACCAATCTTATCTCATGACCAAAAATAATTATTTGCAATGTCTGAATGTGTGTGCTACAGTGGAAATCTGGTCAAATATCATATAATGTAAGCCTGACTATAGTGAGTAGTTGCTCATGCATTAAAGTAGAGCCCCTAAAGCAAAATGAGAGCCTCAAACCCTTGGTGGCAGCCCATATGGACATTTAAAAAATGACTTACTGCTGCAAAAAGAACGCTTGTAGGAATTACGTTAGCATGAAAAATAGTCCCACTCTGCAACCTTCACACATTGTTCTTTGACACTACAGAGAAAATCCCAGAGCACTTATCAAACCTGATGCAGGCGCCATACTTGCCTGCTAACAGAAGATGCTCTTCCTAAAATAAGCAAACAAGCATTCTTCTGGGGCACAAATTACTGGTATAGGAAATAGATATAGGAAAAGTTAGACAGAATAAGTAAAACTCATTTACTGTAGTCCTTACAGCTTGAGGTTGACCTGTATCAAAGACTAATTATTGATTATCTCACATTCTTATATATTTTTCCAGATGTCAAAATTATGAACCCATCAGGGATCAGGGTGGGTAATGTAAGCGCCATATCGTACTTGTTATGAATTTGTTGTTGTGTTTGTTTTATTTTATTATATTTTATTTGTTGTTATTTCATTTATTCTACCTTGTTCTATTCATTAGTAAAGCATTAAGCATTAAGTTTGTTACATAAGCCATAAGCTTTAAATTTCTAAGTTATGCATCCATTTTGACAATCGTAAGTTGGTCTGTGATGTCATTCCACTATTACATGCATTTGTGTGACTGTCATATGATAGAGTGTTCAGTTTAGATGCGGAAGGCTACGGAAACACAAGCTTTTGACCGTAAGCTTGTAAGCTCCCGGTAAGCTAAGAATGTGAGATACAGCAACTAGGTTGTTGTAACCGTAAGCTCCCGTAAGTAGGTATATACAACAAGAGTGTTGTTATATACGTAAAGACTGTAATTTATAAGATACAGCAAATAGGTTGTTGTAAAAGTCAGAGATTTGCATGATGCAGCAACTGGTGTCTGTAATCACAGTGGATTTACTCAAGACGACTGTTGATTCTTTGATGCTGACAAAATAAACTACAAGAGACAAAGAGATCGGACTTCTGTTGTGTGAGTGAAACTTTAAACCAGAGCTACGCGTCAAAACTAGTGAAATAATATGACCGCATCTACAATGACCTTAATGAGATTATGCCCTTAAAAATATTTGTTTGGTATAAATGATATGCCTGTGCTGTCTTAATCAATTCTTAAAGAGATTGCACTTAGCAGAACAGTTACCACAATAACATTCTGTTATCACAAATATTAAGTGGCTTGTGTTATCTGTTCAATACTTCAATCTCTTGTTTTGTGGATAGGTAGGTGTATAGGGGTTTGGGGGGGGGGGAGTGACGATTGGGAGATGGACCAAGCTGGGCAGCACGGTGGCTGTTAATAACAAGAACATTTCAAAGACGTTCCACAACACTGATTGTAAGAGAAAGAAAAAAGAAGCAATTTTTTTGCATTGCAAAATGGTTGTGATTTTAGAGGAATACAACACTAGAAGATGTACTTTTATTAGAAAATAACAAATTTTTGGGTGGCTCAAGGACCATGCCATGACTATATTTTATTACTTACTTAATGAACACTTTTTATGAATAACGTAGGGAAACAAAACAAAGCAAGATGTTTTGCATTTTTCTCTTTGAAAGAAAAGAGAAGAAAAAGCAACGCACAAAAATCTTTTTATGTATTATATCACAGAGCGGTAGGTTAAATATGAAGCAAGATTTGCTATTAGTTATTTCTAGACTTTATAAGACTTTCATATTCAGATTTTTTTATTAATAATGCTGTCTAATTTCCTGCCTGTTATGTTGGAGGTTCATGAGTTATAGCCTAAACTGATATGATGAAAAATGAATGCAAAAGCCCATCAAATCAGGTGTCGACTAGAGGTGTGACTAGGACTAGGGTTCCTAGGGTTTTACACTTCTTCTTCTTTACATTAGCAAATACCATGGTCATTCATATGATTGTATTGCCTTTATGTTAAGTCTTTTTCAGTTATACCGTATACATTGCTGCATAGTGAAATATTCCTTGCATATCCTAGCATAGCTGGGGTCAGATTGCTGGGTCAGCCATGATATACAAGGGAAACCTGGTGGAGCTGGTGCTTGTAAAGTGGAAACATCTCCAGTCACCACATGCATCCCAAAGTGACCACTTTTGTTCGATAAGAACTCCAACCAGAAGTGGGGAACCAGAATGAGTCAGACAGTTCCGGGGGGCAGAGAAGAATGATAATAGTAACATATGATCACGGTCACATAATGGACAAAATGAATGTATATTTAGTGCAGAATCGCAATGCAGGGAATCCAGCAGGACTTCTGCTAACTATGACAGCATACCTACAAGGAAGAACCAGAAGGAAATACAGAGCCTAGGCCTAAACATTGAGACTGTGTCTGAGTCCTGAACATTAATTGGAAGCCTGTTCTATAATTTTGGGTCTTTGTAAGAAAAAGCTTTACCCCCTGCTCTAGTTTTTGTAATATGCAATACTTACAATCAGCCTGCATCCTTTGACCGTAGTAGATTATCATCCAACATTTTGTTATATTAACCCCTTCTTCCATGATTATTTATGAGTAAATTCAATTTCTGCACTTTTTTGTGTTAAATTTGACCTCTCACACTATATAATAATAATAATAATAATAATAATATATTATTATTATTATTATTATTGGTCACATAGAAAACTAGTCAGTCATGTTTGAGAAGGATAGTTGAACTAAATCTAGTTCTTCATATTGCCTATTTTGTGCTGAAAAAAAGAAATGTCTAAAGTCCTATGCTCTATATATTTTTATTAAATAACAGCAAAACAAATAAGGGCTAAAATATTTGGAGCTTGAGGAACACTGAACATATGGAACACAGATTTACTAGTGTGGCTTGATCTAACTTCATTCTTGGGAGCAATGCAAATGTTTTATGGTGATCAAAGCAAAATATTCTTGCACAATCATGGTATTTTGCCTACAGCAATTTCTTATTTGCATTTATACCAACTTTCTTTATTCAGCTGAAATTGTAGGGGAAAATGTGATAAGCCTAAAATATGCCTCACCTAAAACCAAGCAAGCTCCGGCCCAGCAAGATTCCCAACTTAATGATTTTGTCATGACCCGCCAAGCAACAGCCCTGCCATGAATCACCTGCACACTCCAGTTCCATGATCCACCCCATTGCTTTCTTTCCACCGCCTCGTTCCCCACTCTGCACACCTGTACTAAATCTATAATCACCTCTCCCCCCTACTTAACTCGCACTCAAACCACACTTCCTCGCCAGATTATTGTGCACTCACCATGTCCAATATTCCAGCGTTCCGTCTCGTCTTGCCTTCTCGTTTCCGACCTCGCTTCGTTTCAATGACCACGTCTTCGCCTCACGTCACGGATCATTCGCCATCTCGGATCTTATCGGTACTGACCTTTGGAACTGTTTCTCGACCACGAGCCTGGATCATGGACCTTCCCCCTACTCTCCGGCTTCGACCTCTGCCTGTTTCTCGACCACAAGTAATCCCCATGCATCTGCGTCATCTACGAGCCTGCCCGAGCTCAAGGTAAACACGCCGCCTCTCTACACGGAGCTCATTCACTTCGCGCCGACGCTCCGCTTCCGCATTCCAAGCAAGCTCAAGTCACACACGCCGGCTCTCTACACGGAGCTCATTCACTTCGCGCCGACGCTCCGCTTCCGCATTCCAAGCAAGCTCAAGTCACACACGTCAGCACAAGCAGGTTTCCAATCTAACGGTCACGTCTGCCTTGTCCACGGATTTAAGCCTGTCTTGCCATAATAAGTCTAAAAGCACCACTTCTTGCTCCTCATCTGCACTTGGGTCTACCACGGCAGCCAGGAACCGTGACAGTATAATCTGGCCAAATATGGACCCAGCAGAGATTACTCGCCTGAAGGGGGCATTAAAGAGTCAAGGAACTCTCTTGGATACTCACCAGCAGGAAATTCAACAGATAACGAACACTCTCCAAACTCTCACAGAGACCCTGATGTCACTCACCAACCAAGTGCAGCAAACGCACCCATCCCCAGCACCCCCTTGTTTGCCCCCCCCCTCATGTGGGTGCTTTCTATCGTGAGCCACGTCTACTGGCACCACCCACCTATAACGGGGATCCCTCCACCTGTCGCTCTTTTCTCTCTCAGTGCTCTCTCGTGTTTGAGCTGCAGGCCTCCTCATTCCCCACAGAACGGTCAAAAGTCGCTTACATAATCACCCTCCTCGCTGGAAAGGCAAGGGAATGGGGAACATTACTATGGGATGCACAGGTTCCCTGCTGTTTGACCCTCAAAGCTGTCACTGATGAAATGAGGAGAGTTTTCGATCGTTCATTTACGGGACACCAGGCAGCGAACCAAATACTCCAGCTACGCCAGGGGGCCCGCTCCGTCTCTGACTATGCCATTGATTTTCGTACTTTGGCTCCCTCTAGTGGCTGGGGTGAGCACGCACTCTTTGATGCATTTTTTCACGGGCTTTCCGATTTAATCAAGGATGAACTCGCAGCCCGTGAGCTCCCATCTTATCTCCAGGGGCTATCTGACCTAGCACATAAACGGACCCGGCAAGAGGAACACTATCAAGCTCCTAAGCCGTACACTCCGGCCACCACAGGCACACCACATTCCTTCCCTGAACCAATGCACATTGACCGCGCACGGATCTCGCCAGAGGAACGGCAATGGCGAATGGATGACGGGGCCTGTTTTTACTGTGGAAGGATTGGCCATGCCGTAAGCAACTGTCCATTAAAGGGCCGGAACCCCCCGGTAATGCTGGGGACCATGGGGAACTCCAGCTTCATCTCTTTCTCAGATAAACGATCATGCTTTGCTGTTACACTAACCCACGAAAAGCAGTCTCATATCACATATGCCCTGGTGGATTCTGGAGCCGACCAAAACCTAATGTCCTCAGCCACGGCCTCTCAATTGGAGGTTCCGCTTGTACGAGTCAGTCAACCGTTCAATGTTCAGGCGCTCGGTGGAAGCAAGCTTTCACAGATCACTCACCGCACCTCCCCTGTTACACTATTCTTTTCTGGCAACCACACAGAAACCATCACCTTCCTCATCGTGAGAAATGCACACGCCCCAATCATTTTGGGGCTTCCATGGTTAAGGTTACACAACCCCCAGATCGATTGGGTAAGAATGAGCATTCTCGATTGGCACTCAACCTGCCACTCTTCGTGTCTACTCTCCGCGGCCATAACCCAGAGCCGCTCCACGTCGCAGGAAGAGATCCCCAGTTTATCTAAGGTCCCAGTAGAATACCATGATCTGCAGCAGGTCTTCAGCAAGTCACAGGCTGTCTCACTACCACCTCACCGACCCTATGACTGTGCTATTGACCTCCTCCCAGGCACCACCCCACCCAAAGGACGACTCTACTCCCTCTCTCGCCCTGAAAGAGAGGCCATGGAACAATATATTAATGAATCGCTCGCGGCAGGGATCATCCACCCCTCGTCCTCCCCTGCCAGTGCGGGATTTTTTTTTGTGGAAAAGAAAGACAAGTCCCTCAGACCCTGCATCGATTACAGAGGATTGAACGAAATGACGATTAAGAACCGCTATCCACTTCCTTTAATGTCTACTGCCTTTGAGCTGCTCCAGGATGCCCGCATTTTCACCAAGCTAGACCTAAGGAATGCTTACCACCTGGTCAGGATAAGGGAAGGTGATGAGTGGAAGACCGCCTTTAACACCCCTACTGGTCACTATGAATACCTGGTGGTTCCATTCGGTTTAACCAACGCACCAGCAGTTTTCCAGGCACTCATTAATGATGTCCTCAGAGACTTCCTCAACATCTTTGTGTTTGCTTATCTCGATGATATCTTGGTCTTTTCTCGTTCACCAAGGGAACACAAGATCCACGTACGTCAGGTTCTACAACGGTTATTGGAAAACAAACTCTATGTCAAGGCTGAAAAATGTGAGTTTCACGTTGACTCCACCTCCTTCCTGGGATTCTCTATTTCACCTGCGGGCATTCAAATGGACCCAACGAAGGTCAAGGCAGTCACGGACTGGCCAGTGCCATCTTGTAGACGAGAGCTTCAACGCTTTCTGGGGTTCACCAACTTTTATCGCCGTTTCATTAGGAGTTACAGCGCGGTGTCGGCCCCGCTCACAACACTAACCTCCACTAAGACCCCATTTAAATGGAATCCTCTGGCGGAGAAAGCCCTAGCTGAACTTAAGCACCGTTTTACCACGGCACCCATCCTTACCTTCCCAGACCCCTCCCTTCAGTTTGTCGTCGAAGTTGACGCTTCTGAGACGGGAGTCGGGACCGTTCTCTCTCAGAGGTCTCCCAAGTATAACAAACTTCACCCCTGCTCCTTCTTTTCCTGTCGACTCACGGCCCCGGAGCGCAACTATGACATCGGAGACCGTGAGTTACTGGCAGTCAAGCTCGCCCTTCAGGAATGGAGACACTGGCTGGAGGGGGCGGAACACCCGTTTCTAGTCTGGACAGACCACAAAAACCTTGAATACTTAAGATCGGTCAAAAGACTCAACTCACGCCAAGCACGCTGGTCGTTGTTCTTCTCACGCTTCCACTTCACGCTGTCTTATTGCCCAGGTTCCAAGAATGTCAAGCCCGATGCCCTCTCCCGGCAGTTCTCCACTCCTCAGGACGTACCCTCCATGGAGACCATCCTTCCTCCTCGCTGTCTTGTGGCCACTACACGACTGGAAGTGGAGAACGCAGTCCTTCAGTCCCTTGAACAAGAGCCGGGCCCAAGCAATGTCCCACCTGGGCTACTCTTCGTACCAGCTTGTCTACGCCCCCAAGTGTTGGATTGGGCACACTGCTCCAGACTAGCCTGCCACCCAGGGGTGACCCGTACCCTGTTTTTGATGGAACAACGCTTTTGGTGGCCCACTATCAAGGAAGACATCAGAAACTTTGTGGCATCCTGCGATACATGTTCTAGAAATAAGACTACAAATCGTGCCCCCGAGGGTCTCCTAAGACCCCTCCCGATCCCCCACCATCCTTGGTCTCACATATCTATTGACTTTGTTACCGGATTACCATCTTCAGACAACAACACCTGTATTTTAACCGTGGTCGACCGGTTCTCAAAGTCTGCCCACTTCATTCCATTACCCAAACTTCCCTCTGCCAAGGAGACAGCCGAACTTCTAATTACCCATGTCTTCCGACTTCACGGACTGCCTACAGACATTGTCTCAGACAGAGGCCCCCAGTTCTCAGCACAATTTTGGAAGGCTTTCTGTGGTCTTATTGGGGCCGCACCTAGTCTCTCGTCTGGCTTTCACCCTCGGCCAAACTGAGCGGATGAACCAGGAACTCGAGAAATCACTGAGGTGCATGACGTCTCGCGACACTTCTTCTTGGAGCCGATTTCTCCCATGGATCGAGTATGCTCATAACTCGCTCCCCACCTCCTCCACTGGAATGTCCCCTTTCCAATGTTGTCTCTGCTACCAACCACCACTGTTCCCCTCCCAGGAGCAAGAAGCCGAGGCCCAACAGCCCAAGCCTTTGTTCGCCGCTGCAGAAGGACATGGCAACGTGCTCGTACCCGACTACAACACTCGGTCAGCATCTTCCAGCGCAAAGCTAAACGTCATCGTTTAGCCGCTCCCAGGTACCACGTCGGCCAAAGGGTCATGCTCTCAGCTCGCGATCTTCCAATCAAGACAACTTCTAACAAGCTCTCACCAAGGTTCATCGGCCCATTCACCATCACCCGCATCATCAACCCATGTTTCGTCAGACTGGCCCTGCCTTTGTCCATGCGCCGAGTTAATCCCACCTTCCACGTCTCCCTGATCCGTAGGTTGGTTGCGTGTCCCTTGGCCCCAGCCTCCCGTCCCCCTCCACCACCCAGACTCATAGACGGTGGGGAGGCCTTTTCAGTTCGCCGACTTCTTAAGTCTCGCCGCCGTGGACGCGGTCTCCAGTACTTGGTGGACTGGGAGGGCTATGGCCCTGAAGAAAGAAGTTGGGTACCATAAATTACACCGAAAATAAAATAAATTACACCGATTACCATTTCATCGACGAATTTCAGTACCCGATCACTGATTACTGAGTTCCACAGACTTCACCCCGAGGCACCTGCTAGAACGCCTGGAGGCGTTCGTAGAGGGGGGGTACTGTCATGACCCGCCAAGCAACAGCCCTGCCATGAATCACCTGCACACTCCAGTTCCATGATCAACCCCATTGCTTTCTTTCCACCGCCTCGTTCCCCACTCTGCTCACCTGTACTAAATCTATAATCACCTCTCCCCCCTACTTAACTCGCACTCAAACCACACTTCCTCACCAGATTATTGTGCACTCACCATGTCCAATATTCCAGCGTTCCGTCTCGTCTTGCCTTCTCGTTTCCGACCTCGCTTCGTTTCAATGACCACGTCTTCGCCTCACGTCACGGATCATTCGCCATCTCGGATCTTATCGGTACTGACCTTTGGAACTGTTTCTCGACCACGAGCCTGGATCATGGACCTTCCCCCTACTCTCTGGCTTCGACCTCTGCCTGTTTCTCGACCACGAGTAATCCCCATGAATCTGCGTCATCTACGAGCCTGCCCGAGCTCAAGGTACACACGCCGCCTCTCTACACGGAGCTCATTCACTTCGCGCCGACGCTCCGCTTCCGCATTCCAAGCAAGCTCAAGTCACACACGCCGGCTCTCTACACGGAGCTCATTCACTTCGCGCCGACGCTCCGCTTCTGCATTCCAAGCAAGCTCAAGTCACACACGTCAGCACAAGCAGGTTTCCAATCTAACGGTCACGTCTGCCTTGTCCACGGATTTAAGCCTGTCTTTCCATAATAAGTCTAAAAGCACCACTTCTTGCTCCTCATCTGCACTTGGGTCTACCACGGCAGCCAGGAACCGTGACAGATTTGTTAAATTACAGTTAGTATAGTATTTCATTGACTTAAAGGTTTCCTTTGAGAGTGCTTCTTTGACAAACAATATACTGTTTATGCATTTACTTCATAAGCACTCTTAAGAGTCACTGCCGAAATCCAAGGTCCTGCTCAGGCTATCAACCACCAAAAGAAAATAAATTACACCGATTACCATTTCATCGACGAATTTCAGTTTGTAGATTCAGTTTGTAGAGTCATTTGTTCAATATTATCCCAACATTGGCACAGTATATGCCTTTAATAAGTATAATTAAATCCAACTCACTCACTCACTCACTCACTCACTCACTCACTCACTCTTTTCTAACACTTATCCTGTACAGGGTTGCATGGAACCTTATCCAGGGGGACTTGGGGCAAAAGGTGGGATACACCCTGTTACCATGACAGTCCATTGCTGGGTACATGCACATACAGTACACACATTCACACACTATGCGCAATTTGGAAAAGCCATCTGTCATGTCTTTGGACTTCAGACATTAGAAATTCAAGTGGAGCTAAGTTACTTTGCTTTGAGTCAGTCATACAACCTTACCTTACACTCTTACATGCTACTAACCTTGAAAAGAAAAATTCTCCTTGTCAGCAGTTGAGGCAATGACTTATGTAGTTTGGTATGAGTACAATATCTAGTTTCTGTTTTATTAGATATTTTTCCAAATTGTTATATTTTTGAAGATTATTGAGATGTATAAAATAAAAAAAGTTATCCCTAATAAAAGTTTAAACTAATCCCTCACTTCCAATTTGGGTAAATTGTGTAAGCATAGCATAAAAAACTTTACCTTTCAGCGATTACTCAGCATTTATTTATATACTTTTTAAATATATTATTGATATATAATTAATATATTATTATACCAGTAGGACTTAACTATTTTCAGCCATGGGCACTTGCATACTCTGACTGATCCTCACGCATATGACAAGGTGGGGTGACACTTTATTTATTTATTTAACATTTTTTATTTACTTTAATATCCCCTTTTCCCAGTGCCATCTATTTAATTGATAAAAACCATATGTTAGCATTTGTAAGCTAATAGCTTAGTAGTATGCATGACTTCATACTAATAGCAAGGTCTTTTTCCTACAGAGCTTGTCTGAAATGTTATCTGGAGTCTACTATAAGGAAGAGAATTGCATGTTTGTGGAAGTTCTAGAAGAAAGTGAATTAATATATATAAAGGAAGAAAGTGATTATATATATATATATATATATATATATATATATATACAGTACAGTGGTGTGAAAAACTATTTGCCCCCCTCTCCTGATTTCTTACTCTTTTGCATGTTTGTCACACAAAATGTTTCTGATCATCAAACACATTTAACTATTAGTCAAAGATAACACAAGTAATCACAAAATGCAGTTTTTAAATGAGGGGTTTTATTATTTAGGGAGAAAAAAAAAATCCAAACCTACATGGCCCTGTGTGAAAAAGTAATTGGCCCCTGAACCTAATAACTGGTTGGGCCACCCTTAGCAGCAATAACTGCAATCAAGCGTTTGCGATAACTTGCAACGAGCCTTTTACAGCGCTCTGGAGGAATTTTGGCCCACTCATCTTTGCAGAATTGTTGTAATTCAGCTTTATTTGAGGGTTTTCTAGCATGAACCGCCTTTTTAAGGTCATGCCACAACATCTCAATAGGATTCAGGTCAGGACTTTGACTAGGCCACTCCAAAGTCTTCATTTTGTTTTTCTTCAGCCATTCAGAGGTGGATTTCCTGGTGTGTTTTGGGTCATTGTCCTGCTGCAGCACCCAAGATCGCTTCAGCTTGAGTTGACGAACAGATGGCCGGACATTCTCCTTCAGGATTTTTTGGTAGACAGTAGAATTCATGGTTCCATCTATCACAGCAAGCCTTCCAGGTCCTGAAGCAGCAAAACAACCCCAGACCATCACACTACCACCACCATATTTTACTGTTGGTATGATGTTCTTTTTCTGAAATGCTGTGTTACTTTTACGCCAGATGTAACGGGACACGCACCTTCCAAAAAGTTCTACTTTTGTCTCGTCGGTCCACAAGGTATTTTCCCAAAAGTCTTGGCAATCATTGAGATGTTTTTTTAGCAAAATTGAGACGAGCCTTAATGTTCTTTTTGCTTAAAAGTGGAAGGTTTGCGCCTTGGAAATCTGCCATGCAGGCCGTTTTTGCCCAGTCTCTTTCTTATGGTGGAGTCATGAACACTGACCTTAATTGAGGCAAGTGAGGCCTGCAGTTCTTTAGATGTTGTCCTGGGGTCTTTTGTGGCCTCTCGGATGAGTTGTCTCTGCGCTCTTGGGGTAATTTTGGTCGGCCGGCCACTCCTGGGAAGGTTCACCACTGTTCCATGTTTTTGCCATTTGTGGATAATGGCTCTCACTGTGGTTCGCTGGAGTCCCAAAGCTTTAGAAATGGCTTTATAACCTTTACCAGACTGATAGATCTCAATTACTTTTGTTCTCATTTGTTCCTGAATTTCTTTGGATCTTGGCATGATGTCTAGCTTTTGAGGTGCTTTTGGTCTACTTCTCTGTGTCAGATAGTTCCTATTTAAGTGATTTCTTGATTGAAACAGGTGTGGCAGTAATCAGGCCTGGGGGTGACTACAGAAATTGAACTCAAGTGTGATAAACCACAGTTAAGTTATTTTTTAACAAGGGGGGCAATCACTTTTTCACACAGGGCCATGTACATTTGGAGTTTTTTTCCTCCCTTAATAATAATAATAATAATAATAATAACATTCATTTAAAAACTGCATTTTGTGTTCAATTATGTTATCTTTGACTAATAGTTAATGGTTTTTGATGAGCAGAAACATTTAAGTGTGACAAACATGCAAAAGAATAAGAAATCAGGAAGGGGGCAAATAGTTTTTCACACCACTGTATATATATATATATATATATATATATATATATATATATTATAAAATAACAAAACCAAAAACAAAATAACGGAAAAAGGTACTGTACTGTAGGTATAGTTTGAGAATTAAATTCTTATCAATGATTAGAAGAGACATTTGTCACTCGAGGCAAACGAGAAGTACTGCAGCCCTGCCACATTTAAATGGCTACAATAATGGCCATCATCTATGGAAATGAAGAGATGTGCTGGTCACTAAACATTAGTGTAGTTAATGGATATTAGAACAACGGTGACATGGAGTGATCCATGTAGTTAAATGTCCCAGTGCTGTTACCATCTATTATCACCGCTCATGGAATTCCTGTCGTCCAATGAGTTTACATGGTCAGAACTAACTCTTCTAAAATAATAGCTGAATCATTTACTGTGTTAATAATATTTAAGCACTACAGTATGTTATATTTAATATGTTAATAATTTATTATAATAATTTATAATAAGTTGGTGAATTTCACTTTGCAACATTTTATTGGGTAAATTAATAAAACATTAGATCAACATAAATTTATCAAAACAATTCTTTTAAAAACAATGCTTTTCCATTCTTGTGTTTTGACAACAAGAATTATGCTTCCTGCTGCTGTTGTAAATACATTAAACCAACACTTTCTTTCTAATCAGAATTGAGCATTTAACAACTGTTTTGTGAATTTTATTATCCTCTACATTATAACCCCATTCTTTGATCACAGAGTGCTCCAGATAGATTGTGTCAGAAGTTTTACATATCATCATAAGGAATTTTGCTTTTGAAGAATTCTGTTGATAATGGTAAAAGGTAATTTCTTGGCCTGATGAAAATGGTTTGGAAAGGTTTAAAAGGTAGCTGGGTGCCTAATGCAATTTGCAGAACATAGAAAAAATATAACTGTGTGCGGCTGAGTGCTCCTTTTCCCAGACTAATGCATCAGTGATCACGGGGAATTCCATGTGCTTCATACAGTTCAGTATGTGTCCCACAGGAGGTGTATTATGCCTTGGACAAATAGCATTTTAATTACAGCCCATCAATATGCTCTTCAGTGCATTCAAATTCACATTTTTAACGGTAGTGTGACTTCCAATAATGTCATTATAGGCAATGCACACACAATATCACCTCTAATTTATGTTTAAACATGTCAAGGTTCCAGTGACAGTGCATTTATGTCTAAAATATATTTATAATTATTTATAAATATACGTATATAATTTTTTTCTGTGTCATTACGTGTAATATTAGATTAATATATTTGCATGTTTTTATTTAATGCAATTTAATTACTTAAAATTATAAATAATAGAAATCTTCAGCTCTTCAGGCAGATAATTAGCTAATTAGTAACTTTGTTATGCACAGGAAGAAATATAATACATTGCAAATATTGTCTTTAATACATTTGCCATTTAAAATAGCTTTAAATTTGAACAACATCATACCACTTTTTCATGACTGGATTAAGTTTGCCATATAAGGGTTCTTATGGGTGTTTGCATTAAGAGGGGGGCTTAAGGTGTGGACGTTGTTACATGGCAAGTACGCAATGTATGTGGGATTCATCTGGTTCTCTGATTTCCTCCCATACCGTCTATACTAAATCTTGGCTATATGATCTTTGATCTTTGATGAATAAAAACACAATTCAACATGAAAAATATTTCATATAATATTATGGGGCGGCACGGTGGTGTAGTGGTTAGCACTGTCGCCTTGCACCTCCAGGGTCTGGGTTCGATTCCCCGGCCAGGCTCGATTCCTGTCTCTGTGTGCATGGAGTTTGCATGTTCTCCCCGTGCTTGGTGGGTTTCCTCCGGGTACTCCGGTTTCCTCCCACAGTCCAAAGACATGCAGGTTAGGCTAATTGGTATTCCCAAATTGACCGTAGTGTGCGTATGAGTGTGTGCCCTGCGATGGATTGGCACCCTGTCCAGAGTGTACCCCGCCTTGTGCCCTAAGCCGGCTGGGATAGGCTCCAGGCCCCCCGCGACCCTGAATAGAAGGATAAAGCGGTATAGAAGATGAATGAATGAATGAATGAATAATATTATGGTCACATGATAACATCAACAAATGTGCGACATAACTGCATACACACTGCTACCACAATTCAATTCTAAAAAACAAAAAAGGCATATACAACAACTGTTGAAGTGTGCATAATTTTGGGAGCTGTGATCATTAGTTGTGAAATATGTCCAGGGCCCGGTTTCCCGAAAGTTTCTTATCTCTAAGTAGTTCTTAAGTTGTACCTTAACCTCTCTCTTAACTTTATGGCGCATTTCTCGAAACGTTCTTACGCTAAGTATCTCTTAGTCACACGTTCGTAAGGTTGGTATGGACCAACCTTAATTCAATTCAATTCAATTCAGTTTTATTTGTATAGCGCTTTTAACAATTGACATTGTCTCAAAACAGCTTTACACAATCAAAAGAATTATTTAAGTTTGTATGGAATATGAATGTGTATGAATCAAAATGTTCAGATAGTCCCTGGTGAGCAAGCCCGAGGGCGACAGTGGCAAGGAAAAACTCCCTGAGATGGTAATAGGAAGAAACCTTGAGAGGAACCAGACTCAACAGGGAACCCATCCTCATCTGGGTGAAACAGATAGCAGGAAATTATCTGGATTTATACAGTGTTAAGTGTTAGTGTAAGTGCCATATCGCACTTTTTATGAATTTGTTGTTGTGTTTATTTTATTTTATTTTACTTGCTGTTATTTCATTTATTCTACCTTGTTCTATTCATTAGTAAAGCATTAAGCATTAAGTTTGTTACATAAGCCATAAGCTTTAAATTTCTTAGTTATGCATCATAAGTTGATAATCGTAGGTTGGTCTGTGATGTCATTCTACTATTACATGCATTTGTGTGACTGTGATATGCTAGAAAGCTCAGTATAGATTTGGAAGGCTACGGAAACACAAGCTTTTGACCGTCAGCTAGTGAGAGCTCCCGGTAAGCTAGAAATGTAAAATACAGCAACGAGGTTGTTGTAACCGTAAGCTAACGTAAGCTGGGAAAGTAAGAAACAACAAGAGTGTTGTTAGATACCCAAGCCAAGATTGTAATCTACAAGATACAGCAAACAGGTTGTTGTAAAACTCAGAGATTTGCAAGATGCAGCAACTGGTGTCTGTAATAACAGTGGATTTACTCAAGACAACTGTATGAAGTGTTGATTCTTTGATGCTGACAAATAAACGACAAAAGACAAAGAGATCGGACTTCTGTCATGTGAGTGAAACTTTAAGACATTAGCTACGCGTCAAAACTAGTGAAATAAGCCAACCGCATCTACAAAAGTCTAAAGCTTTTCCGCTGTTTGAACGAAAACAAGTGAACACTGAAATGGAAAGTGAAAGAGAATAGCCGTCGAACTTCACCATGCCGAACAACGAGGACAACGCTCCCGGCACTTGGCTGGGGAGCCTAACGGCGCTCCACGAGATGAACAGAAAAAACCTCAACGAGGCGCTGGATGCAAGAAAAGGCAAGCGAATTCGACTGAATGCAACGTCTACTGCATTAAAGACACCCATGAACTATGCACGTAAGTTAGACATCCTTGAAACTGAGTACAGACCCAAATACGGGAAGCTGAGAGAGGCCTTCATGAGAAGTAACGTTGATGTGCTTGTGTACACTCATGAAGACAAACACAGACGCGATCAGGTCGCTTGCGGCGCACCTGAGGCTCAAGGCCGCACAGAATTCATATCTACGGTGGGTCGCTGGAAAGCGGACACCAAGGACACCAAGGACCACTCTGTGACGTCGCGACTACGCGAAGGTGTCTCGCCGGGCGTCAGCGTGTCACAGACAACGGCAGCATCCAAAAGGTCTGTAACTTCTACATCATCCTCAGCCCTAATAAAGAAAGCGGAAGCCAACAGAGCAGCCTTGTTGATTAAAGCAGCAGCCTTAGCAGAACGGCGGGCGTTAGAACAGAAGGAAGCACAATTAAAGGCAAAAGAAGCAGAATTCAATTCAATTCAATTTCAATTCAGTTTTATTTGTATAGCGCTTTTAACAATTGACATTGTCTCAAAACAGCTTTACACAATCAAAAGAATTATTTACGTTTGTATGGAATGTGAATATGTATGAATCAAAATGTTCAGATATTCCCTGGCGAGCAAGCCCGAGGGCGACAGTGGCAAGGAAAAACTCCCTGAGACGGTAATAGGAAGAAACCTTGAGAGGAACCAGACTCGACAGGGAACCCATCCTCATCTGGGTGAAACAGATAGCAGGAAATGATCTGCATTTATACAGTGTTAAGTGTTAGGTTCAGCTATAATAGTTGATGTTAATTGATGTTATAATACTTGATGTAAAATGGAGTCCAGTAGTTATTCGAGACTCAGATAGACTTGTAGAAAGTTCCAGTCCTGAACTATCGAATTGTCAAGTCCTCAGAGAAACAGCTGACAACACCAGTCGAGGCCAGAACCATCTTCTAAGTATAGAGAATCATCCCCAGACACCAGACGCATCCTAAAGAGACACACGGGGCATCCATGCAATGAGACCTCCAACCAGAAACCGGGCACCAGGATGGATCAGACAGGTCCGGAGGGCAGTGGGAGTCTGGATCACTGGCAGCTCAGGAACCACATGTGTAGCTCGACAGAGAGAGAGAGAGAAAGAGTGAAAGGGGGAGACAGGGGGAGAGAGGAAAGAGAAAGAGGGGGAGGAAGAGAAGAGGAGGAGAGATTGCAATTAGGTATGGTCACAGTCACAATGTCTAATGTGAATGTATATTTACTGTAGAGTGCAAGCAGGGACTCCGGCAGGACTAACTATGACAGCATAACTAAAAGGGAGAGCCAGAAGGAAACACAAACATGAGGGCTCCCTGAGATGTAAAGCAAACAATCACCTCACCGTCAACAAACCTGAGTGATCAAATGAGACTGAGGAAGACAGCATCTAAAACATACCAGTTCACCATAATACTCTACGTCCATGAGTCCCCCAGATCTGCTCCTTTACCTTATGGCAAATCTATTTATAAAAATGCTTGGCTAAATAAATAGGTTTTTAGCCTAGACTTAAACACTGAGACTGTGTCTGAGTCCCGAACACTATTTGGAAGACTATTCCATAATTTTGGGGCTTTGTAAGAAAAAGCTCTGCCCCCAGCTGTAGTTTTCATAATACGCGGTACTGATAAGCAGCCTGCATCCTTTGACCGAAGTAGGCGTGGCGGATCGTAAGACACTAGCAGTTCGCTCAGATACTGCGGCGCGAGACCATTTAATGCCTTATATGTCAAGAGTAGTATTTTAAAATCAATGCGAAATTTCACAGGGAGCCAATGCAGTGAAGATAGGATAGGGGTGATGTGCTCATATCTTCTGGTTCTAGTGAGGACTCTCGCTGCTGCATTTTGGACTAGCTGAAGCTTGTTTATGCACCTAACTGAACAACCAGACAGTAAGGCATTACAATAGTCCAACCTAGAAGTGATAAAAGCATGAACTAGTTTTTCTGCATCATTTAGCGACAATATATTTCTTATTTTGGCGATATTTCTAAGGTGAAAGAATGCTATCCTGGTGATATTATCTACATGAGCTTCAAATGAAAGGCTGGAATCTATAATCACGCCGAGGTCTTTTACTGTTGCACTTGACGGAACAGAAAGGCCATCTAAAGTTACGGTGTGATCTAAGATTTTACTTCTAGCTGTATGCGGTCCTATGACTAGAACTTCTGTCTTATCCGGATTAAGCAGAAGGAAGTTAATTAGCATCCAATTTCTTATGTCCTGAACACATTGCTCAACTTTAGTAAGATGGTTTTTCTCATCAGGTTTTGTTGAGACATATAACTGTGTGTCGTCAGCATAACAATGAAAACTAATACCATGCTTACGGATTATGTTGCCCAGAGGAAGCATGTAAAGGGAAAAAAGCAGTGGGCCTAAAACTGAACCCTGCGGAACGCCAAACTCCACTAGAGAACATGCAGAATAATCACCATTTAAGTCTACATACTGATAACGATCTGTCAAATAGGATCTGAGCCAGGAGAGGGTTGTACCCTTAATTCCTACTAAATTTTCTAATCTGTGAAGAAGAATAGCATGATCAATAGTGTCAAAAGCTGCACTGAGGTCGAGTAATACAAGCATAGTTACACAACCCTGATCAGAGGCCAATAGGAGGTCATTTACTACTTTAACGAGTGCTGTTTCTGTGCTGTGATGAGGCCTAAATCCTGACTGATACAGTTCATGTATGCCATTTCTATGTAGATATGAGCATAGCTGCTCCGCTACTATCTTTTCCAGAATCTTAGAGATAAAGGGGAGGTTTGATATTGGCCTGTAATTGGACAGCTGACAGGGGTCGAGGTCAGGTTTCTTAATTATTGGTTTAATAACTGCTACTTTAAAAGATTTTGGAACATAACCAATGCTGAGTGAGGAATTAATTATTCTCAACATCGGTTCTGTTATTACTGGTGCTATCTGTTTAAGAAAATGTGTCGGTATAGGATCTAATATACAGGTTGATGAATTTGCAGAAGAGATGAGTGAAATTAGTTCATTCTCTTCAAGAGGAGTAAAGTATTCTAGGTTTGAATCTGACATGGCTAGGTTAACATCAGTATCAATTACATTGTTTGGTTTCAAAGCCTCAATTTTATGCCTGATATTTACAATTTTATTATTAAAAAAGAATTAAAGGCTGAGGCAGAGCAACTAAAAGCTGATAAAGAAAAGTTGGAATTAGAAACTGCGCTCGCAATTGTCGACGCTGAATTACAGGTTTATCAGAGTTGTAAAAAACGACAGCCTGCATCAAAGAGCGGAGTCATCGACCCGAGCTGCACACGCTCGAGCAGCCCGCCTTGGACGGGCCACAAACCTGAATACGACAGCCGCCGAAAGCCGGTAAGAGAGAGCACCTTCAACGAACCAAGTGGCGCACGCGCTCCCAAACTGGAATACAACGAACTTTACGAGAGCAGCGCGCACTTTCACCTCTCCAACTCAACATGCAACAGCCGAGCGCAGCCTGCGAACGAGAGCGCGGTCACTGAATCGAGCAACGCGCACCTGAGCAGCGCACACTCTACGGACTTGGACGCCGCAATCAGCGACGGAAAACCCTGTCACACATCCCTTCAAGGACCCAAACAAACGGGCCAAGGAAAACCCAGGGTCAGCGTCGCAACCGAGGACGGACAGGTTGGTAAAATTCACAAAGAATTGATTACAATGAAGAATGCCGGTACATCACCTGTCAGCGCTTTTACTAACCCGTGCGCACATTGCAAAGGGGAGCATATCTTAGACGATTGCTTCCAATTTAATGATAAGACACACAAAGACAAAGTAGAATTCTTAAAAAGAAACGGATTCTGTTTCGGATGTTTAAGAACGGGTCATTTGTGGAAAGACTGTACCAGAAAAATTGTATGTTCATTGTGTTCAAAGTCACATCCAAGCATGTTACACAGCGCAGTGCAAGTCACGGCGCAGCCAGTTACACGCGCTGACGAGAATGAAACCGAAAGTGACACAAAAAATACACCACCGGCAGAGAGTCACGAATCAAATGCACTCACTGGGGCTGGAGGTAATTGCATCCTCCCCATTGTGCCCGTTAAAATAAAGTCCAAGAAAAAGGACACAGTAGAAGCCATGTACTATCACGTGAATGTCCCCGAGAAGGACACTGATCTGCTGCGCTTCCTATGGTGGCCGAATGGAGATGTGAACCAAGACTTAGTTGAAAATAAAATGGTAGTTCATCTGTTCGGTGCAAAATTGTTGCCTAGTGGTGCTAACTTCGCCCTCAGAAAGACAGCAGAAGAAAACCACAGCAATGCATCTGCTGTGGCAGTTAACACAGTGCTTAAAAACTTTCATGTAGACGACTGCCTGAAATCCGTTTCGAGTCATGACCAAGCAGTCGCCCTATACAATGATCTCACAAGTCTCTGTACAAGCGGAGAGTCTAACCTCACTAAATGGGCAAGCAATAGCCGTGCCCTACTGACTGTCATTCCCGAGAGTGAAAGGATCAAAGACATGAGATACTTAGACTTGAGTAAAGATGCACTGCCCATAGAGAGAGCTCTGGGGGTGCTGTGGTGCATTAACTCAGACATGTTCACGTTTAAGATTAGTTTAAAGGAACGACCTGTGACAAGAACAGGAATTCTGTCAGTCACTGGCTCAACATACGACCCGTTAGGCTTTCTCCCACCTGCCATACTGCCAGCTACAATCCCAATGCAACAGTTATGTAAAGAAAAACTTGCCTGGGATGATGACATTCCCGAGCAGTTTGCAACGGCATGGAAAACCTGGCTGCAAGAGCTGCACAGACTGTCCGAGTTCAGCATAGCAAGGTGCATAAAACCAGCCGACTTCGGAGTTACAGCTACAGCACAACTCCATCACTTCTCGGATGCAAGTGAAATGGGATACGGAGCTGTCTCATACCTCAGGTTAGTAAACGCTGATGGACTTACACATTGTGCATTCATGATGCGGAATTCCCGTGTAGCACCCCTGAAACAAACCACCATTCCACGAATGGAACTGACTGCGGCAGTGGTCGCTGTAAAAAATGACAAAATGTTGAAAGAACAGCTAGAATTGAAATTGCTGGACTCTATGTTCTGGACTGACAGTACAACTGTTTTGAGATACATTGATAACGAAACACTTCGTTTTAAAACCTTCGTGGCCAACAGAATCGCCATTATAAGAGAGTCAACCAAGTCACAGCAATGGAGGTACGTTAATACCTCACAAAACCCAGCTGATTCTGCCTCCAGGGGGGTATCCTGTGAAAAGTTCATGAAAAATGTCAACTGGATCCAAGGTCCCTCCCTTCTCAAAGAAGCAGAGTGCAAATGGCCTAAAAATATTCATGACACATCAATAAAAGAAAATTTTGATGAAAATGCTGATGAAGTTAAGCTCTCAGCTTTAGTGAATATTGTGAGCATTACAAAATGCACAGACACAGATGCAGTGAGTAAACTGATTAATCATCACTCTGACTGGCACAAGTTAAAAAGATCCGTTGCCTGGATCCTTCGCACCAGAGACATGCTGAAACAAAAAACAGAAAGGGTTAAAACACAAGTAGATAACCCAAAGACAGAAAATCACAAGTCTCTAAAAGCGCAAGACCTAACAAGAGCAGAAAACGACATCATTAAGTTCACTCAAAGACAAAATTTTAAGGAAGAACTTCTCACGTTGCAAAAGGGTAAAGCAGCAGCAGAATTCAAACAGGGAATTCACACACAGCCAAAACGAAAGGCAACTGTGAAAAGAAACAGCTGCTCGCCCAAACTGAAACCTCCGACACCAAACTACCTGCTGCTGATGAAAAAACAGCCAAACCTGCCACCTGGATTCGTCATCTATGCACGTCGCAGGGAGAAGCAGATCCAGCATCGATCAGACCTGCTCTGGAAGCGATGGGTACGTGAATACTTGCCCTTGCTCCAGGGGCGGCAAAAATGGTTTCAAAACAAAAAAAAACTTTCGATTGGAGACATAGTTTTAATAACTGATGAGTCTTCTCCAAGCAATTCATGGGTCATGAGAAGAATCACGAAAGTGTTCCCCAACAAAGGGGGACTGGTGAAACGTGTGTTAGTTAAAACTAAGACCAACACTCTGGAAAGACCCATCGACAAGCTGTGCCTCACATGTGAAATGGACTGTTAAATGTGTGGTAATATGTTATGAAATTTGATATGCAAATGTAAACACCTGAGATAAATATTACACACTTAAAAGATTTAAAACGTTTTAGAAGGTTAAGAATGTTTGATTTCATTGCTTTATCAAAAAAAAAAAAAAAAAACACAAAATTGTAATTGTCAGTCTCCATGCCTGTCAATTAGGGGCTGGAATGTAAGTGCCATATCGCACTTTTTATGAATTTGTTGTTGTGTTTATTTTATTTTATTTTCCTTGCTGTTATTTCATTTATTCTACCTTGTTCTATTCATTAGTAAAGCATTAAGCATTAAGTTTGTTACATAAGCCATAAGCTTAAAATTTCTTAGTTATGCATCATAAGTTGATAATCGTAGGTTGGTCTGTGATGTCATTCTACTATTACATGCATTTGTGTGACTGTGATATGCTAGAAAGCTCAGTATAGATTTGGAAGGCTACGGAAACACAAGCTTTTGACCGTCAGCTAGTGAGAGCTCCCGGTAAGCTAGAAATGTAAAATACAGCAACGAGGTTGTTGTAACCGTAAGCTAACGTAAGCTGGGAAAGTAAGAAACAACAAGAGTGTTGTTAGATACCCAAGCCAAGATTGTAATCTACAAGATACAGCAAACAGGTTGTTGTAAAACTCAGAGATTTGCAAGATGCAGCAACTCGTGTCTGTAATAACAGTGGATTTACTCAAGACAACTGTATGAAGTGTTGATTCTTTGATGCTGACAAATAAACGACAAAAGACAAAGAGATCGGACTTCTGTCATGTGAGTGAAACTTTAAGACATTAGCTACGCGTCAAAACTAGTGAAATAAGCCAACCGCATCTACAGTTAGGTTCAGCTATAATAGTTGATGTTAATTGATGTTATAATAGTTGATGTAAAATGGAGTCCAGTAGTTATTCGAGACTCAGATAGACTTGTAGAAAGTTCCAGTCCTGAACTATCGAATTGTCAAGTCCTCAGAGAAACAGCTGACAACACCAGTCGAGGCCAGAACCATCTTCTAAGTAGATAACTTAACCTTAACTCATACTAGGCGTAGTTTCAGCTCAAGACGCTTGTCACCGCCACTGAGCAGCAGTCTTTATAAATCGTCTAGATATTATAAACCTGTTCCCTGAAAGGCGGGAACGAGATGCTGCGTAAAAATGCTATGGGAACCATTTTGTCGCATTACCAGTCGTGAAGCATGCTGTGTAAACAGGCCAAAGTTTTTGGCTATATATAACCTCGACCAGGTGACGTCATCTGATTAGATGTAGGTGGAGGTTATAAAAACAGGTCAGCCGGCAACAACCTCAGATTAATTTGTCTGAACGGCCGTCCGGTCACGTGGTAGTGCGGCATTCGGACGCAGCATCTCGTTCCCGCCTTTCAGGGAGCAGGGTTACTGCAAAGTAACCCAAGACGTTCCCTTTCAAGGCTACACTTCGATGCTGCGTAAAAACGCTATGGGAACGAGAATACCAACGACGCCGCACTACAGGTGTCTGGACCCCAAGGTTGTGTAGCGTGTGCGCACAAAGCCAAGAAGGTCTCAGAACTAGCCTGGGCAGCTATCTTGGGGGCAGTAAGCCCGGAGTAGCATGAACATCCAGATTATAAATGTAAGAAATGTGTGCGGGGAGGACCAACCCTTCGCGCCACACAATTACTGCAGGTGGAGGACAGAAGGCTTCAAACAATGCAGCTAAGAAACATCCTGAGGGTACTAGGGCGCAAGCCCAAGGACAAGCTTTTCCTGCAGAAGCTCCAGCACTGAAACATTTCGGTAGTGGACTGGGTCTACCTGCTTGGCACACACGTGTTGCAGGGGAATACCTCTTGCTAATCCAATAGCTGAGGTCGATCCCCTGGTTGAATGAGCCCTGATTCCTAGAGGCGAAGTGAGCCCACGCGCCTCATACAGTAGGAGAGGGCAATAGCATCTCTCATCCAGAGCATGTAGAAGCTGCTCTGACCTACACCACTAGCTGATGCAGTGGACGTAGATCTAAAGAGCACAAGCTGGACACAGCAAGTGAAGTCTCTCCTGCTCCGAAGCTGTAAGCGCGGAGGACAGAAGGCTTCAAAAGCAATAGGGTGCCTGTTGGGTTTATAGAGCTTTCGGAAGATAGTTGAGAGAGGATGTAGTTACGTACGTCCTGAGAGTACTAGGGCACAGACCCGAGGATGGAAACTCCAGCACTGTAACAATTCGGCAGTGGACTGGGTTTACCTGCTTAGCAGACACTTGCTGCAGGGGAATACCTCTTGCCAGTGCAATAGATGAGGCAATCCCCTTGGCTGAAAGAGCCCTGATTCCTAGAGGCGACGTGAGCCCACGCGCCTCATAGGAGAGGGCAATAGCATGTCTCATCCAGAACATGTAGAGACTGCTCTGACCTACGCCACTAGCTAATGCGGTGGACGTAGATCTGAAGAGCACAAGCTGGACACAGCAAGTGAAGTCTCTCCTGCTTGGAAGCTGTAAGCGCGGAGGACAGAAGGCTTCAAAAGTAATAGGGTGCCTGTTGGGTTTATAGAGCTTTCGGAAGATAGATGAGAGAGGATGCAGTCACGTATGTCCTGAGAGTACTAGGGCACAGCCCCGAGGATGGAAACTCCAGCACTGAAACAATTTGGCAGTGGACTGGGTTTACCTGCTTAGCAGATACTTGCTGCAGGGGAATACCTCTTGCTAATGCAATAGATGAGGCAATCCCCATGGTTGAAAGGGCCCTGATTCCTAGAGGCGAAGTGAGCCCATGCGCCTCGTGCAAGAGGGCAATAGCATCTCTCATCCAAAACATGTAGAAGCTGCTCTGACCTACGCCACTACCTGATGTGGTGGACGTAAATCTGAAGAGCAGTAAAAGACGAAGCATATCTTGCAAGGCAAGAAAATCTCTCCCTGACTACTTCGGAGTGGGGCTACCATTCCCCGTGTGTCAGAGATAGACTGGACAGTACTACTGCTCCCGCATCCAAGCTGGAATGTAAATCGCCCTGAGGGACAGGAACCTGGTGCGCTAGCTGTTAGCGGCACGAGCACAGTCCGCCCTGGCGATAATATATGAGACTGCCATAGTGTTGTCCACTGCACTAGGACATGGCAGCCTCTCAACTGCTGGAGGAAGTGCTTTAGGGCCAGAAATAGAGCCATCATCTCGAGTCAATTGATGTGCCATGCGAGAAGATAGCCTCTCCAGCTCCCTTGGGCTGGACGGTCATCTGAGACCGCACCCCAGCCTGTGAGGGAAGCATCTGTCGTTAGCCTCAGCGAGGACAAGATGAACTTAGAGTGGGACCCAGAGTAGAGACCGGGGTCTGAACCACGTATAAAGGGTACGAAGCACCTGGCGCGTAACCCATATTGGGGATTGGCCCTAGTGAAATCCCCTGGTTTTTAGCCACAACTTGGAATGCTCTCTGTGCAGAAGGCTCAAAGGTGTCACCGTGGATACAGTTGCCATGAGAGCTAGGATGTCTGAAAGTGATGGTCACTTTCTGGTCTAGCCTGTTTTCCTTGAGGGTGTTGAGAATGGGTTCGACACGAGCGGGAGACAGCTGTACCCGCTTACGACCGAATTCCATATGGCACCCAATGTGTTGTCCTCTGAACAGGAAAGAGCACGCTTTCGTGGCGTTGGGACCCAATCCTGAGAACAGAGATGAGCTAGGACGACATGCTGATGTCGAAGCACTAGCCACCGGATGCCCTGGGACTCCCGTAAGAACCAGGGCTAAATCCGTGCATTTTGTATGTGTGCGGGTGAGCTAGACCAATGGAAGGACCCGATACTGGTAAGCTTCACCCCCGAAAGCGAACCTCAGTATCTTCCTGTGTTGTGGCAATGTTTCTGTATGAAAGTAAGCGTCCTTAAATTGATTGTCATAAATCAATTGCTTGGTAGGGTTGAGAGCAATCACCTTGACAGTCAACATTTGAACTGTATTCATTGATTTTCAGATAGCAGGAGAGCCCGCAGAATCTGAAAAATTGGACGCAGCCCCCGTTCCTCTTGGGAACCAAGAATACCGACTGTAGTAGCCTGACTGTTAGATGTTCGGGATCCTGAAACATGGCAGGAAAAAATGAAAAACTAACAGCCTATTGGAGACTGGTGTTGCCTGAAACACCAGTGGTGGCGGAGCAAGAACACCGACCTCCTGGGGATGCCAGGGAGAACACTTATTCGTTTGAAGGGAATTCTAGGTGCCTCTCCCATTGGGGGGCCACCCCCATTTATTTTATTTTACATATATATATATATATATATATATATATATATATATATACAGTATATATATACATTTTAAATCAGTCTGACCTCCTGGGGCAGATAGTGAAACGCGGCGCACCCCAATTATTTACGAGGAGGTGCCCGGGTCCAAAAAAAAAAAAGAACACACTCCTTGTGTTTACGCCTCGCAAGAGTCAGACGCGGTTGAGACTGGGTGGCTGACAATCCCGACTCCTGAGCACGGCGGGGAGGGAATTTCCCAAAAGCTTGTTCGTATAACTTCGCCCCAGAACCTAGTGGCGGCTGAGTCAACGACATTGCTAAACAGGCCGGAAGGCGAGATAGGGGCATTAAGGAGAAATGCACACTCCTATCCTTGATGCGCCTGAGATTTAGCCACAGGTGCCTCCTGTGAAACCTGTAGCCATAAAACGGCCGATAACACGAGCCGTCTGCTTTGTTGCACGAAGAGATAAGTCTGTAGCTCGGCATAATTCCAATATGCCTTATCTTGAAGAGCCCCGCCAGTACTCAAGTCTGTCAGCAGGTCAGCCTGGTAGGCCTGCAAATCCGCCCTGGTGTGCAGTGGAGCACCAAGCCGACCTACTGCCTGAAAAGCTTTTCCCTCCAGGGAAGATAAAAGTCTACACAGCTAGAAAGGAAGTATAAGCTTACCAGGGAGGATGATGTCCCAGGAGAGAGATAGCCTGTGAAGCGTCTTTACTATCTGGGCGTCATCATATAACCCCGCGTTTCCACATCAACTATATTTAAATAAATAAATAAGTCAGTGGCAGGAAAAACACGGGATGAATACAGCTTACTCCAAGAAAGGGTTAACTCATATGGAGAGCTAAGAGGGGGGGCGAGACAGCGTTATTGAGGCTGCGCCCCCCGGCCACCCGACAGAAGCTGCCGTCTACTGTTTTTTTTTTTTTTTAGTGCTTAAGGCTATTTTCATCTCCACTAAGCAAGAGAGGAATCCTCGTGATGACAACGCGGAAGAAAAGGAGTTTTCTTACCTCTGTCTGCCGCAGCTCAGTCAGATGCACGAGTTTTAAGCCAGGAATGCGCGGCGTGCGCAGCACTAGTCGAAGCAGTGTAGAGATCACACTCCGATATGGATTATCACACATGGAGGGATATCTGGTTTAAACTCGCCATATTGGTGAGTCAAACACCTTCTTATTTTGCTGGTTTAACACAACACGCTCGCAACAAGGCTCTGAAGACAAATGATCTGAGGTTGTTGCTCACCTGTTTTTATAACTTCCACCTACATCTAATCAGATGACGTCACCTGGTCAAGGTTATATATAGCCAAAAACTTTGGCGTGTTTACACAGCATGCTTCACGAACGGGAACGCAACAAAATGGTTCCCATAGCGTTTTTACGCAGCATCGAAGTGTAGCCTTGAAAGGGAACAGCGGTGTATGCAAACACATTATGGCACGTTATCAAAGTCGTATTAATAATGGAATATACTGTAGACCTGTTTATGAATTTTATTTTATTTTATTTCATATCAGTACTATTACGGTGACTTTTAATTAGCCTCTTTCATAATGTGACTAATGCATTAAAATTGACAATCAGTTGTAATATTGAACAGGTGGCAACCAATTTGGATCTAACACTAAGATCGCATAAAGGGGTAATCATGGTGGCATCCAGAAAGCAACAGATATGGCAGCGATACAGCATGTTCTTGTGCTAAACCAAAGACGGCGCCGTCCACGGAGGCTTGTGGTGCATGTAAATTTTTTCTTTAGGCAAAACTTCAGCCCTCTTCATATTTTGCCTGAGGTGGCTATTTTAAAAAAGTTTTGCCTTCCAAGGCAACAGATTCTGGAACTTCTTGACCTGCTCGGACCTGCGCTTGCCAGGCCAATGCGTCGCTCTAACGCTTTATGTCCTGATGTCCAGCTGCTTGCATTTTAGATTTTATGCTACCGGGAGCTTCATGGAGGTCGTGGGAGAAGGGTACGGCCTCAGCAAACCCTCCGTGTAGAGGTGTGTCTTTGCTGTTATTAACGCCCTTCTGCGCCATGCTGGGGATTGGATCCGACTGCCAGCAACACGCCAGGAGGTGCATCAGGGCTGCCATGCCATTGTCGAGTCCTAGGCTTAGTTGATGGAACACTAATCCCAAGCTCCACTCCATCAGTGCTTGATCAGGCATACATGTCGCGAAAGGGATATGCGGCAATAAACGTCCAGGTAGTGGTGGACCACAGGGGTCTAATCAATGACCTGGTGGCGAAGTGGCCTGGCAGCACCCATGACAGTTTTGTCTGGGCCAATTCTGCCGTGGGTGAGCAAGCAGAAAGAGGTGAATTTGGCCAGAGCGTGTTCCTCGGGGACAGTGGATACCCTCTAAGAATGTACCTCTTCATACCAGTATCCAACCCACAGACTCCGGCTGAAAGAGCCTTCAATGTTGCACACATTTACACTCGCAACATCGTCGAGCGTGCAATTGGACTCTGGAAGCTGCGCTTTCGGTGTCTGCACAAGTCTGCAGGAGGATTGCGCATGAAGCCTCACAGGTGTTGCTCAGTTACGGTGGCAACAGCCATTCTCCATAACATGGCTCTGCGTGGAAACGCACCTTTACCAGAGGAGGAGGAGGAGGAGGAAGCGAATGAGGAGGAAGATGCAGAGGTGGACGTTGAGGTCTTCAATCCTCCACAGAGGGCTGCACTGCATGCTGCCGGGATTGAGGCAAGGCAGCAGTTGATTGAAAACGTTTTTGTTTAAAATATGTTTTACTTATCATTAGCAATCATCCATGACTGGATGGATTGTTTTTTTTTTACATTTTATGATGAAATTTCATTTAGTTAAATAAGAAAATAAACTTGGGAGTTTCATACCATGCATTCATAAATTTTTCGGTGTGACTGTAATGCTTAGAACCTCTGTCATCTCATCGTATTCATTACATATGTGCGCTATACAACCCCAACGACTGACATGCTTCTCCTAAAGTTGCATAGGCCTAAACATTAGAATATCTCTGTCAAAAGTTAACTGGATGTCCAAGCTAAAATGTCGTATTGCTGATTAATCTTGATTTATCTAATGGCTAGTGAACTCAGGTCGCAAGTTTGGAAGACAGCTTCATTCGCCGCTGCTTAGACTCAAGCACAGCAAACCCTTTTCAAACACTCATCATCTCAGACTAATGTCGGTACTCTGCTACTACAAACAAGTGTTTAAAAATAAATGTCCACCTAAAACATGCTTTAGTTTCCTTGTGGATAAATAGAGCAACATTTTACATGTAGGTTTTATTGCAATAGGGAATCAGTTTTTCTCCAGACACATGAACGCTGACAAATAATGTCTTGTCTTTGGTGCACCTGAACCGGAGGCAGCCATCTTCCTCGCAATCTCACTCCAGAGTTCTTTTTTAGTGGTGTTGCACACGTTGTTTCTAAAGCTGGCGAAGAGTGTTGCCTTGTGGGTGAACACCTCATCCAGCAAAATTTCTAGCTCATCTGATGAGAAACTTGGTGCCCTTTTCTTTCGTTTCCTCTTCTCTGCCATCTTATCCCTCTCTCTGTTTAGTGTAGGTAGATTGCTTTTATTGACGGTTTCAACCAATGGCAATTAAGAGTGCGTTGCACATAAGTGACCGCAGCTGTTTGTGAATCAACTATGATTTGGTTATACAATCATAGTTGATTGAGAAACAGCTGCAGCACAGCGTTCGCTTCACCGTCGCCACAAGTTACATGAAAATATTAGCGACAGTTTGGTGATTTAATTTATATATTTGTCGCATGCTATTGATTAGCTAACACATGTCGAAATAAACGTTATTAAAAGAATTTAGTGCAATGTTTAATTTGCATAGAAAGCGCCGTCTTTCTTAACACTGTCATGCAAAAGGAGTCAAAAATCGATTCCTGAGCAATCGATGTCAGCTAATTCAGGACCTTCACTGTAGACAGCGCCTTGTAATGTTGGACCTACTGTAAGAGGCAGCGACTTAAGAAGACTCCTAAGAGACAGTTTGAGAAATTCACTTAGAAAAGTTATCACTTAACGTAAGATATATCTTAAGAGTCTTCTTAGTGCGCGAATAGTGGGAGTTATCGAGAAACCGGGCCCAGATTACTATAAGTTGTCTGTTATATAGTGTAAGCACCACTGCAAGTAGGAACCCATGGAATTGAGCATGGTTTTGGACTGCTATATGTGTAATCCAAACCCTGATAAAGAAATTAGTTAGACATTTAAAAAAAATTTTTTCAAAGGATGTTTCAAATGCTTCACTATGTTGATGTATTGATCTAAATTATGTTTCAAATAAATCAATGGTTCTTTTAGGTCATTAATCTCCATATGCATTGTACACTGCCTGTACAAATCCATATGCTCTGTCTAAAATTGACAATTCATATTATTTTAATATAACCTTAGGTCTTTTCAGCACCTAATTGTGATCCTCTCAGATCACATTACAGCATGCGCACAGCCCTGCTATAACAATGATAAAACCTGATTGCTAGGGAGTTTGGATAGAAGAGCTCTGATTGCTTTCTCACTTTATTCAGACTAAGAGCTGTTTGAAGCACATCCAAATTATATCAGCTGGTAGGCAGAATTTATCTAAACTTTTCATTGTTTTAGTCATCCATGCACATACTCTTTCATATTAAAATGTCAGATTAAATCTACTGCAATTGTCAAAAATGCACTTTAATTATATACAAACATTAAAGTTTTTTTTTTAGGAGATCAGAAAAAAGATAAACCCTGTGTGAAGGTGAACATCTTTTGCTCGTTGTGCACCACAGACACAAGGTCTTACAGAAAATATCTACAATTTGTTATTGGACTCCTCAGTGGTGTCCAAGCCCCACCCATCCATCTTTTGTTGGGCCCTCACATGACCATCCAACACTGTAAAAAAAAAAAGCGTAAAAAAAAAACGGTCAAATGACTGGCAGCAATGGCTGCCAAACAAAAACCGTAAAATTAAGGTAAAATACTCTAGTTCATATTATGCTCAAAAACATTAAATTTACAGAAATTGTTATTTTATCTTTTACAGAGAAACACCGTTATTTTACAGATTTTTCCTAAAATTATACGATCAGCAGTAGAAGTTTAGCAGTGAAACACCATTATTTTACAGATTTTTGCTAAATTTATACGATTGAAGACCTTCAATAAAGCAACAGCACTATATGTTTAGCAGTGAAACACCATTATTTTACAGATTTTTCCCAAAATGTATACGATTTAACACATTCATTAAAACAGCACTAGACGTGTAGCAGCAAAATGTTTTTATTTTACAGAATAAAATTATTACAATCAAACACCTTCAATAAAGCAAAAGCATTAGGCATTTAGCAGGAAACACTGTTATTTACAGATTTTTCATAAATTGAAGATCAAACACCTTCAAACAAAGCAATAACACAAAACCTCTGATATTTTACTTTTTTTCCCTATAAATTGCTATGAATGCACATGTTCAATAAAGTGTTAACACAAACTCAAGATTACAATATTTGTGAGAAAAATAAAAGTCTGTATAACTGACACAGTATAGTACAGGTATGATGCAAAATACAGTAAAAATAAGTTCAGTTTTATAGCATTACAGTAAAATCCTAAAATGAAAAACAATGAAATATTTAGACTATTGTGCTATAACAGTGAAACATTCTCTCTCACAAACTTAAACATTGCTGTGAAATATCCTTGACTAACAACCTATGAAGAAACAATATTCTCAATGTTCCAGTTAAAGTTGGATTGGAAACTTTATTACAAATATAGTACAATGTGGTCCCCTTTTTAACTCTATTGTTCTTATATAATGTATGTGTACAAATAACTTTAACTTTTAGTTCAGAATCCTAATGTCTTAGTGCAATTAAGTCAAATCTAAAACATACCAAAATGGCAAAATGGACGGTCCAGTATATCCAAGAAAGATGATCTTCCAAACAGGCAATAAAGAACTGGATCAGGGTGGATTGGAAGAGAGAAGAAAAGAACACATTAAGATCTTGGATTTAAAAGAAAAATGTGGCAGTATTAATAAATGAGCTTTGTTTACAGCAACAACAATAAGAATTAAAATAAGAATTAAAAATATCTTACCGTCATTGTCTCTTGAGCTTGCAGGTATTTTACATTTCAGAGTCTTTTCCTCTGTCCCTCAGAGACTGCTTTCCTCCTCACCTGTAGCTCAGCAGCGTGTCTTCACTCCTCTGAATTTACACACACCCGTTTACTGGCTGCTGAGTCACACCACCCCTGCGTGCGCTAAACATTTGAAGGACGTCTGTTTCCCATTGGCTGGTTCATATCATGTTACGTCTGTACCTGAGCAATAAGCATAGGCGTTTTCCGCATCAGGTCCCGCGCTCACTCGCGCGCTTATTTAAATGCACCAGTAATGAAGAGGTAATTAGAATATCTCCGCCTCCGGCTGCTGATCAGCCAATCAGAAACAATATTAGAATGTTCCCGCCTCCAGCTTCTGATTGGCTGTGGCAGTTAAGCAGAGAGTCCGTGGACTTTTCTCTAACGTTTTTGGTACAAAAATGACACCATAGTTCCCCTCATACAAGGTAAATATCAAAATGTAACTTAAAGCAATGCTTTAAAACAGCTACACAGTAAATACATTATCCTTGTGTCAGAATATGCAGGCATGCATTAAGAAAGCTGATGGCTAGATTGCCATGGTGATATTTCAGAACAACTGTAATACAAAAATATATGTATTTATATGTATTTTTGATAAGTATCAGTCTCCTAAATTCTCCTCACATTCTTTGAAGGCATGAAGCAGATACTATAGCCTACATGTAAGTGATAATGTAAGAATAATCTTTAAAAAATGCTAAACTTGCATCTTAGAACTTAAATATCAAAGTATTATAAAACTAATATGATTTACCTCAAAATTACAAAGAAAAACAATACAATTTTTGTATGGACATTAACCTTTATCTAATGAGTTTTGTATTTAATTACAATTTATTATTGTAATTTTACATAAAGTTACACATAATTTACAAAAACAGAAAAAACACAGTAAAAATAATATGGTATTTTTACTGTTAAAAAATGTAAAAAAAAAAAAAAAAGTTAATTTTTCAATATTGAAATAATACTTAAAAAAACAGTCGACTTCGTAATTTACAGATAATGTCTGTAATTTTACAGAGATTTGTATGTAGTTTAAAAAAAAAGGAAAACTACTGTAAATTTTGAAAGTTATTTTCCGTAAATTTAGGACTTTTTTTTACAGTGAATACCTGGGTGACTCTCCTGATTGAAAATGGGAACCTTAACATCGAGGCAGTGGTCTTTTCCCTTTTGGTGACTGTGTGGCAATACCTGACTTCCAAACGAAACTGAAAGCACTGATACAGCTTACACGCTCCTTCTGCTTCTGTCTTTTTCCTGGCGTTAACGTGCCACAGACTTTCTCTGAACTTTCAGACAGGTTTCACCAGATTTCCGGACTCTGAGCAAAGCTCCAACGTCTCCTCTTAAAGAGCAAGTCCAAAGTCATTAATGAATATTTCCTGCCAGCTCTACCAGATTTCGCAACCCCGCCACCTGTAGAAGGGAAGGCCACCTAGATAGTGAGCCCGCTGAAATAAAAAAAGATCTTGGTGCATGCCGATCACTGCTGCATTCATCACACCTGTTATATATTTTACTTCTAAAGGACATTAAGAAGACCTCAACACAGGGTTTGATGTGTTAGATTAGAAGTTGCCCATATAAATAGGTTGTTTCCATCACTGTCCAATATAATGTTAAAAAATTGTTGCTTTTTAGGGGCCATGTAAGTAATCATGTATATATGAATGCTTTTGAGCTAATTCAATGTACTGTACAATAATGCAAAGCTTTTATGTACAGTATGTGACCCTGTGCAATAACACATAATACACACACACATGTGCAATAATGCGCACACACACACACACACTTACTTATGCATCTACATGCATACATATACAGTATACACAAGGATTATTAGGAACTCCTGTTCAATTTCTCATTAATGCAATTATCTAAACAACCAATCACATGGCAGTTGCTTCAATGCATTTAGGGGTGTGTGGTATTTCACAATCTGCTCAAGATTAAATCACGTGGTTATCCTGCCTTCTTGCTTGCTTCCGCGTTTGGGTTTACCATCCACGCTACACGGGATAACTGGTCTACTGCAGGTTAGTTCACTGACAGAATGACTCGGTAAACCCAGCGGATCATGCACGCCTTTGCGACGTGGTGGACCAGCACGCTGTGCTTATCGATAAGCTTAGCACGGAGATCGCTACTCTACGCCAAGGCTCCCGTGACGTAGCGGCCTTGCGCCGCGAAGTCGCGGAGCTGAAGCGGGAGAAAGCGGAGCTCCGTGCGGCTGTCGATGGCGCGGCTAGCCGGGCCCCCGTCGTCATGGCTGCGGCGCCGCACCAACCCTTCCTGCCCCTTTTCACGAGCGCTCCACCACGTTCCTGGGTTTTGTCGTCTCGCCCCAGGCTGTGGCCATGAAGTTATATGTCATTGGCCCCTACCCAAGACTCTCAAGCAGCTTCAACAGTTTCTCGGGTTTGCGAATTTTTATTGTCGCTTTATCCGGGACTACAGTACGGTTGCAGCACCCCTAACCGCTCTGACCCGTCCATCAGCTCATCCATTCAGCCTCAACCCAGTAGCCGTCAGCGCCTTCCATCAACTATATCACCGCTTCACCGCCGCCCCCATTCTTCTCCATCCAGACGCAAGTAAACCATTCGTTGTGGAGGTGGACGCCTCAGATGTGGGCGCTGGGGCTGTTCTCTCCCAACGAGGTCCAGATCAGAAACTACACCCCTGTAGTTTCTTCTCCAAAAAGTTTGACACCACTCAGCAGCGATACGGGGTAGGGGACCGCGAGCTGCTGGCCATAAAGTGGGCTTTGGAGGAATGGCGTCACTGGCTCCAGGGCGCCATTCATCATCTGGACCGATCACCAGAATCTTATTACCATCCGCAACATAACACAGCTCAATCCGACACCCGCGCGGTGGGCCCTGTTCTTCGAACATTATAACTTCCATCTGTCCTACCACCCGGGATCCAAAAACATCAAGGCCGACGCCCTCTCCCGCCAGCATGAGGAAGACGTCACCCGGGCGGAACCCGCACCTGTTCTCCCACCCACGAAGATCATCGCACCTCTCCGTTGGGATTTGGAAACAAGGGTCCGCCAGGCACAGGCTATGGAGAACGAACCGGCAGGTGTGCCGCCTGGACGTCTCTATGTACCACCCACCATGAGGAGCGAGATCATGCAGTGGGGCCACGCCTCGCCCATCGCTGGACACCCCGGCAGCCAACGGTCCACACAGTTCATCAAGCGCACCTTCTGGTGGCCCTCGATGGCCCGGGACATCCACGAGTTCGTCCAGGCGTGCCCAGTGTGTGCCAGGGCGAAGACCACAAACCAACCAGCTTCGGGGGAACTCCATCCACTTCCCGTCCCTCGCCGGCCCTGGTCGCACATTGCCGTCCACTTCATCACGGGCCTGCCGGATTCGGAGGGAATGACAACCATCATGACCATCGTCGACCGTTTCTCCAAAGCCGTGCACTTGGTGGCCCTTGCCAGACTCCCGTCAGCCAAAAACACAGCGGAACTGATATTAGAACACATAGTCCGCCTGCATGGGTTCCCCTAAAGACATCGTCTCGGACAGAGGGCCCCAGTTCACTGCCCGGTTCTGGAAGGCTTTTTATGAGCTGTATGCCACAATCATCAATATTAAAACAATAAAAGGCTTGAACTACTTCAGTTGTGTGTAATGAATCTAAAATATATGAAAGTTTATCAGTACATTACAGAAAATAATGAACTTTATCACAATATGCTAATTTTTTGAGAAGGACCTGTATTATACTGTAGCAGTATCACAAATTCTCCAATAACATGCATGTGCTCAAAGTTTTGAACCTAACTCGCTCATCTGGCATCGCAGCCTCCCCATCAGTAGGAACATGACACGGTTGGTACTGCATTTTGGCTGAAGCCCTTGGATGTTCCCTTCTATATAAAAGGAGGCACGATGATTGGTTTGGGTTCAGAAGTGCTGGGTTAGAAATGGCTTGCTATAAGTGTCCTGGTGTATCCCCTTTTGGGCTTTAATGTTGAGAAGTGCCATTCACCGCTGAGTAGTTTGCCTAGTGTCAGACATTAATAAAGGTGTCAGACACCATAAAGACATCGACTGCTGCCACGACTTCAAGGCCCAAATTCTGGACTGCAGCCACAGCCACAGGAATGCCTGACGCCATTGATTTTCAGCCTGCTATTGACTACACTGGAATTTGATAACTACTGTATAACCACATAGGTGGTTACATTTTAGGTCATATTTATTCATTTATTTATTTATTTGTTTGTTTATTTATTTAAATACAAGGGTTTACAAGTAGTATAATTTGTCAATTAGTTTTGCACTCATTAAGCATAATAAACAACCTGAAGATATTATAAAGAATGCAAGAATATTTTTAAACACAAAGCATTTAATGGGCAAAACATATGGGCAAAGCAATAAATTCTGGGCATGCTGACCAAAATATTGCTGTAGGGCTCATGTTCTATATTGCATTATAAATACATTTACAGTAACATAATGAAAACTGGATTTTTTTTTTTAGGTCAGCTGTCTATCTTTGACACCACAAGCAGCAACACTGCTTGTCATCAGTAAGACTTTGCATATGAATGAAAATGTAATTGTCGTGCAAAATAACATTTAGGGTTTGGGCTTGGCAGATTTTCTGACTTCATTTTTATGAAATGAAAAACACTTTTACTAGATAAATTGCATTTTGTTTGGGAGTGAGTGATAGGAAAGGCATTGTACAGTAGCAGCTGTTCAGTTAACTACCTAGTTCCTTACCAAAGTATTAAATTAAACCAGAGCACTCATGAATTCTTTGTTATTAATTTAATAAATTTCTTGAATAAATAAATAAATAAATAAATAATAAAATGGTTGTTAACTTGGTAAATGTAAGTTACACTATATATATTTATTTATTTATTAATTTTTTTTACTATTATTATTATTTTTTTTTATGAAGTGTTCTGTAAAAAGATACAGCAGGTATGTCATTGGGTTCCAACCAATGCCCACCCACTAGGTATCTAGCGAACCTTTGTTTGGTCCCAAGCCTGAAAAAAATTGGAGGGTTGCATCAGGTGGGACATCTGGCATAAAACCTGTGCCAAAAATAAAGTGCTCTTAATGCTAAGAGACAAAATCATGGCTGACATTTAGTTTGACCCCCAACTTCACCTTACTGTAATGTGTATTAAACAAATAAATGCTTTCTTTCTCACCAGTGCACCAAATAGTGATGCATGACATGTCCACTAGAGGTCAGCGTTTAATAAGAAGCATCAATCAAATACCCTAAAAGATAGATATCATTGTCTCTCTCGCTCTCTATCTCTGTCTCTCTCTCTCTCTCATAGTGATTCATTTTTATAGAAAAATTAATTAATACATATAGAATTAGGTAATTATTTAACAACAACCACAGTCAGTTGTTCATAGTGGTCAGAGTTTCTAGAATAGTTCTTGATAAAACTGGCTCTCAATAAGACCTTCCCAGAAAAACAACACCAAAACTTACCATCTGAACAGGGGTGGCTAATTTGACTATAAGTCATGTCTTTTAGGTGGAGGTTGTCTTGCATCTGTTTTCTGTTCGGTTCATAGTTTCATGATTTGTTCATTCCTGTTTAGTTAGTTTGTTTGCTTTTCTTTATGTTATATTATAAAGTCTTAACCTCTGCACCTATGCATCGTCTACCACCCTACAATTGTGGCATATAAATAGATACACACAAACAACAATTAAACAATTTCTGCCTTGAGATTAGCAGTAAACAGCACTCCTCAAAGCAGACAACCTTAATTTGAATAGTAGATTAAAAAAAATGCACTGGAACAAGATTGTTTGTGCATCACACAGGTTCCTGCAAATCATTAATTTGCTTATAAAGCAAGATAATACGAAAGAATGTGCAGTGGTTCTGGAAATAATGCAGTAGAGAAGGCAGGGCTGTGCAGAGATGTTTAAAGGAACGGGTATGGAACAAAAATCCTGCCAAAAGTATTTGAAATAAAAAGCCTGTTGAATTCCACAAATAAAAAAAAACAGCACTGCAATTAACAGTGCTTGCATTTTAATGCATTGTATTTTCATGCTTGCATTTTTATGCGCTGCATTTTAACATGGTTAAAATTCGCTTCCGAAAATTCAGTGGTTCAAATACGACACATCAAATACGACTGCACATCCGGGAACAGCAGGAAAAGCAGTAGATTACCGATCCAAGAAGCCTTCTGCTGTTAGACGTCTTCACCAGCAGGTGCTGCTTTGAGTGTGAACGTCTTCATCAACAGGCCTTTACAAACTACATGTGCATGTGCCAAGATGATTTAATCTTCCAATTCTGAGAACAAATATATAGTAAATTGTGAGATAAGTAGCGATTTGGATTTCCATAGAATTATGAGATAAAAACTCATAATTACCTTTTATTTTTCATTCCAGCAAGTTTCCATAGTATGCTGCTGTGGGAATCCCAGAGCATGAAGTAGATAAAAGTAATACATAAAAGCAGTAGTACTGCAGTAGTACCAGAATCAACTGAAAGTTATATACATGTACTGTATATAGGCTACTCGCGTTGTTTTCGCATGGAGAAATTGTGTGTGCGTGCACGGAGAGTTTGTGTGTGTCCACACGCGCTTCTCATGTGTATGCACGGTGAGAGTTTGTGTGTGTGTCTCATATTTGACATTCATATGGACAATCATATGAAATGCACATTGTTGAATACTTGTTGATAAGTGTATGTTGATAAATTGTTAAGTGTATGTTGTCAAAGTATTTGTGGACATATAATTAGGAGAAAATGAAAATTAAGGATGTCTAACATAATGCAGTAGCTCTATTTATTTGAAAATAAATTAAATAAAGTCAGTATGTCAAATAAAGTCAGTAGAAAAATCGGTAACTGAATAACTACTATATACTCTGGGGCCAGGTGTAGCTCAGTGGTTAAGGCATTGGACTATGGTTCGGAAGATCCCAGGTTCAAACCCCACAACCACCATGTTGCCACTGTTGGGCCCTTGAGCAAGGCCCTTAACCCTCAACTGCTCAGATGTGTACGGAGATAAAAATGTAAGTCACTCTGGATAAGAGCGTCTGCCAAATGCCTAAATGTAAATGTACTCAGCAAAAAAAGAAATGCCCCTTTTTCAGGACTGTGTATTTCAACAATAATGTTGTAAAAATCCAAATAACTTTACAGATCTTCATTGTAAAGGGTTTAAACAATGTTCTCCATGCATGTTCAATTAACCATAATCAATTAATTAACATGCACATGTGGAATGGTCGTTAAGACCTTAACAGCTTACAGAAAGTAGGGATTTAAGGTCACAGTTCTAAAAATGCAGGACACTAAAGAGACTTATCTACCGACTGTGAAAAACACCCAAAGAAAGATGCCCAGGGTCCCTGCTCATCTGCGTGAACGTGCATTAGGCATGCTGCAGGGAGGCATGAGGACTGCTGATGTGGCTAGGGCAATAAATTGCCATGTCCGCACTGTGAGACGCCTAAGACAGCGCTACAGGGAGACAGGAAGGACAGCTGATCATCCTCGCAGTGGAAGACCACGTGTAACAACACCTGCACAGGATGGGTACATCTGAATATCACACCTGCGTGACAGGTACAGGATGGCCACAACAACTTGCAGGCGCCTTGGTGGAAGAGTGGGGTAACACCTCACAGCAAGAACTGACAAATCTGGTCCAGTCCATGAGGAGGAGATGCACTGCAGTACTTCAAGCAGCTGGTGGCCACCAGATACTGACTGGTACTGACTGATTTTGAGCATCCCTTCATTCAGGGACACATTGTGAAACGTTTTTAGTTTATGTCTTATGGTGTTGACTCTTTTAGTGTTCATACAAATATTTACACTTTAAGTTTACTGAAAGTAAAAACAGTTGAAAGTCAGAGGACGTTTCTTTTTTTGCTGAGTAATATGATTCAAACCAGTGAATGCTATTAAATACCACAATTTTTTTTGACCCAGCATAAACAACCCAACGATGTGTTTACAGAAACCCAGCATTTTTTTTATTGTACTACTTCAGTACTAATATTATTTTTGTGTTTGTTGCATTTCATGTCTAGTTTTATCAATAAATCTGCTCATATCTGCGCACACGTTTATCAGCCTTTTGATCTTAGTTCTTATCTTAGTAGTTAAACAAATTCATAATCACAGTATTAAAATTACAGTACAAATGTAAAATTTAAATTAAATTAAATCTTATTAGGATCGAATTTAAGCAAAGTAAATGTTAACACAGTGAGCCTTTAGATTTTATCATGTGTAATTAGAAAAGCTACGCATGTAGGTTTTTTTGTGAGCGCGATGTGAGCAGCTTTAATTATTGATAATTAATTAATTAATTATTAAATGGTGGACATAAACAGCAAAAAGAACAATATTATTCTTTTGATTATTATTATCATGTTCTTTTGCTGTTTAAGTTCAGCGTTGGATGATTATTTGAAACTGAAGCACTTCGTGTAGATTCATGCCACGAGTCATTTTATCATACAAAGATTATTACGTTGTGCTCGGACCACTAAGTGTCTATGGATTCCAAAATTTAAATTTTTACCGTTTTTTAATCACTGGAATGGAAGAGATAGAAAGTTTCCTTATCATAACATGCCTTGTATTATTTTTAATTGCTCAATACACAACCCATCATTTTACAAGGGTAAATACAAATGGAATAATTTTATTTGGTTTATTTATTTATTTTTAAATCAAATCTAAAATTAAAACATTGTAGAGTAATTAAAACAGTGTAGAGTGATTAATAACAATACAATGCATGGTGTGATAAGAAAAATTGCATTCCAGGGATTAAATACAATGTCAATTTTAGAATGTAGAATCCAGAAAATTTTTAATTTAAACAAATTTAACAAGAGGCCTGAAGCAAGATCCAAGATCCTCCCCAGTTTGCTGAATTTTAGTGCATTTTAGTTTCATTTTAGTAGGGTGTATTATTTGCATTTGTCTGACATTGCAAAGCTCACACAGTAGCACTGCAAGAACAACAACCTAAAATAAACAGAAATAAGAGGCCCTGATTATACTGCATAAATATTATTTAGTACAACTAAATTCCTCTGCGCTCTAGAAAACGTTATGGGTGCGGTTGAGCGCTGATTAGACTATGTAGGAAATTAAAGAGGAGAATTATGATGCCGGATCAAACTTTTAAAAAATATTATTGATTAAATGTTTGCTGAAAAAAATGTTGTCACCAAAAATGTAACTGATGAGGACTCATGTCCATCAATCTGATATACAGTATGCTGGAGAAACTCCCAGGTGGAAAGACACTGTTTTGTGTAGTTAACATCAAAGACAAAAATAAATAAATGAAATAAACATCAACAACTTCCACCAAAGAGTCTGGAACGCAGAGTACAGGATGCATCACACAGCCGCAATATACTATATTATAACCATATTATACCAAAGATAGAAGTGTATATTTTAGTTATTTTAATGTTCTATTCTGAAGGTCTATTTTACCAGTTATTTCTTGTAACGATGCGGGTCTCACGAGGGGCAGAGCTGCGCAAAGATGTTTTTCACTGTTCTGGGCATCCTAAACAGGCAAAGGCACGCAGTTGCCTATAGACACGCAGTTGCCAGGCAACGCCGCCGTCAGGCAATCGGCCTGAATGATCTACACCTGGCGGCGCATCTATATAAGGGTCCTGATACCTCCGCACTTCGTGCGATCATTTAGGTAGCACCGGTAAGGTATCAGGGCCAGGAAAAAGCCAAGAAAGAAAGTAAGAAAGAAAAGAGAGAAGAAAAAGAAAAGACAGAGGCAAAGCCCCAGCCTCTGCCCCATTAAGACGCCGGCGAGCGAGTGAGAGAGAGAGAGAGAGAGAGAGCGTCATGCAGCGTGCGCTCTCAGGTGAAGTATAAAGTGTACATAAAAACACAAATCCCTCTCTCTCAATAAATCCTCGTTAATTAAACAGCTAAATGTAAAAGTATAAATATGATCCCTGTCAGTTCTCCTAATCTAATGACAACTGCTTGTCAGAAATCAGTCTTGTGAAAGAAATTGATATGCTATATACAGTACTAATATTGCCATGGCTAGAATTTTGTTAACAGTTCACCAATAGACAATTCACTTCACACAAATAGTTTTTAAAATGCATTCACTGACTGCATCAACAATGACACAAATGAGATTGAACAATGCTGCTGTATGCCATGTCCACCAGGACAGTCTGGACAATATTGATGTCAAACAAATATGCGAACATTTTACATTCAATAAAAGATTTATTCACAACCACATTACAGCCATTCACACACATGCATTGTGCTGTGTTGTTGGTACACACTTTCACTTTTCATCTCCCCTTTGATCAAAATGCTCCGGATATGAGCCGACACGAGCAGCTTTGCTTCATTCATAATATATATCAATTATAAAGAGAGGCTACATATACTTGATGATTAAACACTGCATTTTTTTAAAAAGTGAAAGCGCGCGTGATGTGAGCAGCTTTAATTATTAATAATTAAATAATAATTCAATGCTGGACATATACAGCTAAAATCACGATGATTATTATTCTTTTGATTATTATTATTATGTTCTTTGCAGCGTTGATCAAAAAGCTGCACGCGCAACTCACTTTCACTTTGCACAAGGCAGTGTTTATTGTGTCAGTGCAAAGGCCTGTTGATGAGGACGTTCATACTCAAAGCACCACCTGCTGCCACTTCTCCCACCACTTCTGCGTCTAACAGCAGAAGGCTACTTGGATCAGTAATCTACTGCTTTTCCTGCAGTTCACAGATGTGCAGTCGTATTTGATGTGTCGTATTTGACCACTGAATTTTTGGAAGTGAATTTCTTCTGTCGTATTTGAACCACTGAATTTTTGGAAGTGAATTTCTTCTGTCATATTTGAACCACTGAATTTGAAGCGAATTTTAACCATGTTAAAATGCAAGCATGAAAATACAATGCATTAAAATGCAAGCACTGTTAATTGCAGTGCTGTTTTTTTTCGATTTGTGGAATTCAACAGGCTTTTTATTTCAAATACTTTTGGCAGGATTTTTGTTCCATAGGCGGGTGCTCAAAGTTAAAAAAGATACGTTAAAAAAGGATTACTGAGGGATCCACTGCCTTTAGCAGCCTCACACAGCTCCTTCTGTAGCTGTTTCTTCCTCCTCTCCTTACGAGGCATGTCTGGAATATTTGTTATATTATTGTAATACTTTTTTTTTTTAAGTTTGTGTTTTAATTTTTAATTTTTTGTGTTGGGTTTTGTTTTATGTTCCGAGAGTGAAAATAAAAGACTGTTTATTTGAACCGCCAGCTTGCCTCTGCATTCATGCCGCGAACACGCACACACACCCGACGCAAATGTGACAACATGCAGTGCTTATTAAATGTTTACACTGTAGAGATACAATAATTTTACTGCTGTGAAATCAGCATTTCATCTAATTTGAAATATAAACCTAATGTAAGTGCCATATCGCACTTTTTATGAATTTGTTGTTGTGTTTATTTTATTTTACTTGCTGTTATTTCATTTATTCTACCTTGTTCTATTCATTAGTAAAGCATTAAGCATTAAGTTTGTTACATAAGCCATAAGCTTGATATATTTCTTAGTTATGCATCATAAGTTGATAATCGTAGGTTGGTCTGTGATGTCATTCTACTATTACATGCATTTGTGTGACTGTGATATGCTAGAAAGCTCAGTATAGATTTGGAAGGCTACGGAAACACAAGCTTTAGACCGTCAGCTAGTGAGAGCTCCCGGTAAGCTAGAAACGTAAAATACAGCAACGAGGTTGTTGTAACCGTAAGCTAACGTAAGCTGGGAATGTAAGAAACAACAAGAGTGTTGTTAGATACCCAAGCCAAGATTGTAATCTACAAGATACAGCAAACAGGTTGTTGTAAAACTCAGAGATTTGCAAGATGCAGCAACTGGTGTCTGTAATAACAGTGGATTTACTCAAGACGACTGTATGAAGTGTTGATTCTTTGATGCTGACAAATAAACGACAAAAGACAAAGAGATCGGACTTCTGTCATGTGAGTGAAACTTTAAGACATTAGCTACGCGTCAAAACTAGTGAAATAAGCCAACCGCATCTACACCTAATATCTGTTACTTAATATATTTTCTTGTGGGTTTTTTATACCATAAATATAATAATCCATAATTATGTTGATATCCATATTAGATAGTTTTTAGTGAAATAAAAGCCCTCTAGAAAAGAAGGGGAAAACCCTGTAACATACTTTAAAACAGAACATGTTTCCTAAAACGGTGGACAGAGCTACAGACCCCCTTGTAACACCCTTACCCAGTTAGCTAGCAGTTAATGACCACCACTACTTGTGCAGTTCATAAAAGGACAGGTAATGTTTGTCGCGCTGTTGCACAAACAGCACGTCATTTATTTCAATTCATTTGCTGTTATAGACTACAGTATATTGTGCGCTGTACACCCTATTTACTGTTTTGTTGCAGTCTCCACTGTCCAATTAATTTGCCTGCTTCTCCTCCAAATCCGCACCACCCAGCCTACAGAAAATGCGCATTCTGGTCCCACTCTATGTTCATCTTGTCGTCGCTGATGCTAACGACAGATGCTTCCCTCACAGGCTGGGGTGCGGTCTCAGATGACCGTCCAGCCTAAGGGAGCTGGAGAGGCCATCTTCTCGCACGGCACATTAATTGCCTCGAGATGATGACTCTATTTCTGGCCCTAAAGCACTTCCTCCAGCAGTTGAGAGGCGGCCATTTCCTAGTGCAGGTGGACAACACTATGGCAGTCTCATATATTATCGCCAGGGCGAACTTTGCTCATGCCGCTAATAGCTAGCGCACCAGGTTCCTGTCCCTCAGGGCGATTTACATTCCAGCATGAATGCAGGAGCAGTAGTACTATCTCTACAGTCTACTACAGTAGTACTACAGTCTATCTCTGACACACGGGGAATGGAAACCCCACTCCGAAGTAGTCAGGATGAGATTTCATGTAGCAAGGTGGACCTCTTGCCTTGCAAGATATGCTTCACCTTTAACTGCTCTTCAGATTTACGTCCACCGCATCAGCTAGTGGCATAGGTCAGAGCAGCTTCTACATGTTCTGGATGATAGATGCTATTGACCTCTCCTATGAGGCGCGTGGACTCACTTCACCTCTAGGAATCAGGGCTCATTCAACCAGGGGATCGCCTCAGCTATTAGATTAGCAAGAGGTATTCCCCTGCAGCAAGTGTGTGCCAAGCAGGTAGACCCAGTCCACTGCCGAAATGTTTCAGTGTTGGAGCTTCTGCAGGAAAACCTTGTCCTTGGGCTTGTGCCCTAGTACCCTCAGGATGTACTTAACTGCATTGTTTGAAGCCTTCTGTCCTCCGCCTTTTACAGCTTCGGAGCAGGAGAAACTTGACTTACTGTCCAGTATGTGCTTTTCAGATTTACATCCACCACATCAGCTAGTGGCGTAAGTCAGAGTGCCATTATACTGGGCGAGAGATGCTTTGCCCTCTCCTACAAGGCGCGTGGACTAACTCGCCTCTAGGAATCAGGGCTCATTCAACCCTGGAGTCTCTGCAGGATGCACCTAAAAGCATTGTTTCAAGCCTCTGTCCTCCGCCTTTTACAGCCTCGGAGCAGGAGAAACTTCACTTACTGTCCAGTACGTGCTCTTCAGATTTATGTCCACCGCATCAGCCAGTGGCGTAAGTCAGAGCGCCACTATACTGGGTGAGAGATGCATATTGCCCTCCCCTATGAGGCGCGTGGGTTCACTTCGCCTCTGGGAATCAGGGCTCACCCAACCAGAGTGATCGTCCCAGTCTGCACCAGCAGGAGGTATCCCCTGCAGCAATTGTGTGGCGCGAAGGTTGGTCCTCCCCGCACACATTTCTTGCATTTATAATCTGGATGTTCATGCTACTCCGGGCTCATGGTCCCCGAGTTAGCTGCCCAGGCACAGTTCTGAGACCTTCTCGGCTTTGTGTGCACAACCTTAGAATCCAGACACTTGTAGTGCGGCGGCGTTGGTATTCTCGTTCCCATAGCGTTTTCACGCAGCATCGAGAGAAAGCCTTTGAAAGGGAACGTCTCGGATTACTGTGCTGTAACCCTGTTCCCTGAAAAGGCGGGAACGAGATGCTGCGTCCTAATGCCGCACTACCACGTGACAGGACATCCGTTCAGACAAATTAATCTGAGGTTTGTCGCCGGCTCACTAGTATTTATAACCTTCCGCTGCATCTAATCAGATGACGTCACCTGACCGAGGTTATATATAGTCAAAAAATTTTGCATGTTTTCACACATGCTTCACAACCGGCAACAGACAAATGGTTCCCATAGCGTTTTCATGCAGCATCTCGTTCCCGGGTTTTCAGGGAACAGGGTTACAGCACAGTAACCCGAGATGTTTTAACACCAATTGTGGAATGAGCTTTGCAAGAGAGTAATGAACTAAATAATATTGTAAGGGTTAACCCCTAGAGGGCGCCAAAACGCCCATTTGGTTTGTGTTTTGTTAAGTTTTGTATTTGAAGTTTAAGTTGTGTAGGAACTTTGGTTCCCAGGCTGCACCTCAGTCAGGTGACGCAAGCGTGCACCTGAACCAAGAAAGGTAATTAAGTTCATTATAAATAGTTTAGGTTTAAACAAGGTCTAGCTTTGGTTGTCTTTATTATAGTCATAGGTTGTGTGGTTGGTTATGTTTAATTAGAGCCTCGTAAGCGCTTTGAACTTGAATAAAATACATTATTATTGAACCGTATTCGTGACCTGCGGGAGCAGGTGGTGCAGCTCCAAAAGCTGCTCGTCCAGGTTCGGGAGATCCAGGCTGTAGTCCCGGATGGTCTCCCTCTCTCTTATCTGGATGACATGCTCCCCCTCTCGCCACTGCGGATGAGGCATTCCCTCCACTGCCTCCGCCTGTGGAGGATTACCAGCAGTGGCTGGGCAGCGTGGAAGATGCATTTCTCCCTCCGCCTCCCAGCGTCGAAGACAGCATGCTGGCGATGCCGTATCCAAGCTCCGAGTCAGCTCTGCAGCCAACAAGTGTCGCTTCAGTTCTGCTGCCGCCGTGCGTCCTGGAGAGCATGATCCTTCCTCCTCCTCCAGACTTCAAGGACAGCGCGCCAGCTCTTCAGCTACCGCCGAGCCTCGCATCTGCTCTATTGTCTTTATTATAGTCTGAGGATGTGTGGTTGGTTATGTTTATTTAATTAGAGACTCGTAAGCGCTCATAGCAATGAGCTTATATACTTTTGTTTTGTGTATTTGAACTTGAATAAAATACATTATTATTGAACCGCCAGCTCGCCTCCTGCGAATATGCCACACTCACGCCGACACACACCTAGAGTTCGTGCAGCATTCTGCTCATACTGTGTAGTTGATCTACTGTACTGATCATATCATCAACATCACATCGCAAAGCTAATCTGAATGTAAATGCTACCATACCAGTAGTGTAGTTTGCTCTACATGATCTCTTTATGCTAAATAATAAATTAAAATGTATGGGGACATAATTCTGTAATTTTTTCCAACATGTCATCTCATTTAGCAGCCAGAAAGGAAAAATGTGGACAGGTGGAAAGGACTGATCCAGGAGCACATGAAGAATTCCCATCTACAAATATTAGATGTAGAGCCCTTACCATCATATGAGGATTATTTTGGAATCACTGAAAGCAAGACACTACTTATTTGCTTTGGACATTGTGATAAACTTCCAAAAGGAGGAGGGCCTTCATTTTGCTGATATCAGCATGGCTAATTTTCCAAAATCTTTGCAGAAAGAGAGAGAGAGAGAGAGAGAGAGAGAGAGAGAGAGAGAGAGAGAGAGAGAGAGACCAGGCCCATTAATTCTACTGCTGTGGCTTAATGATAGGATGCAGAAAAGAGATTAAGTGGAACCAGGGTGCCTGTAGCATGTTAAAAAGGAAACACTTACTGTAGGGGTAATGCATGTTTAAACAGTTTAACCACTTTGCAGCATTACTCAGCATCTGTCTACAATAAATGTGTAATTCATTTTTTTTACTCCGATTTGACTTAATCAAAATGAGACAGTTGCCCAAAATACAGTGTCTAGGTAAAGAGGTCAGGTCATAAGTCATAAACAGTAAACAACTAAGGGTGGCATGAGTAATCCTGTGATGCAGTAGCTAAAGAAATAGTAACTTATTTCTACTGGCTGTGCATGTGATCTTCTGTTGTTCAACCTGGGAAGATCCCAGGTTCAAACCCCACAACCACCAATGGGCCACTGTTGGGCCCTTGAGCAAGGCCCTTAACCCTCAACTGCTCAGATGTATAATGAGATAAAAATGTAAGTCGCTCTGGATAAGAGTGTCTGCCAAATGCCTAAATGTAAATGTAGCCATCTACTTTGAAGTATGACGTATGTTCTGAACCACGGTTATATACAGTGGGCTGGAAAGAAACAGGAACAAAACAGACAGGACAAACAGTATCACTGTGAAAAGCTAGGACTTAAATAATGACAATAATAACAAAAACAAACCAAACACATCTGTTTAACTTAAACACAAGACAGTTTAATTAATTACATTATTGTGAATATGATTCTTATCCTCTACTGTATATTCTTGTTGAGTATAGTCCTTCAGAGCAAGCATTGTGTCAGAAGATTCTGTGGAATCTCTTCTCACCTTTCATTCAGGTGTGAATTTATCAATCTGTGTGCACTGTTGGCAAATACTGAAGGGGGTTTAGATGAATGAAAAAGAGAGCGGACGTCTCTGTCTAAAATAGAAAAAAATAAAATAAATATAAATGGTTAATGATACCAATTAAGACTTAATTGTTGGATTTGATACTTTTCTTTTTATCTGCACTGAGAGATTTTGTGTGTGTGCACGGAGAGTTTGTGTGTGTGTTTGTGACGTTATCTTCTCCTTCAATGTGCTTCCAACCAACCAACCAACCCTGGCCTCAAAACGAAGAAACCTATGTGTCATAGCCGATAACTGTCCCTTTGATCTGCTGGTTACGGCAAGGCGTCGACTGCTGATCAGTGTAAAGTAGCCTGTACAAGCCAAGTACTTCCACAAAAATATTGTGAATGTCTGCAACAAATACTAACCATTAAAATGTTAAGAATTTAATTTAACACAAATATATTATCTTTATATTTATACATATCTTTTATTTCTTACTTACTAACTATTGAATGCTTCAGTAAAGGGCTTTAAAACAATGCAGTATGAATGACAATGGAATATTACAGAACGTGCAATTAAACCAGTGTGATTAAAGTACCCGAAATAACACAGATTTTTGACCCAGCCTAAACAACCCAACGAGGTGTTTACAAAAACCCACCATTTTTACTAATGGAGGAAACGCAGTCAAAGTCACGCAGTTTGTGCTTGTTTCATTTCATGTCTAGTTTTATCGATAAGTCTGCTCATATCTGCGCACATGTTTATCAGCCTTTTGATCAAAAAGCCGCCCGCGCAACTCACTTTCACTTTGCACAAGGCAGTGTTTATTGTTTAGTGTATATTTAATGCGCATAAACACAATAAAACTATATTGTTTTAGGCTAACATATCATAAATTTTTGTATTATTAGTTGTATTTCGTCTTTTTGCACACACACACGGGTGCGTTACAATAATAATAACAATAATAATAATAATAAATGGAGAAAGCGCAATTAAAGAAGCATCATCATTGAAGGAGAAGAAAATTATGAATAAATACATATCAGTATTTACAGTTTGAGCTCGACACGTTTATGAGCTCTGTCACTTGCTGTCAATGGGTGCCTAAGAGAGATAACACATTTTTGGCTTCAGTAGACACACAATACTTCAGACTGAAACACGACTGCCCCCTACAGGTAATGAAGGGCATTTTCACAGGCGGCAAGTTGCGGGATCCCTTTTCTCGAAACATTTGTTTTTAATGGCAACATCTGTACAGTATGATTTATACAGGATTTACACAAAGGCAACAGCACTGTGACAATCTTCCAGTGAAAAGAATCAGTTAAAAAGGAGATGAAAAATTTTAAAGGGAAAATTGCTTGCTTGCTGTATGTAAGGGCTACAAGAACGGGTCAATGCCAGGAAAACTTCTTTCTCGCCGGCTACAGTACATCATTCTTGTGGTGAATGTCCAACAAGTTTGTCCAAAGTCTGCAACTCGTGAAGTAGTATCTAAAGGAACAAAAAAAATATATTAAAACATTTGAGATTTACCTAAACACCATCCAGCTACTCCATTCCCAACTGTCTGAAGGTTGAGAAGTGGACTTGTGAGCTTGTATTTCAGTTGCTGCTTTCTTTGTTGAAATTCTTGTTCTCCTTAAAGGTTACTGAGGTGGCATGTTTAAAAAAAGAACCCAGTTAAAGAAAAGTGTATATAATTACCAAGACAACTGTCATGGTACATCAGGTCACACCCACGGTTCAAGCCAAGTCATGATCACCCATGTTTCCTCTCCATACTCCATTCCACGGCCTCCATTGTGCCACCTCATTCACTGGCTGGAGCACACCTGTTCTTTATTTCATTCATTACTTCCGCTATATATAACTCTCGCACAAACAACCACCCCTTGGTGAATTATTGCATGCTTATAGGCCATTATTCTGTAACTTTATGGCAAGTAGTTGTTAGGTTTTTTTTTTTTTTGCTTTGCGAATTGGATTTGTTCTCTATGCTGACGGATATACCGGCTTGGATCTTTCGCCTCCATTTCTTGACCACGACTCACCTCAATCCCCAGGACAATTGCTACTCGGATTACAAATGCATGCTTCCTGATCCAAGTTCTATCACCAGCACTTCCATCCACAATCCGCTCTCACCCTGTGCGTCAGATACTGGCGCCTTTTATTCTCCGATCTCTCTCCCTGCTGTTTTTAACCTGCGCATTGGATTTGGCATGCGTGTTGCATCCCTGGTTTTCTCACACAGTCACTTTCTCTGTACGCATTGGACACTGCACGCACGCTGCATCTCTCATGTCCGAACATTGATCTACTTTCACTTTCTATTCACACTGCTACCCATTTCTAACTACACCCCAATTGCTAATTCTCTGCTTAAGTTTCTGTTTTCTGTATATGGCTCATTCCTCATTAAAATCATCTAAACTCTGATCTGTTGTGTCTGCTTTTGTGTCATCCAAGCATGCGTTGCATGGTCAGAACCTCGTGACAACAACCATTCTACAAACAAACATATTGGCCTTTATTTATAGAATATAATTAAGTGATCAGAATCTGTCTGAAAGCATGTGCTGACCAACTGGCTCTGATCTTCTCACATAAGTTCAACAGATCTCTCCAGCTGTGTGAAGTCCCATCGTGCTTCAAACAAGCCACCATCACCCCGGTCCCAAAGAGACTCTCCATCACAGGTCTGAATGACTACAGACCAATAGCTCTAACATCTGTGGTCATGAAGTTCTTTGAACGACTTGTATTGGCCTACCTAAGGAACATCACAGAGCAGCTGTTAGATCCCCTTCAGTTTGCATACAGAGCAAAGAGGTCAGTGTATGATGGAGTTAATATGGGGCTACACTGCATCCTCCAACATCTCGACTGCCCAGGGTCCTATGCAAGAATTCTGTGTGTTGACTTTAGCTTGGCTCTGTATGTTAACGACTGCACATCCAAAGCCCCAGCTGTCAAACTTCTGAAATTTGCAGATGACACTACACTCATTGGACTCATCCAAGATGGTGACGAGTCTTCATATCTACAGGAGGTGGAACACCTGGTGCTCTGGTGCAGTCAGAACAACCTGAAGCTGTTGGAAATGACAGTGGACTTTAGGAGACAGCCTTCAACACTACTCCCCCTCACAATATCCGACAATCCTGTGTGAACCATGGAGTCTTTCAAGTTTTTGGAAACTACGATTTCCTATGACATGAAATGGGAACTCAAAATTAACTCCATTCCCAAAAAAGCCCAGCAGAGAATGTACTTCCTGCGCCAACTAAGGAAGTACGGTCTGCCTTAGGAGCTGCTGAAACAGTTTTACACTGCAGTCATTGAGTCTGTCTTATGCTCACCACCATGCCTCCATTAAACTTCCTACATGCACATTACTTCACTACTACTATAGTGTACTACTTTGTTTTTTGCAATACCTAATATAGTACATATGATACACACTGGTCTATCCCTTTATGTACACTATACTGCACGTAGTCAGGATCCTCTGTGTAATTACTGTGTAATTATTTGTACAGTTTTATGTTTGTCTGTACTCTAAGACCTACAACCAGCTAGAACCAAATCCCTTGTGTGTCTCAACATAATTGGCGAATAAAACCCGATTATCTAAAGAATGTCTCTAAAGTTAGAGTACATTTTCTGGTAACTACTGTTAACACTAGAAGCGCCGGGCCAGTGTGACATACTTATAACGCGGTTCACGGGCATTTTGACTGCCTATTGTTTTGAATGGGAAGCTGTTGCTGACACACAATGATCGCTAGATGGCGCTTTCACCCAAAGCAAATAGTTTAGCTCCAAGATCAACTTGCACTTGGGCAATGTGCCGTTCATTCCCACGTTAATAATCAGTGCTATTTTTTTTTCATATTCAACTGAGAAAACCTACTACAGAGTCCCTAAGGGGAGTCACTAAGTCTCTACTTAATTTTATAACGTTTTAAGAAAATTAATTAGTTTGTTCATTCTATTTGAAGCTTCTGAACTTTTCGGGTGTTTTTTTAGTGTGACAGTGCTTTAGATTAGTTCTGAACTCGATTCCGTGAAATTATCGCTAAAACAATGTAATTTACATTTAGGCATTTGGCAGACGCTCTTATCCAGAGCGACTTACATTTTTTTATCTCATTACACATCTGAGCAGTTGAGGGTTAAGGGCCTTGCTCAATGTAATGACCCTCATGAGGATATAAAACTTTATTATTGTGTTTGAATAAATCAGATCTACCACAAACTGAACAACTTGACTTTTCCGGTATGGTAACGTAAGCACCTCGGATACCTGTCGCTGCTGCTGTGGAAATATTACGCTGTAACGATCAGCTCAAATATCTATGACTAACGTTACACTAATCGCGAGATCTTTATCTCCGTGTCGTTGTGTTTTAAAAACCGTAAGTAAGTGAGGCACAACCAAGACCAATCCAAATCAATCAAAAGTGTATTATACAAAGAAGGAAACAAAAAGGTGCACCTACCAAGAAAAACAACAGAAAAAACTATATATACAAAATATCTACAAGCGAAAACGGCATGTGCAAGAATGGTTATAAAGTCCAAGGTCCAGATTATTGCATGTGTGTGAGAGAGTTGAATTGGTCTCACCGGAAATGGTGGAATACAACCGGGAGTCCGAGGTCGGAGAGAGAGCACCCAAGCGAAGCAGTCCAGTCGGTGTGTTAATCCTGACAGCAGAGAACACCCGCAGGAAACAGCCCTTGTTTGTCTCTCTGTAAACTTCGTAACCCTATAAACAGCGTGCTGAATCTCCATAACACTCTCTCCTCGAGTGCTTTGCCGGACCGGCAAATTGAATTCAATACCGGCGTATTGAAATTTTATAACTTCTCGAAAATGATTTGATTGATTTACATAATATATGCTATATAATACTAAGGGTTTCCGGGTCGCTGGTGGCCAGTAACCAACAACAATAATGCTGAGGGTTTCTAAATTAAGTTGAAATGTAAATTATTGTGTCCTACTTATATGATGTCCTCGATAATGATTATAATAAATATATAAATAATTTTTCAAGTAAAATTTTTTTCACAGTGCTACAGTTCGCTACTATGTGCAGTTGTGTTCACGAAGAGGTGGGTATGTATAGCTCATAGGTGCATATACGCGCATTTTATATGTAGTGGTTTGAGCAGTAAGTAGTATACTTAGTATAATAAACACTGCCTTTTGCAAAGTGAAAGTGAGTGCCGTTGATCAAAAGGCTGATAAACGCGTGCGCAGATATGAGCAAATTTATCGATAAAACTGCAAACATACTCCCCCTGAAATGCAACAAACAAATACAGTATATAGTCTATTCGCTGAATACAACGCGACAGTTCGCTCAGAGCCGAACACCCGCAGACCCCCATTACTGTAATGCTTTCATTCACAATAGGTGTGAAGTTATCAAACCGGTTTCGCTGATGGGTGAATTGGCTGTATTGGGGGTTTTAAAACAAAATAACAACGCCGAGCTAAGCGTTACAAGTTCTTGTCCTGTTGACAGGAATCCACTATAGTAAAAGCCTACAGTAAATTTGACTATATCCATTTACTTAGAGCTGTTCATTTACGATCCAAAAAAAATAAATAAATAAATAAATAAAAATAAATATATATATATATATATATATATATATATATATATATATATATATATATATATATATATATAAACATAATATGATATATTCTATAGCCCATCTTTTTTTATCGTAAATGAACAGTATATATATATATATATATATATATATATATATATATATATATATATATATATATATATTTGTTGTTAGTTGTGTAGAGTATACCACTTTTGTGCTACAGGTAATGCAACCTGAACCGTTGGCTAACACCGCAGGTATATTTCACACCTGTGGGAAGTACCCAAGGAAGTTTCTCTTTTAATCCACAATGTCTTCAAAGAAGATATGTAGACATGTAGGTTGGTAATGACTCCATTAAAAAATTGTTTTGTAATAGATAAATGTTTTACTGTATTTGGAAATCTAGCTTTATTTTTTTTAAATCCAACCGCCAGTTATATTATCCTCAGTACACTCAGTTTTCCCTAGTTGATCAAGATAGTCTTTAACAAATGTGTATTATGCCTTAATGAATTTATTGAAATTAAACTGGCAACGTCCCTCCCAATTGAATGGTGGTAGAAGCTTAATGTGGTAGCCCCCTAGTGACTGGGAGGAATCGGACACTACTAAATTTTTTTTTTGTAAAAAAAAGAAAAGAAAAAACAGGCAAATGGCAAACTTACTTTACATTCTGTATAAATGCCATTACCAATAAATAACAAAAATATACAGAATCTTTTTTATCGAGAAGTGAAGCAATGAAATGATGTTTGTGTTCAGTGCTTTCTGTATACACTTATCATTTAAGACCAAACCTATTTTTGATTATACATTTATGACTGAATGTTCAACATTTTCTCATGGCCAACATAATTAAGCCTACAGTACATGTATATTCTAATAAAGACAATTTCTCCGACAAATTCTCTAAGCCTGCAAATTTTAAGTGGCCAGTTTGTTGTGCAGGGCATTGCCAGGCCACTGTGTCAAGCCAGCAAAAAAATACTTTACCAAGCATAATTAATTCAAACCTTCAGGTGGCGGTAGCACACCACCTACTAGTGATGGAAAGTTTAAATCATTTTAGTTGTAAGAGCCATATCACATTTGTTATGTAAGATGGATCTGCAGAATTTGTTGTTGTGTTTATTTTATTTTATTTGTTTTAATTCATTTCATTCTACCTTATTCTATTCATTAGTTAAGAATTAAGCATTAAGTTTATTACATAAGCCATAAGCTCTGAATGTGTTAGTTAAGCATCCATTTTGACAATTGTAAGTTGGTCTGTGATGTCATTCCACTATGACATGTATTTGTATGACTATCGCATGATAGAAAAGTCAGTTTAGATGCGGAAGGCTACGGAAACACAAGCTTTTGACCGTAAGCTACCCGTAAGCAGATATATAACAAAAGTGTTGTTATATGTGTAAGAAATTTATGAGATACAGCAACTGGTGTTGTAATCACAGTGGATTTACTCAAGACGACTGTATGAAGTGTTGATTCCTTGATGCTGACAAAATAAACTACAAGAGACAAAGAGATCGGACTTCTGTTGTGTGAGTGAAACTTCAAACCAAAGCTATGCGTCAAAACTAGTGAAATAACGTGACCGCATCTACATTAGTGACTCGTTTTTTTTTTTTATCTCGTTCATCAAAATGAACAAATCTTTTTTTGAGTCATTTACTTCATTTCGTTCTTTAGATCAGAAATCAAATAAAATGTTGCATTTTCAATAAAAAGACCCCCAATATATCTACATACAGTGGTGTGAAAAAATATTTGCCCTCCTCCTGATTTCTTATTCTTTTCCATGTTTGTCATACAAAATGTTTCTGATCATCAAATACATTTAACTATTAGTCAAAGATAACACAAGTAAACACAAAATGCAGTTTTTAAATGAGGGGAGAAAAAAAATCCAAACCTACATGGCACTGTGTGAAAAAGTAATTGCCCCCTGAACCTAATAACTGGTTGGGCCACCCTTAGCAGCAATAACTGCAATCAAGCGTTTGCGATAACTTGCAACGAGTCTTTTACAGCGCTCTGGAGGAATTTTGGCCCACTCATCTTTGCAGAATTGTTGTAATTCAGCTTTATTTGAGGGTTTTCTAGCATGAACCGCCTTTTTAAGGTCATGCCACAACATCTCAATAGGATTCAGGTCAGGACTTTGACTAGGCCACTCCAAAGTCTTCATTTTGTTTTTCTTCAGCCATTCAGAGGTGGATTTGCTGGTGTGTTTTGGGTCATTGTCCTGCTGCAGCACCCAAGATCGCTTCAGCTTGAGTTGATGAACAGATGGCCGGACATTCTCCTTCAGGATTTTTTGGTAGACAGTAGAATTCATGGTTCCATCTATCACAGCAAGCCTTCCAGGTCTTGAAGCAGCAAAACAACCCCAGACCATCACACTACCACCACCATATTTTACTGTTGGTATGATGTTCTTTTTCTGAAATGCTGTGTTACTTTTAAGCCAGATGTAACGGGACACGCACCTTCCAAAAAGTTCAACTTTTGTCTCGTTGGTCCACAAGGTATTTTCCCAAAAGTCTTGGCAATCATTGAGATGTTTTTTAGCAAAATTGAGACGAGCCTTAATGTTCTTTTTGATTAAAAGTGGTTTGCGCCTTGGAAATCTGCCATGCAGGCCGTTTTTGCCCAGTCTCTTTATTGTGGTGGAGTCGTGATCACTGACCTTAATTGAGGCAATTGAGGCCTGCAGTTCTTTAGATGTTGTCCTGGGGTATTTTGTGGCCTCTCGGATGAGTTGTCTCTGCACTCTTGGGGTAATTTTGGTCGGCCGTCCACTCCTGGGAAGGTTCACCACTGTTCCGTGTTTTTGCCATTTGTGGATAATGGCTCTCACTGTGGTTCGCTGGAGTCCCAAAGCTTTAGAAATGGCTGTATAACCTTTACCAGACTAATAGATCTCAATTACATTTGTTCTCATTTGTTCTTGAATTTTTTCAATCAATCAAATTTATTATACTTTTGACATAACCACCAGAGTAATACGCTCTCTTTCACTGTTTATGACATAGTGACAGTAAACAGCTGAACAACTTCCCTTTTTGAGAATTGTTTTTCAACATTTTTGAGAATTAGAACATCCAGGTTAGTTTTTTTTTTATTATTATTATTATTATTATTAAACTAATTATCACAACATAACTAACCCAACAACATTGATCACTGATTCAGCTGAAACAAATTCTATACATGTAACAGAAAGTGTAGATGCAGATTCAAAATGTATAAATATGCATGCTACAGTATATATACTCTATGTGTTTTGCACACAAAAAACAGAAAAGTCATTTCTGGTAAATCAACTGCATTTGTAGTTTATTTACAGTAATTCATAAAAAATGAATATACATTGTACAGTACAGGGTAAACACGAGAAATATTACAAAATGACAAAAAAAACAGTGTCTACTGTAAAAACAGCTTCCATTTTAAGTGGAGAGATATTTGACCGACAGCCTAGAACAAAAGAACCGTAGGTGTGATCACAACCCCCTCCGATCGACCGTGCCATGAATCACTGACCACCTCAGAAGTTCCCTTCAATGTATGCTGATGTTTTGCAAGTATTTTTATCACCATTCAAAGGCTTACAATTAATTTAAGGTTAAGATTTCTAGCAGAAGCCATAAGTTTTGTTCCCTGAATTAACATTCCAAGCACAGCTTTGTTGTGTTCTTTGTGCATTTGCCACAGACAAGCCGCTTACAGGTCTGGCAGATATAAGAGGTTTTGTTCCCTGGACATCTGCCAATTTGACACTGCTTCCTTTCCGCAGGTGGAGAAGGAGTTTCAGGTAAAGGTCACTTGCATGCCATTGCCCCTGCTGCCCTTGCCGTTTTCTGGTGTGCACATAGCTCCTTTACCAACTCCAGAATAAATCTCCTCCTGCTTATGGTCACATTTATGCACTGTTTATATAGAATATGTGCATTAATTAATTTTAGAATATAGGGCCCAATAGTGTTAAAAGTGTTTTGTGGAAAAAAAAGTGCTGGGTGGAAGACAGTCAAGTGGGCAATAAGAGGGTCTTAAATAATGAATTAATTTCGATAATTCTCTCAAAGAAACAGGCTCAAACTGCTGAAGGACAGCTGTGCAGACTGGAAGAGCACTAGGGTCTACAGCAGAAGTTAAAGAGACAGAGGACCTAATTAATAAAACGTTATCTATAAAAAATGCTAAGAATTGTTCACACATACTAGGTGAGGGCACAGCAACAGCAGAAACACATGGATGAATAATACGATTAAATACATTAAAAAGAACTTTGGGCCTGTGGCTACTAGCAGACACGATGTTAGACATAAACTGGGTTTTAGCGGTCTTCACAACATGTTGGTAGGTATATAAACACTCTCTTAATATTTGTAAAGACAAATGCAACCTGTCCTTTTTCCATCTCCTCTCAGCGCTTCTACATTCGCGTCTGAGAGTGCGCGTGCGCTCGTTCAACCAAGGCCCGGCCATCGGTTTAGAGCGCGCGGGCGCGAGAGGAGCAATGGAGTCCAGTATATCCACACAGGTGGAATTAAAACGTTCAGCCAAGACCTCAGCGCTTTCACAACCAAAGTTGATCAGTCCAGAGTCATTAAAAGCATCAGAGTACTGGGAAACCGTAAGGGCGCTGAGAATCTGAGTATCCAGGTACAGCTCTGAAGTTCAAAACTGGAGACTGAATTCGATTGGAATGATTATCGACAGCGAAAGCAAGAATTGAAAACTGTGGCCAAGCCTCCAACTCTACCTGAGGTCCAGGGAGAAGTAAAGAATGTGCAATCTGGAGGAAGAAGTTCAGAAAAGGCTACAGACTCACTACATTGAAGCCACGTCTCTGTAAAAAAACAGAAAGTCTAACTGCCTTGATCTGTAGAATTCATTCAGTATGAAAGTCCGGAGGAGCGTTTTTTAAGGGGGGTTACTGTAAGGGTTAACCCCTAGAGGGCGCCAAAACGCCCATTTAGTTTTGTTTGTAGTTTGCTTTCTGTTCTGTTTGTATGATTTAAGCTTCAGTTCCCAGGTTACACCTCGGTCAGGTGAGGTAGGCGTTCACCTGAACCGAGGAAAGATAATTAAGTTTAGTTAGTATAAATAGCCTGACTGAAGCTCAGTCAGGCACCTAGCTTTTTGTTGCGTTTATAATGTTTCTGGTTTGTGTTGTTTTCATTTTGTTTATTTATTAAAAAAGAAGGAATCGTGAGTGCTCAAAGCAAAGAGCTTGATTTACTTTGTTTTTGTAAATAAACAGCTTACTGAACCGCCAGCTCGCCTCCTGCATTCATGCCACACACACACGCCAAAGAAACCGTGACATCATCTTGGAGTTTCCTTAATCAGAGCACACTGACAAAGCAAAATTTTATCACAACTAGATATCGAGTGACGGATATCCTTTTGGAGCTACTGGAGGAGTGTGAACAAGCAGATGAAGTTGCTGTAGTGTTGAAGGGGGCTGTAGTCCTGGATAGACAACAGCTTTAGAAATGGTGTTTGATCAGGTCTGTGCTCTGAACATTGAGTTCCAAAAGGACTGAATGGATACCTATGAAGCCATTCAAACCATTTCTTTTGGACTTGGAGAGACATGCTCCCCTCATTCAAATGCTGAGAAACTCTAGAAATGCTATAAACTCTTGTTGCCATAGACTCATTTTTTGTTGTTTCAAAAATTAGCATCTTGTGTTATCCAGGTATTTTCTTGACCTTTAAATAAAATAGAACCTGTATTTTCTTTTTTCTTGTGACCATTTTTTTAACTTTAACTTGTGTTGGAAGAATAAAGTTTTTTTTAAGTAATTGTGTTTTTTAATTGTTGGTGTATGGTTATGGCTAACTTGTTTTTATAGTAAAACAATCACTTGAACCGACAACATCAATGGGCTAAAATGGGAGACAACTTACCTTTTTGTGTAGATGAAAAGTTAGGCTAAGTCAACCATGGATAAATATAATTAATTACCCAACAACCAATGCTACTAAATATTTGAATTACATGTTGAGTCAACTTAAGATTTTGAGTTGTGTACATGTACTGTACTGTCAACTACACAGCAATGTGAAATATTTTGTTGGGCTGGCAAATTCCTCTAAAAGTTGAGGAAACTTAAAAAAGCTGTGCAACTTTATAATGTTGAGGTGATATATGTTTAGGTATGGTTTATAATGTTACGGTGTATAATCCTACACAGTCGTCCTACACAGTAAACTTCTCCTCTACTCTTTCATTTTACTGCATCTTCACACACACACACACACACACACACACGCTCCCAAACACACAAACATACACACGCATGTACGTGTACAAACGCACTCACACAGACACACTAGTGGAAACACTGCACTGTTGGGATTCTTTTCAGAGATAAAGTGCAGGTTAATTTGTTTTATTGTCAATTTTGCATTGATTATTTTTTATATAATATATAAATATTATTAGTTTCTATTAGTTTATATAAGTTTCTATTAGTTCTTAGGGGGAAATTTACTTTTATATATATACACAGTCTTATGCAAAAGTTTGGGAACCCTTGATAAATAACATATTTTGTTGATTTTTTTAATTGAAAAGATTTTAACGCAGTCTCTCTTGGAAAGGGAAAAAAATGCACAATATTTTCAGCAAACATTGATGCATAGTTACTTTTTATGTCATAACTTGAACAAAGACAAAAAATAAAAACTGATAAAGACTGATAAAAAGACATCTTTTCAATTAAAAACATTACCAAAATCTGTTATTTAATATATATTTGTGTTTTGTATATGATGTGGGTTTGTGTTTGTGATGCTATTCAACAAGGAGAAAAAGGTGCGCCTAGTCAGAGCCCCGGATTAAACCCCATTTTAAATCTGTGGAATTAATTAAAGACTGTTCTGGAGCTCCTGGTCCTACACTAAGCTTTGCCCCTTCGACCAGTGGCACTCACATAGGTGCCTCTGAAACCAATGTTTTGCTTTAGAGAGTAAGACTAACAACAATACATACTTTCGAAGCTGCTTGCTGAACATGTTATAGTTTATCTAAGTATTTAATATGGCAATAAAATTACAGAAGTTTCGTTCATTATTTAATATCATGAATTGAGTTCTGCTGTGAATACATGCTGTACGTACTACACACCTTATCTCATAGTTTGCTCTCATTTTGCATATGTTTATATTGTGAAGTCTGTGTTTGGAAGAAATGTTAGTCTGCGTGCTGAGTTGGAACAAAGGAGACGAAAGATCGACAGAACTTAAATCCTTCAGAGAAGACATGAAGAAATTATTTTGTATTTTCTTTCTGGTAGGAATTTGTGGCTTGGGTGAAGGTATCATGATAGAATATGTTTACCTCCCTTACAGACTATACTGGGGAGACGCTCAGCAGTACTGCAAAGAATACTACACTGATCTGGCTACCTTCAATACCATTGGGGAACAGCAGAAACTTATAACGTTTTTTGGTTATAGAAATGATCCAGTTTGGATTGGGTTGCTCAGACCAAATGACAACTGGCAATGGTCTAATGGACAGACAGTTTCCTTCTCAGCATGGTATCAAGGCTTTCCTGAATCTGGTTGTTTTGACACACCAAGCCCAATTAAAGAGTTTAATGACTGGGCTTATTTATATCAAGGGCAATGGCAAAACACAAACTATTTTTCTGCTTTTCCTTTTTACTGTTTTAGACATTTGATTTTGGTAAATGAGCTTAAGACATGGGACGATGCTCTTCAGTACTGTACTACTTACTACACTGGCTTGGCCGCTCTGCCTGATGATACCCGAGTGCTTCAGGCAAAAATGGAGCTCTCACTGTCCCAGACAGAAAGTGTATGGACCGGCCTACACTTTATGGATGGAATATGGTTTTGGCTAGACGAAGAGCCAACAGAGAACCTGGACTTACTGCCATCATGTCCAGCTCGACCATATCACTGTGGAGCTGTTAACACCACAATAAATAGCGTGGAGAACCAAGACTGCAATAAGAAGCTTAATTTCATCTGCTACCAAAAGTGAGTAATAAATGTCCAGAACAAATCAGGATTTGAATGGGTATCCTAATGACATAATTGTGTTGTCTCAGAACTATACTTTGCATCCGTTACATTCATTACAAGATTTGTACAGAATAGCCAGTTTGTCCTCCTTTTTTATTAAGTGTTATCAGATATACTATATTATTGAGTTGTCATAATAGTAGACAATTCGACTGGTTTCTTAAATGATTTGCCTTTACACCAAGACTAAAAAAATATCTTAGGATTATTTAAAATGTAATAATGGTTATGTAAAAACAAATTTCAGGACTAATAAAAATAGCCAATTATTATTGTAAGCTTATAATAATAGGTTGAATATTTTAATTTAGATTATATTAATTAAATTAATGTTATAGAAACATTTATGTGTCTTTTTTGCTTGTTTTTGTTTTTTACAGTTAAGTGGACCTACGGCTATACCTCGTCATGAACCACAAACTGAATTCAGTTATACAACACTGTGTACCCTTGATGAACAGATGGCTTTCCATAAGAGAATTTTTTTATTTTTTTTTATTTTATAAAATTTTATAAAATTTTATAAAATATAAATTTTATTTTTTCTGAATAGGACACTAATTGGTAATTCAACATACACATATATTTGCTTTTAATATCAAGTTATGTGTAGACTGTAAAATAAATTAATTACCAATATTATGGTACTGATATTGAATGGAATATAGTAGGGGGGCAGGGTCACCATTACTAACTAGATAGATAGATAGATAGATAGATAGATAGATAAATAGATAGATAGATAGATAGATAGATAGATAGATAGATAGATAGATAGATAGATAGATAGATAGATGAAATATATTTCACACAGAAGGAGATAATTACTCTTTTTAAAGTCTTTTTTATAACAAGAAGTGGATAAGCAGTAAAAACAGAGCATGAGAAGTGGAAATTTGGGGAAGAATGACCTACATTCCTAGAATGGCTAAAAATAATTGATATAAAAGTAAGAAGTTACCTCATTATTAGTTTACTTTCTCAAATTGTAATTAAATCACCATATTGGATGTACTGTAGCAACACACCATGTACGCATACAAATACATGTATGACATAAAGACATATAAGAACTGCAGCCTCACATCATTTAAATGTCCATTTAAATCAGATATTTAGTACCAGATGTCACTTCCAATCAGTGATAAGAATTTCATTTGCAAGCTTTACGTATACTTTCCTGGTTTTACTAAATTGTTGTGTTTTCTTATTCATTGTTTTGTTTCTGGAAATGTCAGAGTGTTTTCTGATTTGTTATGTAACTTCAATCTTATTCATGGTTAAATATGTTTTTTGTTTTACTTGTAGGCAAACTTCTGCCATTGTTATATTGGAAGAATTTGAAAAAAAATTAATGTTGGCTGCAAGTAAAGCTATTTTAAGCAGGAATTCTTGAAAAAAAAAAAAAAGACTGGTGGATTGCAAAGCGATTTTATCACCTTTTGTGTGAAAAGCCTTTTATTTAGTCACACGTAATGAAGCACAAAAGGTTTGATAGTAGTAGCCCTATTATCATTTTGTTCTTTTGTTTTGCATTTCCTTCCTATAAATATGACTACCAGCTTGTAGTAATAGATTCAATGTAATAAACATGAAAGTTAATGATAAATTCATGTATTTGTGCAAGTAACTACACATATGAATTCATTTCTAGTAATCTACATACCATGCTTCACCTGAAAGACTATTAAATACACTATTAAAAATGAAGATGATGAACATGTTTAGGATTTCACTTGATTATTCTGTAACTTCACAGATACACAATTACTGAGTATGAATACAAAGTTGTGCATTATTACAGTGATCTATATTTACATTTACAAAATTTATTTCTGACTTGACTATCATTCATTCATTCATTCATCTTCTATACCGCTTTATCCTGTATTAGGGTCGCAGGGACCTGGAGCCTATCCAAAGAGACTCTGGGCACAAGGCAGGGTACACCCTGGACAGCGTGCCAATCCATCGCATAGCACACACACACACACAATATGGTCAATTTGGGAACGCCAATTAGCCTAATCTGCATGTCTTTGGACTGTGGGAGGAAACCGGAGTACCCGGAGGAAACCCACCAAGCACGGGGAGAACATGCAAAGTCCATGCACACAGAGACAGGAATCGAGCCTGGCCGGGAATCGAACCCGGACCCTGGAGGTGCAAGGCGACAGTGCTAAGCACTACACCACCGCGCTGCCGACTTGACTATCACAAATTATTTAATTAGTATTCTAAAAAATTTAGTACTGTAATGACGCGGGTTACACGAGGGCCAGAGCTGGGCAGATCCGGGCAGATCCGCAGGCTTCTACCACATGGAGTTCTGAACAGGCAAATGCGCAGCCATTTATACACGCGGTAGCCAAGCAAAGCCACCGTCAGGCAATCAGCCTGAACGAGTCGCACCTGGCAGCGTGGCTATATAAGGGTCCTGATACCTCACTTCGTGCGAATATTAGGTACAGTAGCGCCAGTAAGGTATCAGGGCCAAAGACAAGCACGCAAAGAAAGAGAAGAGACAGAGGCAAAGCCCCAGCCTCTGCCTCCTTAAGACGCCGGCAAGTGAGAGCGAGAGAGCATCACGCAGCCGTGTAGCGTGCGCTCTCAGGTTAAGTATAAAATTTGAGGATTTAGTTTTTTTGTTTTCCAGAGACCGGTCCGTTCTTACGTACACGGTAGAGCTCTGTTTATTTTGTGTTATCAGTTTTCATTTGTTTCATTTTAAGTTTCTTAATTAATAATACCACACTATCTCCAAACGGGAAGGTCATAAGCACTCTCACAACACCTATTTCACTGACCCCCTCTAAAGTCCTGCATCAGGACTCTTATCATAACATCTCTTGGTGCGGCTCTCCATACCGCACCGCATAACAAGTACATTATTCTATTATTTGATTGTGTGTATATTTTGTTAGTCATACAAGTCTGTGTGTGAGCAAATACAATCTTTAAAGCTTCGAACCTCAAGTACTTTCGTGCTTTTTCTCTAGTAAAAATGCAAATGAAGTGCATCTCATTTTTCTTGAGTAATTATTTACCCACAGTACCAGGTAAGGATGGAAAAATTTGAAGTTCAGTGATAAGGGAAAATATTCTGAAAGGGGCTCGAAACAAAAGGAATAAAGGCAGTGTATGTACAAAGAGTACTGTATTTTCACATAAATGTATTTTTGAGCTTTCTTTAAAGTATAACTTTTGGGTTTTCTGCAACTTCACCCTTCATGTATGAAGAATCAGTCGATTTCTATGATACGTTGTTTTAATGATTGATTTCATTAACAAAACATTTAGAAACTATATTATAAACATTCACATGCTTGAGCATAATCCAGACATCCCAGAACCATACAAAAAAAAAGCAACAATACTGTAGTGTTTCCAATACATTCCCCACAGTGGATTTCTACCACACACCATAAAGTATAGGCACATACTACCATTATGCAAAATAAAATCTATATCTCAACATGTACAAAACAACATCAGATGGGGACACATAACAATAACAAACCTGTACTATTTGCCATTTTAATGAATACTACACAGTCATGTTTCATGCACATTTGGACATTTTTGTCCTTTAGATGTAAACAATAGGGTTTCAATTAATATTGTCTGACATAGTAATGTAATATAATGAGTCCTCTTCTATGAGTCAATAAATCTATGTATCTCAATAAAAGGAGAACTTTAGGATTTAAATCTTGATTCCACTGTCATGATTTGGATTCTGTCAGTTGTTTGTTCTGATGAGCTCCCCACAGTAATTAGGTCAACGTGTATATGATGAAAATGAAAGAGTGATCCTTTAAAATAACAACTGACTGATGTCATTGTTGTTGATGATGTTAATTACCTAATGCGTTATGATGATGTTAACTACCTATGTGTTATTTCACAGTTTAAAAAACATCCCGTGTTTTTCTAGAATGTAGAAAATATATTTTAAGGTATATCCAAACTGTTGACTAGTGTGTTGAAACTTGGACAATTGGACATGTCTTTTTTAATGCACATGTTTGCACAGTTATATATATATATATATATATATATATATATATATATATATATATATATATATTTTTTTTTTTACATAAATAGCCTACAGTTATTACCGACTGCACATCACACTCACCCCTGTTATAGACCCACACTCTCATTTACCACATTGAAATTTATTGTAAATAGGCCACTTATACACTTTTAGTTAGATGCTAACTGCATTTCATTTGATTGTGTGCTTTTACCAATGCCAATAAAGTTGAATCTAATCTGATCTGATCTAATCTAATCTAATCTAATCTAATCTAATCATGGGCCATGCTTCCAGACTGAGCACCTGAAAATCAATACACAGGAAAGGTGGCTTTTGCCTTTTTAATGTTGAAAATAATGCAAATATATTCAAATGTTTTACTTGATTAATATATATTAAACTATGCTGCATTAACCTAAAAAGGTAAAAAAGAATACAGGTTTGTTAATTATAATTTTGTAATTTATAAGTAGTTTTGTCATTTGTGTATGTGGATATTGAAATTTAATCAGTCTTTAAATTTAAATGTTAAATATTCTAACTTCCATTTTGTTTCTTGCCCCTTCCAGAATTTTTTTTTCTGGGTATTTAAAGCCCAGTTTAGGTGTGAACTTCTAATTTTCCATTCTAACCAGCCTTGAAATAAACAGCAGCAGATTTTTGATATTATACTGATGTGTCAAGTAAATTCCTTAAAAACACATTTTACAACCAGTCAAATGAGAGAAATAACAAAAATTAAAGATATAAAGGGCTTAGTTTTCAGTTCAACCTTTTCAGTTCAACCTTTTCAGTTCAGCAAAATAATTTTAGCAGAGTCTCAGGTTAATAATATTACAACTCCACCTGATGTTCCTGGAAAGAATTTGCATTCAAAGTTGCTGTTGTAATCTTGTATTTAGTCTTTAAGCCATAGTAAAAGACGGGGTCATATTCATAAAAATTCTTATTAAAAAGACTTGCTCCTACCAATACTAGAATTGTGGCTGTTTTACAAAAATTCCCCTTAAACATAAAGTTTCTAGTAAAGATAGAAGTTATTCGTGAATAATGTAACCCCTAAGATCGCTCACAAGAGGAAAACTGTTGTAGTGGAGTAGTGAGGAGTACTTCTAAGAGGCCTAGGAGTTTCTAAAGTAGCGTAAAAAAATGGCAGAAAGATAAAGCTAAACTTTCTCGGGCCATCAGAGAGGCGACGCGCACACGCCCAGAGAATCCACAAACACTTCATAGACAGTGGCGACACACTGCGCATGTGGCAGGGCTTACAAGCCATCACACACTACAAGACGACATCACCTGCCTGTGACGGTGACGGCTCCCTCCCAGATGCGCTGAATAACTTTTACGCTTTGACAGGCAGAACGACATGGCGGCGAGGAAGACCACCCCTCCTCCGAACGACCAGGTGCTGTGTCTCACTACAGCTGATGTGAGGAAAACTCTATGCAGAGTCAACCCACGTAAAGCTGCTGGACCGGACAACATCCCAGGCAGGGTGCTCAGAGAATGTGCAGAACAGCTGGCAGATGTTCTCACCGACATCTTCAACATCTCTCTGACCAGCGCCGTCGTTCCCACATGCTTCAAGGCCACCACCATCGTACCCGTGCCCAAGAAGTCTTCTGTGTCCTGTCTCAGTGACTACCGTCCTGTTGCACTTACACCCACCATCATGAAGTGCTTCGAGCGGCTCGTCATGAGACACATCAAGACCCTGCTGCCCCCCTCACTAGACCCACTGCAATTTGCGTACCGTCCTAACCGCTCAACGGACGACGCCATCTCCACTGCACTCCATCTTGCCCTCACACACTTGGACAAGAAGGACACATGCGTTTGAATGCTGTACATGAGCTTGTTGGGCCTGAACACCTCCCTCTGCAACTGGATCCTGGACTTTCTGACCGGAAGGCCTCAGTCAGTATGGATCGGGAACTGCACCTCCAGCACCACCACACTGAGCACTGGGGTCCCAGAAGGCTGTGTGCTCAGTTACCTGCTGTTCACACTGCTGACTCACGACTGTGTAGCAACATACAGCTCAAATCACATTATTAAGTTCGCTGATGACACGACCGTGGTGGGTCTCATTAGCAAGAACGACGAGTCATCGTACAGAGAGGAAGTGCAGAGGCTAATGGACTGGTGTAAAGACAACAACCTGTCTCTGAATGGTGACAAGACAAAGGAGATGGTTGTTAACTGTAGGAGGACACAAGGCGACCATTCTCCGCTGAGCATCAACGGCTCCTCTGTAGAGATCGTCTACAGCACCAAATTCCTGGGCGTCCACCTGGAGAAGGACCTCAGTTGGTCCCTCAACACCAGCTCCCTGCACAAGAAAGCCCAACAGCGTCTTTTCTTTCTGAGAAGACTGAGAAAGGCCCAGCTTCCACCACCGATCCTGACCACCTTCTATAGAGGAACTATCGAGAGCATCCTGAGCGGCTGCATCACTGTCTGGTTTGGGAATTGTGCCATATCGGACCACAAGACCCTACAGCGGATAGTGAGGACAGCAGAGAAGGTCATCTCTCTCCCCTCTATTGAGGACATCTACACCACACGCTGCATCCGCAAAAACCCTGTAGATAAAAAAGTCTTCCTTAGATAGTTAGATAGTTAGTTTTTGTTAATTTATGTTGTAATTTATGTTAGGTCAATCTGTCTTGTCTCTGCTAGCCAGCTAACTAGGCCTCTTAGTTAGCTAGTTTAGTCTTTCTGTTAATTTATGTTGTAAATGTATGTTGCACCTTGGTCCTGGAGGAACGTTGTTTCGTTTCCATGTGTACTAACTTTTATATGGTTGAAGTGACAATAAAGACTACTTGAACTTGAAAGTACTTGTTTACATACTAAAAAAACTTGCCACTGAAATGGACACACCAGCAATCAAAGTAAGAGCGGAGGCATTTTTTCCAGTTGATATCAAAGGGAAAAATTACCAGCATGGTATATAAAATAAAAATACCATAAATTACTTACATACATGTGTGTATCTTTTATTTCAAAGTAAAGGCTGACATTATTAAGAGCGCTTTATAGTGATACACAGGTGGTGCATTTTTCACACTCGCCCCTGACCACACCTGATAAGAGAGCCAGTCTGACCCACCTGCCTGTTCTAATAATGCAAAAATTATATTAAGATGGTGTAGTTCATTAACACTAGATTGATAAATTTGACCGAGGAGCGAACTGGCAGGTCTCTGAAAGCAAGGAATAACCATGACCTCACCCACCCCCTAGTAACAGTCTAGTTATTTTTCTAGGCTTTCCAATCACTTAAAACAGTTGTTAAAGGGGGTATACACACAACACAGTCCACAACAGGAGAACTTTACTGTAAGCCAAAACAGCACTATGGCAGAACAGCCAAAACACAGCATTAACTACAAGTGGGTACCACTTTCTGTTACCACCTCCCAAATGTAACAACATTATTACTTAAAAGGCTAAACACTTAGGTGAAACTGAGGAATACCATTACAAAACTCTACATATGTGCAAGCGATTTGTGTACAAGAGAAATGGGATGCATGTGCTGTGTTAGGTGTTGGTTAGAAAGGCATATCTGTATATATCGGAGATGCTGATGCATCGGAGGAGGCTGACGCACAACCTCACACACAGACTCACACACTACAATCAATTTGGGAATGCCAGTTAACTTAATCTTCATGTCTTTGGCCTGTGTGAGGAAACTAGAGTATCTGGAGGAGTCTCCGGGAAATGTTCACAGCTCACACCACATTTTGCTTTGTTACAACCTTATTTAAAAATTTATAAAATTCATGTATTAAAAAAAAAAAATCACATCTGCATAAGTATTCACAGCTTTTGCCATGACACTCAAAATTGAGCTCAGGTGCATCCTGTTTCCACTGATCATCCTTGAGATGTTTCTACAACTCGATTAGAGTCCACCTGTGGTAAATTCAGTTGATTGGACATTATTTCAAAAGAAACACACCTGTCTACATAAGGTCACACAGTTAATAGTGCATGTCAGATTACAAACCAAGCCTTTGAAATAAGGCTGTAGCATAGCAAAATGTGGAAAAAGTGAAGCGCTGTGAATACTTTTCCGGATGTATATTCCATAATCAAAGCAAATTCCTAGAGTGTGTAACCTTTTCTTTTGATGTAACTACTATCTGTAGCGCTTATTAATAAAATTATATTTAAAGAGTAATCATATAGTCTTGCCAATATTTTATCAAATACTTTTCCATGAGGAGATTGACTACTCCTTTTTTGTTTAGGAAAAGGAGTCTAACTATCCTGAACACTGATGAGAAAAAAATATTCAGCAAAGTTGTTTGTTTGTTTTTACGTTCGTTTGTTTGTTTGTTTGTTAACATAAAGTATGACTTCCCCTGGCATCCAGGAATTTTTGCATACCAGTCTTTAGCATTTTCTATATTATATAAAAACCTTTTACTGTAATGTCAGGTAAGAGGCGCGGCCCCTGACAACGCTGAAATGTTTTAAGAGATAAAGAGCTCGTCATTGTGTTTAACGTCAATGTTCACAAAATGCTTAAGCATTTCACAGTTTGACATTTTCTGAACTTTAAAGGTCAGGAAAGTTTGGTCTGTGATGTGCGTAAGTGCAGTGAGACTGTAGCCAGTGACACATGTTTGCTGCTGCTTCTGCGTAGTATGCAAAATTATGCATCACATATCACACCACCCTGGTGTGGATTTTACTAAAAGATAACACTTCCATGAGTAAGTCAGTGCAGAAAATGCTCCTTTGGTTTCTAATCACTTATTTTACAAGTACATAATTTACGGTAGAAAAAATAAAATAATAATAATAATAATAATATACAATTTGACTTGGAAGTGTAATGGTCTTTACCTTTATACTTAACAATAGTCAATATAGGAATAGGAAAACATACTGTAAACATGTTCAATAGTTTAATTTAGATTTTCCTGCTGTGAATAGACAACATACTGTATCTTCTCTCATTCTCAGTTTGAATACTTTACTTTCATTTTGCATATGTTTATATTGTGAGGTTTGTATTTTGAAGCTGTGTGAGTCTGAGTGCTGATTTGGCACAAACGAGAGGAAAGATCAACAGAACTCAGATCCTTTTGAGCAGAGATGAAGAAGTTATTTTGTCTTTTCTTTTTGGTAGGAATTTGTGGCTTGGGTGAAGGTTTGATAAAAGAATATGTTTACCTTTCCAACAGATTATCCTGGGGAGACGCTCAGTGGTACTGCAGACAATACTACAGTGATCTGGCTACCTTCAGTAAAAACGAGGAACTTCAGCAAGTTGCAAACATTTTTGGCACACACAATGATCCAGTTTGGATTGGATTATACAGACAAACAAACAACTCAGCCTGGCAGTGGTCTGATGGAAATACAGTTTCATTTTCAGCATGGTATCCTGGCCTTCCTGGATCTGTTTGTTTTGATATAACAAATGAAATCTCATTATCATATAACTGGGCTTATTTGTTTCAAGGACAATGGCTAAACACACATTATTGGTTAGGTTTACCTTTCTACTGTTATAGGAATTTGATTTTGGTGACACAAAATATGACATGGAACGACGCTCTTAATTTCTGCGCCACTCAGTACATTGGTTTGGCCTCTCTGCCTGAACATACCCAAGTGCTTCAGGCCAATCATGAGATCATGCTGACTCAAACAAGTAGTGTCTGGACCGGGCTGCATTTTGTGAATGGAACATGGTTATGGCTGAGCGGAGAGTCATTGGTTGCCCTGCCATTAAATCCGGCTTCATCTTCAAACTGTGGAGCTATTGACAAACAACTCAAATTAAACAGCCAATCCTGCACCAACAAACTGAATTTCCTCTGCTATGCGAAGTGAGTAATAAATGTCGACAACAAAAATGGATTTTATAAATGTTTATCCTAATGACATCGTGTTGTTTTTGTCTCAGACCTTGTATAATATCTTAGTGGGGCTTGTGAACAATAGCCAGGTTCTTTTTTTAACTTTAGAATTAGTTAGAATCACAAACATTTTTTTTTTATTATGTGTTATGTGTCAAGTTATTTATAGACTCACTTTTTAAAGTAAATACCAAGGCTTTCTAAAAAAATTAAAAAAAACAGCCAACATATTATTCCAAACATTTAAAAATGAGCATTTAAAGAGTTGGATGATTGTCATAAACTAAATCTTTTAAATGAATGTTTGCATATTTTATACATTAATTAAGATGCATAAAATGTTGCTACAATGTTCTCTCTCTGAACAGATGACTTTTCACAAGAAGAAATCTCCTCAAGGAATATTACGTGCAAGACACAAAACATTTACTGTAGGTTTCCTGAATATGATGTATTATATGTTTAGCATTTCTTATTCATAGATTATTAATATAGAATTGAAACATAATGTCAGGCTTGGATAAAAATTTGAATAGTGCCTTTAGTTTGTTGGTGGAGGGGAGAAACTTGACCCTGATATGCAAGAGTTGTTAAGTCATGAAGTAGAGAGAATGAGATAAGGAATGATCTACATTCTCATGCAAATAAAAACCTCAGCATGTAACTAGGGTAATAGCCAGTTCGTAAGTGTATGTTGTTTATATTTGGGTAAAATTATGTTGTTGTTTTATGGTAAAATATGTACTGTTTTTGACCAGTAGCCATGGGCATGGGCATGACTTTGAGATGTAAAGGTTAGAATGCACAGCAGCTGGAAGAAAAGTGATGAATGGGAATTCATAAAAGTAAAAGACTTGTGGACTTTTTCCTTTTTTTTTTTTTACGTGATCAAGATTTCATAGTTGTAAGATTAATAAGATTTCATAGTTGTAGCCCTGTTATTACAACATTCTCTTTAGTGTTTGTCCCTAGCTCTTTTGCTTTGCAGAGGCCTTGTTATATCATAACGTCATCATATCAACATCTGAATAAAGTATAGTCTAAGATGTGAATATTTAGTTTGAAATGTAAAAAAAAAAAGAATGTTAATTTCATGCATTTGTGATTGTAACTGCACACATGAATTCAAATAGTGCACTTCTTATAATCTACAGTAAATACAATGATTGTACACAAATGTGGCATAAAGACTAATTCAATCAGATCTAGACAGACAGACTTATAAAAAAAACATAAGGGACACATTAAATTAACTGTTTGGGCAGGTTTTAGGGTAAGTTTTGGTTTTATTTGTTTAAGATTATATTTGTTTTTTTGTGTTAGCATTAATTGTATTAATCATAGTCTTGTTTAGATCATATTCAAGTGTAAAGTCTCTGAAAAAAATATTGACATTAAAGCAAAAATGTAATATATTCATAAAGGATTTTTTTGGTTACTCTGTTACTTATATATTTATTTATTACAAGGTTACAATTATTACAAGGTTGCACATAATGACACTGAAAAATATACACATACTGTATGCACCATGATGACATACATGCCCAAATAACTTGTAAAATATGGAAAATAAATGTAGACTATTACACATAACTACAGTAACCTCAACTCGTCAATATTGATAATTACTGTAGACAAGACAGATCAGTAAAATGTATCTCATATTAAGGACTACTATTCCGTACACAGGAGGGGATAACGTTTCATATTCATTGATTAATAAGAGGTGGGTAAGCAAGAAAACCAAGTGTGACAAGTGGGAATATGGGGATTTTAAAGTGTGTCTGAGATGCTAAACTTGGGGATATGCAAATGGGATTGTCAGTTAAAGGATTAAACTTAACAGGTAGGTAAAATATCCCTATTTTGTGTTTTATCATCAATTTAAAGGGGCATTTTGATGTGCACGTTGGGTGTGTATTGGGTATGGTAAATGTGTTGATCATTTTGATATAGTTATACAGTGGGGCAAAAAAGTCTGTAGTCAGCCAACAATTGTGCAAGTTCTCCTGCTTAAAAAGATGAGAGAGGCCTGTAATTTTCATCATACGTATACCTCAACTACTGTATGAGAGACAAAATAAGACAAAAAATCCAGATAAATCACATTGTAGGATAAAAAATTGCAAATTATGGTGGAAAATAAGTATTTGGTCACCTACAAACAAGCAATCTGTATCTCAAAGACCTGTAACTTCTTCTTTAAGAGGCTCCTCTGTCCTGTGTAAGGTTTTCTTCTACTGACTCTTCCATGAAGGTCTTGTCTGTGTAAGCATCGCTGCACAGTGGAACGGTGCACCACCACTCCTGAGTCTGCTAAATCTTCCTGCAGGTTTTTGCAGACAAATGGGGGTTTTGATTTGTCTTTCTGACCAGCATACGAGCAAGTTCTCTCTGAGAGTTTTCTTGGACTTACAGAACTCATCTTGACCTCCACAGTTCCCCTGAACTGCCATCACATTTCTCACTGTGGAAACTGCAAACTGACAATGGTTTGCTACGTATCTTCTTGCAGGCTTCTCATGCATTGTGGGCATCAATAACTTTCATTTTCAGAGTATTACACATCTGCTTAGAGAAACCCATAGTTGTTGAGTGTCCTCAAGAGTGTGTGCAAGATTTGAAGAGTCAAAGTATTTGTAAAGATTTGAAATTGGCATTTACTAATGATAGCTGTTGCCATGCATCAGATCTAAGGAGCTGATTAGGGTCTGAATCCTTAGAATCTGAGACTCTGGAAATCTTAGGGTGCCCAAACTTTTGGCACAATGCCATAATAATGTTTTTATTTTTGTTCAATTTATGCCATAAGAAGTAATTATGCTTCAATGTTTGCTGAAAATATTGTGCATTTTTTTACATTTACAAGAGAGACTGTGTTAACATCTTTTCAATTGAAAAAATGACCAAGGGGTGCCTAAACTTTATGTATGAAGACTGTATATAGTATTTTACCTGTAATACCTGTATATATATATATATATATATATATAAAAAATATACATGTCAAAATTCCTCAAATCCAAACTGGCTAGCTTTCTGCTTCTTGTTGGGTAGAGTTAAAAGAAGTATGTGTGTATAATTCACAACTAATTTGGAAAATCTTATGTAGTCCTGTGTTCTGGTGTTCCTCAGGAAGGTTTTAGCTTTTTTTTAACATAGTGTAATATATACAGTATATGGTTCCTTGCACCTCAAGGGTTAGGGCGTTCAGATCTCACATCTGTTCTGTGTGCATAAACATATGCTGTAGGCTGTTGGCATTTCCAAAATTCCCTGTAGAGTGCTACTGGTTGTGTGATTGTGAATGTGCACTGTATGTAATTGTGCTCTGCATTCCTCCCTTGATGAATACAAATAAGAAGTTTGTATCAGTGTTTTTAAATTTTGTAATTGGTTTAACTCATGCCACATGAGTCATTTAAATATTTAGAAGCACACTTTTCTATGAGTGTAGCTTTGCAGACATTTGTGTTAGTTTTGCTTTTGCTCATCCTTTGCATAAGTTCAAACATGCAGGAGACTGGAGCATGAAAAGACGTGAACTGTGTGGCAGCTTTTTGCAAGTCAGATTTAAATGGAAAAACTAAAACGTTTACACTGGAGAACTTCCTGAATGTAGTAGGTGTTATGAAATGTGATCAAATGTGCAACAGAAAACTTATAAAATAAGTAAAAAAAGCAACAACAAAAAATAGTAAAACTCATTAACCAAATAATGTGCTCATGTCATGGTTCTTGTCAACTATTTGCTAGCTATGCTGATGATGCTGATTGCTTCTATGTCAGATGTAGACTTGTATCAGACACAAGTCTGTATCTTGTATTTGTATCTCAGATTTGCATCTCATCTTTATGCACTTTGTTTTTTTTTTTGTGCTATTACATCTCTTGCTAAACATCAGTGTAAGAAGAACGATTATCAGTCCTTTGTAAATAAAAAACATTAATAGAAACAATAGATTTTAGACATATTTTAATGTTATCAATGAACGCAACATTTTGAAATGTATTTCTTATATATACTTGCTTGATATACATGAAAAAAACATTTCATGTAAACAAAAGAAAATTATGGAAATTTGGATAAATTGTGAAAAATGTGTATGGATCAAAATGATCAGCAAATAATAAAATAATACCAAGTAATGTCATGCATCTGCCCGAGCTTCCTTTATAGTGAATAAATGAAGTCTTTTCCCAGTACTACACAAACTTTTAAATGTTTGTCTGGTAAGTATAGACTGGTTTAAATTACTTTTTTTTTTTTTAATGTCTGAAGAAACTAAAGTAGCATATCTAGTAAGTACTTTTCTGACACTCACTGGGCTTTATCAAATTGTTTACAGTTCTCAAATTTTGAGTTCCTTTATATTAAATTTAAACTTGACAGTGATTCCGATAGATCTCTTTCTATCCAGCTTAATAAATGAAGGCACCTGAACATTTAAGAGGAATTGTCATACCCCATCTCCCTATATACATAAATACTTGCATACAGTCCAGTGCACCCTGTTTTTTTCTTTTTTGCTTTTAATACAAGTTTATTTCATGACTTGACTATATGATTTCTAAACAGTAGTATTCCAGCAAAGAATTAACCTTTTAGAAAACATATATAGTTAAGCCAGAAAAGAAAGTCATCATACTAAGTAGAAGACCATGTTTTAGACAAAATAATAATAAAAAAATAAAAATGTGTCTGCTTTTCTTAACTTTTCCATGCATGAAAAAAGAAACAGGTGTCCTCAGAAGGGCCTTTGCTGGTTCTGCCAGTTAATGTTCTAATGAATGTGTCATGTTTGTAGGTGTTGGATTGTGGGTTTGAAGTGTGGCAAGGCATAGATGCAGAAGGTAGCGAGAGTCTTTTAATATAAAAAACTAAACAAAACATGAACATAAGGATGTTGGCTTTACTGCTGGAGCATGTTTCATACAAAACATTTAAATCAAACACCCAGACTAGGGAGTAAACAATATACTAAACATACACGACTAAACATACTAAACCTACAAGGAAAACAGAACAGACAAGACTAAAACTAAACAGACGTGGCAGCTAAACACACAAAGGGACTAAACATACAAGACAGACTTGGCTAGGCCTACTAGCTGTTATGCGCACTAGCTGCTAAGCTGGATGGTAGCTAAACAGACTAGTAGCCAGGGACCCAAGGGACAAACAGTCTAAGTACACAGGAGACTAGGTATGAAACAGACCAAGAACTAAACAGGTTAGTAGCTAAATAAATAGACCAAGATCTAAGCAGACTATGATCTAAGCAAGTTAGTAATTCCATGCACTGAAAAAAATAACCCATTGGATGAACTCAATTAAATTGTGGGCAGGATTTCCTTCCAATAAATATATATAGCTCCAACTCAAATGAAATATATCCATGCACTATAATTTAATTGAGTTAGTCCAACTAATTTTTATCAAATGGAGCTACAATAAAATAATTACAATAAATAAAGTGATAATTGTTTGTCCAACTCAAACTAATGCTATTAATAGGAAATGAAGTTAAGTTATGTTTTCCATTTTTATTTCCAATTAAGACATGAGACAAAACCTATTTGAGGTGTTTTTATTGACAACCAGTAAAATGAAAGGTGCTGCTTCCACTGTAGTTTTAAAATGTTAGCATTTTAAACAACCTGGAAATCACTTACAAGGCTGATAACAGTAACCCTCAATTTAGTATCAATAATTAAATACACACACCAATATATTAACTTTCAGACTCCAAGTTTACCCCTTTAAAAAAAAAAAAAAAGGGATTCAAGAGCAGTTAACTGAAATAGCATGTAAAAGCTTCATAACTGGTGAAAAATGAATTCCCAGCTATTCCGAATCCCTGAGCAAAGAAAAAAAAGGCTCTTTGTAGATGGAGAGCTTTGCACTGCTTTACAAACTGTCAATGTCTGCTTTTAATAAAACCACCATCAATGATACAAAACTCAAAGGTATACTTAAGGTTTTCTGGAAAGCTTAAATCAAGGGCATAAATGAGCCCAAACAGCATGACGAACACCATGATGACACTGTCTACGTTGCTCAGGACTTTAATGCCTTCGATCACAATTCCCACATACTCCGACTCCTCTGCACCATCTCTTCGGACTGTGTAAATCCCCATGACTGTTTGTGATGTCCCTCTCTGCATCCTCAGCGGCGGAGGCCTAAACAGCAACACATACACACAACACTTGCACAGGAGAATGCTGATTAGTAAAAACCATAAACTAAAAACACTTAAAATGTGAAGTTGGAGTCAATGTGTTAAGTACTGAAGGACTTGCAAACATGACCTATCCCAGAACTGTTTCATAATGCCCGAGATGTTGCTAGTTCTCTGCATGAGCACACATGACACTGGAATGAAGATACTTCCACCTGCTTTGAAGTTTGCTGCTTAGCTTGAGTTTGATATGTGTGATTTAGTAGCTTATTCCATGTGTTAAATGTACACAGGCAATCTGAGTATGGATATCGATAACTGCCTCTAAAATGCCCATGAGTGTGTCTAAAATGCTGCAAAAGTAAATACCTGCTAGTTAGTTCCAAACTGCATTCTTTGCACTGCCACATGTATTATTCTGAAAAGGAGAACAAAGACAATAAGCATATTTTACACCAAACAAATGACCATAATACAGATCAGCTTGTACCAATTACTCACCATCAGTACGAGGCTGCCCCAAAAGCTTTGTAATGCTGATCAAACTGCAAAAGATGAAATAAATACATTAGAGGTGCAAGTTCACTTGCTGGTTTTCTGAAAAGCTGACAATGACAACTTTGCATTTGATCACTCAGCAATTTAAAGGGCAAACTAATATTTTTATTAGATTAGCAATGATTTTACAGCAGCACTGAAGGTATATATAATAAAACAAGCATGTAAAAAATAAACTCTGCCAATTTTATTTAAAGAAAATAATAAGTTATACTACACTTATTTCATCAAATGTTTAAGGCACAGTGAGCATTTGTCTCTCGGGACAACTTCAGAACAACAGAGGAGAATAAAACTCAGCATAATACGTAAACTCAGTGTGTCCTGCCTGCACATGAGGGGAGAGGGGGAAACGTAGTGGAGGTGCTGCTGGTGAGCCGCACGCATGAGAAAAGTTACAATACTGTATACTAGACTCGTGCACATTCTCTCTTTCCTCTGGATATTATTACAGTGATTTTCGGATACCAAAGCATAACCTAAACTACCATTCAACTTGAGGTAGCAATGGTTGCGACTCTCCTGCACAGCAGCAGGAGAGGCTAACGTAACCTTATTAGCAAAAAAAAAAAACTCCACCAACTCCAGCTTTAATCACGTTATAACCAAGCAAAATTCACCTTGCTTGATACAAAACATACTTTGGTACAGTAAATAGCAAAGTAAAATACTCAAAAAATACTTACCGAGGAATGAAAGTTAAAGTCAGTAACGTAAATGTATCATCCTCCCCACAGGTGTTGCAGCCCTAATGAGAAAATGCCTTTTTCAAAATGGTGGACAAAGATTAGTAAAGCGTGTTCTCGCACATGCTCAGTGGGCGGTTCCCTAAATGAACTAATTTACTTTAAGTTAATGAATCTCATAGGTGAAACTATTAAAACTTTTTGTGTTACAGCTATTAAATATACAGTGATGTGAAAAACTATTTGCCCCCCTCCTGATTTCTTATTCTTTTGCATGTTTGTCACACAAAATGTTTCTGATCATCAAACACATTTAACTATTAGTCAAAGATAACACAAGTAAACACAAAATGCAGTTTTTAAATGAAGGGTTTAATTATTTAGGGAGAAAAAAAATCCAAACCTACATGGCCCTGTGTGAAAAAGTAATTGCCCCCTGAACCTAATAACTGGTTGGGCCACCCTTAGCAGCAATAACTGCAATCAAGCCTTTGCAATAACTTGCAACGAGTCTTTTACAGCACTCTGGAGGAATTTTGGCCCACTCATCTTTGCAGAATTGTTGTAATTCAGATTTATTTGAGGGTTTTCTAGCATGAACCTCCTTTTTAAGGTCATGCCACAACATCTCAATAGGATTCAGGTCAGGACTTTGACTAGGCCACTCCAAAGTCTTCATTTTGTTTTTCTTCAGCCATTCAGAGGTGGATTTGCTGGTGTGTTTTAGGTCATTGTCTTGCTGCCGCACCCAAGATCGGTTCAGCTTGAGTTGACGAACAGATGGCCGGACATTCTCCTTCAGGATTTTTTGGTAGACAGTAGAATTCATGGTTCCATCTATCACAGCAAGCCTTCCAGGTCCTGAAGCAACAAAACAACCCCAGACCATCACACTACCACCATCATATTTTACTGTTGGTATGATGTTCTTTTTCTGAAATGCTGTGTTACTTTTACGCCAGATGTAACGGGACACGCACCTTCCAAAAAGTTCAACTTTTGTCTCGTCTGTCCACAAGGTATTTTCCCAAAAGTCTTGGCAATCATTGAGATGTTTTTTAGCAAAATTGAGACGAGCCTTAATGTTCTTTTTGCTTAAAAGTGGTTTGCGCCTTGGAAATCTGCCATGCAGGCCATTTTTGCCCAGTCACTTTCTTATGGTGGAGTCGTGAACACTGACCTTAATTGAGGCAAGTGAGGCCTGCAGTTCTTTAGATGTTGTCTTTTGTGGCCTCTCGGATGAGTTGTCTCTGCGCTCTTGGGGTAATTTTGGTCGGCCGGCCACTCCTGGGAAGGTTCACCACTGTTCCATGTTTTTGCCATTTGTGGATAATGGCTCTCACTTTGGTTCGCTGGAGTCCCAAACTTTAGAAATGGCTTTATAACCTTTACCAGACTGATAGATCTCAATTACTTTTGTTCTCATTTGTTCCTGAATTTCTTTGGATCTTGGCATGATGTCTAGCTTTTGAGGTGCTTTTGCTCTACTTCTCTGTGTCAGGTAGCTCCTATTTAAGTGATTTCTTGATTGAAACATGTGTGGCAGTAATCAGGCCTGGGGGTGACTACAGAAATTGAACTCAGGTGTGATAAACCACAGTTAAGTTATTTTTTAACAAGGGGGGCAATCACTTTTTCACACAGGGCCATGTAGATTTGGAGTTTCTTTTCTCCCTTAATAACGTAAACCTTCATTTAAAAACTGCATTTTGTGTTCAATAATTTATATTTGACTAATAGTTAACGGTTTTTGATGAGCAGAAACATTTAAGTGTGACAAACATGCAAAAGAATAAGAAATCAGGAAGGGGCAAATAGTTTTTCACACCACTGTAAAAGCAAACTATATTTAAATATGTCATATGTATGAGGGGCTTGAATAATTTTTTTGAGTGTGGTTAGTAGTTATACAGACTAAGAACTAAACATACATGAGACTAATCACACATGAGGTTAAACACACAAGAGGCTAATCCTACTAGGAGCTAACCCCACTAGGGGCTAAGCTTACTCTAGGAGACACAGGAAAAGAGACAAACTAACAACACACATTAAATCAAAGCAAATGTAAACTTAACTTAAACAGCTCCACCAAACATATGCCAACTAAAACAGAACATACCAAAACAAGTACCCACTTTACATAACCAGTATTAATGCTGGAGTCAATTTCCCAGAACAAAGAACTATTTATAAAGAAGCTAATGAGCTACCTCGGTTCTGGTGAGCTCCCTCATCACCTGACCGATGTGCCTTTTGGGAAACTGAGTCTACTAACAAAAAACTACAAAAACAAAACTCCAGGGCCCTCTAGTGGTGAACCCTCACAATCTGCACAAATTTTACCTGATTCTATTCTATTCTTTTAAGAAAAAGGTCATCATACCATTTGTTGACTCTGTTTTATCTTCCCATGGGCTCACCACCTGTAGGAGGGGCCAAAGAGGTCGGGTGCAGTGTGAGTTGGGCGGTGGCCGAAGACAGGGGCCTTGGCGGTCTGATCCTCGGCTGCAGAAGCTGGCTCTAGGGACGTGGAATGTCACCTCTCTGGCGGGGAAGGAGCCTGAGCTAGTGCGTGAGGTTGAGAAGTTCCGGCTAGATATAGTTGGACTCACCTCTACGCACAGCTTGAACTCTGGAACCAGTCTCCTTGAGAGGGGATGGACTCTCTTCTACTCTGGAGTTGCCCCCGGTGAGAGGCGCCGAGCAGGTGTGGGCATACTTATTGCCCCCCGGCTCGGGGCCTGTACATTGGGGTTCACCGCAGTGGACGAGAGGGTGGCCTCCCTCCGCGTTCGGGTGGGGGGACGAATCCTTACTGTTGTTTGCGCTTATGCGCCAAACAGCAGTTTGGAGTACCCGCCCTTTTTGGGGTCTCTAGAGGGGGCGCTAGAGGGCGTCCCTCCTGGGGACTCCATCGTTCTGTTGGGGGACTTCAATGCTCACGTGGGCAATGACAGTGAGATCTGGAAGGGCGTGATTGGGATGAACGGCCCCCCCGATCTGAACCAGAGCGGTGTTTTGTTATTGGACTTCTGTGCTCGTCACGGATTGTCCATAACGAACACCATGTTCAGGCATAAGGGTGTCCATATGTGCACCTGGCACCAGGACACCCTAGGCCGCAGTTCGATGATCGACTTTGTGGTCGTGTCGTCGGACTTGCGGCCACATGTCTTGGACACTCGGGTGAAGAGAGGGGCGGAGTTGTCAACTGATCACCACCTGGTGGTGAGTTGGCTCCGTTGGCAGGGTAGGATGCCGGTCAGGCCTGGTAGACCCAAACGTATTGTGAGGGTCTGCTGGGAACGTCTGGCAGAGTCCCCTGTCAGGACGAGCTTCAACTCCCACCTCCGGCAAAGCTTCAACCACGTCCTGGGGGAGGTGGGGGACATTGAGTCCGAATGGACTATGTTCCGCGCCTCCATTGTTGAGGCAGCCGACCGGAGCTGTGGCCGTAAGGTGGTCGGTGCCTGTCGCGGTGGCAACCCAAGAACCCGTTGGTGGACACCGGCGGTAAGGGATGCCATCAAGCTGAAGAAGGAGTCTTACCGGGCCTTTTTGGCTGGTGGCACTCCGGAGGCAGCTGATAGGTACCGGCAGGCCAAGCGGAACGCGGCTTCGGTGGTTGCTGAGGCAAAAACCCGGGCGTGGGAGGAGTTTGGGGAGGCCATGGAGAATGACTTCCAGACGGCTTCGAAGAGATTCTGGTCCACCATCCGGCGTCTCAGGAGGGGAAAGCAGTGCATGGTCAACACAGTGTATAGTGGGGATGGTGCGCTGCTGACCTCGACTCGGGACGTTGTGGGTCGGTGGGGAGAGTACTTCGAAGACCTCCTTAATTCCACCAACATGCCTTCCGATGAGGAAGCAGAGTCTGGGGACGTAGAGGTGGACTCTTTCATCTCTGGGGCCGAGGTCGCCGAGGTGGTCAAAAAGCTCCGTGGTGGCGGCGCCCCGGGGGTGGATGAGATCCGCCCTGAGTTCCTCAAGGCTCTGGATGTTGTAGGGCTGTCATGGTTGACACGTCTCTGCAACATTGCATGGACATCGGGGACAGTGCCTCTGGACTGGCAAACCGGGGTGGTGGTCCCCCTCTTCAAGAAGGGGGACCGGAGAGTGTGTTCCAACTACAGAGGGATCACACTTCTCAGCCTCCCCGGGAAAGTCTATTCAGGGGTCCTGGAAAGGAGGGTCCGTCGGATAGTCGAACCTCGGATTCAGGAGGAGCAGTGTGGTTTTCGTCCGGGTCGCGGAACAGTGGACCAGCTCTTCACCCTTAGCAGGGTCCTGGAGGGGGCATGGGAGTTCGCCCAACCAGTCTACATGTGCTTTGTGGACTTGGAGAAGGCATTCGACCGTGTCCCTCGGGGAGTCCTGTGGGGGGTACTCCGGGAGTATGGGATATCGGATTCCCTGTTAAGGGCTGTCCGGTCCCTGTACAACCGGTGTCGGAGCTTGGTCCGCATTGCCGGTAGTAAGTCTGACCTGTTTCCGGTGAGAGTAGGACTCCGACAGGGCTGCCCTTTGTCACCGATCCTGTTCATAATTTTTATGGACAGGATTTCTAGGCGCAGCCAGGGCGTTGAGGGGGTACAGTTTGGTGGGCTCAGGATTGGGTCACTGCTTTTTGCAGATGACGTTGTTCTGTTGGCCTCATCACCCTGTGACCTACAGCTCTCACTGGATAGGTTCGCAGCCGAGTGTGAAGCGGCTGGGATGAGAATCAGCACCTCCAAATCTGAGGCCATGGTCCTCAGCCGGAAAAGGGTGGAGTGCCCTCTCAGGGTTGGGAGTGAGATCCTGCCCCAAGTGGAGGAGTTTAAGTATCTCGGGATCTTGTTCACGAGTGAGGGTAAAATGGAGCGGGAGATTGACAGGCGGATTGGGTCAGCGTCTGCAGTGATGCGGGCTCTGTATCGGTCCGTCGTGGTGAAGAAGGAGCTGAGTCAAAAGGCAAAGCTCTCAATTTACCGGTCGATCTACGTTCCTACCCTCACCTATGGTCATGAGCTGTGGGTAGTGACCGAAAGAACAAGATCGCGAATACAAGCGGCCGAAATGGGTTTCCTCCGCAGGGTGTCTGGGCTCTCCCTTAGAGATAGGGTGAGAAGCTCAGTCATCCGGGAGGGGCTCAGAGTAGAGCCGCTGCTCCTCCGCATCGAGAGGAGCCAGATGAGGTGGCTTGGGCATCTATTTAGGATGCCCCCTGGACGCCTCCCTTGTGAGGTGTTCCGGACACGCCCCACCGGAAAGAGACCCCGGGGAAGACCCAGGACACGCTGGAGGGACTATGTCTCTCGGCTGGCCTGGGAATGCCTTGGGATCCCCCCGGAAGAGCTGGAAGAAGTGGCCAGGGAGAGGGAAGTCTGGGCATCCCTGCTGAAGCTGCTGCCCCCGCGACCCGACCTCGGATAAGCGGAAGAAGATGGATGGATGGATGGATGTTTTATCAATTATTAAAAGCTTTTTGTAGTCTTTTTTTTTTAAAGCCATTACAGATTTTTGCACAGTACTGTATATTATTTGAAATCAATTAGCACATTTTGGCATTTTTTCCTATTTTTTTCCTTTTAGGTATTAATACGATAATGTCCATGTGTCACAGTGCACACAGAATATTTGCAGTTCAGTATTAACATTGCACTTTTAAAGCCAAATTTTGTATCTCTGACATGTAAAGTAACGGTCTATTTAAAAAAAATATTTAAACCAAAGATTTCTTCTTCTGGGAAGTGATCTGTTCGAAGAGAAAACACAGTGATACATCATTGTATGCACTTTCAATGAATGTTTGCTGAGGATATAAACTGGCACAGTATGGTACATGTATCCCACAGTTGTAGCCAGAGATCATTTTAACTGCAAAACAAACAAATAGATTTATTTAAAAAGCATAACTCAACTCTTTAAATATTTGCCTATTTTGCCTATATATCAAGTCTTATATAAAATGTCCATTCATATAACTTTATTTGTTTAAAATTATTCTTCGACTCAATTATTTATATCTTCAAATGTTCTTGAGGATTTAAAGATTTAATTAAACCTGTTCAATTAAAAAAACGCCAAATGATCAATTTGTTTAATACCTACAGTAAAAATAATATAAAACATCTCATATTATTGGTTCATGATTGCAATCACTGCAACAACTTTACAAAAATAACTTTACAAATGCCTTTTCTTAACAAACCCCACTTAAATGTGTTGTATGTAAAGTACAATTCTGAGACAAAAACAACACAATAACATAGTTAGTATTAGGATTTCTAAACTTGTCTTGACTTTGCTCACGTTTCATAGCAGAAGAAATTCAGCTTCTTGTTGCGGTCTCGATTCTCACAGATGCTTGTCGGGGTCTTCAAAGCTCCACAGTGATAAGGCTATGGTAGACATAATTACAAGAAATCCTGGTTCACCGTTGACTCTCCACTCAGCCAAAACCAGTTTCCGTCCATGAAGCGCAGGCACATTGACTGTTTGGGTCAGCGCAATCTCTGTTTTTGCCTGAAGAACGTGTGCAGCATCAGGGAGAGAAGCCAAGCCAGTGGAGTTTTGGTGCAGAATGAAAGTGCCTCTTCCCATGTCTTATTCTCTTTCACCAAAATCAAATGTCCATAACACAAAAAGGGATACGTTTTTCAACAGTTTTAATTTCCCCATTTGCTTTGTACATAGTTAAAAAAAAATGCAGTCTTCGCTATATGACAAAGTAAAAGATTTTGGATAGCCAGAAGACCATGACAGAAATAAAACTGCTTGTCCATTAGACCACTGCCAGTTTGAGCTTTCCCATTTTCTGTACAATTCAATCCAAGCTGGATCATAATTGTTGCCAAAAATATTTACAAATTGTTTCTGTTCAAGTTGTGTGTCAAAGGAGGTCAAATCAATGTAGTATCTTTGCAGTACTCTTGTGCATAATTCCAAGTGGCTCTGTCAGAATGATAAATATATTCCAATATTCTACCTTCAGCCAATTCACAAATTCCTGCCATAAAGAAAATAAAAATTAATTTCATTATCTCTGCTCTGTATTACCTGATTTGGCTCAATCTTTTCTGTAGTCTGTGCTGACTCAGTACTAAGATTCGAACAAACACACACCTCATAATATAAACATATGCAAAAAGAGGGTAAATTACACAAATAGTTATGTAAGAAGAGAAAACATGCAGAATATTAACTCAAAATTTTAGTGGCAAGAAAAAGTATGTAATGGTTTTCTGCATTAATTTGTTTTAAAATATGATCTGATCTTCATCTAAGTCAAGAATATTTACACCCATAAAGTGCCTAATAACTAATAATATGTCAGAACTAACCTTAGCTTTAGCGGTTAGCCCTTTGTTGCATTAATGGTAAACTCAAATGCGGAAGAACATGAATAGGCAGGGTAATCACGCTATTTAGTCTAAGGACTCTTATGAAAGGGGAGCAAGGGAAAGACACAATATAACCCGCGTCCTATAAACACACACTCAATCTGAAAGTGAACCCAAAAACGTGAGTACTCACGATTTGACGAATGAATCCGAAATGGCATGGGCGAACTCAATGACTGAGCGATGTACTGTGGTTTGTTTACTCCTTTTATGCTTCCTGGTTCACGACCGCATTACTTCCGGGTCCTAGTGCCAGTCGTGGACCAAGGGTGCATGACAGTACCCCCCTGGGTGGAGGATACCCTGTGACGGTAGTCCCGAATGAGCTCGGGGTCGAGGATGAAACATGCTGGGATCCAAGATCGTTCCTCAAGGCCGTACCCCTCCCAATCGACCAGGTACTGGGTACATCTGCCCCGAGGGTGCGAATCGAGTATTCGTCGCATGGTATAGGCGGGACTGCCATCAATGATTCGGGGAGGAGGAGCGGGGGGGGGGGGGAGTGGAATCATGGGTGAAGTGTTGAAGGGTTTTAGTTGTGATGTGTGGAAAACTGGATGGATCCGGAGTGCCGCAGGCAGCTGGAACCGGTAGGTGACAGGGTTAATCCGTAAAGTGATAAGGTATGGGCCAATGAACCTTGATGATAGCTTCCGTGATTCGGTGGGCAGATGCAGGTTTTTAGTTGATAGCCATACCTTGTCACCTACTTGGTACAAACATCCCGGAGGGTGTCGACGGCGATGCTGAGTGACGTAACTGGTGTTGGCGTGTTGGATGGCGTGGTTGGCTTGATTCCACAGCCATTGACACCTATGGACCAATTGTTGGGCCGATGGTACATCAACCTCCGGTTCTTGATGGGCGACCATCGCAGGTTGGAAACCATAGCACACCTCAAATGGGCCTAGGTTGGTGGCCGATGAAGTGTGGAGATTGTGCGACACTGTAGTTCAGCCCATGTGAGTTCCCCAGGAGCACTGGGGATCAGCCACAAAACACCCCATTAGTCTGGGGATGATAGCCGAATGACAGACTACTGGTGGTATTGATCAGAAGGCAGAAGGCCTTCCAGAACCGGGTGGTGAACAGGGGCCCCCTGTCCGAGACGATGTCCTTTGGGAACCCATGCAGTCGGACTACGTGTTCCAGTATCAGCTCAGCTGTGTTTTTCGCTGATGGGAGTCCGGCGAGGGCCACTAGGTGCACTGCCTTGGAGAACTGGTCAACGATGGTTAAGATAGTGTTTTTTCCTTCGGAAACCGGCAGGCCCGTGATGAAATCCAGGGTGATGTGCATCCAGGGTCGTCGAGGAACTGGAAGTGGTTGTAGCTTTCCGGGTGTTGGTTGGTTGACGTCTTTGGCCGTGGCGCACACCGGGCATGCCTGAACGAACTCATTGGAGTCTTTCCTCATGGATGGCCACCAGAACGCCCGTCTGATGAATTGTAGGGTTTGTCGGGTTCCAGGGCGTCCGGTGATGGTTGAGGAGTGTCCCCACTGGAGAACTTCGGTTCTTAGACATTGTGGCACATAGAGTCGTGTAGCAAATTAGCTCAACAAGGGAATATTTACAATTAATTATAACTGGTTGAGCTAATTTGCTACACGACTCTACGTCCAATAATTAGTTGTAAATATTCCCTTGCTGAGCTAATTTGCTACATAATTTATGGTGGAGAATGCAGGCACATTTCAAACTTGGTTTGTGAGCAAACTCAGTATCAATCAATTTGTGTGGTATTACGCGCGCTAAAGTGAGGCAAGTCGCAAATCGAACTCACTCTCTTGATTGGGTGGTTCAAACCATCTCTAGTACTGTACTTTAACGGATGCTATTTGTCTAACATTTAGTTATGGTTAATGCTTAAAGTAAACTTGTAAAGACGAAGAAATCTCTTTACATTCTAATATAAAAGGGCTTCATGGCGAGCGCGAAATGCTGGTTCCATTTTCAAACTCAGCTATATGTTAAAGTAAACTGCAGTAAATATTAAGCTGGTACTGTAAAGACGAAGAAATCTCTTTACATCTTAATATTATCAAGATCGCCTGTTGGAACGAAGAAATCTTCCTTCACCGAAATAAAGATTGATTTGACCGATGTTCCTCTTATCTTTTAAAGGCCTTATATTATCATAAAAACAGCAAAGAAACCCTGTTTTTAATTGTACGTGTGTAAGCAGCGAAGAAATCCAGCCACACATCTTTGTGCAACTAATTGGCACAAACCTGAAAGTTAAATTAATGTGCAACAGACAGCAAAGAAACCCTGTTTGTAATCGTTAGTGTGTAACAGGCAGCGAAGAAACCCTGCCACACCCATCTGTGTGCAGCTAATCTGCACACACCTTAAAAGTCAAATTACAGTGTACTTGTGCTAGAGCAATCGCTCGGATTTAATCAAAGTACCTTTGACTAACACTAGAGGGCAGACTAGCTAGGTGTCTAACACTTCCCAGTTTCAACTATACCCCTCTCTTCTAACCTACAGTATGGTAACTCACCCACTCCACCTTGTGATCATTCTCGGTAGGTTGGTTTCCTGTTTAACCCTGTCGGTTTATTTGGAAAGCTTATTTTCACACTTCCTTTGCTTCATAACTTTGACGTTAACGTTATTATTATTGTGTCCTGTTCAAGACTCTCTTTTGCTGAGCCTCAGTAAAATTTGGTTCAAACAGTGTTTGAATTTAGGTTTAGAGTCAATCTCTGTATTCTAGGCCTTTGCAGTAGTTCTAGGTAGCATTCGCCCTAGTGCTTAGTCAGCAAAGCGACGGTTGCTTCCACAGCAGATCTAAGAGTAGTAAAAGGCTTAAATCTGCTCTCTCCTATATCTCCCCTCTGTACTTTGTGTATTTGTTTGCCTGCTTTCATTTTGTTTCTGTCTTGTTTGACTAAGAAACCAAGCCTTTGAGAATCATCAGGGAAGGCCGACCAATAGATTGACGACCCAAGCTGCACAAGCCTTTGGGTGGTCACGCCGTCAACAATACAGAGTTAGATCCTTTCCGGTGCTCCCACAACAATTTAGCACTCCTTGCCATTCACTCCTTGCCAAGTCAACAGGCGCTTGGACTACTCGCCATTAATTGGTGTACTCACCAAACAAATTATACCGACCAACCTAAGTACTATTGTCACAGTCGTTAACACTGTTAGAACTTGCATTGGATTTTTGTGGTGTCCCCCCGCCTTTCTCTCTCCCTCTCTCTTTTCACCTGGGAGCCAAAAGGACCCAGAGCTACAGGAGGAATTGTTGAGACTCCATAATGCCCTGACTGATCTCCATGCAGATACAGCACACCGAGAAAAGCAGGAAAAGGATGCCAGAGAGAAGCTGAGCAAAAACCTCCAGCAGGTGGAGGCAGGATGAGAGCAGAGACTGCACTGAAGGAAAGAGAAGCCAGGGCAAAGGCCTATGAAGGCCACCTGCAAAGTGCCCAGACTGAGGTCCATACTCTGGCCCAACAAAGAGACTATTTGGAAGATGAACTTGACAAAGTTCACAGAGAGCTCAAACATGGATATAGACTGCAAGGTGATCCTGAAAGAGAGATGCACAATACAGAGTTTCCCTTAACCAGCAGACTAATACCTCCTAGTTGAAATATGCCGATTGGGAAGGGGGGTGAGACCCCAGTGCTCAATTCATCACCTGCCAGCATCCCAGAACCCCTGCCAGCAGCAAGGGGGTCGGAACCCTTCCAAAGACTTTCTTCCGGTCATGGCATGTCAACCAAGGAATTGGATAAGCTGGCTAGGAACATCCCCCTTTTCACTCCCAACCCTGCAGGAGGCCATGATGTCCACTCGTACCTCAGTGATGTGGATTTCCACTTGCAAACTATGACTAACGCTACCACACGAGACAGACTTTATCTGCTCAGAATGACTGCTAGCCGTGAGGTGCGCAGTTTTCTAGACCGGCAGACAGAAACGGTCAAAAGGGATTACCAGCAACTGCGGCAAGCTTTAATCAGGGAGTTCTCTGACCCAGAGTCAGAGCAAGGACTGATCACTGCCATAGACATTAAACAGGGCAGACTGGAAACCCCACAAGAGTATTACAACAGACTCCGAGAGGCCTACTTCGGAGCACAAAACGAGCCAAGAATGGAGGTTGATTTAAATTTTAGGTTCCTGTTCCTCCGGAACCTGCACCCCACAGTAAGCCACCATCTGGGGGTTTTGGCATGCCCATGGACCATGTCCACCCAACAGCTGAGAGAATTGGCCCACAAGGCCTATGCCAAACAAAGAGCTGCTTCTGAAAAGACAGGGAAAACCCCCACCATCTATCCGATCTCTAATCAGAGTGTAGAAATCACTTTAGAGGGTGCCGAGCAAAGCCACAATGACAACAGAATGGCAAGACCCTTTCCAGCCAACAGGGGGCAGCATGGACATAGTGGTGCACAGCCCAAGCACCAAAGTAGGTACCATGAAAGACCCTGAGGCAGGTCGCAAACATCTCCCTACCCAAGGGGTGGCGCCACGTGGGAAGGAAAGAGATGGCCCAGAGGGAGCCGATTTTCTGCGACACAAGCATCAAGCTTCGACAACCAGTGGCAGAACCCCTCTCAACATGCTCTGGACCAGTCCAGATTTAGACCATCAGCAGAACCAAACCGGGAAGCCACATCTGAGTTAGCAGAGATTATGAGAATGTTGAAGGAACTCCTCCAGGAAAAGCACTACAAGAGAGACAAAAAGGATGAGTCAGATCAGTTATGACTAAGCTTGACGTCGGACCCTAACGCCCAATCAGAGCTCCCTCAAAATGAACCTCACAACCAACTCAATGCTAATCCTCTGTTAACCACACAAAGAGAGATCCCATCACCAAGTGATGACATCACACAACCACCACGGATGACTATCGAACCACCAGAGCCAACCAATGTCCAGCATCACGCCTCCAGCCAGGACTTTAATGTACCCAAGAGTGCTGTTTTGGTGGTTTGTCTCCCGGAAGAGCCACATGAGACCGGTCCTGGATGCTTGCCAATCACCAGACAGGCCCCAATGCCAAGACTGTTAGGGAACCTAATCGAAAGGGGGGTGGCCAAGAAACTCTACCTGGCCATCACATTGGAAAATGAAGTGAGGCTAGAGGCCCTGGTGGACACGGGAGCCGATCTGACTTTAATGTCAGCCCAGCTTTTTGACAGACTGCAGATTGCTGCCAAGAGACAGAATCGAACTCAAACATCAGAGCTGTGTGCTAAATGTACAATCATACAGCAAAAATTACATACAATTGGAACAATTAGCTCCCATTCACCTAACCATCGGCCCTATGAGCTTAGTGCACCCTGTGTACATTTCCCCATTGGACAAATACCCTCTCCTTATTGGCAAGGACCTGCTCAACTGCTTCGAGCCCCTATTGGATTTCAAACAGCTAAAAATTTGGACCCAAGTACAGCCATCAACCTGCCACAGGTATTTTGATGAAAACGTGTGCCAAGGCATGCCCACTGCCTACGTTGATGGATGTTCCTAGCATCAAGAAGGCAAACTACAAGCAGGTGCTGGGGTCCTCTGGCTAGACGATCGACCTCACCCACCACAACACTTCAAACTGGGTCCACAATCATCACAATATGCAGAGATAGCAGGTATTCTAATAACACTGCAAATAGCCTCGATTCACAACATCAGAGAACTGCTCATCTGCACAGACCCCAATTATGCCAGACTCAGTTTCCTGTGCCATCTTCCAAACTGGAAACAAAATGGTTTCAAGACAGCAAACAACAAACCAGTTAAACATCAACATCTGTTCCAGGCTTGTGACGACATCACATTGGAACATGATATAATCGTCTACTGGAAGAAAGTGAAAGGACACTCTAAGCAACCTGGTTTAGACAAGTACCTTAACGACCGAACAGATGCCCTAGCTAAGGGCAGGCGCACTCCATGGCGAGTTATGGTCTCCACCTGACCACCCACCCACCCTTAACGTGGTAGCCATAACCCGCAGTAAACAAACTCAGCCTGCTACAATGAGCGCCTCAGAGCCACTTACACTGGCTCCTCAAATCACCGCTAGTGACATTGCTGACATGCAAGCCTCGGACCCTGCTGTACAGACTATCCTTCACCACCTCCCTGACTCCTCCAACCACCCTATCACAGCTGCACACTTGGCCAATACACCAAACCTCAAACCACTACTCAACGTGAAAGCAATGCTACGTGTGATGGACAACATCCTAGCGTATTGCCATGATGACCTCACTGCGTCAAGGCTTGTGGTGCCACAGTGCCTAAAGGGGGGTATGCTAATGTATGCTCACGACACACCATGTGCAGGACACCATGGCACAAGAGCCACTTACGAGACACTAAAACAAGTGGCATACTGTCCCGGCATGCAGCAAGATGTGGCAGAGTATGTGAAAGGATGCCTTGTTTGTTGCCAATTCCAACCAGCAAACCCAAACCTACGCATGTGTACTCTGACCAAAGACATTCACTATCTCTGCCCCAGCAAACCCTTCCTCCGTGACAATACTGAAGGAATCTGCGGGTTACAGAAAGAGACGCACTGTCCTGCCAAGGCCAAACCTCGTGCACAAGTTACAGAAACACAAGCAGAGATTGTGGGAAATCAGTGGCTGGTTAACACGCCCATCCGTACCGACACACTGACCTTTGATCAGCATGACACTGCCACCCATGTCAACCTGCCCAACCAGAGTATGTGGATTCAAGTGCCCAAAAATGCCATCCTCCAAGTCAGAGACCTGGCGCTGTACCACCTTCCAAGTGAAGAGTACCAGGTCGAGGTGGAAATTCCATCTTTCTTCAAGGATCACAGTCTCACCCGGGAGCCTGAATTGGAATGGAGCATTGACGAAGGGGGGGTCCCAGAATATCGATATCACCCCAATCGACACAGCCCTCCAAGCACTGTCTCGGCGGCCTGCCAAGACCAACTTTCCCGTGGCCTGATCTTGGACTTCGGCAGACACAGCACTTTGCCTCACCACAGCAATCGGGTACACCCTAACGCTCTGCCTTGCTTTTGTCCTGTTTAAGGTGCGAAGGTCCATGAACAGGTGCACAACTGCACTTCCTGGGATGTTCAAACAAAACCACCGTTTTGCTAGAGCTGAAGATTCAAACGCTTGATGATCAACCTGCCACCCGACCATCAATGTCCAATGTTATGTTCCTAGTTGAACATCTTCAGGCAAAAGGGGGGAGCTGTAGCATCTGCTTAGGATCACAGATTATCGTTTGGACTCAATGTCTGCAAGAGACCCTTTTAGCCTTTGACATTTGCATATGAATTACAGACCTGGACCCACATTCTACATTTCTATGGATGTTTATTGCCAGTGAGTTCCCCATCCTTATCACGAGGAGGCTAAACAGATTAGTTCCCCCCGTCTCAACATCAAACCTCGAACACATTCCAAAGACTAGCAGGAGACCTCTGTGCCGGCCACCAACGGCCTAACCAGACCAGGGGTCTGGCTCCACACTTGCAATACACATCACGCACAGACATAAGGACATTTACCCTATTTTATATCATGATTATGCAATTATAAAGGTATCCTGTATATGCATGCATTGTGTGTATGCTCCTTTATCTGATTACACTAGTTACAACTTTTATTAGCCTTAGTTAGACTCTCTTCTTCTTTGTCTTTCGGCAGTTCCCTTTCAGGGGTCGCCACAGCGAATCATGTGCCTCCATCTAACCCTATCCTCTGCATCCTCTTCTCTCACACCAACTAACTTCATGTCCTCTCTCACTGCATCCATGAATCTCCTCTTTGGTCTTCCTCTAGACCTCCTGCCTGGCAGTTCCAACCTCAGCATCCTTCTACCGATATATTCACAATCTCTCCTCTGAACATGTCCAAACCACCTCAATCTGGCCTTCATGACTTTATCTCCAAAACATCTCACATGGGTTGTCCCTCTGATGAACTGATTCTTGATCCTATCCATCCTTGTCACTCCCACAGAGAACCTCAACATCTTCAGCTCTGCTACCTCTAGCTCTGCCTCCTGTCTTTTCTTCAGTGCCACTGTCTCTAAGCCGTAGAGCATTGCTGGTCTCACCACTGTCCTGTACACCTTTCCTTTCATTCTCGCTGATGCTCTTTTATCGCACAACACACCTGACACTTTTCTCCACCCATTCCAACCTGCCTGTACTCGTCTCTTCACCTCCTTTCCACACTCTCCGTTGCTCTCGACCGTTGACCCTAAGTACTTAAAATCCTGCACCTTCTTTACCTCTGCTCCCTGTAGCCTCACTGATCCTCTTGAGTCCCTCTCATTCACACACATGTATTCCGTCTTGCTGCGGCTAACCTTCATTCCTCTGCTTTCCAGAGCGTACCTCCACCTCTCCAAATTTTCCTCTACCTGTTCCCTGCTCTCGCTACAAAGCACAATGTCATCTGCAAACATCATAGACCATGGAGACTCCTGTCTAACTTCATCTGTCATCCTGTCCATCACCAGAGCAAACAAAAAGGGGCTTAGAGCCGATCCTTGATGCAGACCCACCTCCACCTTGAACTCTTCTGTCACACCTGCAGCACATCTCACCACTGTCTTACAACTCTCATACATGTCCTGCACCACTCTAACATACTTCTCTGCCACTCCAGACTTCCTCATACAACACCACAGCTCCTCTCTCGGCACCCTGTCGTACGCTTTCTCTAAATCTACAAAGACACAATGCAACTCTTTATTACCTTCTCTGTACTTATCCATCAGCATCCTCAAAGCAAATACTGCATCTGATGTACTCTTTCTAGGTATAAAACCATATTGCTGCTCACAAATTCTCACCTCTGCCCTTAACCTAGCTTCCACTACTCTTTCCCACAGCTTCATTGTATGGCTCATTAGCATTATACCTCTGTAATTGCCACAGCTCTGCACATCTCCCTTGTTCTTAAAAATCGGCACCAATACACTTCTCCATTCCTCTGCAATCCTCTCACTCTCCAAGATCTCGTTAAACAAACTAGTCAGAAACTCTACTGCCACCTCTCCTAAGCACTTCCATACCTCCACAGGTATGTCATCAGGACCAACAGCCTTTCCACTCTTCATCCTCTTCAACGCCCTTCTCACCACAATTTTACTAATATTTGCTCCTTCCTGCTCCACAACAGTCACCTCTTCTACTCTTTGTTCTCTTTCGTTTTCCTCATTCATCAACTCCTCAAAGTACTCCTTCCATCTTCCCATCACCCTCCTGGCATCTGTCAGTACATTTCCATCTCTATCTTTAATCACTCTAACCTGCTGCACATCCTTCCCATCTCTATCTCTTTGCCTCGCCAACCTGTACAGATCCACCTCTCCCTCCTTACTGTCCAGGATAGCATACAAGTCCTCATATGCTCTTTGTTTGGCCTTTGCCACTTCTACCTTCACCTTACGGTGCATCTCCCTGTACTCCTGTCTACTCTCTTCAGTCCTCTCAGAGTCCCACTTCTTCCTAGCTAGCCTCTTTCCCTGTATACACTCCTGGACTTCCTCATTCCACCACCAAGTCTCCTTGTCTCCTTTTCCCTTACCTGATGATACACCAAGTATCCTCTTACCTGTCTCCCTGATCACATTGGCTGTATTTGTCCAGTCAACTGAAAGCACCTCCTGACCACCCACAGCTTGTCTCAACTCCTCCCTAAAGACTACACAACATTCTTCCTTTCTCAGCTTCCACCACTTTGTCCTCTGCTCTGCCTTTGTCCTCTTCACCTTCCTCAACACCAGGGTTATTTTACACACCACCATTCTGTGTTGTCTGGCTACACTCTTATATACGCTCTTATATGTCACCCTATGTTCCTGCCTCTTCTGGAAGAAAGTGTTTACTACTGCCATTTCCATCCTCTTTGCAAAGTCCACCACCATCTGTCCTTCTACATTCCTGTCCTGAAGACCAAACCTGCCCATCACATTTTCATCACTTCTGTTCCCTTCCCCAACATGTCCATTGAAGTCTGCACCAATCACCACTCTCTCACCTCTGGGGATGCTCTGCATCACTTCATCTAACTCACTCTAGAATTTCTCCTTCTCTTCTAACACACATCCTACCTGTGGAGCATAACCACTGACAACATTGAACATCACACCATCAATTTCCAGCTTCAGACGCATCACCCTATCTGATACTCTCTTCACCTCTAGGACATTCCTTACAAACTCCTCTTTCAGAATAACTCCTACTCCATTTCTTTTCCTATCCACACCATGGTAAAACAACTTGAACCCTGATCCTAAGCTTCTAGCTTTGCTACCTTTCCACCTGGTCTCCTGGACACACAGTATATCTACCTTCCTCCTCTGCATCATATCAACCAACTCTGTTCCCTTACCTGTCATGGTCCCAACATTCAAGGTCCCTACTTTCACTCCTAAACTCTTGCCTTTCCTCTTCTCTCTCTGCTTTCGAACACGCCTTCCTCCTCTCCTTCGTCGACCAACAGTAGCCCAATTTCCACCGGCACCCTGTAAGTCAACACCACCAGTGGCGGTCGTTGTTAACCCGGGCCGCGACTGATCCGGTATGGAAATGATATTTCTGATTCGCATCATTGATTTGGCAAATGTTTTACGTCGGATGCCCTTCCTGACACATCCCTCTGCATTTATCCAGACTTGGGACTGGCACAAGAAGACACTGGATTGCGCCCCCCCATGGTTGCATTTAATTAGATAATTTTTTAATTAATTAAATAATGAATTAGACTCTAATTACCTATATTAGAGTGTATGAATGTATCTCCGCTTTCCTATCTCCTAAAGGTGCCTTTCTTAGTATCAAAATTATCTGCTCCATATTTCTCAAACAATAATGTATTCCATGAGATCATGAAAAGCATTATATACTTTCTACAATATTTTGAAATAAACTGCAACAACCCCCTGGACCAGCAGTAAAAATTCCAATGGGCCATTGAAGGAGACAAAGAAAGTTTCTCCCGCTAAAAATTCATTACTTTGATTGGCCATTCCACCCAAACGGTGGGTGTGTCAGGGCACTATCAAAAGTCCCTAACCCAGGCTCAAAAACATCTCTTCTTTTGAGACGAACACTCTCCTACTCTCTGCAAAACTCATCTCTTGAGTTTAACCTTCGGCAGTTTTTACCTTCAAGTAACTGTGTCAACTCGCTGTGGACTATTCCACCCTCTCGAGGAACCAGAGGAAAATCTCCAGCGCACACCTTGAGGTCGATTATCTACACCCTCGTGTCTACTGAATCAGGACTCTTTTTCAGAAACAAAGACCAATGCAAGTATCCTTTAAAACTCTTTAGATGCGTGTTTAAGTTTGAGCCTTGATTCTTTGATGATTCTCACTAGGTTGTGGTTATTGATGTGAAATACTGCCATTCTTTTGTTCTTTTCTTTCTTCCTTACTGTCCTTTACCCTGTATTTATGTGTTTGCTTAATGTTCTTATATGTTAGCTATAGCCTCCTCTTTTAAATTCATTATTTTCACAATAGATTGCCTCTGTGTGCTGCTCACAATCTAAAGTCACTGAATTGTTGATCCGTTGGATACATGCTAAATTACTGCTAGTACTGCAAAGTAGGAAAGCTATCCTTCCTTGGCCAGGAAACAACCTTTCCTAGAATTGATAAATAATTATAGTATCTGCTCGGTAGACGGACAGATCAGATAATTGTATGTTAATTCTGCTACAATTAATTCTAATCTAAATATTTATTATTAGTTATAACCAGTTATAATTAGTTGTAAATATCCCCTTGTTGAGCTAATTTGCTACAGTCGTCCAGGCGGCACGCCTGCCGGTCCAGTTTCCGCAACCTGTGCCTGGCGGACCCTCATTTCCAAGTACCACTGGAGGGGTGCGATGTTCCGTGAAGAGGGAATGACAGGCATGGGGTCCGTCTGGGGGAGATCTTCCTCATTCTGGCGTGAAAGAGCGTCAGCCTTGGTATTCTTCGACCCCGGGCGGTATGACAGGTGGAAATTGTATTGTTCGAAAAATAATGCCCACCGTGGGTTAAGCTGTTTTAAGTTTTTGATGGTGATGAAATTCTGATGGTCAGTCCAGACGATGAATGGCTCACTAGCGCCCTGGAGCCAGTGACGCCATTGCTCCAAAGCCCACTTTATGCCCAACAGCTCGCGGTCCCCTACTCCGCATCGCTGCTGAGTGTGGTCAAATTTTTTGGAGAAGAACCTGCAAGGGCGTCCTATAAACACACATTAAATCTGAAAGCAAACCCAAAAAAGTGAGTTCTCACGATTTGACGAACGAATCCGAAATGGCATGGGCAAACTCAATGACTGAGCTATGTATTGTGGTTTGTTTACTCCTTTTATGCTTCCTGGGTCATGACCGCATTACTTCTGGGTCCTAGTGCCCGTCGCGGACCGAGTGTGCATGACATAATTAAAAAAATTCTGATTTCATTATTTATTATTATAGTATTTATTGAGAACAACCATAAAAACCTCATCATGATAGTGGGAAAAAAAGTGAATCCTTAAGTTACTGTAATGACCTCAAGAAAGCTAATTGGAGCCAGGTGTAAGCATACCTGGGACCTTGTATAGAGAATGAGTTTGAAATGTGTGGACTAGAGCTACTTTGACTGATAAAAATCACCTAAACCTTTTGAGTTTGCTCTGCACAAAAAGAACAGGCTAATGTGAGCCATGCCTCAACATAAAGAGCTTTCAAATGATCTATGATCAATATTTTTTTATTTAAATAAAGCTGGAAAGGGTTACAAAGTGATTTCAAAGACTTTAGAAATTTTCCAGTCTACCAGAAAATTGAGACACTTTGGGACTGTGGCTGTACAGTGGCTACTCTACAAAAAATGGCCGCACAGTCAAAATGGCTGAAAGAGCACAATGAAGACTCTTCAATGAGGTAAAGAAACAACCCAAAGTTTTTTAAGGCATCATTGAAACTTGCTAACATGTGCTCATAAGTCTACACTGCGTAAAACATTTAACAATTAGTGAGTCCACAGCAGGACACCACAAAAGAAGCAGCTACTTACTAAAAAGACCATTGCTTCCTGCCCAAAGTTTGTAAAAGACCTTTCTACTATGGTATTGGCAAAATACATTGTAGAATGATTAAACTAAGATTAAACTATTTGAAAAGAACCCGCCCTGCATATAATCATAAAAACATAATTCCACCTGTAATGATATAAGCCTAAAGGTGTTGTGTCCTTGAAAAGCTGCCATAGCTGTTAGAGCAGGCGCAGTATATGTGTAACAGTGGCAGCTGCTCTAAGACTATGTCAGAAAATAAATGCACTGTCGTATTTATTTTGGTTTTAATAAAAGTGCGCTAGAATGCGTTCAACTACTGTAGCTGACTAGCTCGTTCAGAATCAAGTATTTATTGTAGATTGTCTGACGCACTTTTCTTGTCATATATTTCCGTGCAGCACAGCGTGTTAAACCCTCCTGAAGCCCAGCTTCACTGGAACTCTATGGGCAAGCAGAGAGGATCTTTTTTCACTGTGTAACGGTTAACCCCTAGATGGCGCCAGAGCGCCATTTGTATTTTCGTTGTCTTTTGTGTTGTAGTTTGATTTTGGTTAAGTTTGACTTCATTTCCCGGTTTGCACCTCGGTCAGGTGACGTAGAAGCTCACCTGAACCGAGGGAAGTTAATTTGATAATTAGTCTAAGTTTAGTTATAAATAGCCTGGCTGGACTCCAGTCAGGCGTCTAGCATCCGTTACAGAAAGTTTAGTTTGTGTTGGAATGCTTGTGTTTATTTATGTTTAATTTGAAAGAACAAAAATAAAGGACTTTGTGAAACCGTCAGCTTGCCTCCGCGATCATGCCTCGCAAACACGGCCGACACAGACACAGTAAGGGGAAGAAACATGACAGATTGCTAGACCTACCAAGAGGCATGGCGGAGGATCCCCTCCTAAGGAGTTACTTAGGAGGAGAGATTATCATCTCCAACGAGCTGGCGGAACTGCTGGAGGCCAGCGAGGAGCCCGGCGAAGTAGAAGTTTGGCAAGGGTGGAGAAACGTTGAGGACAGCGAGCCAGCGAGCTCATGGGAGGACAGCATGACAGCTAGAGAGAGACTGGCAAGGCAAAGCTGGGAAGGCTGCGGACCCGTCGTCCGGCGCACACCGCCGCGAGGTGTGGCAGCCGAGGGAGAGACGGGAGGATTCTGCAGGCATTGGGCGGAACGCAACGAGGAGTGCATTCATGACCTGCGCGAGCAGGTGCTGCAGCTCCAACTGCAGTTCGTCCAGGTTCGGGAGAACCAAGCTGTAGTCCCGGAAGCGATCTCTCTCTTGAATCTGGACGATGCACTCCTCCCACGGCCACTGCCTGAAGGTGGCGCGGACAGCACACCGGAGCTGAGCCTGGAGGACTGGACGCTGCTGCAGCACGGCGACGAGGCAGACTTCTACAGGCAGTGGGCGGAGTCCAACCAGGAGCGCATTCGTGACCTGCGCGAGCAGGTGCTGCAGCTCCAACTGCAGTTCGCCCAGGTTCGGGAGAACCAGTCTGTAGCCCCGGAAGCGATCCCCCTCCCGGGTCTGGACGATGCGCTCACCCCCCGGCCACTGCCTGAGTCTGTCGAGGAGGAAGACGTCACGCCGTGTCTGCACGGAGAGGAGAGCGTTATCCTTCTGCCTCCCCCAGGGTTCAAGAACAGCGCGTCAGCGTGTCAGCAGCCGCGGCACCAAATATCCACTCTACTGCAGCCTCCTGGCGTTGAGGATGACGCTCCAACGCTGCAGTCGAGCGCCGTGCACGCTCCAACGCTGCAGTCGAGCGCCGTGCACGCTCCAACGCTGCAGTCGAGCGCCGTGCACGCTCCAACGCTGCAGTCGAGCGCCGTGCACGCTCCAACGCTGCAGTCAAGCGCCGTGCACGCTCCAACGCTGCAGTCGAGCGCCGTGCACGCTCCAACGCTGCAGTCGAGCGCCGTGCACGCTCCCACGCTGCAGTCGAGCGCCGTGCACGCTCCCACGCTGCAGTCGAGCGCCGTGCACGCTCCAACACTGCAGTCGAGCGCCGTGCACGCTCCAACGCTGCAGTCGAGCGCCGTGCACGCTCCAACGCTGCAGTCGAGCGCCGTGCACGCTCCAACGCCGCTGTTGAGCACGATGCACGCTCCTATGCCACTTCCCGGTTTTGAAGATAGCGAGCTAGCATGCCAGCAGCCGCTGTCCCACACACCTTTTCTGCCGCCGCCTCCCGGCTTGGAGGACGACTTGGAACTGTCGAACGCACTGCACGCTCCAGAGCCGCAGTCAAAGGCACTGCACGTCCCAGAGCCGTCGTCGAGCGCACTGCATGCTCCAGAACCGTCATCGAAGGCCCTGCACGCGCCAGAGCCGTCGTCGAGTGCACTGTACGCTCCAACGCCGCTATCGAGCGCCGAGTACGCTCCGATGCCGCAGACGAGCGCACTGCACGCTCCCACGCCGCAGACAAGCGCCCTGCACGCTCCCACGCCACAGTCGAGCGCACTGCACGCTCCCACGCCACAGTCGAACGCACTGCACGCTCCCACGCCGCATTTGAGCGCACTGCACGCTCCCACGCCACAGTCGAGCGCCCTGCACGCTCCCACGCCGCCGTCGAGCGCGCTGCACGCTCCCACGCCGCAGTCGAGCGCACTGCACGCACCCACGCCGCAGTCGAGCGCCCTGCACGCTCCCACGCTGCCGTCGAGCGCACTGCACGCTCCCACGCCGCAGCCGAGCGCACTGCACGCTCCCACGCCGCCGTCGAGCGCAGGGCACGCTCTAATGTTACTGGTAAACTATGCAAAAGCTCCAACGTCGTCGTCGAGCGCAGTGCACGCTCCAACGCCGCTGTTGAGCTCTGCCCAAGCCCCAACGTCGTCGTCGAGCGCCGTGCCCGCTCCAACGCCGTCGTCGAGCGCAGTGTCCGCTCCCACGCCGCCGTCGAGCGCAGGGCACGCTCTAACGCCACTGGTGAACTATGCAAAAGCTCCAACATCGTCGTCGAGCGCAGTGCACGCTCCAACGCCGCTGTTGAGCTCTACACAAGCCCCTACGTTGTCGTCGAGCGCCGCGCCCGCTCCAACGCCGTCGTCGAGCGCAGTGTCCGCTCCCACGCCGTCTACGAGCGCAGTGACCGCTCCCACGCCGCCTACGAGCGCAGTGACCGCTCCCACGCCGTCTACGAGCGCAGTGACCGCTCCCACGCCGTCTACGAGCGCAGTGACCGCTCCCACGCCATCTACGAGCGCAGTGACCGCTCCCACGCCGTCTACGAGCGCAGTGACCGCTGCCCCGCCGTCTACGAGCGCAGTGACCGCTCCCTCGCCGTCTACGAGCGCAGTGACCGCTCCCACGCCGTCTACGAGCGCCGTGACCGCTCCCATGCCGTATACGAGCGCAGTGACCGCTCCCACGCCGTCTACGAGCGCAGTGACCGCTCCCCCGCCGTCTACGAGCGCAGTGACCGCTCCCACGCCTGCGTCGAGCGCAGTGACCGCTCCAACGCCTGCGTCGAGCGCAGTGACCGCTCCAACGCCAGCCTCGAGCGCAGTGACCCCTCCAACGCCGGCGTCGAGCGCAGTGACCGCTCCAACGCCTGCGTCGAGCGCAGTGACCGCTCCTACGCCTGCGCCGAGCACGTCTCCAGCTCTGCAGCCGCCGAGCACGTCTCCAGCTCTGCAGCCGCCGAGCAGGTCTCCAGCTCTGCAGCCGCCGAGCACGTCTCCAGCGCGTCGGCAGCCACCGAGCACGTCTCCAGCGCGTCGGCAGCCGCCGAGCACGTCTCCAGCGCGTCGGCAGACGCCGAACACGTCTTCAGCTCAGCAGCCGCTGAGCATGCCTCCAGCCCCGTCACCCAGCCTCCTCGACAGGAGGCGTAAGGTAGAACATTGGGTTGGGTGTCCGGGGCCTCCGGTAATGCTCCGGGAGGAGCATTTTTTAGAGGGGGGGTAATGTAACGGTTAACCCCTAGATGGCGCCAGAGCGCCATTTGTATTTTCGTTGTCTTTTGTGTTGTAGTTTGATTTTGGTTAAGTTTGACTTCATTTCCCGGTTTGCACCTCGGTCAGGTGACGTAGAAGCTCACCTGAACCGAGGGAAGTTAATTTGATAATTAGTCTAAGTTTAGTTATAAATAGCCTGGCTGGACTCCAGTCAGGCGTCTAGCATCCGTTACAGAAAGTTTAGTTTGTGTTGGAATGCTTGTGTTTATTTATGTTTAATTTGAAAGAACAAAAATAAAGGACTTTGTGAAACCGTCAGCTTGCCTCCGCGATCATGCCTCGCAAACACGGCCGACACAGACACAGTAAGGGGAAGAAACATGACACACTGCAGAAAAGCTGGACGGTAATTGGATAAATGCACCAAAATCGTCACTTCCAGGGAAGCTCAGTTTCTTTGGGAGAGGAGCAGTGGGTGGGCCAGGACGCTGTGCTGCTGCATGATGATTGGAGGAGCTGTTTAAAGGGCGGAACTCCTTTTTTGATTGACAGCATGTCTTAAGTATACATCAGCGCTACAGAGATTCGAGTTCAGTCCCATGCGGATTTACAGGTGAAGTGGTACAACGAACTGCTGCAATCTATTGTTTGCTGGTGATATAAACCATTTTTGTTTGTACAAATCATTCTTTAAATAATAAAAAGAAATTGTCAAGATGGACTAACCTGAGGTGACCAGAAGACGTAGCTTTAGCGGTTAGCCCAATGTAGCGTGGAGGATAAACCCAAACGCGGAAAGAAGCGAACAGGCAGGATAACCACGCGATTTAGTTTAAGGACTCTCACAAAAGCGGAGCAAGGGAAAAACACAAATTTAACCCGCGTCCTAAAAATACACACACAATAGCAAAGACAAACGGAACCAACATGTGAGTACTCACGGTTTGCTGAAACGACAGCTGGAGCTGACATGGGCCGAACTCAATGACTGAGCGGTAAGCCATCGTTTGTTTACCTCTTTTATACTTCCTGGTTTTGCGCCCGTCTTACTTCCGGGTCCTAGTGCCGGGCGCAGATTGAGTGTGTATGACAGTACCCCCCTGTCCAGGACTGGCTCCTGACGGTCCTGGGATGGAGGATACCCTGTGACGGTAGTCCCGAATTAGCTGGGAGTCGAGAATGAACCGGGCCGGGATCCAAGACCGCTCCTCGGGGCCATAGCCCTCCCAGTCCACCAGGTATTGCGTACCTTTGCCCCGAGGGCGCGAGTCAAGGATTCGGCGCACGGTGTAGGCGGGACCGCCGTCGATGATCCGGGGAGGAGGAGCTGGGGGGGTGGGTGGAATCATGGGTGAGGTGATGAAGGGCTTGAACTGGGACAGGTGGAAGACTGGATGGATCCGGAGCGCCGCAGGCAGCTGGAGCCGGTAGGTGACAGGGTTAATTCTGTGAGTGATGTGGTATGGTCCGATGAATCTGGGGGAAAGCTTCTTTGACTCGGTGCGGAGGTGGAGGTTTTTTGTGGACAGCCATACCTTGTCACCTACGTGGTATAGTCGTCCCGGAGGATGTCGGCGGCGATGTTGGTGGATGTAGCGGGCATTGGCACGTTGGATGGCCTGGTTGGTCGTAGTCCAGAGCCGCCGACATCTGCGGACCAACTGTTGGGCTGACGGTACATCAACCTCCGGCTCTGGGTGGTTGAACACGGTGGGTTGGAAACCGTGGCATACCTCAAATGGGCTTAGGTTAGTGGCAGAGGAGATGTGGAGGTTGTGTGATAGTTCCGCCCAAATGAGGTAGCGTGCCCAGGAGCGCTGACGGTCCGCTACGAAACACCTCAGGTAGCGCTCCAGTTGTTGGTTGGTCCGCTCCGTCTGACCGTTAGTCTGTGGGTGGTATCCGGAGGACAGACTGCAGGTGGAATCGATCAGACGGCAGAAGGCCTTCCAGAACCGGGCTGTGAACTGGGGCCCTCTGTCCGAGACGATATCCTTGGGGAACCCATGCAGACGGACTACGTGCTCTAAAATCAGCTCTGCTGTTTCCTTTGCTGACGGGAGTCCGGCGAGAGCCACCAGATGCACGGTCTTAGAGAACCGATCCACGATCGTGAGGATGGTGTCCTTTCCTTCGGAGACCGGCAGGCCCGTGATGAAGTCCACGGCAATGTGCGTCCAGGGCCGTCGAGGGACTGGAAGGGGTTGCAGTTCTCCTGGAGAGGGTCGGTTGGTGGTCTTTGCCCTGGCACACACTGGGCATGCCTGAACGAACTCTTGGACGTCCCTCATCATGGATGGCCACCAGAAGTCGCGCTGGATAAATTGGAGGGATCGTCGGGTGCCTGGATGGCCCGAAATTGGGGAGGAGTGTCCCCAGTGGAGAACCTCGGGTCTCATCCCTTCAGGCACGAAGAGTCGTCCAGGAGGCACACCTGCCGGTTCGGTCTCTGTACCTCGTGCCTGGCGCACTCTCGTTTCCAGGTCCAGTTGCAGGGGTGCGATGATCTTGGAAGAGGGGAGGACAGGCGCGGGGTCCGCCCGGGGGGGGTCCACCTCTAGTTGTCGGGAAAGGGCGTCAGCTTTGGTGTTCTTGGGCCCCGGGCGGTATGAGAGGTGGAAGTTGTAATTCTCAAAGAATAATGCCCACCGCGCCTGTCGTGGATTTAACTGTTTAATGTTTCGGATGGTGATTAGATTTTGATGGTCCGTCCAGACTATGAATGGCTCACTGACGCCCTGGAGCCAGTGACGCCACTCCTCCAGAGCCCACTTTATGGCCAGCAGTTCGCGGTCCCCTACCCCGTATCGCTGCTGAGTGGAGTCAAATTTTCTGGAGAAAAAACCACAAGGGTGTAGTTTTTGGTCTGGACCTTGCTGCGAGAGGATAGCTCCAGCGCCCACATCTGAAGCATCCACCTCCACAACGAATGATTTATTGACATCTGGGTGGTGGAGAATCGGTGCAGTGGTGAAGCGGTGACACAGTGATCGAAAAGCGGAGACAGCTGCCGGGTTGAGGTGAAAAGGGAGAGAGGAGGGACGGGTCAGAGCGGTTAGGGGGGCGGCAACTGTACTGTAGTCCCGGATAAAGCGACGATAGAAGTTCGCAAACCCGAGAAACCGTTGAAGCTGTTTGAGGGTCTTGGGTAGGGGCCAATGACGCACAACCTCTAGCTTCTGCGGGTCCATGGCCACACCCTGGGGCGAGATGACAAAACCCAGGAACGTGGTGGAGCGCTCGTGAAAAGCGCACTTTTCCAACTTACAGTACAGTTGGTGGGCGAGTAATCTCTTTAGAACCGCCCTGACGTGCTGGGTGTGTTCTTCCATGGTGCGTGAATAAATTAAAATATCGTCCAGGTATGCGAATGCCCACCGACCGAGCATGTCCCGAAGGACGTCGTTAATGAAGTGTTGGAATGCGGCGGGGGCATTGCACAGTCCGAATGGGATGACAAGGGTTTCATAATGTCCGGTGGGGGTGATGAACGCCGTCTTCCACTCATCGCCCTCGCTGATACGCACCAAGTTGTAGGCGCTCCGGAGGTCCAACTTCGTAAAGATGGTGGCGCCAGAGAGGGCGTCCAGGGCTGAGTTGGTAAGAGGCAGAGGATGTCGGTTTTTGATGGTGAGATGGTTGAGCCCCCGATAGTCGACACAAGGGCGAAGTTCACCGCCTCTCTTCTTCACGAAGAAGAACCCCGCGGCGGCAGGTGAGGAGGAGGGCCTGATGGTGCCTTGGCGCAGGGCGTTGTTTACATATTCCTCCATCACCTGGGTCTCGGTGGGTGTGAGTGAGTAGAGATGGCCGCGGGGGGGGATCGTACCGGGTTGGAGGTCTATGGCGAGGTCGTATGGACGATGAGGAGGAAGATGGGTGGCTCGTCGCCTGCAGAAAACCTCCGATAGGTCTCGGTATGGTTCGGGGATGGAGTTGGTGTCGACGTCGGGGGCCTCGGACTCCCTAGAGCACGTCCCAGCCGCTGCCCGTAGGCATAGTTCGTTGCAGGTCGCGCCCCACTGAAGGATCCGATTCTGGGTCCAGGAGATTAGAGGGTCATGTTGGAGCAGCCAGGGATGACCAAGGATGATGGGTGGAGATGAGATGGAGGTGACGAAGAATTTTAACTGTTCATGGTGTTGGTTGATGGAGACGGTGATGGGTTCGGTTCGGGTGCTGATTGGGCTGGTGGAGAGGGGGCGACCGTCGACAGAGGTGATGCGAACGGGCTGGGATAACGCCTCGAGTTTTACCCCCAGGGTTTTGGCATATGCAGAGTCAATGAAGTTACCTGCTGCCCCGGAGTCGATGAACGCAGCACTTCGGACCCGTTTGTGGCCAACCTGGAGGTGTACCTGAACCGTGAGACGGGAGGAGTGGGTGGTGATGGCAGAGAGACGAAGGTGACCCGGCGAGTATCTCTCTCCTCTCACCGGGCCTGGGCGTTTCCCGGTCTGAGCGGGCAGGTTGCCCTGTGATGTGTAGCTGACCCGCAATAGGCACAGAGCCCTTCACGAAAGCGTCTCTCCCGTTCTGCAGCGGTCAAGGAGGCGCGTCCTAGTTGCATGGGTTCCCCGGCTCCGGTGTCAACCACGGCAGGAGGTGGAGAACCGACATGCCCCGGGGTGGCGTAGGTGGCGGAGTCTGCGGGGCGTGGAGTGGTGACAGTGAAGACGGGTGCTGGTCGTGAGGTGGTGACGGCGAAGGTGGGTGCAGGTGGCAGGGTGCGAGGGGCTGGCCTCGGACGAGAGAGGAGGCGCTGGTCGATCCGGAGAGCGAGTTGGATCAGGCCCTCCAGGGTCGCAGGAAGCTCTCGTCCGGCTAGTTCGTCCTTAATTCGAGAAGCCAGTCCCTCGTAGTAGGATGTCCGGAGTGCTGCATCGCCCCACGTTGTTTGGACGGCGAGAGTGCGAAACTCGGCCGTATAGCGGCTCACGGGCAATCCTCCCTGCCTCAGGTGATAAAGTCTGGTGTCGGTCTCCGCCTCGCCCGCTGGATGTTCGAAAGTGAGTTTGAGTTGGTGGATGAACTCATTGTAAGAGTGGGCGGTATCTGTATCTGCCTGTAAAACTGCCGTGGCCCACTCTGCTGCCTGCCCTTTTAGCAACGAGACGAGAAGAGCAATGCGAAGGCGATCGGTGGAGTATTTGGTGGCATTAAACTCAAACACCAGATCGAGAGCTGTCAGAAAAACGCTGCACTTCCCGTCCGTGCCGTTCCACTTCTCTGGTAGAGAAAGAAAAACATCAGAAGGAGGGGGGGGGGGGGGATGCGGCGCCGCGGCCCCCGCGGCGTGCGATCGAGCAGTGACGTCATCAATAGCTGCGCGGAGATCCGTATTCTCCCGCCGGAGCTCAGCGACCTCGCGGCGGAGAGAAGCGAGATCCCCGGTTAGCTGATTGATTAGCGCCGCATGCTGATCTACAACGTCGCAGAGACTCGCATAATCCGCTGGGTTTACCGCGGAGGGCTCAGTCATTCTGTCAAGATGGACTAACCTGAGGTGACCAGAAGACGTAGCTTTAGCGGTTAGCCCAATGTAGCGTGGAGGATAAACCCAAACGCGGAAAGAAGCGAACAGGCAGGATAACCACGCGATTTAGTTTAAGGACTCTCACAAAAGCGGAGCAAGGGAAAAACACAAATTTAACCCGCGTCCTAAAAATACACACACAATAGCAAAGACAAACGGAACCAACATGTGAGTACTCACGGTTTGCTGAAACGACAGCTGGAGCTGACATGGGCCGAACTCAATGACTGAGCGGTAAGCCATCGTTTGTTTACCTCTTTTATACTTCCTGGTTTTGCGCCCGTCTTACTTCCGGGTCCTAGTGCCGGGCGCAGATTGAGTGTGTATGACAGAAATATATCATAGCGTTATTGACTTTGCTCCTTGTTTCAGCATTGTAAAGTTAGTTCGTTTATATAGTTAAAGTAGCTTGTGGAAGGGGAAAACTAGCGAGAATTTACGTACAAATAACATGATGAATTTTATGATGAAGGCCTAATATGAGCTTCCCCTGTTTCAAAAGCTAGCAGCTTTGTGTAAATATTATAATACTGATGTGTAAATATACCGGTGGAGCTAGAGGAAGCATGACGATATTGACTGTTGAAGTTAACACTGAAGTCTAGTTAATAAATTGTGTTTATTAATACAAGTAGATTATCTTTAAGCAAATCTATTATGTTTAATGAAAAACCCACAACGCACAATATGACACCACTGGTAAAGTATGGTGGATGAAACAATATGATTACAGTCTGCTTTGCTACATCAGGACCTGACCAGCTTGTGGTCACTGAAGGGAAGATGAATATCCAAGCGTATCAAAATTTATATCAGAATAATGTAAAAATGTTTGTGCTCTTTAGAAGTTGAGTGATGCAACAAGACAATGACCTAAAACACAGATTGGCTTCCTCCTTTGGACAAGTAAGAGCCCAGACCTCAACCTAAAAGGGATCCTTAATCCAAAAGAGAGTATAGATATACATATGAGATGTCTAAAGGATATAACAGGGCTAAAGCAGTTCCACCAGAAAGAACTGCCTAAAATTTCCCTTGAATTATGTACTGTACATGTCTGATTCACAGCTACAGGAAGTGCCTCGTTGAGGTTATTGCTGCCAAGCAGTTATTACTGTAATTACTTTTTCCACTATAATTTTGAATGTTGAATGAGTGTGTTTAATAAAGACATGAAAGATCAGAATTAATATTTTGGGTTATTTTAGGTACATTATACTTGTCAATACTTTTGACAATGATCTTGAACAAGATCAGATTACATTTAATGAAAAATTTATTTAGAAAAACCATGAAATTCCAAAAGGTTCACATTCTTTTTCTTGCCATTGTATACAAATTAAAAAGGTAAAATCAGTTTATATACAGTTTATTACTGTATGACCCATTTCAATGTTTTTTTTAAAAACGTATAAGAAGTATAATTTCTGGAAGCGTATTAGAACTATACATAAAATTCGCTTTGGTTTATTTTGAATGATAGAGGTCACTATACATGGCAATTTTATATTCTTCAATCAAACACCCCTCTGTGTTCGAGCCTTTATCTACTGAATCATATCTGTATATGCAGGAAAATGCTGTACAAGTAAAAAGATGAGACAAAATCAAGAATTGGGAATATTGATATTGACAGTACCACTGGTGGCTTAGTGGTAGGTGTTTTGCCTGCCATGGGGAAGGGCCTGGGTTCGATTCCCAGCCAGTACCCAAACCCCCCAGCCACTGGATGCAGTGCCGGTCCCAAGCCCGGATAAAATGGGAGGGTTGCGTCATTTTAAAAACCTGTGCCAAGTTCTTGTGCAGACTGGATATTCCGCTGTGGTGACCCCTTGCCGGGAGCAGCTGAAAGACTAACAACAACTGTTGTCATCTTTGTAAAAAAAATTGCTGTTAAACAGCCGCAATCTGATAGCAATGTACTGTTTTTCATTAAAGCAGTAATGTGCTGTAGAAAACAATGTATTCTGGGAAATATTTTGTAGTCTAAACAGTAGTCTTCTGTATTTATTTAATACGGTTATCTTCTTTATTTTGCAATGCATTGGGTCTAGTCCTATTTGCTAATGTTTTAAATAACGTTACATTTCAGTATTTTTGGTAACTGATTGGAATGTATACGTGCAAAGCTGATCAAATCTCATTACTGTACTATCAAAATAATTTTTATCAAAATAGTTTTGTGTTCTTACCTTAAACATAACTTTTAGAAACAGCAGTATAAAATATCATTTTCAGTCAAGTATATGCGAACATGCTACAAATGTCATTACTTATTTAGAAAGCTTTTATTCTGAAGAGGTCTCTGAAAGGTAATTTAAAACTTTATTTTCTTGACAGTATTTTATTCATAAAGGTAATACAATGTATTACCAGAAGCAATGGAAGTTCATGCTTAGCAAGCATGTAACTCGAGCATTTATATATTCATGAATTCTCACCAAGCCTTATTACATTGTTTTAAATAGTCTTTTGAATGTTAAATAGTGTTCATTGTTTCAGGTGTTAACCCTTATTATTAACAGAGAATTTTGGTGGCTTATGTTTGAAATGTGAGGGAGCAGATATATTTTTTGTGTATAAAATATATAAACATGGATTTAATTTACTTGGTATATGATTTGATGCAAAGATTTGTACAGGCGGTATAAAATACTTCTAATTACAACTGTGTTGTCATCCCAAAATCCCAGAAGTTATTATGAGATTGAATGTAACTTCTTAGAATTGATAAAATATTGCATGTTAAAAGTTATTTCCTTACTATCCTATCTATCTCTCTCATATATATATATATATATATATATATATATATATATATATATATATATATATATATAAATATAATGGTGGAAAATAAGTATTTGGTCACCTGCAAACAAGCAAGATTTCTGACTCTCACAGACATGTAACTTCTTTAAGAGGCTCCTCTTTCCTCCACTCGTTACCTGTATTAATGGCCTCTGTTATCAATATAAAACACACCTGTCCACAACCTCAGTCACACTCCAAACTCCACTATGGCCAAGACCAAAGAGCTGTCAAAGGACACCAGAAACAAAATTGTTACCAGGCTGGGAAGACTGAATCTGCAATAGGTAAGCAGCTTGGTTTGAAGAAATCAACTATGGGAGCAATTATTAGAAAATGGAAGACAAAAGACCGCTGATAATCTCCCTCAATCTGGGGCTCAACGCAACATGCATTCTTGGGGGTGGGGGGGAGGGGGGGGGCTACTTAGAGAATGACCTGCTGGAAACAAAGTAACAAAGGCTACCATCAGTAACACACTGTGCCGCCACGGACATGTCTCCTTGCTTAAGCCAGTACATGTCCAGGCCCGTCTAAAATTTGCTAGAGAGAATTTAGATGATCCAGAAGAGTATTGGGAGAATGTCATATGGTCAGATGAAACCAAAATAGAACTTTGTGTTTGGAGGAGAAAGAATGCCGAGTTGCAGCCAAAGAACACTATACCTACTGTGAATCATGGGGGTGGAAACATCATGCTTTGGGGCTGTTTTTCTGCAATGGGACCAGAATGACTGATCCATGTAAACAAAAGAATGAATGGGGCCATGTACTGTGAGATTTGGAGTGAAAACCTCCTTCCATCAGCAAGGGTAATTAAAGATGAAACGTGGCTGGATTTTTCAGCATGACAATGATCCCAAACACACCGCCCGGGCAATAAAGGAGTGGCTTCGTAAGAAGCATTTCAAGATCCTGAAGTGGCCTAGCCAGTCTCTCATCTTTTTAAGTGGGAGAACTTGCACAATTGGTGGCTGACTAAAAATACTTTCTTGCCCCACTGTAATACTCACAAACTGAACACTGGAAGTATTGTAAAACCAAGGCCAATTATTTTATTTTTGTGATACACTAAAGACATTTGACTTTGAGATTAAAAGTTAAATGAGGTGAGAGATCCGACTTTTGGGCAAATTGAAGTGAATCCCAGATCATCAGTTTTAGTTGGTCCAGATGTGCTGATTATTTCATATCGTGTCTGCATAATTATGTATTAAAATTGAGCTTTTGCAAAAAAACATTTCTCTCTGACTTGCAGGGGTGTTAAAAGGCTCTAATGTGACATTTATTTCAGTCATATCAGTGCGATTTTGCAAAAACCCATACTGTATTTGTCATAGTTGTCATGGGAGAATTTGGGCCTTATATACGTTTTCCTCAATTTTGTGTCACTAATAGATAAAGCTTAGAAGGGTTTATTTCAGGAGGCACAGTGGCATCTGGTGGCTTGCAGGAATTAAAGCAGGCATTTACCGAATCACTGCCATGCTTCACTAAATGGATAGGTTAAATCACTTATATGACAGCAATAAAGTATAAAATCATTTGTTTCTATTATAAAAAAAAAACTTTAATTTCATTTACACTTAAGTGGCAGTAAATGTTTAATACACAGTATACTGAGTATACTGTTACGACCCAGTCTAGGGTTGGGCCGTACAGCAAATGATTGGTTCGGGGTTCTATTCTAAACTATGACAGTGGAATATAATGGTGTAGTATAACACAAAGAACTAGACAGATACTTCAGCTTAGCATAAAAACAGGTTTGTATTGCTTTACACAAAGCAAATTCAAATAAAAGGTACAAACCCCACACCAGGATTAGCTTCAGGGTGGACCCAGGCCAAAATAATAAACAAAACAGGTATCAGTATTTGATAAGCTAATTTACCAAGTAAAACACAAACAAAAATACACAGACACTGTTACGACCCTTGGTGGTCTAGGGGTATATGGGTCGCACACTTAAATTTGTAAGACTTTGGCTAGTTGAATTCCCAGCATGGGTTGGAACCAAAGTGATGACAAACTAGATAATTTATTAGCAATGGGTGTTTATTTACATAAAGTGCAAGAAGTGATACCAAGTGAAATATCTACAAGTCAAACCAGCTGTGTGAAGTCAGGCACTAATTGAAAAACTGGCAATGGGTGCTGCTGAAAGTAAACCAAAGACCCAGTCTAACTAAATCACAATCTTTTTGAAAAAAATCTTTTTGAAAATCTTTTTGAAACACGTCACAAAAATGAACTGAAACTCCGCAAATACTGCACACACAGACATGAGAAATATATCTATAGAAAGCTTGAATTGTCTACTTTTACATTAACCAATTCAACTCGAAAACAAATAATCTGTTTTTATGTAATCCGTATGAAAGTAAGGAGTGGTACAGATTCTCCTGTATCGGCTCATTACAGCTAATGCGCTCCCACCTCCCTGCGCGCGCGCTGTTCATATGGAAATGAATTGAGGTGAGCCAGGTAATCATGTACACGCCCTCATGGCATTAAACAACAAGCTTCATCATAGAGTTACTTAATTTTTCTGTGCGTTTGAATGATGGCACGCTACACGGGTGAAGAAGCACTTCAGATGGTTCTGGACAGCGATGAAGAATTTACTTTCTCATCAGAGGAAGAGCAAGACTCAGACAAGCAACGTCTTTATTTTGAACAACGTCTGGACTCAACGGAGGATGTAATTCCTGACGAGTACGTCTTTTATTCTCACCATCATTGCTCTATATTTTTTATGTACATTTGGAAAATACTAAATGGCAGCAAGAGTAAAATTGGTAAGTGCACATTCAGTACATCATAGATGTTAATTAAATATAACAATATTATATAAATATATATATATATATATATTGTGGCGTGGGCGGGCCGGCGGCTGACGACCGTCATGCTTTGTGGGGGTTTTCTCTGTCTCTACCATGAGAGAGAGGGGTGTTTGGGTTACTGGCTTCGGCCAAGTTGGGTGCGTGTATGTGTGTGTGCTTGACCTGTGTATGTGTGCTTGTGCTGAGAGTAATAAACTACTCCCCAGCCATTTGCATTGGGGAGCAAGTAAGCGCACTCATACTCCAAGATCCCTGCTAGCGTCGAAAAACGCTACATTGGTGTCAGAAGTGGGATGGAGATTTTTGAGTTTGAGCGAACGGCGGAGGACCTGCGAAAGATTCAGGAGGGCCGCCGAGTTGTAGCACGACTCCGGAAGAAGCATCTCCCGGACGGAACCAGTGCCAGCAAAGCGGCACGACGAAAGCGGAGTGGCGAGATGCGGATCCCGGCACTGGATCTCGGAACGGAGCCCAACGTTGACGCTGCGCAAGTGCCGGAACAAGCTACAGCTCCGTGCCGGCGATGTGCACTGCAGCTGCGCCTTCCCTCCTACAACGGCACCGTCGAGCCCTACGCATTCTTCGCCCAAGTGGAGCTAGCCGCCGACTTCGCAGGCTGGCGGAAACGGCCGTAAGGGTTGCACTCTCGCTGAAGGGCGACGCGCTCCGGGCACTGGAAGACCTCCGGGCCGATGATCGGAAGGACTGGGCAAAGCTTCGCGAGTCGCTTCACCTCCGGTTCGGCGCCGGTGACCGTCAAGAAGCAGCGTGCGAGGAGCTGGCGGTCAGCGAGCGGCGCGCATCTGAGCCACTGGGCGCGTTCGCCATGGACTTAAGAGGCCTGGCGCGCCGGGGCTATCCAGAGTGCGAGCCGAATCGACAGGAAGAGCTAGCGTATCGCGCTTTTCTTCGAGGGCTCCGACCGCCGCGGCTCCGTGAGCACATCAGGTTAGCAGCACCAGCTTCCCTCACCGAGGCGCTCCGTGCAGCACAGCGCGCTGAACCCACAACTGCGGTGCATCACGGCGAAAGAGCCGAGCGATCGCCCGCAGCTCGGGAGCACTCGGTAAGTGAATCTAGCCGGGGACAGGGCTACCCGTCACGGCTAGACAACGGAATAGTCTCTGGGGTTTCGCGGCGATGCCGAGGCAACGTTCCTAGGACTGAGGGACAGTGTACCCCAGCAGCCGTCGGACAAGTGCCAGTGGGCGTGCCAGGTGAACATCCGGGCAGCAAAGCGCGTTGTCGGTACTGCGAGCGAGGTGAAGAGCGCGTGTGCAGAGTTACTCCCTCGTCGAGAGCATCGCCCGCAGTCATTTCGCCTGTGCCGCAGCGGGACAGTGAACGGCACTACACGGCAAAGACGTGCCCCACCCAGCGCTCACGGGCACCACTGCAGGACTTTCGGGTGGGGGCACCTGTGGAGCGTGTGGGCGTGGACACTCACAGCCAGGGGCGAGGCTTTGCTGCTGGTGAGCAGGTGTGGGTGTGTTCCGGAAGGAAGAGAGGGCGTTCACCCAAGCTGTCGCACTGGGTGGGCCCCTGTACGGTAATCGCTCAGCTCGCCGAGTTCATCTACCGGGTGCGGTTGGCGGGGCGGGCGCGAGTGTTGCTCCACCGAGACCGTCTTGCGCCTTACCAGCCGCACGCCGGCGAGACATTGAACTCTGTGGAGGCCGGACTGCCTCCGGGACAATGTGCACTACAACAGGACCCCGTGAACGCCGACCGCCTTCACGCCTCCAAGACTGACAGTCATGGTGACCGGAGACGGTCACAGCTCGAGTGGGGGCAGTGTGGCGTGGGCGGGCCAGCGGCTGACGACCGTCATGCTTTGCGGGGGTTTTCTCTGTCTCTACCATGAGAGAGAGGGGTGTTTGGGTTAGTGGCTTCGGCCAAGTTGGGTGCGTGCAGAGGTGGAAAGTAACGAATTACATTTACTCGCGTTACTGTAATTGAGTAGCTTTTTTGTGTATTTCTACTTTTTTAAGTAGTTTTAAAAATCTGTAATTTAACTTTTACTTAAGTACGTTTTGTTTGAAGTATTGTAATTCGCTACATTTTAAATCATATTCGCTACTGAGTAAAAAATAAATGAATGAAAATGATAAAATAATAAAAATATGATGCTTTGTATAAATGCTCCGTTGCGCCGCGTGTGTGTATCATATCCTGGTCGCGCGCCGCTCCAGACTCCACTCCAGGTTTTCTGACATCGGCATCTTCCTGACCTTCCACACGGTCGCTTCCGCCCTGAGTGACGTCATCGACTAGCGCGACCATGTATAAACCGGAGAGAGACGCGGGAAAGATGAAAGAGGTTGTGATTTTGGCGTTTTGATATTTGGTTGTGTATTCTGGTTTGACTTTTTGCCTCCAATTGACTTTGATTATTGCTTTGTCCCTTTGGTTTGGTTGGTCTTTGTATATATTTGTAGATAATTTCATTGTTTTTGGTTTAGGGAGTCTGGGAAGGTACCTGTATTTTTGTTTGTGTTTGTGTTTTTTTTTTTTTGGCAGGTAATCTAGCTACTAAATATAAATACCATTTTGTTTATTATTTTGGCCTGGGTCCATCCTGAATCTGATCCTCCTCCTCCTTGTGTGTATGTGTGTGTGTATATATATATATTATATATATTATATATATATATTATATATATATATTCTTTCTGCCATATACCACCATTTCCATACAGTTTAAAACAGAACCCTGAACCATTCTTTTGCTGTATGGCCCTAGACTGGGACGTAACACCATATTTAAGTGACCACTTTGATTTTTAAGCACAAGAAAGACAACAGCTTTATTATGCAAAGGTGTTCTTCAGTTAAAAACAACTAGTTTGAGATTTATATCTGCTCATCATTTTTTGAACTACGCTAGAATGCCTCATCCCACCCCCGCTGTTAAAAAAATTAAAATAAAAAAGTAACTCGGTAACTTTTACTCTGAGTAAATTTTTTAATGAGCTACTTTTTACTTTTATTTGAGTAGATTTTTATAATGGTAACTTTACTTGTACTTAAGTAAAATTTCACTGAAGTAACAGTACTTGTACTTGAGTACAACATTTTATTACTCTTTCCACCTCTGGGTGCGTGTATGTGTGTGTGCTTGGCCTGTGTATGTGTGCTTGTGCTGAGAGTAATAAACTACTCCCCAGCCATTTGCATTGGGGAGCAAGTAAGCTCACTCATACTCCAAGATCCCTGCTAGCGTCGAAAAACGCTACAATATATTATAATATTATAATATTATTGTATTATATACATAATAGTAAACTGTAGTGTATTGTAGAAAAAATGTAGTACAGTATTGGTAAAGTCATTTGTCCTAAGTATTGTCAGCTTTACATGTTCTGGTACTTACAAAGAGCTGTTGTTGTTTTCTATATTATAATAGCCTTTGTCTTCTCAGGTGTGAATCACTGCATTAGTAATGATAGATCACGCCTTCTCGCATAGACCCTTTACACTCAAAAAGTGACTTAAAAAGTGTTAATCGCTATATTCTTTTCTGTGAGCAAGTAAACAAGATCACTTTCACATCATTTTGAAGCAAAAACACTAGTCCACCAGCCCTTGTGAGATAATGTCTTGTGTTCTGTATGAGTTTCATGGCCTTACATGTTCTGGTACTTACAAAGAGCTGTTGTTGTTTTCTATATTATAATAGCCTTTGTCTTCTCAGGTGTGAATCACTGCATTAGTAATGATAGATCACGCCTTCTCGCATAGACCCTTTACACTCAAAAAGTGACTTAAAAAGTGTTAATCGCTATATTCTTTTCTGTGAGCAAGTAAACAAGATCACTTTCACATCATTTTGAAGCAAAAACACTAGTCCACCAGCCCTTGTGAGATAATGTCTTGTGTTCTGTATGAGTTTCATGGCCTTATTTCAGCTACTTTTTTTTTCACAAAACTTACTAACCACGCATAATATTTTTTTCCTAAAAAATGCAATCACATACATTCATTTTGGTCATGTATTATTGTAGAACCGTTTGTGCTGATTACAAGAAAAAAAAACAGGTTGGTCAATAATATATTATAAGTAGCTGAAAAAAGAACAAATATCAGAGCATGTCCAAACATCTCAAGGGCCCCAAAATCACCTCTGACCCCAGAGGGTTAAAAGTAAGTAAAGTGAAAGTAAAGTCTCATAAAATCAAATAAATAAAATCTTCCATACTGTATATCCCCCCTCTGGGGCTTACAAGTCCCATATTAAATGTTATCTAGAGTGCAAATCCATGTGCTAGCCCTTCTTATGCTAATCTAGTGATTCAATTAAATCATTGGACTTTTATCAATGACCAACCTATGTATTTGTACTCTAGGGAAGATCGAGCCAAACCTCTCCGCCCTTATTTGACTAGGATGGTGTAAAAGACTTGACCTCCATGACATTATCTCTCTGTAACACAATAACATAACATGAATATGTAATTAATAAAGTGATTTTTCTAGGATTACACTAACCTATACGTATACGATAACGTATACAGTCTAAAATGAAGCATGCATAATACAGTACAATTTTAAAACAGGTATAATTTTGAACAGCCGGGTCATAACATAAGAATCTTCAACCCAGATACTTTGCGCATCGTAGAGGGTCGCCTTTTGGGGACGGCTAGGCCAGTGCTTTCACCCAAGGCATGGCTCGTCATCAATCATCTTTTTCGTCCGAGGTGCCTGAATCCTCTGCTGATTCTTGGGAATCACAATCTGAGCTGTAAATGTCTTTATCATCGGTTAGGGGTATTTTAGATCTAGCCAGTCCCATATTTTATTATCCCTCCCAGCATTTTCGGTTACTTCCCATCTCAGATTTTTAAGTTGATTCATGGCTTTAGTAAAAGTTCCATCAGGCGCTGTATTGTTAGGAATATAGGTACAGCATTGATCATCAAACAGGATGCACACACCTCCTTTTTCAGCCAATAACACATTTAGTGCTTGTCTATTTTGCCAGGTCATTGTACTAGTAGCTACTAACTGCTCTTCTAATGCAGCCAAAGCATCTTCTGTATAATTAATAAACCTCCGTTGATTACAGTAAATATAATTAATCCATTCAGCATTTTTATTAGGCGTTATTGTGAGGGTTGCCCACTAGAGGGCAGTGTTTTTACTTTGTAGTTTTGGTTCCTAGACTCAGTTTCCCAGAAGCCTCCTCGGTCAGGTGACATGGATACTCACCTGAACTGAGGAGGCTCATTAGCACTTTTATAAATACCTGTTTGTTCTGGGAAACTGGGTCGAGCATTAATTTCTGTTATGTGGGTTCTGTTCTGTTCTGTTCTAGTTTAACAGTATGGTTGGCCTTTTGGTTTCAGGAGCACTTTAAGTTAAGTTTGTTTGTATTGAAATGTCTTTGTCTTTGTGTCTCCTAGCAGGATTAGCCTCTAGGAGAATTAGCCCTTTGTGTTTACCCTTTTGTGTAAGTAACCCCCATTGCCTGTTTAGTTATTAGTCTGTTTAAATACTAATGAGGGTGATACTAACATGTTTAGATCTTAGCCTGTCTAGTCTCCGTTCATGTCTAGTCTCATTGTCTGCTTAGCTCTTAGTCTGTTTAGGTACTAACATCTTTAGCCACTAACCTTTAGAGTTCTTAGTCTGTTTCATACCTAGTCTGCTGTGCACCTTGTCTGTTCAATCCCTTGGGTCTCAGGCTACTGGCCTGTGTAGCCATTAGTCTGATTAGCTATGAGCTAGCTTAGCAGCTAATGTGCAGCTCAGCCAGTAGACTTAGCCAAGCCTGTCTTGTGTTTGTTTATCCGTTGCATGCATAGTCCCTAATGTTTAGTCCGTTAGGCTGTTTCGTGTGTCTTGCCTTGTCCAGTTTGTATCCCATGTCTGTATTGTGTATCAATGTATGTAATCCCTAGTCTTATGTCTAAGTGTTTATGAGTTCTGTTTGTATTTTGCTCCAAAGTTTAAGCCAACTTCCTTATTTCATGTTTTGTTCATGTTTGCATTTTATTATTAAAGACTCTTTTTGTTTCACTGCATCCCCTCTGCATCTATGCCTCAACACCAAGCCCACAGTCCAACACCATAGCAGAACGTGACAGAATGCTCGACCATACAAGAGGCATAGCAGAGGGGCCCCCCCGGGAGAAAATTTTGGGGGGGGGCTGGGACTATAACACCTGGGCAAGCTGACCAGGAATAATCAGCTTGCCCCACGTCAAAACAGGGGACTGAACTGGAGGTGAGGGGGCCTCAGTGGGAGGCTCCAGTTTCGCCAGCGGGCCTCAGTGGGAGGCTCCAGTTTCGCCAGTGGGAGGCTCCAGTTTCGCCAGCGGGCCTCAGTGGGAGGCTCCAGTTTCGCCAGCGGGCCTCAGTGGGAGGCTCCAGTTTCGCCAGCGGGCCTCAGTGGGAGGCTCCAGTTTCGCCAGCGGGCCTCAGGGGAGGCTCCAGTTTCGCCAGCGCGCCTCAGGGGAGGCTCCAGTTTCGCCAGCGCGCCTCAGGGGAGGCTCCAGTTTCGCCAGCGCGCCTCAGGGGAGGCTCCAGTTTCGCCAGCGCGCCTCAGGGGAGGCTCCAGTTTCGCCAGCGCGCCTCAGGGGAGGCTCCAGTTTCGCCAGCGCGCCTCAGGGGAGGCTCCATGTCCCCAGAGCCCAGCCAGGACCTCGCCAGGGAAAACCCTCACCACGCTCTCTAGCTTCGTTCACAGCGGTGACAGCGACCCGCCACCGCCAGACTTCGAGAGCGTGCTTCCATCGCCACCCGGTGTCAAAGGAGGCCACAGTACTGCAGAGGCCGCCCGGCGTGAGGACAACACAGTGCTGCATCGGCCGCCCGACTTGGAGGGTGACTCAGTGCTGCAGGCAGCGCTCCACCGGCAAGAGCGACACAGCACTGCCTCCAACGCCCGGCCTACACCAGCGATCCGGCACTGCCTCCGCCGCCCGGCCTGCGGCATCGGCCCAGTGCTGCCTCCGCCACCCGACGACGTCATGAGCTCACCGCCGCTCAGCCCCGAGGACGAGTCATTGCTGCCTCCGCCACCCAGCCTCGGGTGCAGGCCGCTGCTGCACCCGGTGCCTGGCTTCGGCGGCAATTCAAGCTCGCCCACCCTCCCACCCAACTTGGGGAGCCTGCTCGTCGGCGTCGCAGTCGGGTGGAATGACCCGGGACATGGGGGAAGGGTACCCAGGACCTCCGTTAGCGCTCCGGAGGAGCGTTTTTAAGGGGGGGGTACTGTGAGGGTTGCCCACTAGAAGGCAGTGTTTTTACTTTGTAGTTTTGGTTCCTAGACTCAGTTTCCCAGAAGCCTCCTCGGTCAGGTGACATGGATACTCACCTGAACTGAGGAGGCTCATTAGCACTTTTATAAATACCTGTTTGTTCTGGGAAACTGGGTCGAGCATTAATTTCTGTTATGTGGGTTCTGTTCTGTTCTGGTCTGTTCTGTTCTAGTTTAACAGTATGGTTGGCCTTTTGGTTTCAGGAGCACTTTAAGTTAAGTTTGTTTGTATTGAAATGTCTTTGTCTTTGTGTCTCCTAGCAGGATTAGCCTCTAGGAGAATTAGCCCTTTGTGTTTACCCTTTTGTGTAAGTAACCCCCATTGCCTGTTTAGTTATTAGTCTGTTTAAATACTAATGAGGGTGATACTAACATGTTTAGATCTTAGCCTGTCTAGTCTCATTGTCTGCTTAGCTCTTAGTCTGTTTAGGTACTAACATCTTTAGCCACTAACCTTTAGAGTTCTTAGTCTGTTTCATACCTAGTCTGCTGTGCACCTTGTCTGTTCAATCCCTTGGGTCTCAGGCTACTGGCCTGTGTAGCCATTAGTCTGATTAGCTATGAGCTAGCTTAGCAGCTAATGTGCAGCTCAGCCAGTACACTTAGCCAAGCCTGTCTTGTGTTTGTTTATCCGTTGCATGCATAGTCCCTAATGTTTAGTCCGTTAGGCTGTTTTGTGTGTCTTGCCTTGTCCAGTTTGTATCCCATGTCTGTATTGTGTATCAATGTATGTAATCCCTAGTCTTATGTCTAAGTGTTTATGAGTTCTGTTTGTATTTTGCTCCAAAGTTTAAGCCAACTTCCTTATTTCATGTTTTGTTCATGTTTGCATTTTATTATTAAAGACTCTTTTTGTTTCACTGCATCCCCTCTGCATCTATGCCTCAACACCAAGCCCACAGTCCAACACCATAGCAGAACGTGACAGTTATCCATATAAAAATAGATTCAAATCCAGATTTTACCTCATCTCTGGCTTTAAATTCATTAGGTTTACCTCTGGGTTGTCCTACTGAGTCTATATACACATTGGGATCCGGTTGGTAGGCTTTTTTATCATGCTTTCTGGTTTCGTCCAGTTGTATTGTTTGTCTCCTGACGCAGTCTTACTCTAGTACAGTTTCCTTTCCATCCTATCGGTAAGGAGGCCAGTAGGCGCTCCTTCCCACAAAGCCCATAAAAATCTGCTACTACTATAGCTTGATCTTTAAATATTTCTATTGAAGGTGGTATTATAGTTTGGTTTTTGCAGGGTTCTAAGGTGATATGTGTTCCACTTTTTACTCCTTGGGCTAGAAGACCTGGTGTTCTTACAGGTACTACGGATTCCAAAGCAGTCTTTTTGTCTAAAAACCAGGTAGTGGTACAGATTCCAGTAAAGTTTCCTAAATCCAGCGTCCCTTCTGGTTAAAAACACTCATATTCTTGGGTATGATCAATGGTACCATTTGTGAATTTCTACTTTTCCTAATTGTACTTTAATGTTTTTATTCATATCCCAATGCCCACACCAATCACCCAAATGTGGTCTATCACAAAATGACAAACATTCAGCAGCGCAATATGGCCTAAATATATCAGTTAAATGGCAATTTTCTATTGAAGTCAGCACATTTTTTATAGTCATGCGGATTTGGAACTACAGTTACTTTATTTAAGGGTGATTTGGAACGTAATAGACAGTTGTCCATACCCACCTCATTTACTGTAAATGCTGCCCATAGGTACCACTCATTATGTCTGGCTGTGTCCCACAAAGAATCTAAATCATTACCTTTTACTGTACCATTACTCTTATTCTTAGTATGTCTACGTTGTTTGGGTGGGTTAAATCTTTCAATTAAGTTTTGTACATTTGGGGATATTGTTATTTCATTAGGCCTAATCAATTGCTGTAAACCTAATTCTTAGGAAGTCTGGTTGGAGCTGTGTAGAGGTGAGCTGACCACGGCTTGATTTAATACCTGGAAAATAATGATCATTAGGTATGCTATCTCCTTTATTTTCCCCATTTTTCTTCTTTATTTTCTCCACCCCTTTCACACAGATTTCAAGACCTTGTAGTTCCCTTTCAAGGCTTCACTCGATGCTGCGTGAAAACGCTATGGGAACCATTTTGTCTCGTTGCCGGTCGTTGAAGCATGCTGTGAAAACACGCCAAAGTTTTTGGCTATATATAACCTCGACAGGTGACGTCATCTGATTAGATGTAGGTGGAGGTTATAAAAACAGGTGAGCCGGCAACAACCTCAGATCATTTGTCTTCAGAGCCTTGTTGTGAGCTTGTGATAAACCAGCAAAATAAGAAGGTGTTTAACTGACCAATTTGACGAGTTTAAACCAGATATCCCTCCGTGTGTGATAATCCTTATCGGAGTGCGATCTCTACTCTGCTTCGACTAGTGCTGCGCGCGCCGTGCATTCCGTGAGAAGCTGCGAGTCGCCGCGCATTCCCGGCTTAAAACTCGTGCATCTGACAGAGCTGCGGCAGACGGAGGTAAGAAAACTCCTTTCTTCCGTGTTGTCATTACGAGGATTCCTCTCTTGCTTACCGGAGATGAAAATAGCCTTAAACACTTAAAAAAAAAAAAAAAACAAGCAGTAGACGGCAGCTTCTGTTGGGTGGCCGGGGGGGCGGATCCTCAATGACGCCCCCCCCCCCTCTTAGCTCTCTCCATATGAGTTAACCCTTTCATGGAGTAAGCTGTATTCATGCTGTGTTTTTCCTGCCATCGACTTATTTGTTTATTTAAATATAGTCGATGTGGAAATGCGGGATTATATGATGACGCCCAGATAGCAGAGACGCCTCACAGGCTACCTCTCTCCTGGGATATCATCCTCCCTGGTAAGCGTATACTTCCTGTCTAGCTGTGTAGACTTTTATCTTCCATGGAGGGAAAAGCTTTTCAGGCAGTGGGTCAGCTTGGTGCTCCACTGCACACCATGGCGGTTTTGCAGGCCTACCATGCTGACCTGCTGAGAGACTTGAGTACTGGTGGGGCTCTTCAAGATAAGGTTAGCGATGTCGTTGACTCAGCCGAAGTTATACGAACAAGCTTTTGGGAAATTCCCTCCCCACCGTGCTCAAGAGTCGGGATTGTCGGCCACCCAGTCTCGACCGGGTCTGACTCTTGTGAGGCGTAAACACAAGGAGTGTGGGTTTTTTTTTTTGGACCCGGGCACCTCCTTGTAAAAAATTGGGGTGCGCCGCGTTTCACTATCTGCCCCAGGAGGTCAGACTGATTTAATATATATATATATATATATGTGTGTAAAATAAAATAAATGGGGGTGGCCCCCCAGTAGGGAGAGGCACCCAGAATTCCTTTCAAACGAATAAGTGTTCTCCCTGGCACCCCCAGGAGGTCGGTGTTTTTGCCACCACTGGTGTTTCGGGCAACACCAGTCTCCAATAGGCTGTTAGTTCTTCGGTTTTTCCTGCCATGAACACCTCCCACCCTCCCCCCCCCCCCCCCGTTTAACCAAGCCGCCGAAACTTTTGCCCTTTTATGAGAAATTGGCAGCGTGGAAGCTACTGCCAAGTATATCTCCTTGGGTACTAAGCACTGGAGAGAGGAACTACAGGCTTCAGTTCTCACTTCACATTCTGTGTTTTCAATGGCGTGGCCTCCACTTCCATGAAACCAGAAAGTGCGCATCTGCTGACAAGCTGCCGGGGAAGGGGGCCATGGAACATGTTCCCCCACCAGACAGTGAGTCAGGCTACTACAGTCGGTATTCTTGGTTCCCAAGAGGAACGGGGGCTGCGTCCAATACTTCAGATTCTGCGGGCTCTCCCGCTTCCTGAAAATCAAAGAATACAGTTCAAATGTTGACTGTAAAGGTTATTGCTCTCAACCCTACCAAGCGATTGTTTCTGACAATGGATTTAAGGACGCTTACTTTCATACAGAAACATTGCCACAACACAGGAAGATCCTGAGGTTCACTTTCGGGGGCGAAGCTTACCAGTATTGGGTCCTTCCATTGGGCTAGCTCACCCGCACACATACAAAATGCACGGATTTAGCCCTGGTTCTTATGGGAGTCCCAGGGCATCCGGTGGCTAGTGCTTCGACATCAGCATGTTGTCCTAGGTCATCTCTGTTCTCAGGACTGGGACAAACGCCACGAAAACGTGCTCTTTCCTGTGCAGAGGACAACACATTGGGTGCCATATGGGATTCGGTCGTAAGCGGGCACAGCTGTCTCCCGATTGTATCGAACCCATTCTCAACACCCTCAAGGAAAAAAAGCTAGACCAGAAAGTGACCATCACTTTCAGACATCCTAGCTCTCATGGCAGCTGTATCCACGGTGACACATTTGAGCCTTCTGCACATGAGAGCATTCCAAGTTGTGGCTAAGAACCAGGGGATATCACTAGGGCCAATCCCCAATATGGGTTACGCGCCAGGTGCTTCGTACCCTTTCTACGTGGTTCAGACCCCAGTCTCTACTCTGGGTCCCACTCTAAGTTCATCTTGTCGTCGCTGAGGGTAACGACAGATGCTTCCCTCACAGGCTGGGGTGCGGTCTCTGATGACCGTCCAGCCCAAGGGAGCTTCTCGCATGGCACAGCAATTGCATCAAGATGATGGCTCTATTTCTGGCCCTAAAGCACTTCCTCCAGCAGTTGAGAGGCTGCCATGTCCTAGTGCGGTGGACAACACTATGGCAGTCTCATATATTATCGCCAGGGCGGACTGTGCTCGCGCCGCTAACAGCTAGCGCACCAGGTTCCTGTCCCTCAGAGCGATTTACATTCCAGCATGGATGCGGGAGCAGTAGTACTGTCCAGTCTATCTTTGACACACGGGGAATGGGAACCCCACTCCGAAGTAGTCAGGGAGAGATTTCATGTAGCAAGGCGGACCTCTTGCCTTCCAAGATATGCTTCGCCTTTTACTGCTCGTCAGAATTACGTCCACCGCATCAGCTAGTGGCGTAGGTCAGAGCAGCTTCTACATGTTTTGGATGATAGATGCTATTGCCCTCTCCTATGAGGCGCGTGGGCTCACTTCGCCTCTGGGAATCAGGGCTCTTTCAACCATGGGGATTGCCTCATCTATTGCATTAGCAAGAGGTATTCCCCTGCAGCAAGTATCTGCTAAGCAGGTAAACCCAGTCCACTGCCGAATTGTTTCAGTGCTGGAGTTTTCCTCCTCGGGTCTGTGCCCTAGGACGTACGTGACTGCATCCTCTCTCAACTATCTTCCGAAAGCTCTATAAACCCAACAGGCACCCTATTGCTCTTGAAGCCTTCTGTCCTCTGCGCTTACAGCTTCGGAGCAGGAGATACTTCACTTGCTGTGTCCAGCTTGTGCTCTTCAGATCTACGTCCACCGCATCAGCTAGTGGCGTAGGTCAGAGCAGTTTCTACATGTTCTGGATGAGACATGCTATTGCCCTCTCCTATGAGGCGCGTGGCCTTACTTCGCCTCTAGGAACCAGGGCTCTTTCAGCAAAGGGGATTGCCCCATCTATTGCACTAGCAAGAGGTATTCCCCTGCAGCAAGTGTCTGCTAAGCAGGTAAACCCAGTCCACTGCCGAATTGTTACAGTGCTGGAGTTTCCGTCCTCGGGTCTGTGCCCTAGCACTCTCAGGACGTGAGTAACTGCATCCTTTCTCAACTATCTTCTGAAAGCTCTATGAACCCAACAGGCACCCTATTGCTTTTGAAGCCTTCTGTCCTCCGCGCTTACAGCTTCGGAGCAGGAGAGACTTCACTTGCTTTGTCCAGCTTGTGCTCTTCAGATCTACGTCCACCGCATCAGCTAGTGGCGTAGGTCAGAGCAGCTTCTACATGCTCTGGATGAGAGATGCTATTGCCCTCTCCTATGAGGCATGTGGGCTCACTTCGCCTCTAGGAATCAGGGCTCATTCAACCAGGGGATCGCCTCAGCTATTGGATTAGCAAGAGGCAACAAGTGTGTGCCAAGCAGGTATACCCATGTTTCAGTGCTGGAGCTTCTGCAGGAAAAGCTTGTCCTTGGGCTTGTGCCCTAGTACCCTCAGGATTTTCTTAGCTGCATTGTTTGAAGCCTTCTGTCCTCCGCCTTTTACAGCTTTGGAGCAGGAGAAACTTCACTTACTGTCCAGTATGTGCTCTTCAGATTCACGTCCACCGCATCAGCTAGTGGCGTAAGTCAGAGCGCCACTATACTGGGTGAGAGATGCATATTTCCCTCTCCTATGAGGCGCGTGGGTCCACTTCGCCTCTGGGAAGCAGGGCTCACCCAACCAGGGTGATCGTCCCAGTCTCACCAGCAGGAGGTATCCCCTGCAGTAATTGTGTGGCGCGAAGGGTTGGTTCTTCCCCGCACACATTCCTTACATTTATAATCTGGATGTTCATGCTACTCCGGGCTCACTGCCCCCAAGTTAGCTGCCCAGGCATAGTTCTGAGACCTTCTTGGCTTTGTGCGCACACGCTACACAACCTTGGGGTCCAGACACCTGTAGGGCGGCCGCGTTGGTATTCTCGTTCCCATAGCGTTTTCACGCAGCATCGAGTGAAGCCTTGAAAGGGAACGTCTCGGGTTACATTGCTGTAACCCTGTTCCCTGAAAGGCGGGAACGAGATGCTGCGTCCGAATGCCGCACTACCACGTGACCGGACGGCTGTTCAGACAAATTATCTGAGGTTGTTACCGGCTCACCTGTTTTTATAACCTCCACCTACATCTAATCAGATGACGTCACCTGTCGAGATTATACCTAGCCAAAAACTTTGACGTGTTTTCACAGCATGCTTCAACGACCGACAACGCGACAAAATGGTTCCCATAGCGTTTTCACGCAGCATCTCGTTCCCACCTTTCAGGGAACAGGGTTACAGCAATGTAACCCGAGACGGTTTTCACTGTCAGTTGGTGGGTCCTCTTCTTTTGCACCTTTTCCCTTACTTACTTTAGGGACTCTTGTGCAATGGTTTAAATGATACCAGGTGGTTTTGCCTTCCACTTGGACTGCTGTTGGAGTGGCTGCTACAACTTTGTAAGGCCCCTCTCTCCTGGGCTTGTGCCACTTTCTCCTGAACACTTGCAGATAGACCTGGTCTCCTGGAGTGATGGGACACGGAGCGTCCTTCTCTTCCTCCGTCTCCTTGCTCTTTTCCTGCACAAAGATTGCTTTATGTATGGCAGTTAGTTTCTTCATATATGATCTGATTTCCAGTTGTAATTGTTCTAGCGGTGGGCCTTTATACGGCCCTCTACAGAATGGCACAAGCATGGGTCGTAAGCATTTCATGCGGGGTTAAGTGTGTATTTCTGTCAGTTTGCATGCAATAGCTCATTAGTGCAAGCGGTAAAGCATCAACCCAGTTAAGTTTTGTACTAGCACAAATTTTGTTAAGCTTGGCTTTGAGAGTGCCGTTTATTCTCTCTACCATGACCTGAGACTGCAGATGATAGACACACCCAAATCTTTGCTTTATTCTCAACTGTTGTAGTACTTGCTTTACAATTTTCTGAATGAACGCTGATCCATTATCTGAACTGATTTCTGACAGAATTCCAAACCTAGGTATCACTTCCCTTGTGAGGAATTTGATAACTGTTCCCGACCCTTCATCTGCAGATGGTATTGCTTCTACCCATCTACTAAATCTGTCAATTACTACAAGCATATATATTTTTCCTCAAGCATACTTTATCTTGTCCACATAATCCATAACCAAGTGCTTCAACGGTCCTTCTGGTACCGGTATATGGCCAATAGGTGTCGCTGTTCCCTTTCTGACATTATGTTTAGCACATATCTCACTTGAAGCTAGAACTTCATCAACCATAGCATGCAGATATGGAGACCAATATCCTTGTTGCTTGATTTTTCTCACAACCTCTCCTCTAGCACAGTGGTCAAATCCATGAGCATCTGAAATCAAAATGTTTAACAAAGCTGTGGGTGCTATGATCAGACCTTCATGTGAACGCCAAATACTCTGTGCATCCTTCTGAGCTCCTCTATGGAGCCACATAGAGGTCCACAGGTATGGACCTGCTTGATTTTTAATCCGAATAATATCCTCCAACTGTGGCTGCGGTTCTATAAGGACTATGGGCGCTTGCATATGGCATTATATTCCTGTCACAATTCTGAGCGTGTGGTTTGACATTTTGAGAGCAGACTAAGCACTCTATGCACGTGCAATGTCTCCCCTGCGCATTCAACAGCTCGATTCTGCACGTGCAGTGTCTTCCCTGCTCGCTCAACGTGTTCTGCACGCGCGTGCAACATTTCTTTTCTGTGCGCGCTCGACTCTAGCACAGGCCTAGGAAAGTCATCAACTGTTTAACTGTTTGTGGTAACGGTGCTTTACTTATGCCTTCTAATTGAGTAGGCGCTATGGCTATTGTACCATGTGAAATTAGCCTCCCTAAATATTCAACTTGAGGCTTGCAGTATTGCAGTTTAGCTTTAGACAATTTATGACCTCCTTGCCCTAGCTTGCTAAGTACCTTAATAGAATCCCTATGGCATGCATCTAATGACGACGAGCATATTTCAACATCATCCATATATTGCAAGAGATTACTTTCTATCATTAAATCTGCCAAATCCGCTTGTACCGCTTGGATTTATAAAACCACTTAGGTACTTTGCTACGGGGTCGAGAATCAAAATATGGGCTAGTAAACAACACTTCCGGTATTGCGCAACCAAGGCGGGACAATATAAGATGCGACACAAAAGCTTATAGTAAATTAAACCAAAGTGTATTATACAAGACAAATAAATAAATAAACAAACACGGTGCACCACAAACCAATATATACAAAATATGTACAAATATAAACAATGTGTGTGGTGTGTGTGTGGTGTATGTGTGTGTTTCAGTGTGTGTATGGTAGTCCAGTGTGAGTGTTATTGTAATGGATGAAATGATGAGCTGGAGAGATGGGCTCGGTCTCACTGGGATAGATGGAAAGTCAGGGAGCACGAGAAACGGAATTAGAGGTGGATTGTGAGTGTCCTGAAAGATTATTTCCTGCAGTGAAAAGTAATCCTCGGCTAACAAACAATCTCTCTCTCTTAACAGTGCTGTGAACATCACTGCGTGTCGGGTGGTTTGCCGGTTCCGGATTTATACCAGAACGCACTGACCCGACGCACTTCCGGGTTCCCTCACGTTGCGATCGCGCATGCGTGCGAGAGCTTAGCCCGTGTAGACCAACACTGTCAATGGGGACAAATAAAACTGGATAAGGCACGTTCCCTGGCGCAGGTGAGCAGCATTAGCTCTTTAAACATTCCTCTGCTATTCAAACTGCCCTTTTATGTGTCCGCGCTACAAGCTTTCAAAACCTGATTAAATATATGTGGGGCATGACGATATACTTGCGCCATGCATCGGTACATATATTGTTTACCAGCATATGTAAACGCAAACAAATTCCTACTCTCTTCCGCCACTGGAATACTGAAGAAGGCTGAACAAAGATCAATCGCAGTGAAATACTTGGCTTTGGGAGGGACATTGGTTAACAGTGTGTGTGGATTTCGAACATCTGCTGGATAATCCTCTGTTATATTATTAATTGCACGCAAATCATGCACAAGACGCCATTTATTTGTACCTGGCTTGATCACCGAGAAAATTGGAGTATTACAACAACTCGTTTTCTCTTCTATAGGGCTGCACGATATTAGGAAAATATGCGATATTGTTGTTGAATATTGCGATAACGATATTTCTTGCGATATAACATTTCCCTAGAGAAAAGCATTTTTTATTATTATTATTGCCTTTTTTTTATATGTAATGATCATACTAAAATAAACAGGTAATAGATATTCGTCTTATGTACGTCTAATTAAGGCTACAAAGAAACTATATGTCAAGGAAGTTGCAAATATTTAAGACTTCAAAACACTATGAATGACTTAAAACCCTCAGCAGATAGTCTGATTTCTGGTTTGCTGTTACTATAGACCTGCCAACACAATATGAATTACTTTCAGACATTACTTTTTATTTACATGTAACCATACACTCATCAATAGTGTCTTAAAACAAGAGCATCTTTTAAACAAAATATTCTCTTTGGCTTGCCTGTTTTTTTGTTTTGTTTGTTTTTTTAAATAAAAATCAATATTATTAAACAAAAAATTAAATTAAAAAAATACTATTTGTCACACACACACACTCTCTCCGCGACCGGCACTAGGACCCGCAAGTAATGCAGTCGCGAACCAGGAAGTATAAGAGGAGTAAACAAACCACCACATAGAGCTTAGTCACTGAGTTCATGCATGTTGGTTCAGATTGTTTACTTTCTGATTCGAGTGTGCGTTTATAGGACGCGGGTTAAATTTGTGTTTTTCACTTGCTCCCCTTCTGTGAGAGTACTTAAATAATTTGCGTGGTTATCCTGCCTACTCGCTTGCTTCCGTGTTTGAGTTTACCATCAACACTACAAAGGGCTAACGGCTAATCGCTAAGTCTTCTGATCATCCCGGGTTAGTTCGCGACAGAATTAAGTATAAAGATATATAATAAATAAATAATTTATTTAGGATATTGTCTTACTCTGGGCAGTTTTACATTTGGCTTAAGTTGTACATGATTTGGGCTGGCTGATTTAATTAGGCCTACATCTGTATCATGCCGAGACCATAATTCAGGTGGGACCTGACTCTCCATTTGCCTATACAACTCATCTTCGGCAGTCTCAACTACCTCTGATGCTGAAGCCATTTGTGTTTGTTACTTGCTGCTAATTACAACTTCCTGAGGAGTACCAATCAAATTATTACCACACAACATCTTTTTATAGTTTTTATCTGCAGAATGAAAAATCAACGGGTTAATGGTTGACTCCCACTGGACTTCTGTAGCTTTCTTCACCATTGGTCCTAAGTCCTTTGAACTGCAGTTTTGTCCTACATATAATGCCACATGAGGAACAGAATCAGTTACATTAAACCACCTTTTTACAAAATCACACTCATCTACACTGATAGCTGCTCCTTGCCGGCCTATGATGATATGTTGTGTAATTAATTCAACCGTGTGCTCTTTTGTCTCTTCCTGCCATGTCCGTTCTAAGTCAGAATCCTTAAATGGGTCATACATCATTCTACAGTGGAAAGCTGAACAGGGTAGCTGTGCTTCAGGAATCTGTGCTTTAATGAATTTTCCCTACTTATGAATTATTTGACTAACATCTTTTTCCAGTTGTCCTATCCAAATACACATTTGCTTGTGGCTCAGTCATTACCATTTGATTTTTAATACCTTTCATGTCAACGTACACACCTTCTGGAGAACACCATATTTGCAGTCCTAATTTACATAATGCATCTCTTCCTAATAAATTAACTGGTGTCTAACTTGAGACTAATACAGGTATAGTCACACTTTTATTGTTAGTTTGTAGACGGACTGGAGCGGTCATAGGAATTAACTGCTTTTTTCGCGAGAATCCTACCGTCTTGGCAAATTTTCCAGACATGGGGAGATGTGAGGCATGACTTAAATTTAAGCATGTATAAACCGCTCCTCTATCAACTAACATGGGTTCTCTGGGCCTTGATCTCGAGGAGGATGTTGCCCCCCCTCCCATCGCATCCCTCGGGGCTGAGGCCATGGCTGTGTGGCAGATTGATCAGTTCTGTCCAGCACAAGCGTTTCTTTGCTCTCTCTGGTGCTGGTTTGCTCTCCTGGCTTTTGAGTGTAATCATTGATGACAGGTGCAGGCATCTTGTGGGAGTTTGGGGGTAGTGCTGCTGGTGATGTCATCGCTGTGACTGCGGCTGGCTGGATCCTTGTTGAAGACTGCTTGGGGCCCTCTCTGTTTCTTTGGTAATCAGAGTAGCTTCCCAAGTAAAAAAAAGTATGCTAAGTATATTAAATCCTAGCCAGAGGTGGAAAGTAACGAATTACATTTACTCGCGTTACTGTAATTGAGTAGCTTTTTTGTGTATTTCTACTTTTTAAAGTAGTTTTAAAAATCTGTAATTTTACTTTTACTTAAGTATGCTTTGTTTGAAGTATTGTAATTCGCTACATTTTAAATCATATTCGCTACTGAGTAAAAAATAAATGAATGAAAATGATAAAATAATAAAAATATTATGCTTTGTATAAATGCTCCGTTGCGCCGCGTGTGTGTATCATGTCCTGGTCGCGCGCCGCTCCAGACTCCACTCCAGGTTTTCTGACATCGGCATCACCTGACCTTCCACACGGTCGCTTCCGCCCTGAGTGACGTCATCGACTAGCGCGACCATCTACAGTATAATCCGGAGAGAGATGCGGGAAAGATGAAAGAGGTTGTGATTTTGGCGTTTTGACATTTGGTTGTGTATTCCGGTTTTGACTTTTTGCCCCCAATTGACTTTGATTATTGCTTTGTCCCTTTGATTTGGTTGGTCTTTGTATATATTTGTAGATAATTTCACTGTTTTTGGTTTAGGGAGTCCGGGAAGGAACCTGTATTTTTGTTTGTGTGGTTTTTTTTTTTTGCAGGTAATCTAGCTACTAAATATAAATACCATTTTGTTTATTATTTTGGCCTGGATCCATCCTGAATCTGATCCTCCTCCTTCTGTTGTGTGTGTGTGTGTATACAAACCTCATTAATTCATCAGTTAATGATTGGATCTAGTTCTTTCTGCCATATGCCACCATTTCCATACAGTTTAAAATAGAACCCTGAACCATTCTTTTGCTGTTTGGCCCTAGACTGGGACGTAACACCATATTTAAGTGACCACTTTGATTTCCAAGCACAACAAAGACAACAGCTTTATTATGCAAAGGTGTTCCTTCAGTTAAAAACAACTAGTTTTGAGATTTATATCTGCTCATCTTTTTTGAACTACGCTAGAATGCCTCATCCCACCCTGCTGTTAAAAAAATAAAAAAGTAACTCGGTAACTTTTACTCTGAGTACATTTTTTAATGAGCTACTTTTTACTTTTACTTGAGTAGATTTTTATAATGGTAACTTTACCTGTACTTAAGTAAAATTTTACTGAAGTAACAGTACTTGTACTTGAGTACAAAATTTTATTACTCTTTCCACCTCTGATCCTAGCGTGCCAAAGCATACTTAAATGTACTTGCAGCCAGACTAATGACTAGTATACTTGAAGTTATTGAAGCTATTTTGGAACAACTAATTTTGTACTAAGTGTACTAAGTTGTAATTAAATTGTACAAAAGCACAATTTGAAGTGTATTAAGTATACTTTTGTGTGCTAAAGTGGAACAACTTTAAGTATACTTTAGTACACTTAAAGTATATGGCTGTGTGTACTAACGTACATAGCTGACAGTATTATTAATACAATTTAAGTATATATTTAATGTATTATAAGTACATTACAGCTATTTTTACTGTATTACAAATACATGATTAATATACTATGAGTATATTCTTATTGCAGCAGTAGCATGCTGTTATACTTCTAGACACTTACAAATTCTATAAAAGTACACTTTGTGGTTAATACAAATATACTTTATTGTATCATACAGTACACACAACCTTCTATAATACTGTAGCGTTTTTCGACGCTAGCAGGGAACTTGCAGGACGAGTGAGTTTGGTGGCTACACAATGTAATGACTGGGAGTAGTTTATTTAACCAGCGCGCGCGCACACACACACACACACACACACACACACACACACACCTATTCAGCTATTAGCTAGAACTGGAGAACGGTAGCAGAATGCAGCACATACACACATATAGATAGCACACATGTACACATACTCAAGCTTGGCCGAAGCCACTAACCTAAACACACGTCCCAAACAGGGTGAACACAAAAAGTACACCTCCCGCAAGCCACGACGGTCGCAAGCCACCGCCCCGCACACGCCACAATACTGTATTGCAAATGTGTTACCAGTACATTAAGTGTTTAGGATATGCTAAATGCATTTTCTACACTATAACATGTTTTTTGAAAAGCATTACATCAGTAATTATGAGGCAGATTTTATTCATGAGTTCAACAGATTTAATTTGCACAAGGTTACAAAAAAGCACTACTATAGTTTATTTGTGCTCAACAAAATTCAGGTTGTCTCACAAACACACAAACTAAAATATAAACTGGTGTGTGAACACAGACAGATATCAGTATTAGAATCTACAGGTACAGTATTAGTTTAAACCTGGTATGTGAACACAGACAGACATTAGTATTAGAATCTACAGGTACAGTATTAGTTTAAACCTGGTGTGTTGATTCTGTTACACAGAGACTGAAAACAGGCCGAGAGCTACAGAGCCATTATACCACAAGCAAAGTACATAACACATTAGCAACAACACATTAGACAATACATACTATAGATTAAAGTATGTACTTAATTTAAAACCGTTAAATTTACCTTATGCCGATGAAAATAAAATAATAACGATACGAACTAACGCACGCGATGATGCAGCTTCAGCCGTTAATTCAAACTAGAAGTGGAGAACTGGGGAGCCAATCAGAGAACGGACAGTCCGAATCTGCCCACCTCCAGCCTCTGATTGGCTGGTGGGGCGCAGTCTAGTCTCCGGTTGGGTGGAATAGTCGCAAAGTTTACAACCCTGCTGCAGTTTGTGTGTCGCTTTATGACAGTGAGCGAACAGAAGAGTGAGAGAGTGCACGCATAAATTACCTTGAACGGCAAAAGTGATTTTGATCGCGCAGGAACGAGTTTGAGATCGCATGAAGCATGATGTTAGTATACTTTTTATATATTAACTGATGGTACAACTTTTTGTTAGTATATTAGCAGTGTATTATCGAGGATATCAATATATTTGTAATACACTAAAGTGCATTTTTTTTTCACTGGGGTTGGGCCTTTTTCTTGGTTCGCTCTGTAGGTTTTTCAAGCTGCAACTGCCTCCAGGTCACCCCTTTAATGTCCTTGGGTCAACTCTAGGTGGATACTCGGCACTCAAGGCCTGCCACACAACAGGGCGGTAAGCCTCAAAGATAATTCATCCATGTGTTATTTATTTACAGCCTCACTCGAGTCAGAAGCACGGAGGACTTCTTTAATTTTTCCTCCCCCCAAAATCTTTGCCAACAGCGTTTCATATCAACTACCGATAAAAGCTTGCTTGAGGTCTCCACTCTAAGACCTTAACCCATTTCCTTGCACCCTCTTGAATGTTCGGGAGGTGGTTGACAAGTCCCTTGAGATCTTGAGTTGCCCATGAGTGGTTACTCACCCGGAATGGTTATTACCGTCGCGCTCACCGCCGTTTAAAAAAATGGGATCGAACCTGGATCTCCCACATGAAAGGGTGCAGATCGACTTACCCACTGCACCACTCGGAAGCCATATACACCACTGGACTCCTCAAAGTTAAATACGATGATGGGGGGGGGGACGAGGCATAAGAGAGGCTTTTTTTTTTTACTGAGACAATCCAAAAGAATACAGAACATGTTAAACACATTCAAGAATAATAACTGCACCAATAATAACAACAACACACACAAAAAAAACCTAAAAAGTTCCTGACTCTCTATGGACTTCCAGTAACTACTAGAGAGTTTAAGGCTGAATCCCATTTCTATTTTCTACCCCTTCCCCTACCCCTTGCCCCTTCCCCTTGTCCCTTGAAACGAAGTGGAAAGGGGAAGGGTTTAAATTTTTCCCCTAAGAAATGGGACACCACTACAACACTGTTATACGTCATCATACGTTGTCACTAGTTCCTAATGTTACGTTAAAGGACATGCGCCGATGTTTATCACACATTGCAATAAGAGAGAGATTACTCACTCCCAAAGTTTTTTTGCGCCGTATTTCATCCCTATACATAATGTAAATTATAAAAATATATAAAAATAAAATATATATTTGTAATATCGTGCAATCGGTGCTAGCCGCTAGCAAACTTTAGCGATTTTTTTGCAAACATTTCTTTACAGAACATCACCATAAACACAAACACAAGACTAGAGGTAATATACATATAATGAAAACTTGTCATAAAAATCTTTATTTATGGCAAAAATTTACATTTATGGGTCTGTTTGCTCGAGTGAGCAGCCATGTTGAAATTTTCGCTTAGCCCTTCGTTTGAAGTGAGGTCCTGAAAAATCTTCGTTTGGAGGGCTATCTGGCCCTTCCCCTTCCCCCTCCCCCTCCAACCAAAAGAGAAATGAGACACCCCTACCCCTTCACGTGAACGCGCCAAACGGAGGGGTAGGGCTATGTGAAGGGGTAAGGGGTAGAAATGGGATTCAGCCTAATTCATTAATGAGAGCTATTCGCCCTGGTTTAATTATGCTCATTAAGAGTCACCTAGCCTATGGTTCTTATGAGCTCAGACAATCTAAATTAATGTTAGATGGTATTGATATAACTGTCAATCAGTGATAAGCCGGTAATTTTATACTGTATGTACAGTAAAACGGGTACATCTGTAAGAATTAATTATTTAAATGTTTGTATCAAGAGCTATTGATCAGTGATTTATGTAAATGACTCTTGTTACTCTATGTTACTTTTCAGGTGCAAGTAAATGCTCATTGCAGCATCTATTTTTATTTAAACCATTAAACTATTTTCTATTTAAACAATTAAGCTTTTAATTTTACTCCTTTAACCATAACCTTTCTACTCATGCCCTTTATGTATTTCAAAGACAAGAAAATTAATTATATCCGCTGTTTTAACCACTACAGGGACATCATAGCCAGCGTTAGTTTTCATAAAAACCATAAAATTCAAACATTGTCAGGATGTGCTACTGCGTCAGCACATGTCGATGCTGTCAGCATGTTTTTTGCGTTATTATAAATAATGAAATGCAGTAGGCTGTTATGGTCATTATAATTTTCTTTAATAATCATTTGTTCTATTTTTCATAGTTTGCTCAATTTGTTTTTAGTTATTTATATATTTAAATTGGGATGCCTTCTACTGTTACAAATTTAACTCTTGTCAAAATAATAAAAATGTTTCTTACAAGCCCTTGTGTTGTTGTTTGTGCTGTTGTTCTTTAATAATACAAATAATCAGATACAAACAGTCTGTCTAAACGAAAATTAACCAATGCTTTTTAACTCATCATTATGTGGATATTTTTCATGTTTGATGGATAAAGTATGTAATGATTTGGTCTACTCTGTGTGTGTGTGAGAGAGAGAGAGAGAGAGAGAGAGTGAGAGAGAGAGATGTCACCGTCGTGAAAAAAAGGCTCAGCTTTCAGCTCATTCTGTTTCTCTGAATGTATAGGTGAGAACAGCTGATTCACACCTGGGGAGGGTGAATAATTTGCATTTGAATGTTGTCTGGCATTGATCTACCAGAGCCAAGTGAAAAGAATCACAATCAACCTGAACAGGTAAGCTGGAATAAAAGCAGTAGCAGCATTATCTCGTGCTAGTAATTATTATGGTAGTCAATATTAATTGAAAAATATATTATATTGAAGATTATATTAAATAGTAAATAAACATCACGACCTGGTTCGGGAACAGCACCATGCAGGACAGACGAGCTCTACAGAGGGTGGTGCGATCAGCCGAACGCATCATCCGCACTGAGCTCCCTGACCTGCACTCCATCTACAGCAAGCGGTGCTGGACTAAGGCCAGGAAGATCATGAAGGACCTCAGTCACCCCAGTAATGGACTGTTCTCTTTGTTGCGGTCTGGGAAGAGATTCCGCTCCCTAAAGGCCAACACAGAGAGACTGAGGAGGAGCTTCTTCCCGCAGGCGATAAGGTCTCTCAATCACACCTCCACACAGGACTAATAACATATTTTAAGCTCACAACACTGACTGGACAATCATGGACACATTCATACACACTTGCACTAAATACTCATACATCTGGACAATTGCACATGTCACCTTTCATGCATATTTGCACAACCACTGACACTTTAATACCATATTTCTATATTTTTGCAATATTTTATTATGCCCTTATGCACAGTTAATTTTACAAATTTTACTAGTTAAAATTATTTCTTTAGTATTTCCTTTTTATTGATTATTTATTTTACGTACAAGATTTTATTTTCTTATTTTCTTTTTTTTAAGGTCACTGGCGGTCGTATAAAAGCATTTCACTGCATATTATACTGTGTATGATTGTGTATGTGACTAATAAAATTTGAATTTGAAATATAATCTGAGATTAAATACCACAATATAAAATAATATTAAACAGATAGACCTATTTTTCTGTTCAATATTAGTACTAGGTTTTATATCTATATCGAAAGTCAGTAGTGATCTATTTTTTTTATTATTCCCTCCAACAGAAACCCCCTTATTTTTGTTTAAGTCTAACATTCCAGTACAATCATATTTAAACTATTAATGAATAAAGAAACCAGAACTTATGATACAACTTCTTCTTCTTCTTTGTCTTTCGGATGTTCCCTTTCAGGGGTCGCCACAGCGAATCATCTTTCACTGAGAGAGGACATAAATCTCCTCTTTGGTCTTCCTCTAGACCTCCTACCTGGCAGTTCCAACCTCAGCATCCTTCTACCGATATATTCACCATCTCTCCTCTGAACATGTCCAAACGACCTCAATCTGGCCTCTCTGACTGTATCTCCAAAACATCTCACATGGGTTGTCCCTCTGATGAACTCATTCTTGATCCTATCCATCCTTGTCACTCCCAAGGAGAACCTCAACATCTTCAGCTCTGCTACCTCCAACTCTGCCTCCTGTCTTTTCTTCAGTGTCACTGTCTCTAAGCTGTAGAGCATCGCTGGTCTCACCACTGTCCTGTACACCTTTCCTTTCATTCTCGCTGATACTCCTTTATCACACAACACACCTGAAACTTTTCTCCACCCATTTCAACCTGCCTGTACCCGCCTCTTCACCTCCTTTCCACACTCTCCGTTGCTCTGGACCATTGACGCTAAGAACTTAAAATCCTGCACCTTCTTTACCTCTGCTCCCTGTATCCTCACCATTGCTCTTGGTTTCCTCTCATTCACACACATGTATTCCATGTTGCTGCGGCTAACCTTCATTCCTCTGCTTTCCAGGGCATACCTCCACCTCTCCAAATTTTCTTCCACCTGTTGCCTGCTCTCGCTAAAAAGCACAATGTCATCTGCAAACATCATAGTCCATGGAGACTCCTGTCTATCCTCATCCGTCATCCTGTACATCACCAGAGCAAACAAAAAGGGGCTCAGATCCGGTCCTTGATGCAGACCCACCTCCACTTTGAACTCTTCTGTCACACCTACAGCACATCTCACCACTGTCTTACAACTCTCATACATGTCCTGCACCACTCTAACATACTTCTCTGCCACTCCAGACTTCCTCATACAACACCACAGCTCCTCTCTGGGCACCCTGTCGTACGCCTTCTCTAAATCTACAAAGACACAATGCAACTCTTTATTACGTTCTCTGTACTTCTCCACCAGCATCCTCAATGTAAATACATGAAACCATATTGCTGCTCACAAATGCTCACCTCTGTCCTTAACCTAGCTTCCAGTACTCTTTCCCACAGCTTCATTGTATGGCTCATTAGCTTTATGCCTCTGTAATTGCCACAGCCCTGAACATCTCCCTTGTTCTTAAAAATCGGCACCAATACACTTCTCCTCCATTCTTCTGGAATCCTTTCACTCTCCAAGATCTTGTTAAACAAACAAGTCAGAAACCCTACTGCCACCTCTCCTAAGCACTTCCATACCTCCACAGGTATTTCATCAGGACCAACAGCCTTTCCACTCTTCATCCTCTTCAATGCCCTTCTCACCTCACTTTTACTAATATTTGCTACTTCCTGCTCCACAACCGTCACCTCTACTACTCTTTGTTCTCTTTCGTTTTCCTCATTCATCAACTCCTCAAAGTACTCCTTCCATCTTCCCATTACACTCCTGGCATCTGTCAGTACATTTCCATCTCTATCTTTAATCACTCTAACCTGCTGCACATCCTTCCCATCTCTATCTCACTGCCTCGCAAACCTGTACAGATCCACCTCTCCCTCCTTACTATCCAATCTAGCATATTCATAGTATATGCTCATATGCTCTTTATTTGGCCTTTGCCACTTCTACCTTCACCTTACGCTGCATCTCCTTGTACTCCTGTCTACTCTCTTCAGTCCTCTCATAGTCCCACTTCTTCTTAGCTAGCCTTTTTCCCTGTATACACTCCTGGACTTCCTCGCTCCACCACCAAGTCTCCTTGTCCACTTTTCCCTTACCTGATGATACACCAAGTACCCTCCTACCTGTCTCCCTGATCACATTGGATGTAGTTGACCAGTCAACTGGCAGCACCCCCTGACCACCCATAGCCTGTCTCAACTCCTCCCTAAAGACTACACAACATTCTTCCTTTCTCAGCTTCCACCACTTTGTCCTCTTTTCTGCCTTTGTTCTCTTCACCTTCCTCACCACCAGGGTTATTTTACACACCACCATTCTGTGTTGTCTGGCTACACTCTCCCCTACCAACACTTTGCAGTCACTGATCTCTTTCAGATTACAACGTCGACACAAGATGTAGTCTACCTGAGTGCTTCTGCCTCCACTCTTATATGTCACCCTATGTTCCTGCCTCTTCTGGAAGAAAGTATTTACTACTGCCATTTCCATCCTCTTTGAAAAGTCCACCACCATCTGTCCTTCTACATTCCTGTCCTGAAGACCAAACCTGCCCATCACATTTTCATCACCTCTGTTCCCTTCTACAACATGTCCATTGAAGTCTGCACCAATCACCACTCTCTCACCTCTGGGGATGCTCTGCATCACTTCATCTAACTCACTCCAGAATGTGTCCTTCTCTTATAACTCACATCCTACCTGTGGGCCACTAACAACATTGAATATCCAGCCTCATCAACCTGTCTGATACTCTTTTCACATCTAGAACATTCCTAACAAATTCCTCTTTCAGAATAACTCCTACTCCATTTCTTTTCCTATCCACACCATGGTAAAACAATTTGAACCCTGATCCTAAGCTTCTAGGCTTGCTACCTTTCCACCTGGTCTCCTGTACACACAGTATATCCACCTTCCTTCTCTGCATCATATCAACCAACTCTCTTGCCTTCTCTGTCATGGTCCCAACATTCAAAGTCCCTTCTATCACTCCTAAACTCTTGCCTTTCCTTTTCTCTCTCTGATTTCGAACACGCCTTCCTCCTCTCCTTTTTCAACCAACAGTAGCCCAATTTCCACCGGCACCCTGTAGGTCAACAGCACCGGTGGCGGTCGTTGTTAACCTGTGCCGCGACCGATCCGGTATGGAAATTATATTTCTGATTCACATCATTGATTTGGCAAATGTTTTTACGTCGGATGCCCTTCCTGACACAACCCTCTGCATTTATCCAGACTTGGGACTGGCACAAGAAGACACTGGATTGCGCACCCCCATGGTTGCATTAACTTATGGTACAACTTATTCAGTAAAATTAAAAGCATTGTGTCATGAGTGTAATGTTCTTGTAGGAGATTTCTTCTTGAAAAAAGTCTTCTGTTCAGAGAGAGAACACCGGGATATGTCATTGTACTGTAAGCAACTTTAATAAATTTTTCATAAGGACAAACAGGCACTCACATGTAATCCAGAAGTGCAACCAGAGGTGCTTTAACTGTTAAAACAAACACATGAGCTAATAAATAGCTGGTCATATAGCAGAGTTATGTTATGAACAAAATTCAAATATTAGGCTAGCTTATTATATTTGGCTATTTTAGCTCTTTTTAGAAGTCCTACATGTTTATTACTTTAACTAGCTATGTTTTTTTCTTTTTAATTTATATCCTTATACTGAAATATTTATAGCATCAATAACATTTGCCTAGACCTATTTAAAGATTTAATTAAACCTTTTCAATTTAATGAACCAGTCCAATAACCACATCATTCATTTAAAACATCTGATAATACTGGTTCATGATTACCCTTACTGCAACTTTCCAAAAAGAATTTTACAGAATTGGCTATTCGTCACAAAACCCACTTAGATGGAATAGATGGAATGTACAGTTCTAAGACAAAAACAATCCAGTGATGTCATTAGGATAGAAATCCTGAAGTGATTACTCACTTCTTGTAGCAAAGGAAATTTAGTCTCGATTCACGATTGAGGAGTTGAATGCTCCACAGTGATAAGGCTGAGCTGGACATGGTGGCAGGGAAAGCAAATTCTTTGTTGACTCTCCACTCAGCCAAAACCAGTGTCCGTCCATGAAGTGCAGGCCAATCCATATATTGACTGTTTGGGTCAATGCAATCTCCGTTTGTGCCTGTAGCACTGATGTGGCATCGGGCAGAAAAGCTAAGCCAGTATAGTTTGTAGTGCAGAACCGAAGAGCCTCCTCTGTCATGCACACTCAGCCGCGACCGGCATTAGGACCCGGAAGTAAGACGGTCGCGAACCTGAAAGCATAAAAGGAAACAAGATGGCGCAGCACATCGCTCTGTCATTGAGTTATGCCCATGTCATTTCGGAATTGTTCCAGTATATGTGAGTACTCACTTTCTTGGCAATCTTTTCAGACTGAGTGGGTGTTTATAGGACTAGGGTTAGATTGTGTCTTTCCTGTGCTCATTGAGTGTGAGAGTCCTTATAGCAAATCGCGTGATTATCCTGCCTGCTCGTGTTTATCCGCGTTTGGGTTTACCATTCACGCTACAGGGATAACTGCTAAAGCTATCTGTTCATCCCGGTTAGTTCGTGACAGATAGCGCGATCATCATTCTGGTCATCCCGGTTAGTTCGTGACATCCTCCCATGTTTTATTCTCATTTACCAAAATCAAATGTCTATGACAATAGAAGGGATAAATTGCCCCACAGTTATCATTTCCCCAATGTCCATAGTTTGAATAAGCGCAATCAAATGACATATATCCATTGAAAGTGTAAAAACCTGATCGAGGAAATGAATGATACCTGACTGTCCATTAGACCACTGCCAGTTTGAGTTTTTACCTTGTCTATTCAACCCAATACAAACTGGACCATAATTGTTGCCAAAAATGTCTACAAGTTGTTGATGTCCCTCTGTCTTATTGAAGGAAGGCAGTGTACTGTAGGTTTGTCTACAGTAGTGCGGCGGAGCTGGAGCGAAAGCAGAGCTCGGCGCTGGCACGCCGTCCTCAAAGCCTGGAGGCGGCAGAAGGACAATGCTCTCCAGGCTCCTCAGCATCTGCAGAGTGGAAGCGACGCTTGGTGGCTGCAGAGCTGATTCGGAGCTTGGAGCCGGCGGCGCCAGCACGCTGTCCTCGACGCTGGCAGGAGGGGGAGAAACGCGTCTGCCACGCTGCCCAGCCACTGCTGGTATTCCTCCACGTCGGGCAGAGGCGGTGGCGGGAGAGGGAACGCGTTGTTATTGCTGCTCAGCACCGGCGCGTCGTCTCCCGCGTAGAGCACTGGAGGCGGCAGGAAAGGGATCGCGCCGATATCGCTGCTCAGCGCCGGCGCGTTGTCCCCCCCATCGAACACAAGCAGTGGCGGGATGGGGAGCGCGTCGTCCAGATCCAAGAGAGGAAGAATTTCCGGGACTACAGCTTGGCTCTCCTGAACCCGGACGAGCAGTTGCTGGAGCTGCACCACCTGCTCCTGCAGGTCCCGAATGTGCTCCGCGTTGTGCTATGCCCACTGCCTGTAGAACTTTCCCGTCTCTCCCCCGGTTGCTACACCTGAAAACGGTGTGCGCCGGAATTTAATTGAATTAAATTCAATATTATTTGTATAGCGCTTTTAACAATTGACATTGTCTCAAACCAGCTTTACACAATCAAAAGAATTATTTAAGTTTGTATGGAATGTGAATGTGTATGAATCAAAATGTCCCTGGTGAGCAAGCCGAGGGCGACAGTGGCAAGGAAAAACTCCCTGAGATGGTAATAGGAAGAAACCTTGAGAGGAACCAGACTCAACAGGGAAACCATCCTCATCTGGGTGAAACAGATAGCAGGAAATGATCTGCATTTATACAGTGTTAGGTGGCAGGCAGTTCAGTTATAATAGTTGATGTTAATTGATGTTAAAATGGAGTCCAGTAGTTATTGGAGACTCAGATAGACTTGTAGAAAGTTCCAGTCCTGAACTATCGAATTGTCAAGTCCTCAGAGAAACAGCTGACAACACCAGTCGAGGCCAGAACCATCTTCTAAGTAGATAGAATCATCCCCAGACACCAGACGCATCCCAAAGAGACACACGGGGCATCCATGCGACGAGACCTCCAACCAGAAACAGGGCACCAGGATGGATCAGACAGGAGACCATTTAATGCTTTATATGTCAAGAGTAGTATTTTAAAATCATTGCAAAATTTCACAGGGAGCCAATGTAGTGAAGATAGGATAGGGGTGATGTGCTCATATCTTCTGGTTCTAGTGAGGACTCTCGCTGCTGCATTCTGGACTAGCTGAAGCTTGTTTATGCACCTAACAGAACAACCAGACAGTAAGGCATTACAATAGTCCAACCTAGAAGTGATAAAAGCATGAACTAGTTTTTCTGCATCGTTTAGCAACAATATATTTCTTATTTTGGCAATATTTCTGAGGTGAAAGAATGCTATCCTGGTGATATTATCTACATGAGCTTCAAATGAAAGGCTGGAATCTATAATCACGCCGAGGTCTTTTACTGTTGCACTTGATGGAACAGAAAGGCCATCTAAAGTTACGGTGTGATCTAAGATTTTACTTCTAGCTGTATGCGGTCCTATGACTAGAACTTCTGTCTTATCCGGATTAAGCAGAAGGAAGTTAATTAGCATCCAATTTCTTATGTCCTGCACACATTGCTCAACTTTAGTGACATGGTTTTTCTCATCAGGTTTTGTTGAGACGTATAGCTGTGTGTCGTCAGCATAACAATGAAAACTAATACCATGCTTACGGATTAGCATAATTACATAACCCTGATCAGAGGCCAATAGGAGGTCATTTACTACTTTAACGAGTGCTGTTTCTGTCCTGTGATGAGGCCTAAATCCTGACTGATACAGTTCATGTATGCTATTTCTATGTAAATATGAGCATAGCTGCTCCGCTACTATCTTTTCCAGAATCTTAGAGATAAAGGGGAGGTTTGATATTGGCCTGTAATTGGACAGCTTACAGGGGTCGAGGTCAGGTTTCTTAATTATTGGTTTGATAATGATGTTTTCCTAGCACTTCCAGATAAATGGGATGGCATGGATGGGAAGTGCAGTGTGTTCTTAACATCGCTGGAACTGGTGCTTGAATTTAATGCCACCAAATACTCCACCGACCGGCTACGCATTGCACTGCTCGTCTCGTTGCTATCAGGGCAGGCAGCAGAGTGGGCCACGGCAGTCCTGCACGCTGACACCGACACCGCTCACTCGTACAACGAGTTCACCAAGCTCAAGCTAACTTTTGAGCATCCTGCGGGCGAGGTGAAGACCGACACGAAACTCTACCATCTGCGGCAGAGAGCATTGTCCGTGAGCCGGTACACTGCGGACTTCCGCACCCTCGCCATCCAGACCTCGTGGGGAGACGCAGCCCTCAGGATGTCCTACTTCGAGGGACTGGCTACCGTGTTCACTAAGTTGGACCTCCGGAGCGCCTACAACTTGGTGCGCATCAGGGAGGGTGATGAGTGGAAGACGGCCTTCATCACCCCCACTGGACATTACAAGAGCCTGGTTATCACTTTTGGACTCTGCAACGCACCCTCGGCTTTCCAATGATTCATCAATGATGTCCTCAGGGACATGCTAGGCCGAGGGTGTTCGTTTATCTGGACGACATTTTAATTTACTCCCGTACCACTGAAGAACACACCCAGCACGTTAGAGCTGTTCTAAAGAGATTGCTCGCCCACCAGCTGTACTGTAAGCTGGAAAAGTGTGCTTTTTCACGAGCACTCCACCACGTTCCTGGGTTTTATCATCTTGCCCCAGGGTGTGGCCATGGACCCGCAGAAGCTGGAGGTTGTACGTCACTGGCCCCTACCCAGGACACTAAAAAAGCTCCAACGCTTTCTCGGGTTTGCGAATTTTTATCGTCGCTTTATCCGGGGCTACAGTACAGTTGCAGCACCGCTCACTGCACTGACGAGGCTCTCCACCCATTCCTTCCAACTCAACCCTACCGCCATCTCAGCTTTCCACAGACTCTGCCACCTGTTCACCACCGCACCTATTCTTCTCCATCCGGATGCCAGCCAACCGTTCGTTGTGGAGGTGGACACGTCAGAAGTGGGCGCCGGCGTTGTTCTCTCTCAACGAGGTCCAGACCAGAAGCTACACCCATGTGGCTTCTACTCCAAAAAATTTAACCCCACTCAGCAGCGATACGGAGTAGGGGACCATGAACTGTTGGGCATAAAGTGGGCTTTGGAGGAATGGCGTCACTGGCTCCAGGGCACCAGTGAGCCGTTCATCGTCTGGACGCACCACAAGAACCTACTCAGTATCCGCAACCTAAAACAGCTAAACCCACGACAGGCACGGTGAGGCCTGTTCTTCGAACAGAACGATTTCCATCTTTCGTACCGCCCGGGGTCAAAGAACACCAAGGCAGACGCCCTCTCCCATCAGTACGAGCGAAAGGTGCCCCGGGCGGAGCCTGTGCCTGTCCTTCCACCCACCCGGACCATCGCACCCCTGCACTGGGACATGGAAACGAGGTTCCGCCAGGCACTGACCAACGAACCCGCACTGGCAGGCGTGCCGCCCGGACGGCTCTATGTTCCCACTCCACTCAGGCCCGAAGTCCTCCAGTGGGGCCATTCTTTGCCCATTGTGGGACACCAGGGAACCCGAAGAACCCTCACCTTCGTGGGACGGGCCTTCTGGTGGCCTTCGATGAGGAGGGAGGTCACCGAGTTCGTCCGGGCGTGCCCGGTGTGCGCCAGGGCAAAGAACTCCAACCAATCAACACCGTGGGAGCTTCAACCACTCCCAGTTCCCCGTCGGCCCTGGTCGCACATTGCCGTCAACTTCATCACGTGCCTGCCGGCCTCGGAAGGAAAGGACGTCATCCTCACCAGCGTGGACCGCTTCTCCAAGGCAGTGCACCTGGTGGCCCTCGCCGGACTCCCGTCAGCGAAAAACACAGCCAAGCTGATATTGAAGCATGTAGTCCGATTGCGTGGGTTCCCCAAGGACATCGTCTCGGACAGAGGTCCCCAGTTCACCGCCCGGTTCTGGAGGGCTTTCTGCCATCTGATCAATTCGTCCTGCAGTCTGTCTTCTGGTTACCACCCCCAGACGAATGGTCAGACGGAGCGAACCAACCAACAGCTGGAGCGTTACCTGAAATGTTTCGTGACATCTGAAATCGTCAACGCTCCTGGGCCGGCTACCTCAAGTGGGCTGAGTCCCACAATCTCCATGTGTCCTCAGCCACCAACCTGAGCCCATTTGAGGTGTGCTATGGTTTCCAACCTCCGATGTTTGCCCACCAAGAACCGGAGGTTGATGTACCATCGGCCCAACAGTTGGTTCGCCGGTGCCGGCGGCTATGGCACCAAGCCAACCTTGCCATACGGCGCACCAACAGCAGCTACGTAACTCAACACCGCCGCACGCACCCCCCGGGACGGTTGTACCACGTAGGTGACAAGGTATGGCTTTCCACCAGAACCTCCACCTGCACATAGAGTCACGGAAGCTATTACCCAGGTTCATTGGACCATATCGTATCACCCTCAGGATCAACCCTGTCACCTACCGGCTCCAGCTGCCTGCGGTGCTCCGGATCCACCCCGTCTTCCACACCTCCCAGCTGAAACCATTCATCACCTCACCCATGGTTCCACCCACAACCCCTGCTCCCCCCCCCCGTATCATTGACGGTGGCCCCGCTTACACCGTGCGACGGATCCTCGACTCGCGCCCTCGGGGCAGGGGCACCCAGTATCTGGTTGACTGGGAGGGCTACGGCCCCGAGGAGCGGTCCTGGGTTCCAGCTCACTTCGTCCTCGACCCCGGGCTCATTAGGGACTACCGTCACCGGGTATCCTCCACCCCTGGACCGTCCGGAGTCGGTCCTGGACAGGGGGGTACTGTCATGCACACTCAGCCGCGGCCGGCACTAAGACCTGGAAGTAAGACGGTCGCAAACCTGAAAGCATAAAAGGATACAAGATGGCGCCGCACACCGCTCTGTCATTGAGTTTTGCCCATGTCATTTCGGAATCGTTCCCGTTCATGTGAGTACTCACTTTCTTGGCTTTGCTTCCAGACTGAGTGTGTGTTTATAGAACAAGGGTTAGATTGTGTCTTTCCTTTACTCATTTATTGTGAGAGTTCTTAGATCAAATCGCGTGATTATCCTGCCCGCTCGTGTTCCATCCGCGTTTGGGTTTACCATTCACACTACAGGGCTAACAGCTAAAGCTACGTCTTTCTGGTCGTCATTAGGTTAGTTCTGACAGTAATTGGACAGCTGACAGGGGTCGAGGTCAGGTTTCTTAATTATTGGTTTGATAACTGCTAATTTAAAAGATTTTGGAACATAACCAATGCTGAGTGAGGAATTAATTATTCTCAACAGCGGTTCTGTTATTACGTGTACTATCTGTTTAAGAAAATGTGTCGGTATAGGATCTAATATACAGGTTGATGAATTTGCAGAAGAGATGAGTGAAATTAGTTCATTCTCTTCAAGGGGAGTAAAGTATTCTAGGTTCGAATCTGACATGGCTAGGTTAACATCTGTATCAATTACATTGTTCGGTTTCAAAGCCTCAATTTTATGCCTGATATTTACAATTTCATTATTTAAAAAGTTCATGAAGTTCTCACTATTGCACGATGTTGTTGTGGAGATTTCTGTAGTGGTCTTATTTCTGGTTAATTTGGCTACGGTATTAAATAAATATCTAGGATTATTTTTATTTTCTTCTATAAGAGTGGAGAGATACGTTGATCTAGCTACACTAAGAGCTTTCCTATAGTTCAGGATGCTCTCTTTCCATGCTATTTGAAATACTAACAATTTAGTTTGACGCCATTTACGCTCTAATTTCGAGCGGTCTGTTTTAAAGTGAGCGTGTGATCGTTATACCAGGGAGCAAGTTTCTTATCTCTAATAGTTTTTCTTTTAGCTGGAGCTAAAATTATCTAAGGTACAACGAAATGTCGACTCTAAACATTCGGTCGCCTGATCAAGTTCTGTGGGGTCAGACGGTGATCTAACCGAAGTTGGTAACTCTGGGAGATTACTGTTAAAACTCTGTGTGGTAGTGGATGTGAATGTACGTTTAATACGGTAGCGCGGTGCTGTGCGGACATTATCACTGTGACACACTTGAATGGAGACAAGGTAGTGATCTGAGATAATTTCAGACAGTGGAATTGTGAATACATTTCTTATACTTAATCCGAAAAATATTATTAAGTCTAAAGTGTGCCCTGCTTTATGAGTGGGTCCTACTACACACTGATTTACGCCTACGGAGTCCAGTATGGACATAAATGCTGTTCTCAGAGGGTCTTCTCTATTCTCAAAATGAATGTTAAAATCTCCGGCAATTAACGCTTTGTCTACAGAAACGACTAGGTTTGAGATGAAATCTGCATTACTTTTTTGGTGTAACGAGTAATCTAGTGTTTTAGGCCCGCCATTTAAGTACTCAGTCAATTAATTATTTTGTTTAAAAATGTAATCCGTTATTCAGACAAATTGTGTAATCCATAAGCTAGACAGCAGTCATTCCCAATCTGTGTGTGTGTGTGTGTGTGTGTGTGTATGTGTGTGTGTGTGTGTGAGCGGAAAGATGGAAACCTAATCACAGCAACAAAACTTGCGAACTATACTTACAGCCACTGCACAAAACCGTGTAGGTGAAATAGGGGTTTTAGTAGTTAACAGATTATGGGCCAAACTTCGCTGAGTGATGATAGTAGAATAATTATAAAGGTCTTGACTAAATCAACATGCATGAGGAATCACAAAGGAGTTTTTATTTTCTGCAATGAAAATGTACTCTAGCTAGTTACTTTTATGAGAAAGTAATGCTGTAATGTAACTGATTACTTTTTAAAGACAGTAATTTTGTAAGTTAATTAGATACTTTGAAAAGTAACATCCCGCACACTGCTCATAATATAAAACTATTGTAAAAATCTAAACATTCAGTATTCATTATATCAATAATATTTGGACCTGTAATATGAGTGGCTGCCAAGCAAAAGGACTACCCCTTGCTCTGACTTTCCAGTCTAGTGAGAGGTGAGGTGTTTCAGGAAAATACGTGGTATATGAGTTTGCATTCACGAGCAGAAGCGGCGGCAAACATGACTGGCATTGTTTACATGCTCACTGCATATCTTAGGGACAGCCGGGAGAGTTAAAAGTGACATTTACTATCTGGCGCATCTGAGCCAAAATATCCCATACCTTTCGGTTTGCAAGTCAAATTATAGCATGTTTAGGGATTTTATGCACAGTAAAAACCTCTTGAAAACTCTTGAAACGTTCTGCTGTTGTCATGTTTGTTGTCATGAGCTGCATCTCTGATGTAAACATGAACATTTTTATTTAAAAGCTGCCTTTAGAAATCACTATTTGATCTTCACTATGTTTAACGTATGTACCATTAAAAGTCCTTTGTGGGACATGAAGTACAGCCTTTTTCACATTTTCACCATTTCTACAATATATTTATAGAATATATTTTATGTTTCATAACAAACATATATTTACTGTAGATTACAGGTTCTCAGCCCTGATCACGGGTTACCACCGCCATGCACATTATAATGTTTTCCCTGCACTAGCATACGCACTACTGTCACACCTGTACTACCACAGTCCCGGGGAATAAGATCTGGTTCTCCGGATCACTGAGCCGCTGCTTTGTCTCCCCCTAGTGTGTCTACGTTGGTATATGTCTCACAATAACACTAAGGCTGAATCCCAATTCTACCCTTTACCCCTACACTTAGCCCTCCCCCTCCGTTTGGCGCGTTCACGTGAAGGGGTAGTGGTGTCTCATTTCTCTTTTGGTTGGAGGTGTAGGGGGAGGGGGGAAGGGCCAGATAGCCGTCCAAACGAAGATTTTTCGGGACCTCACTTCAAACGAAGGGCTAAGCGAAATTTTCAAAATGGCTGCTCACTCGAGCAAGCAGACCCATAAATGTTAATTTTTGCCATTAATAAAGATTTTTATGACAAGTTTTCATTATATGTATATTGCCTTTTGTCTTGTGTTTGTGTTTATGGTGATGTTCTGTAAAGAAACGTTTGCAAAAAAATCGCTAAAGTTTGCTAGCGGATAGCACCGGTTGCACGATATTACAAAAATATATTTTTATGTCACATACACTTTACTGCATGTTACAAACAAATATGAAAGTTCAGTAGGACGGCAGTTTGCCGAGCATTTGATAACGCATTGTTTGTTTTGCTTACGCCCATATGTGTACATGTAAATGAACGGTGCTTACACTATTCTTACTTATTGCAACGTGACCACAGTTTTGTAATTTATATTCTGTATAGGGACGGCTGAGGAAACCCGAAGGCTCATCCGTTTTCGTAGTGAAAATTAGCAACTTTTTTTTTAATCGAAATACGGTGCAATAAACTTTGGGAGTGAGTAATCTCTCTCTTATTGGAATTACTGACGTAACATTATGAACTAGCGACAACGTATGATGATGTATAACAGTGTTGTAGTGGTGTCCCATTTCTTAGGGGAAATATTTAAACCCTTCCCCTTTCCACTTCGTTTCAAGGGACAAGGGGAAGGGGCGAGGGGTAGGGGAAGGGGTAGAAAATAGAATTGGGATTCAGCCTAAATTCAAATTCAAATTTTATTGGTCACATACACAATCATACACAGTATAATATGCAGTGAACTGCTTTATACGACCGCCAGTGACCTTAAAAAAAGAAAATAAAAGCTTGTACGTAAAATAAATAATCAATAAAAAGGAAATACTAAAGAAATAATTTTAACTAGTAAAATTAACTGTGCAATAAGGGCATAATAAAATATTGCAAAAATATAGAAATATAGGGTAGTAAATCAGTTTCACCTGTGTCTTCCCCATGTGTCACTATTTAAACCAGCCGAACCCATAGCTTCCCATCCTTGCACTGTTGTTGTCGTTTGTGTGAATGGTTCACCATAATACATAATAAGTACCCAGACCCAGCCTTGGGAGTCTCTGGAAACCTTTTGTGTAGTATAAGCTTGTTCACCCTTAAATAAAGACTCATTGAGCTGACATCCTGCATTTTTCCCATGTTTTCTAGCTCTGAGGATCATGACAACTACAAATAAAAATCGATATTACTTCTCAGATAAATGTTTGTAATAGGTTCTGATTGAAAGTTTATGATTCACTGTGTCGAAGAGCCGAAAGACAAAGAAGAAGAGATCTACAGTTCCATCTGAAAATATTTGAATGCCAAGGCCAATCCTTTTGGTTAAGCAACACAATAAAAAACATTTGAATTTGAGTTCAAAACAAAAAATCAACATACTGTAGATCAGAATAATATGTAAACTTAAAGTTTGATCTCAACAATAGGTGGAGCTATTGACCTGTATCTGCAGGATTATACGGTATATAAAAATTGAGCAAAAGATGCAAAAAATGTTTTTCTTTAATTTAAAGGGGTGTTAAAAGACTTATATATCAAATTTGTTTTATGTACTACACGCACAGGATAAGTACTATCTGGGGACCTCGTGTGATTTAGAAATTACCCCTTCACATCTGAGTTTCGTGTGGCCATGGCACGTGTAGTGTGTGTCTATTTGGAGTGTGTGTGTCTGAGCGCGTGCATGCGTGTGTATGCAGACTTTGTGAGAGGCAGAGAGAGAATTTATGGATGTAGGCTATTGTTTGGAAATGTCAATTATAGGTCTAGCTGTATGATGTATACAGTAAACAGCAGAGTGTTTACCACATCTTGTTATACATGCCATCCATCGCTTTCTAATCATTCTTTATGTTTTTGCTCTTCTGATGCTCTTTCAGTCTTTTCCTTTTGCACATTGTATTGTTGTATAGTGTGTAGTGAAATGACACAGCCCCCCAAATACTTTCAAAGCACTGCAATGCACCTCCATTCATCGTGGACGATGGATAAAAAGACGCACAGAAAACAAAATACTTAAAAATTTGACTCCGCCAAATACTGGACAAATCACAGACATGCTGATTCGCATGGGACTAATAATTATAACAGGACCTCGGTGTTTGGCAAAGTATATTATAGAATTTCTATTTTACAAATTACAGACATGGCCGATTCGTACGAGATTAAGATCACAGACAACCTCATCAATTATTACAAATCACACGAGGCCCCCGGGTAATACTAGTGAGAATAGAACATTAGTCATTTCAGTGTGATTTTTTTTTTTATTATTATTTTACAAAACAGTATAAATCCACCTTCCAGTTTTTTTTCTTGTCAGAATTGTGATGGGCAAATGCAGAGCACATTGCATTGAAAGCATTGGGGTTTTATGCAAAAAATATCAAAAGCTTTGAAGGGTTTATTTCAGGAGGCACAATTCACTAAAGCATTTTCATGCCTCAGTAACTGAATAGCTCACATCACATATATGATTGCAAAAAATACATAAAACATATTACATTTTCTGTTGATGTAAAAACATTTGTCATTTACATTTTCAGCAGTAAAACCAGATGGCTTTTCACTTTAGTCAAAGACTTACAGTATGAATATAAAGTGGGCAAAATAGGGAGAGCCTAAAACATTGTGCATGCACTATTTTACACAGTAGTAAAGCTAGTTTTATATTGGGACAATTGCTACAATTTTCTCCCTTTTTAAAACATTCTGAATCCAATCACTCAGAAAAGCAACTGACCTGCACTTTATAGTAATGGAGGTTTTAATGGATGACTTGGACAACTAAGTAAGATTATACAAAGATTAAAGTTGTCTATTTCACAGGGTTTCTAACATATGAAGTGTTAAAATACAATACGTATACAGGACTTAATTATTTTTAATACAATTACAGTATCATTTACTGGAGATTATTGTTGATGCACATTTTTAAATGAGTGATTACATTTACAGCAAATATAGCAAACTGCGGTACAAAATGTGGTGTAATTGATATTTTTCCTGAAAATAAATAGAAATAAAATGTAACTCTGATAAGTTTTATATATTATCTAGTAACAATTTAAATATAAATTTAGTTTTAATGTTTCGTTGCACTGAATTTTAAAATATTTTTACAATTAAATTAAATTTTGAGTGGATATAACTTATCTTGCTAGATGAATTGAAGATCTGTAACCTTCCTGGATATGAAACATAACTAATTTTATAATTCACACAACACTCACTTCCCACTACATAAGCTGCAACTGTTCAACTGTTCATTAACATAGCTACAGGATGCTCATACTGTAGGTGAAAAGCAGGTTCATATTTCATCATAAGTATATCATAAATTAATCTATTAATATTATCATATTATAAATGTACATGCTCCCTATTGGTATACCAAATACCCTTTGATAAGTTGATCCTGAGAAATATTTAACTTCTTTGTCAACTATTAATCTAATCTAGGCCTAAATTTAGCTGATATCTCATGCCACTGTCTATGTCAGAAGAAGAAACTTTGCATATCAAGCACAAGTATGCATCTCAGATATACACTACTAAATGCCCTTAACAGAACCCCTTAATGTGAGATATATTTGGAGGTTATCAATGATTAAAAGGCATGCCTTACTTTTTGAAATGTATTTACACATGAAAAAAGTACAATTAATGCTCCAATGCATCCACACATACAGTAAGCAATTAATAGGCTGTCAGTGATTTCAGTGAATAAAAGTTTTTTTCTGGTACACAAACTTTAATTTCTTCTTCCATCAAGTATAAATGGGTTTAGAACAAATTGTTTATACTAAAACTGAAGCACTCTTAACTGCAGTAAAAACAGAAGAAAAACAAAACCAAAATGTAAATTACAACCCAAAAGAAAAAACAAAAGAAACTTTTTTCAACAGAAAATTTCTTGTGTAAATATTCCTAAAAACTATTTCCAATAAATCTGTTTGTATCTAACTAGATAAATGAAGGCCTGTAAAATGAAGGAAGAATCCTCTATCTATCTATCTATCTATCTATCTATCTATCTATCTATCTATCTATCTATCTATCTATCTATCTATCTATCTATCTACCTACCTACCTACCTACCTACAGTACCTACCTTCTGTACTGTACCTACCTATAGTATCTATCTATCTATCTATCTATCTATCTATCTATCTATCTATCTATCTATCTATCGGATTATATAAGAGGTAATGATGTGCCATTTTGTATATTTAACATGTCTATAGTGTCTTGCATTTAAAATTCTACCCTTCACCTGCAAAAACTACTAATTTTTCTCCAAGCCTGATGCTTCAATTATTTCTGAATAAAGAAACCTGAACATATGATACATCTTAGTCAATAAAATTGAATGTAGTGTCCCATGTATGTACTCTTGCTGTAGGTGATTTCTTCTTGTGAAAAGTCATCTGTTCAGAGAGAGAGAGAACATAGGAATACAGCATTATATGCATATTTAATGAGCATTTCATGAGAACATGAACATGCACTTACATGTAATACAGAGGTGTAGCCAGGGACTACTTTAACAATTAAAACAAACAAAGTAACATACAAATAACTGTCCACATAACACATTTATTTTATAAACACAATTCAACATATTAAGCTATTTTTATAATATTTAGCTATTTGCTATTTTTTAGAAATCCTATATGTTTAATACTGTATTTTTAATTATACTTCCTCCCTTATTTTTAACAAATATTTTTGTTTGTTTGTTTGTAGTAGGACTATATAATTGTTGAATTAATTACATTTAGTTAAATGTATGTAATATGGACAGTTCTAGGACATAAACAATACAGTAATGTCATTAGGATTAACATCCTGTAGTTTTCACTCACTTCTAGAAGCAGAGGAAATTCAACTTCTCATTGCAGTCTCGGTTCTCCCAAATATTTGTTATGGAATTCCAAGCCCCACAGTGATAAGGTCGAGCTGGACATGGCGGGAGGAAATTTGGGTTCTCCGATGACTGTGCTCTCACCCAGAACCAATTTCCATCCATGAAGCGCAGAGCAGTCCACACATTGACTGTTTGGGTCAGTGCAATCTCTGTTTTTGCCTGTAACAATTGTATATCATCGGGCAGAGAAGCCAAGCCAATGTAGTTAGCAGTGCAGTACTGAAGAGCTTCCTCCCATGTCTTCCTCTCATTCACCAAAATCAAATATCTATAACAAAAGAAAGGATAATTTGTCTCACAGTTAACATTTTCCCATGTGCCTTGTGTGTAGTTCAAAATAGTGCAGTGAAATGAATAATGCTTTCCATTCTTGGAATAATCAGATTGCGGATAGCCAGAAGACCATGGTAAGAATGAAACTGGCTGTCCATCAGCCCACTGCCATGTTGGGTTTTGTCCTTGTCTGTTCAACCCAATCCAAACTGCACTATAATTCTTGCCAAAAATGTCTATAAGTTGTTGCTGTTCCTCTGCAGTATTGAAGGTAGGCAGTTCGCTGTAGTACTGTCTGCAAAACTGATAGGCATCTCCCCAGGACTGGGTGTAAATATTATTAAAATATTGGATTATTGTACCTTGAGCCAAGCCACAACTTTCCACCAAAAAGAAAATAACAATGAATTTCGTCATCACTGCTCTGTAGAGCTGCGTTCAGTTGATCTTCCCTTCTGTCTGTGACATCTCAGACCTCTGATTCACTCTTTCCCTGAAAACCTCATAATATATAAACATATGCAAAACCTCATAACCAATATAAACATATGCAAAAAAGTAAATGATGCACATTTCCTGGGAAGGAGAGAAAACATGCTATACAGTATATTGAAACCAAACTATACAGAATTACATATTAGAATTACTTTATACATTTATTGTTTTATTATCTAGTAGTAGGTAAATGATCGCATATTGCTCCATTAACGTTTTAATACATTTGGTGATAATCCACTTATTCAAATATTAAACAATTTATTAAATTACATTTAGTCTTAGTTTCTTCACAAATGACTGAAATTGCATCCTAGCAAACATTCCCTCTCTTAGGCCATTTAGGAAAGCTGCTTTATTTTAAGAATGTGAAATAGTAAAATAATCCTACTGGGAAAGTAGGATACCAGTTACCAGTGTGTCAGACGTTTACTTACATTTAAAGTATTTAGCCTTTGATAATATTGCCTTTAAATTGTTTAACTTGAGTCAAGTGTTTGGGATGTATTTAATGTACACTTATCTAAAATGTAAAACTTTATCATTATTTTCTCTAACATTGTACTCTTTTGTACAATGTTTTGTTCCTTCATTACAGGGTTTCTCTAACTTTTTGGGCAAATGAACCAAATTGAAATTATGTTTTTGTGACCTTAAACTTTGAACACTTTTGCAACATTAAGCTTTGCCAAAACTGCAGCATATGGGATGTTTTTGGTTTGTGTGTGTGTGTGTGTGTGTGTGTGTGTGTGTGTGTGTGTGTGTGTGTGTGTGTGTGTGTGTGTGTGTGTGTGTGTGTGTGTAAAACCAAATGTATTGGGAAGACTTCTGACTGTTTCCGATTCTCACATTAAGACATTTCTACAGTGTACAATTGGATCCAGTGTACAATGATCACATTCATTATCAGTGCAGGAGTTACACCAGATGCCCTTTCTGACATAATCCTCCCATTTTCATCTGATCTCGAGACCGGCACTAAGGATGCCCTGCATCTATTGACTGTTTCCAATTTTATTAAATATTTATTATTAATAATTTATATGCAAATAATACATAGTTTTTGTCAGCTGCTCCAGGTTTCTCTATGGTCCTAGATAAAAACCAGCCATATAGTTCTACTTCAAACCAGATTCACTAAATAATCCTTTCTGTAAACCTCAACTTGTTGCTCTGATTTCCACATATTCCACAGTCCATTTTACGTGGCAGACTATAACCATCCATTTTTCCTGATTTGTAGTAAATGTACTGCCCTATCTTATTTGCCTCTTACTTCTTGCTAAGGGGAATTCTGTCATTAAATCAGCCACCCACTTTCTTTAATAATTTCCTTTGTGTTGGCTTGTGTTACACTTGCTTTAAATTCTTATTTGCATGTGTTTTGTTTTACAACTTAAAAATACTACCAGCAATTCTATGCCAGATTTCTCTTGTTTCAGAGGGGCCAAACCAGCTTAACAGGTGTTTAAATACTTAGTTGCATCATTCCATATTCTCATATTCTCCCAAATAAAAAATCTTTAAAAGAAAATAATAAGTCCATCCCTGGGTATCATTAAGTTAATATCTAGTAAAAAATAATAGAACAGAGCTGTTATATATTTAAATCCCTGAACTAACCAAAGGGCGACCATACTGCTGCCACAAGTCTTGAGCCACCCCATTTCTTCCTAATTTGCTTTCAAATAGCTATATTTCTTTTGCATTTTAAGGGAATCTTAAGGAATAGTTTTTCTGTAATAGTGATTGTTGCCAAATTCAAATTAAAATACAATTTAAAATGTTATTTGATACATACACAAATATGAATGGTATTACATGCAGTGAAATGCTCATATGGCTGTCACTGACCTAAAAATATAATACAAATAAAAATACTTCACTAGAAAATAGAATTAGACTAAAAATTTAATTTGCAATAAAATAAAAATTTTAATGAGAGATGGAGTGCCTGTAGCATGTTAGGATCTCACCCTTCAGTCGTTTGTACTGATCGGCCTCCTGCTCTGTGAGCAAGATGTATGCTCATTGGGCCTCGCCTGTCAGTAGTGGGCTGAGGATCGCATTCCAGTCTTGCTGCAGCCAAGTGCGCTCGAAAGTCTGCAGGTATACCTTGACGTCATTGTGGGTAAATAGCCTTGTCAGTAACCACTGTGCCTCTTTCTGAGGATCCGGCAGGGGAACGTTTTCACCTCCACACTGCTCTGCGGTGGTGGCCTGTAGATAATATTGCATAATCTGTTCCAGCACTGAAAGTTGTTGTATACTCTTCTCAAGGAGGTGTGTAATTGTCACGAGGCGTCGACTGTATCGCGCAGGCTTGGAGGACCCAAGTGGTGGTGTAAAAGTTGCAACGCGCGTGCTGAATCTGAAACGGGGCGTTGCTGGGGTCTGGTTCCTGATCGAGTGCTCTCTTAACCTTTCTTAACGTCACTATATCCAAGATTGCGGCTGCCACAATGCAACTGGATGGGTTCTGTTGGAGACTGTCGTGGTGTGGAGAACTGTCGAGACAGTACATCAGGTTCGACGTTTCTGGAGCCAGGGCGATACGAAATTGTGAAGTTAAAGCGTAAAACAGAATCCACCTGGCCTGATGGGCATTGAGCCTTGGCAGATCTGAGATACTCTAGATTTTATGATCTATCCAGACTAAGAAATTACAGTGACAGTAATGACTTGATCTGGGACAGGTGATGCCCATTGTCCTGTGTCAGAGAGCTGCATTCTCCACCAATGTAAAGCGATTAACCGGTGGGGGCACTGACACAGATAGAGACAGAGTTTTGCGGTGCTCAAACAGTGCATTTTATTATAATCTCTTTTTTTCACACACACAAACAGTTAAAACGGTGAATTAAGAAGTGCAGTTTTAGTCGATTCATCAGTGCAGGTGATATACAGCGGGGTCATCCTCTGGGGATGAGCAGCAGCAGCAAGGGGTCAAGTGAGGCCGACAAGATGAGCTGGTGGATGAGGGAAGTGAGCACGCGGAGGACTTTACCGGGCAGCAGCAATGCTTCCTTCGGGGTGCTGTCTCTCAAAAGTGAGATTCTCCTGGGCATTCAGAGTCTAGCTTGTAATCAGTGGAAGCCGACTCCCATCCAAGGCCTAAACAGTGAGTGGAGGGTCCAGCGGTACATAAAGAACCTTTAATGCCTTTACAGTAGAAGCATTGATAAAGTTTTGGTCAATTTGATCCGAGTCAATTATTGCCTGAATCGGGTGGGACTGACCGCGAATGATTAGGTTTACGGGAAGTAGGGGATGTGATTGTGGGAATCTATCGGGAGGAGGGCCCTCTAGTGCTCCCAGTCTGATTAGGGGACACCACCCTTTTACTGGACAAGCCTGTGTCTTGAAGCCTGTGTCCTGAAGCTCCACAATAGAAACAAGCTCCTTGTAGACGGTGTCGACGTCTTTCCTTGTCGGAGGTGCGAGTCCTCCCTAGCTGCATGGGCTCCTTTTGATCTGTTTGCTTCAGGGTAGGGGAGATCCATGAGCTCGTGGAAATCCGTGGGGAGTTCATGAGAGAAGAGCTCATCCTTAAGAGCTTCTGGTAAACCCTTGCAGAAAAACATTCGCTAGGGTTCTGTTGTTCCAACCACTAGAGGTGGCTAGGGTACAGAACTCATTGGCGTAGTCGTAAACAGAGTGGGATGCCTGACAAAGTCTTAATAACCTATTTCCGGCCTCCCTGCCGACAAAAGAGCGATCAAAGTCCCTCCTCATCTCCTTGGAGAAGTCATCGAAATTCTCACAGCATAGGTTGTGAACTTCCCAGAGGGCCGTGCTCCACTCCCTGGCTGTACCGGTTAGAAGCGTGATGAGGCGTGCCTCTCGTGGGTTTTCGGAGTTTGAGGTCTGAGCTGTAGGCATCTGGAGGAGCTGTACTTGGGAGATGACGTCAGCTAGAGTCCTTCTTATGGCGATGAATTACTCTTGGTTCTTACTGAAGAGCACACCTTGGTTCTCCAGTGCCTGTCTCTTCCCGCTTAACCCTGCTGGGTCCATAGTGGTGGCTGGATTATTCTGTCGTGTGCGCACGGATTGTGGGCTGTGAAGATCCACAGTGTCCACCTAGGTGAAGGTGCGGGTCATGAGCCTCCCAGTAGCCGAGATGGGAGATCCGTAGTGTCGCATCGACGCCGTGATAGATAGAGCCGTGGTCGTGAAGGCGGAGGTGTTAGATCAGAGCCGTGACGTCCGTCCGCAATGTCGTCATGCCAAAACAATCGCGAAGCAGAGCCGTGGTCGAGTGACGAAAAGCGAAAGTTCAAAGCCGTTAAATCCAAGCGTGGTGACAAATCCAAATTGTGAGACGTTGTTTCGGCCGTCACGTGGGGCCCATCCGGTCGGAGTTTTTTTTATATCTTTTATGAAGTAATTTTGCACAAGCTCTGTTCATGCTACCAATTTTCCGTGTTCACCAACATTCTTTGAATAAAGCCAGATTTAGATTGACATCAAACATGACATATCTTACTCACTCATTCCTTCCTTAATCTAATAAAAGTCTAAAAACCTTTTAAGTTATGCAGAATAATCAAACATACACACAGGAATAAAACATACTGAGTAAATATATGTAAATGCGTTTTGCCCTACTGGCACACTTTAAAGATGTTTAAAATAGTGTCCATGCCGTATGCCTCTTTGTTCATTGAAAGGCACGTGCTCTGAAGGTCAATGAGAGTGTCAAAATGTGACTTGGTGGTTCCCTCCCAACTCGGGGTGAAGCTGTAAAACTGTCAGTTTTGTTTACCGGATTTGTTTTGGGGTTTACTTTGAGGCACCTGGTCTTATGCCTTGTGAAGTTTCCTGCAGCTTTGTTTTACAGATGCTCCTGGAATGTGATCAATTGATTGCTCTTTCTCTTTGAGAGCCCTGTTCATCGCTACACAACCATATTGGCTGTTATACTCCATATACAGAAGAGTGAACTTAATAATAGTTCACAATCACTGCAAATTTTATTCACAAAGTCTTTCTCTTCTTATATTATTAAGTACCATGAAACATTTAAATTTTTCTATTTGTCATTTAAGGATAGTGATCATGTGAAGTCATTAATTATTACATACTTGTTTGACTCCTTTTTTAAAACCTAATGATAACTGAAATTACTCAAACAACCCTGATTAAAGGTTTGCATATCCTTGAATGTTTGGCCACATTATAAACTCACATGTTGACATACACACAAATGAACATGGAACGAGATGGCGCCTGTGAGTTCGGCTGCCATCACGACTGCTCCGACCACCTTTTCTTTGTTTTTGTTTTTTAACTTAGTTTTCAGAGGTTTCTCCAAAATCATCACGATTGAGTTCATTAGGTATGATAGAGACACCCTCAGAAATATTGCCAAGATAAGAAATATATTGTCATTAAACGATGCAGAAAAACTAGTTCATGCTTTTATCACCTCTAGGTTGGACTATTGTAATGCCTTACTGTCTGGCTGTTCAGCTAGGTGCATAAACAAGCTTCAGCTAGTCCAGAATGCAGCAGCGAGAGTCCTCACTAGAACCAGAAGATATGAGCACATCACCCCTATCTTATCTTCACTGCATTGGCTCCCTGTGAAATTTCGCATTGATTTTAAAATACTACTCTTGACATATTGTCACAGTTGAGCACCAGATGGCGCCATGCTCCCGGACTCCATTTTGGTTTCTTTTGTGTTTCCTTTGTTTTCTGGAACTTCATTTCCCAGAGTGCACCTCGATCAGGTGATGGGAGCACACCTGATTGAGGTTAGCTAAATCAGTGCTATTATAAATAGCCCTTAGTTTCATGGGTCATTGTCGGGCATACTGATTTCAAACTGTTGAGAAACTGTTTATGTTGAGTGGGTGTTGATGGTCCCTCGTTCTCGGGGTGATGCCATTTCCCCTAGCTCCTGGTTTAGTCCTGTTCTTGGTTTGGTTTAGGTACTGATATGTTTTGTTTCTAGTCTGTTCTGTGTTGTCTCCTAGCCTGTGTTATTCCCTAGTCTTGTTTAAATCCTAATCTTGTTTATGTCTTAGTTTTGTTTATCCCCTAACCTTGTGTAGATCCTAGTCCTGGGGCCTGTTTCAGAAAGGTGGTTAAGTGAAAACTCGGTTTGGTAACCCTGAGATAAGAGAAAGTCAGAGTTTTCCGTTTCAAAAAGGCAGGTTTGTCAAACCCGAGAAAGCAGGGTAACTCAAGCCTGTTTCTGAAAGAGAGGTAACTATTACTCAGAGTCAGTTACCATGGCAACTTACTTTGTGAACCTAACCAGGTCGGGAGCAGGTTTTATTTTCTGAACTCGGAGTTTCTGAGTCCTCCCCTTTTTTAAAGATGCAGCGGTATTTCTCGCCGTAGCCTCAGTCATTCATTGCCCACATTTCGGACACAAACAGAGAAGACCGTTAGGAGAATGGCTTGTCCTTTTTTGGAGGATCCCATAGATGAGGAGGCTGCATTAATTCGAAGAGAATTACATTTATGTCGGGCAAGGATTTTTTTTTTTTGTCTTTTCCTCGTACATTTTTGTTTGAGCGTTACCGTTTTTCATTGCTATCTGTTACATATATCCATAATCTAATCTGTCCTTACATCACTAATATCACCCATCGTGGCCGTGCTCTTACATCCGAGCAGATACTATGTGCAGCTTTACGTTTCTTTGCTAATGTAAGCTTTCTGTACAATATGGGGGATGCGGAGCATATTAGTAAGGCCACTGTATGCAGAGCTGTACGGAAAGTGTGCCTCGCTCTGAAACGCTTTCTGAACACTCGCCGCCACCACAAAAATTCATTCATTCATATTCTATACCGCTTAATCCTGTGTTCAGGGACGCGGGGGACCTGGAGCCTAATCCAGGAGACTTCGGGCACTAGGCAGGGTACACCCTGGACAGGGTGCCAATCCATCGCAGGGCACACACACACACACCCAATCACACACTACGGGCAATTTAGGAACGCAAATTAAATAAAATAAATGAAATAAACACAAGTCACAACACTTTATTTGGTCTTCTTTATTTCCTAAAAATTAAAAAACGTCACAAATTACTTATCTATTATACTGAAATATTTAAATACTTTAAATTTAAACTTGCGCATTAACTTGAGCAGCTATGTTTTCCCACGCTACCTGTCTCTGTTTCGCCGCTGCAGTGGTGGTTTTTTTTATTTTATTTTTTTTTAATATGTGCTCATATTTGCTGTAAGTTTGCATGAGCATATCAAGTTTAACTGGGGGAAAAAATGCAGATCTCTTTTTTTTTTTTTTTTTTTTTTCTGCTGTTGCCATGGTGACTCGTAATATCTGCGCTTCATTGATAATGGCTTTTTAGAGTCGCGGTGTACACGCTTAACTCTGAGTTAGTCCACTCAGAGTTGATTGAGCTTACTCAGATCAGCTGTTCTGAAACCGAAAACTCTGAGTTTTTAATCTCTGGGTCAATAAACTCAGAGTTCAAGTTTAAACTCCGAGTTGTTTGAACCTCCTTTCTGAAACAGGCCCCTGTTTAGCTCATGTTTAGGGTAACCCTTGTTTAGTTCAGCTATTTAGTGTAGCCCTGTCTGGCCTTTAGCTCTGTCTAGCCTTACAGTAGGTCGGTCTGGCCTTTAGCTCTGTCTAGCCTTACAGTAGCTCAGTCTGGCCTTTAGCTCTGTCTAGCCTTACAGTAGCTCGGTCTGGCCTTTAGCTCTGTCTAGCCTTACAGTAGTTCGGTCTGGCCTTTAGCTCTGTCTAGCCTTACAGTAGCTCGGTCTGGCCTTTAGCTCTGCTTAGCCCATAGCTCCGTTTGGTCCTTAGTTCAGGTTTGGCTTGTGTCATACCCTAGTCTGTTTTATTATGTATTCCTCCTAGTCTTGTTTTGTCCTTTGTCGTGGTTCATTTCCTGTTTAGATTAGTTCTTGGTGTGAAGGTGTTTTTGTTCAGTTGTTCCTTATTAAAAGACTCTTGTCATGTAAGATCACCTCTGCCTACATACCTTTCTCAAAACCCACACTACCACCCGTTACACATATAAAGCATTAAATGGTCTCGCGCTGCAGTATCTGAGAGAACTGCTAGTGTCTTACAATCCGCCACACCTACTTCAATCAAAGGATGCAGGCTGCTTGTCAGTACCGCATATTATGAAAACTACAGCTGGGGGCAGAGCTTTTTCTTACAAAGCCCCAAAATTATGGAATAGTCTTCCAAATAGTGTTTCCAGGCACAGTCTCAGTGTTTAAGTCTAGGCTAAAAAACTATTTATTTAGCCAAGCATTTTCATAAATAGATTAGCCTTAGTTAAAGGAGCAGATCTGGGGGACTCACGGATGTAGTGTATTATGTTGAACTGATATGTTTAGAGCATTGTCACCTCCAGGGTCTGGGTTCGATTCCCCGGCCAGGCTTGATTCCCGTTTCTGTGTGCATGGAGTTTGCATGTTCTCCCCGTGCTTGGTTGGTTTCCTCCGGGTACTCCGGTTTCCTCCCACAGTCCAAAGATATGCAGGTTAGGCTAATTGGCGTTCCTACAGTAAATTGCCTGTAGTGTGTGATTGGGTGTGTGAGTGTGTGTATGTGCCCTGCGATGGATTGGCACCCTGTCCAGGGTGTACCCCGCCTAGTGCCCAAAGTCTCCTGGGATAGGCTCCAGGTCCCCCGCGACCCTGAACACAGGATTAAGCGGTATAGAAAATAAATGAATGAATGATGATATGTTTATATGCTGTCTTCCTCCCTCTCATTTGATCACTCAGGTTTGTTGACAGTGAGGTGATTGTTTGCTTTACATCTCAGGGAGCCCTCATGTTTGTTTCCTTCTGGCTCTCCCTTTTAGTTGTGCTGTCAATTAGTCCTGCCGGAGTCTCTGCTTGCACTCTACAGTAAATATACATTCACATTATACATTATGTGACTGTGACCATACTTAACTTCCATCTCTCCTCTTCTTCCCTCTCTCCCCCTGTCTCCCCCATTCTCTCTCTCTCTCTCTCTCTCTCTCTCTCTCTCTCTCTCTATTGAGCTACACATCATTCTTGAGCTGCCAGTGATCCAGACTCCCTCTTCCCTCCGGACCTGTCTGACCCATCCTGGTGCCCCGCTTCTGCTTCGAGATCTCGTAACATTTATGCCCCGTGTGTCTCTTCGGATGTGTCTGTGGATGGTTCTCTCTACTTAGAAGGTGGTTCTGGCCTCGACTGGTGTTGGCAGCTGTTTCTCTGAGGACTTGACAATTCGATAGTTCAGGACTGGAACTTTCTACAAGTCAACCTAAGTCTCCAATAACTACCTGGACTAAATTTTAACATCAACTATTATAGCTGAACTGCCTGCCACCTAACATAGTGGTAGTCACCTAACATAGTGGTAGCCACACAGTCGTAGGTGTATAAAGAGTACAGAAGGGGGCTCAGAACACAACCCTCGGGGGCTCCAGTGCTGAGTGTGAGGGAGGCTGAGACATGACCGCCCATCCTTACTGCCTGTGGTCTACCAGTTAGGAAGTTGGAGATTCACTGACACATGGGTGAGCTGAGTCCCAGGTGCTCCAGCTTGGTGGTGAGTGTGGAGGGAATTATGGTATTAAATGCAGAGCTGTAGTCGAAGAGCATTTTCACAATTTCCCCTCTTAGTGTCCAGGTGGGTGAGAGATGTGTGGAGGAGATTTGAGATTGCATCGTCTGTAGAACGGTTCGGACGATAAGCGAACTGTAGTGGGTCGAGTGTGTCCGGTAGTGAAGAGATGATGAAGTCTCTGACCAGGCGTTCAAATCACTTCATCACTACTGAGGTGAGGGCTACAGGGCGATAGTCATTGAGGGAAGCAGGATGTGATTTCTTTGGAACAGGAACAATGATGGACTCTTTGAAGCATGTGGGGATCACCGACTGAGATAAAGAGATGTTGAATATCTCAGTGAACACAGGTGCTAGCTGGTCTGCGCAGGCTCTGAGAATACGGCCTGAGATGCCGTCTGGTCCTGCTGCTGGTCCTGGTGTTCACTCTCTTGAAGGCTCTCCTCACGTCGTGCTCGGAAATGATGAGCGCGTTCCCGGTACTGGCAGCAGTGTCTTCCTGTCTGCAGCTGTTAGCGCCGCTAGCATTAGCGCCGCTAGCATTAGCATCGCTAGCGTCTTTAGCTGCAGCATCGAAGCGAGCATGGAAGGTGGTCAGCTCGTCTGCCAGAGTCGCGTCTGCATTCATCATACCGGTTGTTGGTGCTTTATAGTCCGTAATTGTCCTTAATCTCTGCCACAGGCTCCTAGAGTCACTATGTTGAAGCTGTGACTCTAGTTTTCTCCCGTAGCGCTGCTTCGCCTCTTTCACCGCCTTCCGGATGTTATATGATGCAGCCTTGTATGGTTCCATGTCCCCTGACGCAAGTCCCGTGTTGTAGACAGCGGTGCGAGATCTCAGAGCGTCGCGGAGGGTTTTATCAACCCACGGCTTCTGGTTGGGAAACGTTCTGATAGTGTTTTTCTCCACCGTATCGTCCACTAGCTTCCCAATAAATCCCACAACGGCTTCCATAAACACGCTGACGTCATCATCGGAGCTGTTTCTGAACATGTCCCAGTCTGCGTCATCGAATGCATCCTGTAACGCGGCCACCGATTGGTCCGTCCAGCGCGCGACCTCCCTCTGAACCGGAACTTCCTGTTTCAGCCTTTGTTTATATTTTGGCATGAGGAAGATGGTGGCGTGGTTGGATTTACCAAACGCTGGACGAGATTGTGCCTTGTAACCATCTTTGACCGTAGTATAACAATGGTCCAGTGTCTTTTCGCCCCTGGTGGGGCAGGTGATGTGCTGATAAAAGTTTGGTGCTGTGCGTTTGAGGTTGGCACTATTAAAGTCCCCCGCCACAATGAGCGCAGCGTCCTGGTGTTGTGTCTGGTGCTGTGTGAGCACCTCATGCAGCTCGCATAAGGCAATGTCTGTGTCCGCTTGGGATATAAACGGCGCTGATTATGACCGAACTGCCGGGGTAGATAAAAAGGACGACACATGATGGACAGTAGTTCCAGGTTTGGTGTGCAAGAGCGTGCAAGAGGGACAACGCTCGCGCTGTTGCACCAGCTGTTGTTCACCATCAAACACACGCCGCCTCCTTTTGACTTCCCCGAGTCCCGCGTCCTGTCCATGCGGTGAACCGAAAAGAACTCGGCTGGTTGTATGGCGTGGTCTAGCAACGCTGGGTTCAGCCATGTCTCGGTGAAGCAGAGAAGGTTGCTGTCCCGAATGTCTCTCTGGGACTTTATCCTGGCCCTGAGGTCATCGAGTTTGTTTTCCAGTGACTGGACGTTGGCGAGCAGGATGCTAGGCAGAGGTGTGCGGTGTGCACGGGTTCTGAGCCTATTCCTAACGCCAGCGCGTTTCCCTCGGGGCCGCCACTTCGCGTCGCGTCCATTGTTCTCCCTCAGGATCTCACTCGGCCAGCTAGGACATCATTCACGCAAAGCATTGTGTGTGTGTTTGACTGAGTCTCTCCTGGTGTCAGAAAAGCTTACCGAAGCACAGCCGACTCACCTCATCTACTACACAACTTTAGAAAAACTTTATAAATATGTAGTGCAAAAAAGCATGTACGTTGAGCGGGAATCGAACCCAGGCCTCCCACGTGAGAGCGCGGAATCCTAACCACTAGACCACTGCACTACACCAAAAAACTGCACACCACACTCGTGTAGGCGCCATTTTGCTCCAGTGTAGAAAAACAATGGCCGACAGCTTTCTTCTAACTCGGGGCGGGTCTTTGCTAAACCACCAGTGTCAATCAACTATAGTGGGAGAGGCCTCACCGGTGACGTCACACCGACAGGCTTTTGAGATCGGCCTGATTTCAGAAGGGGCATCTTATTTTAATAAATTAAAAGAAAATTGCTGCGTGGCTCTTTATCATTGTAGAGTGGTTGTGTACACAATCTCCTAACACACATTTCAGTCCAAACAGCTTGAAAAAGTGCATGTAGCACCGTATGTCCCCTTTAATAGTTGTTCTGTTAAGCTTTATATACGAACTTGAGTCCTTTAAGAAATAAAATTCATCTGTTTTGCCTTCTCACTCATGTTTCCTTTAAAAATTGGTACACATCTTGCAAATTCACCCAAGGTATGCAAACTTTTGGGCAAAACTCTATATAGGACATTCCCAATGCCATCTCAGTAGTTGAGAACCTTTGCATATCCCAGAAGTTTGCATCTCGGACACACTTTGACTATCCTCTTCTGTGGGAGTACCCCTAATACTAGCCCTAAAAATTGCATATACACTAGTTTGATGGTATTTTTGATATTTGTTTGATAATTTATTAAGTATTTTTACTAACTAATTAAATTAGCTAATTTTATATATGATTAAAATAATATTTGGTAAATATTCTGGCCTCTTTGCATATAATGTTCCAATTACTGCCACAATAATTTTTATGTTTTTCATATAATTATTCGTGTAATTATTTTGTAGCATAACATGGCACAGTTGTGATAGGTTCATTAATCACAAGAATTGATAGAATAGAATAGAATCAGAGGTGTGTACAGTTTGTACCCACTGTTAGGTACATCGCTTCATGCACTCTGAAATAGGGTAAAGCTGGACTCATTAGACCATAACATAAAAACTATTATAGTTATTAAATCATTAATTTATTTAAAATATGATAAAAATACCATGTTTGAAGGCATTCAAACTTTTTTAAATAAAAATTTGCTAAAATTTCTTCTAAATGTTCCTCCTAAAACATTATGATGCTAAATTACAAAAAAATTTTCTTTCATGGCATGGTTATAACAAGCTGATCAATAAAATGTTATAAATTGCCAATAGAAAGTGTGGCATTGTTCCAACCTCATGTTCCAATCATTTAATGTGGCACATATTCTCACAGAGAGGTACAGTACATTGAAAGTGGCTTGTTTGATTTTTCAGGGTAGTTTGGCACATACAATTCAGTCCTATTTTAAAGTTTGAAAACAAAAAAACAATTGCAAAAACCAAGCAAAGAAAACATGCTAAAATTATCCCAAGTCTTGAATATTTTCAAGCTTATTAGCTTTATTGAGCATCTCCTTGAAAAAAATAAAAAGATCTTCATTATTGTTGTAACATCTGGGCCAGCACGGCCTCAGGGAAGAAGATCCGGTTCCCCAGACTACTGAGCTGCCACTGTGTCTCCCCCTAGTGTGTCTGCGTGTGTATGTCATTCACAATAATCACTAAGTAGTGTCACCTGTGTCTTCCTTATGTGTGCTTCTATTTAAACCAGCCGACCCCGTAGCCCACTGTTCATCCACCGTTGTGACTACCCAGTGTTTCCTAGGTGTTTCCATGACTGCCTTGTCGCAGAAACTCTCTCGTGTGTTTTTCAGACTCCCTTTTCGCAGAAACTCTCTATTTTTTTCAGGACTGAGACGGCTCATGTCAAGTTTCTACAGTGGACCGAGGCGTGCAGGCACGCTGAACGTCTTTGGGCTTCAAGTTCACGTTTGTTTTTCGTTCAGAATATAGTTGGATCTTCTGTGTGTTGGTGTGTCTGAATAATAAACACTCTAGTATTGATAACCCTGCATCTGCGTCTAAACTCACTGTGTGAAACATGACAATTGTATTGTTTTTAAAATGCAAACATTTCACCAAGTATGTTGTTAATATACCAAAGACTGTGAACCCATAATATGAATTTGCTAAAATGCTTAATATATTTAATCTTAAATGCAGCATGTATATTTTGGTTATACAGATGTTGCACGTTTCGAGAAAAGGGATCCCACGACTTGCGCGGCAAGTTGTGAAAATTTTGCATGAGCAAAAAGATGAAGTACAACTAATAATAAAAAAAATTATGATATGTTAGCCTAAAACATTCATTCATTCATTCATTTTCTATACCTCTTAATCCTGTGTTCAGGGTCGCGGGGGACCTGGAGCCTATCCCAGGAGACTTTGGGCACTAGGCAGGGTACACCCTGGACAGGGTGCCAATCCATCGCAGGGCACACACACATATACACACACCCATTCACACACTACAGGCAATTTAGCCAATTAGCCTAACCTGCATATCTTTGGACTGTGGGAGGAAACCGGAGTACCCGGAGGAAACCCACCAAGCACGGGGAGGACATGCAAACTCCATGCACACAGAGACGGTAATCGAACCCAGACCCTGGAGGTGCAAGGCGACAGTGCTAACCACTACACCACCACACCGCCTAGCCTAAAACAATATTGTTTTATTGTGTTTATGCGCTTGTAAATATACACTAACAATGAACACTGCCTTTTGCGAAGTAAAAGTGAGTTACGCGTGCTGCTTTTTGATCAAAAGTCTGATAAATGCGTGTGCAGATACAGTATGAGCAGATTTATCAATAAAACTACAGACATGAAATGAAACAAAAACAAAAATATATGCTACTCGCTGAATACAACGCAGAATCCCTGGGTTTTGACTGTGCTTCCTCCATTCATTAGTACTGTAGTACGCAAAAAAATGCTGGGTTTCTATAAACACATCGTTGGGTTGTTTATGTTCGGTTAAAATTCTCTGTCATTTTCGGTACTTTAATCACACAGTTGGGTTGCTTTTGCTATTAATACTAAAAGTGCTACATGATTAATCTCAATGCAAAAATGGAAAAAGAAACTTCTCCGTTTCCTCCCTTTTGTTTTTAGGGTATATGCAGTAAACCCATTCGTGAACACAATGATTTAAGAATTTAATTAAACATGAATATATATATAAGTGGCATTTTAATTCAAATCCAACATTTTAAAGGTTAGTGACTGGTGCATGGGCGTCAACTCGCACGTTTATTCCATTGTCATTCATACTGCCACTGTTTTAAAGTCCTTTACTAAAACATTCTCTGGTTAGTAAGTAAGTAAGTAAGGAATAAAAGAGCAATGAATTAATAGCTTTAAATGGTACTTCAGCGTAGTAAAAGTACCCTAGCATGAGTTTATATATAATGAAAATATTGTGTATAAAGAAAATCTAATTTATATATTTGTGTTTAATTAAATTCTTAACATTTTAATGGTTAGTGATTGATGCAGACATTTACACTATTATGGGGGGCAGGGATTGGCTTGTACAGGCTACTTTACCACTGATCAGCAGTCGATGCCCCGCCATAACCAGCAGATCAAAGGAGCAGTTAGATCTGTATAGAGAAAGGATAATACGACTGTCCATACAGTAAATAAAAAGAAAAGTATCAAATCCAACTATTAAGTCTGATTCAATTGCTATCATTAACCATTTTTATTAATGTTTTTTTTAATCTATTTTAGAGATGTCCGCTCTCTTCTTAATTCATCTAACCCCCCCTACAGTATTTGTCAACAGCGCACACAGTTTGATAAATTCACACCTATTGTGAATGAAAGGTGAGAAGAGATTCCGCAGAATCTTCTGACACAATGCTTGCTCTGAAGGACTATACTCAACAAGAATATAGAGAATAAGAATCATATTTATAATAAGATAATTAATTAAATAATTAAATTATATCAAAAAAAAACTTTATCTGAAAGCCAGACCTACCAAATTTCTCATTCACTGCTGAAGTAGTTAAATATGCTTATACTGTAGATACATAGGTTGCATTTTAAAAGTACAATCGCAAGTAAATTACAAACTGCATGTAATGTTGCCAAATATAAATAAAACGGTATTAGACACAAATATATGATATGGTACAGTAGTATATAAAATTAAAAAGCTCAACGAGTGCTCAAGTGTAAAGCAAACTGTGACGGTTGACCCCTAGAGGGCGCCTAACGCCCGGTTTTGGTTTTTGTTTTGTAGTTTGTTTTATGTTTAAGGTTAAACTTCATTTCCCAGTTTGCACCTCGGTCAGGTGACGTAGAAGCTCACCTGAACCGAGGTAAGCCAATTATTAGTTGATTTATGTTTAGTTCTATAAATAGCCTGACTGAATCTCAGTCAGGCGTCTAGCATTAGTCGTTTTAAGTTTAGTTTGTGTTGGAGGGATTTTGTTTGTTTTATGCTTTGTGTGAAGTTCAAAATAAAGAACTCTGTTGAACCGTCAGCTCGCCTCCGCGATCATGCCTCGCACTCACCTCCGACGCAGACACCGAAAGAAACATGACAGAATGCTAGACCTACCAAGAGGCATGGCGGAGGATCTCCTCCTAGGGAATTACTTGGGAGGAGAAATTATCATCTCCAACGAGCTGGCGGAACTGCTGGAGGCCGGCGAGGAGCACGGCGAAAGGGAAGTTGGGCAGGAATGGAGAAACGGCGAGCACATCGAGCCAGTGAGCTCATGGGAGGACAGCATGACAGCCAGAGAGAGACTGGCGAGGCGAAGCTGGGAAGGCTGCAGACCCGTCATCCGGCGCACACCGCCGAGAGGTGTAGCGGCCGAGGGAGAGACGGGAGGATTCTGCAGGCAGTGGGCGGAACGCAACGAGGAGTGCATTCATGACCTGCGCGAGCAGGTGCTGCAGTTCGTCCAGGTTCGGGAGAACCAAGCTGTAGTCCCGGAAGCGATCCCTCTCTCGGATCTGGACGGTGCACTCCTCCCACGGCCACTGCCTGAAGGTGGTGCGGACAGCACACCGGAGCTGAGCACGGAGGACTGGACGCTGCTTCAGCACGGCGACGAGGTAGGCTTCTACAGGCAGTGGGCGGAGTACAACCAGGAGCGCATTCGTGACCTGCGCGAGCAGGTGCTGCAGCACCAACTGCAGTTCGTCCAGGTTCGGGAGAACCAGTCTGTAGCCCCGGAAGCGATCCCCCTCCCGGGTCTGGACGATGCGCTCATCCCCCGGCCACTGCCTGAGCCTGTCGCGGAGGAAGTCTGCGCGCCGTGTCTGCGCGAAGAGCAAAACGGCGCGTCCATCATCCAGTCTCCGTGCAAGCTAGCGAGCGCCGTGCACGCTCCAACGCTGCAGTCGAGCGCCGTGCACGCTCCAACGTTGCAGTCGAGCGCCGTGCACGCTCCAACACTGCAGTCGAGCGCCGTGCACGCTCCAACGATGCAGTCGAGCGCCGTGCACGCTCCAACGCTGCAGTCGAGCGCCGTGCACGCTCCAACGCTGCAGTCGGGCGCCGTGCACGCTCCAACGCTGCAGTCGGGCGCCGTGCACGCTCCAACGCTGCAGTCGGGCGCCGTGCACGCTCCAACGCTGCAGTCGGGCGCCGTGCACGCTCCAACGCTGCAGTCGGGCGCCGTGCACGCTCCAACGCTGCAGTCGGGCGCCGTGCACGCTCCAACGCTGCAGTCGGGCGCCGTGCACGCTCCAACGCTGCAGTCGGGCGCCGTGCACGCTCCAACGCTGCAGTCGGGCGCCGTGCACGCTCCAACGCTGCAGTCGGGCGCCGTGCACGCTCCAACGTTGCAGTCGGGCGCCGTGCACGCTCCAACGCTGCAGTCGAGCCCTGCACAAGCTCCAACGACCAATGCATCAGTTCTGCCGCCGCCTCCCGGCTTCAAGGACAGCGAGCTAGCATGCCAGCAGCCGCTGTCCCACGCACCTGTTCTGCCGCCGCCTCCCGGCTTCGAGGACAGCGAGCTAGCATGTCAGCAGCCGCTGTCCCACGCACCTGTCCTGCCGCCGCCTCCCGGCTTCGAAGACAGCGAGCTAGCGTGTCAGCAGCCACTGTCCCACGCACCTGTGCTACCGCCGCCTCCCGGCTCTGAGGACGGCGTTGAACCGTCGAGCGCACTGCACGCTCCAGGGTCGTCGTCAAGCGCACTGCACGCTCCAGGGCCGTCGTCGAGCACACTGCACGCTCCAGGGCCGTCGTCGAGCGCACTGCACGCTCCAGGGCCGTCGTCGAGCGCACTGCACGCTCCAGGGCCGTCGTCGAGCGCACTGCACGCTCCAGGGCCGTCGTCGAGCGCACTGCACGCTCCAGGGCCGTCGTCGAGCGCACTGCACGCTCCAGGGCCGTCGTCGAGCGCACTGCACGCTCCAACGCCTCCATCGAGCGCAGTGACCGCTCCAACGCCTCCGTCGAGCGCAGTGACCGCTCCAACGCCACTGTCGAGCGCCGAGTACGCTCCAACGCCGCTGTCGATGGCCGAGTGCGCTCCAACGCCGCTGTCGAGCGCACTGCACGCTCCAACGTCGCTGTCGAGCGCACTGCACGCTCCAACGCCGCTGTCGAGCGCACTGCACGCTCCAACGCCGCTGTCGAGCGCACTGCACGCTCCCACGCCGCTGTCGAGCGCACTGCACGCTCCCACGCCGCTGTCGAGCGCACTGCACGCTCCCACGCCGCTGTCGAGCGCACTGCACGCTCCCACGCCGCAGTCGAGCGCACTGCACACTCCCACGCCGCAGTCGAGCGCACTGCACGCTCCCACGCCGCAGTCGAGCGCACTGCACGCTCCCACGCCGCAGTCGAGCGCACTGCACGCTCCCACGCCGCAGTCGAGCGCAGTGACCGCTCCACCGCCGTCGTCGAGCCCTGCAAAAGCTCCACCGCCGTCGTCGAGCGCAGTGACCGCTCCACCGCCGTCGTCGAGCGCAGTGACCGCTCCACCGCCGTCGTCGAGCGCAGTGACCGCTCCACCGCCGTCGTCGAGCGCAGTGACCGCTCCACCGCCGTCGTCGAGCGCAGTGCACGCTTCAACGCCGCTGTTGAGCTCTGCAAAAGCTCCAACGTCGTCGTCGAGCGCAGTGACCGCTCCACCGCCGTCGTCGAGTGCAGTGCACGCTCCAACGCCGTCGTCGAGTGCAGTGCACGCTCCAACGCCGCTGTTGAGCTCTGCAAAAGCTCCAACGTCGTCGTCGAGCGCAGTGACCGCTCCACCGCCGTCGTCGAGCGCAGTGACCGCTCCACCGCCGTCGTCGAGCGCAGTGACCGCTCCACCGCCGTCGTCGAGCGCAGTGACCGCTCCACCGCCGTCGTCGAGCGCAGTGCACGCTCCAACGCCGCTGTTGAGCTCTGCAAAAGCTCCAACGTCGTCGTCGAGCGCAGTGATCGCTCCACCGCCGTCGTCGAGCGCAGTGCACGCTCCAACGCCGCTGTTGAGCTCTGCAAAAGCTCCAACGTCATCGTCGAGCGCAGTGCACCCTCCAACGCCGCTGTTGAGCTCTGCAAAAGCTCCAACGTCGTCGTCGAGCGCAGTGTACGCCCCAACGCCGCTGGTGAGCTCTGCAAAAGCTCCAACGTCGTCGTCGAGCGCAGTGCACGCTCCAACGCCGCTGTTGAGCTCTGCAAAAGCTCCAACGTCGTCGTCGAGCGCAGTGCACGCTCCAACGCCGCTGTTGAGCTCTGCAAAAGCTCCAACGTCGTCGTCGAGCGCAGTGCACGCTCCAACGCCGCTGTTGAGCTTTGCAAAAGCTCCAACGCAGTCGTCGAGCTCTGCACAAGCTCCAACGCAGTCGTCGGGCTCTGCACAAGCTCCAACGCAGTCGTCGAGCTCGGCACAAGCTCCAACGCAATCGTCTAGCTCTGCACAGGCTCCAACGCAATCGTCGAGCTCTGCACAGGCTCCAACGTCGTCGTCGAGCTCTGCACAGGCTCCAACGTCGTCGTCGAGCTCTGCACAGGCTCCAACGTCGTCATCGAGCCCGGCACAGGCTCCAACGCAGTCGTCGAGCTCTGCACAAGCTCCAACGCCGTCGTCGAACGCCGTGCACGCTCCAACGCCGTCGTCGAGCGCCGTGCACGCTCCAACGCCGTCGTCGAGCGCCGTGCACGCCCCAACGCCGTCGTCGAGCACCGTGCACGCCCCAACGCCTTCGTCGAGCGCAGTGACCGCTCCAACGCCGTCGTCGAGCGCAGTGACCGCTCCAACGCCGTCGTCGAGCGCAGTGACCGCTCCAACGCCGTCGTCGAGCGCAGTGACCGCTCCAACGCCGTCGTCGAGCGCAGTGACCGCTCCAACGCCGTCGTCGAGCGCAGTGACCGCTCCAACGCCGTCGTCGAGCACGTCACCAGCCCTGCCACGGCTGAGCACGTCCCCAACCCTGCCACGGCCGAGCACGTCCCCAGCCCTGCCACGGCCGAGCACGTCACCAGCCCTGCCACGGCCAAGCACGTCACCAGCCCTGCCACGGCCGAGCACGTCACCAGCCCTGCCACGGCCGAGCACGTCTCCAGCCCTGCCACGGCCGAGCACGTCTCCAGCTCTGCCCCGGCCGAGCACGACTCCAGCTCTGCCACGGCCGAGCACGTCTCCAGCTCTGCCACCGCCGAGCACGTCTCCAGCCCCGTCACCCAGCCTCCTGGCCAAGAGGTGGAAGGGAGAACATTGGGGTGGGTGTCCGGGGCCTCCGAGGATGCTCCAGAGGAGCATTTTTTTGGGGGGGGTACTGTGACGGTTGACCCCTAGAGGGCGCCTAACGCCCGGTTTTGGTTTTTGTTTTGTAGTTTGTTTTATGTTTAAGGTTAAACTTCATTTCCCAGTTTGCACCTCGGTCAGGTGACGTAGAAGCTCACCTGAACCGAGGTAAGCCAATTATTAGTTGATTTATGTTTAGTTCTATAAATAGCCTGACTGAATCTCAGTCAGGCGTCTAGCATTAGTCGTTTTAAGTTTAGTTTGTGTTGGAGGGATTTTGTTTGTTTTATGCTTTGTGTGAAGTTCAAAATAAAGAACTCTGTTGAACCGTCAGCTCGCATCCGCGATCATGCCTCGCACTCACCTCCGACGCAGACACCGAAAGAAACATGACACAAACGCAATTATGTTATCAGTAATCTCTCAGAGTTACTAACTTCGATTAGATCACCGTCTGACCCCACAGAACTCGATCAGGCGACTGAATATTTAGAGTAGACATTTCGTTATACCTTAGCTAATGTAGCTCCAGTTAAAAAAAAAATATTAGAAATGGGAAACTTGCTCCCTGGTATAACAATCAAACGCACACTTTAAAACAGACCGCTCGGAAATTAGAACAAAAATGGTGTCAAACTAAATTGATAAGAGAGCATCCTGAACTATAGGAAAGCTCTTAGGCTGAATCCCAATTCTATTTTCTACCCCTACTTTTTGCTTAGCCCTTCGTTTGAAGTGAGGTCCCGAAAAATCTTCATTTGGCCCTTCCCCTTCCCCCTACCCCTCCAACCAAAAGAGAAATGAGACACCCCTACCCCTTCACATGAACGTGCCAAACGGAGGGGTAGGGCTAAGTGTAGGGGTAAGGGGTAGAATTGGGATTCAGCCTTAGTGTAGCTAGATCAAGGTATCTCTCCACTCTTATAGAAAAATAACAAAAATAATCCTAGATTTTTATTTAATACCATAGCCATATTAACCAGAAATAAGACCACTGCAGAAATCTCCACAGCATCATGCATGAACAGGACTTCATGAACTTTTTTAATAATAAAATTGTAAATATTAGGCATAAAATTTGAGTCTTTGAAACCGAACAATGTAATTGATGCACATGTTAATCTAGCCATGTCAGAACCTAGAACACTTTACTCCCCTTGAAGAGAATGAACTAATTTCACTCATCTCTTCTGCAAATTCATCAACCTGTATACTAGACCCTATACCAACACATTTTTTAAACAGATAGTACCAGCAATAACAGAACCCCTGTTGACAATAATTAATTCCTCACTCAGCATTGGTTATGTTCCAAAATCCTTTAAACTAGCAGTTATCAAACCAATAATTAAGAAACCTGACCTCGACCCCTGTCAGCTGTCCAATTACAGGCCAATATCAAACCTCCCCTGAGCTATGCTCATATTTACATAGAAATGGCATACATGAACTGTATCAGTTAGGATTTAGGCCTCATCACAACACAGAAACAGCACCCGTTAAAGTAGTAAATGACCTCCTATTGGCCTCTGATCAGGGTTATGTAACTACGCTTGTATTACTCGACCTCAGTCCAGCTTTTGACACCATTGATAATAGTATTCTTCTTCACATATTAGAAAATGTAGTAGGAATTTAGGGTACAGTCCTCTCCTGGCTCAGATTCTATTTGACCGATCATTATCAGTATGTAGACTTAAATGGTGATTATTCTATATGTTCTCTAGTGGCGTTTGCCAAAGTCTAGGCAGGATAGGGAGACTGACAGAAAAATCTTAAGTCGTTTAAAATGAGTGTCAATTGGCTATCTACTTCATCATGCACCAACTTTCAAATACATTGCTTTTGAGGGCATAAGCTCTTCTAACGGAGGGAGTCCTAGCACTTAGAATATTCTTAATTACGCTGGCTGGAAGACCAGCTTGACTTAATTGGTACCATTCAGGGACCGAACGTGAAGGTTCCAAAACACGGGCCGCGGTATGAAATATCGTCCCCTGCGCCTAAGCGCCAAGACTCCCGGGAGGAGAGCTATCAGGAAAAACACATAAAGGCACACCCTGGGCCACGTACGGGCCAAGGTGTACAGAACCCGTGGGGGGGGCGGGGGCTGGAAGAGTCAGAGAGTAGCAAAGGGGACATTTGCTGATCTTACGAGGCAAAGAGGTGAAATCTGCTACATGAAATCTCTCCCAGATTGACTGACTACATCGGGGTGAGGTTTCCAATCTCTGTGTGTCAGAGATTGACTGGACAGTACAACATTCATATTCCCTGGAATGTTAATTGCCCTGGTGCGCTAGCTATTTAGCGGCGCGAGCACAGTCCGCCCTGGCGATTAATATATGAGACTGCCATAGTGTTGTCCGACTGCACTAGGACATGGTAGCCTCTCAACTGCTGGAGGAAGTGCTTTAGGGCCAGAATAGAGCCATCATTTCGAGGCAATTAATGTACCGCGCGAGAAGAAGGCCTCTCCAGCTCCCTTGGGCTGGACGGTCATCTAAGACCGCACCCCAGCCCGTGAGGGAAGCGTCTGTCATTAGCATCTGTGATGACAAGACGAACTTGGAGTGGGACCCAGAGTCCGAAACCGGGGTCTGAACCACATAGGAAGGGTCCGAAGCACCTGGCGCATAACCCTTATTGGGGATTGGCCCTAGAGTGAAATCTCATGTCTTAGCCACAACTGAAATGCTCTCATGTGCAGAAGGCCCAAAGGTGTCACCGTGGGTACAGCTGCCATGAGAGCTAAGATCTGTGAAAGTGATGGTCACTTTCTGGTCTAGCTTGATTTCCTTGACTTTTGTTGAGGATGGATTCGACTTTTGGGTCTCAATCCTAGAAAAAAGATGAGCTAGGACGACATGCTGATGACGAAGCGCTAGCTACTGAGAATGGGCCAGCCAGTCGTCTATGTAATTAAAATACGTAAGCTCTGGCGTCATAATAGCCAGAACTACATCCATGCACTTTATATATGTGCGGGTGAGAGAGCTAGACCAAATAGAAGGACCCGATACACGTAAAGCGAACCTCAGGAAACCCCTGTGTTGTGGCAATATTTCTATATAGAAAGTAAGCGTCCTTCAATCGATTGTCACAAATCAATCGCTTGGCAGGATTTGAGAGCAATCACTTTGACAGTCAACATTTTGAAACTTTATTTATTTTAGATAGCGGTATGGCCTGCAAAATCTAAAAATTGGACGCAGCGCCCCCGTTCCTCTGGGAACCAAGAAATACTGACTGTAGTAGCCTGACTCACTGTCTGGTAGGGGAACATGTTCCATGGCCCCATTCCCCAGCAAATTCTGTCAGCAGATGCGCACTTTCCGGTTTCATTGAAGTGGAGACCACACCATTGAATCGCGGAGGGTGAAGTGAGAACTGAATCCTGTAGTTTCTCTCTACAGTGCTTAGTACCCAAGGAGATTTACTTGGCAGTAGCTTCCACACTGCCAGTTTCTCAGAAAAGGGCAAAAGTTTCAGTGACTTGGTTAAATGGGGGGATGTTAGATGTTCGGCATCCTGAAACATGGCAGGAAAAAAACGAAGAACACTTTATTGGAGACTGGTGTTGCCTGAAACACCAGCGGTGGCGGGCAAGAACACCGTCCTCCTGGGGGTGTCAGGGAGAACACTTCATACTTGAAAGGAATTCTGCATGCCTCTCCTCATTGGGGGGCCACCCCCATGGTCCTGGACACATGAACCTCAGGGCGTCTTTGTGAAGAAGACAATATACCAGTCTGACTTCTTTTGAGGCGGATTGTGGGGCGTGTCACACCCCAATCTTTACGAGGGGTGGCCGGCTCAAAAACGCACTCCTTGTGTTTCACGCCTCACAAGAGTTCTGAGAGACTGGGTGGCCGACAGTCCCGACACTTGAGCACGGCGGAGAAGGAATTTCCCGAAGGCTTGTTCATATAACTTCGCCTCATGAACTTAGTGGAGACCGAGTTAACGATATCGCCAAACAGGCCAGAAGGCGAGATAGGGGCATCCAGGAGGAATGCACGATCCTTGTCCTTGATGCGCCTGAGATTCAGCCACAAGTGCCTCCCCGCGCAAACCAATGCAGCCATAAAACGGCCGATAGCACGAGCCGTCTGCTTTGTTGCACGAAGAGACAAGTCTGTGGCCCGGGGTAATTCCAATACGCCCTATCTTGAAGAGCCCTGCCAGTGCCGAAGTATCTCAGCAGGTCAGCCTGGTAAGCCTGCAAAACCGCCATGGTGTCCAAAGGAACACCAACCTGACCTGCTGCCTGAAAAGCTTTTCCCTCCGGGGAAGATGAAAGTCTACACAGCTTGAAAAGGAAGTATTAGCTTTTCAGGAAGGATGATGCCCCAGGAGAAGCGTCTCTTCTACCTGGGCGTCATCATATGACTCCGGGGTTCCACATCAACTATATTTAAACAAATAAATAGGTGGATGGCAGGAAAACACGGGATTAATACAGATTATTCCATGAAAGGGTTAACTTATATAGAGATAGCTAAGAGGGTGGAGAGAGTGTCATTGAGGCTCCACCCCCCCCCCCCCCCCCCGCCAGAAACTGCCGTGTAATGTTTTCCAAGTGCTTGGAGGCTAGTTCCATCTCCACGGAAGCAAGAGAGGATGTTTATCCTTGCCCATTCACAAGAAGCGCAGGGCACTCTTGAGAGTGGACAGAGGAATTTCCCGATCCAACGAGGAAGTGAGAGATAGGAGTTTTAAATCCATCTCCCTCAGCTCTGCCGGTTACAGTTTTAAGCCCCAAAAATGCGCCATGGCCCGAAGCTTCTCAAGGAATGCGGGGCGCGCGCGAGAACTTTAATCGAAGCAGTAAAGTGTAGAGATCGCCCTCCGATATGGATTATCACACATGGAGGGACATCTAGTTTAAAACTCTGCATATCGGTGAGTTAAACACTTCTTATTTTGATGTTTTAAACACAGACACGCTCAACACAACTAGGTCAGTGAAGACAAAGAATCTGAGGAATGTTTCCGTTTCACTCCAATTTATAACCTGCAGGTGCGTCTCATCAGATGACGTCACCCGACCGAGGTTATATAAGCCAAAATGTGGTGTGTTTGATACACACATGCTTCAAAACTGGCAACATGACAAGATGTTCCCATAGTGTTTTCACGCAGCATCGAGTGTAGCCTCTGAAAGGGAACATAAAATATATTTTAAAAAATAATAATGATTAATGATAAATCAGACATTTCTTTTTCCGTTTTTTGCATTTGAGTTTAATCATGCAGCATAAACAACCCAAGCATGTGTTTACAGAAACCTACTAGGAGTACTACTACTAATGAATGGACTAATGAATATGACCCAGCATAAACAACCCAACCATGTGTTTACAGAAACCTACTAGGAGTACTACTACTAATGAATGGAGAAAGCGTAGTCGAAGCCCGGGAATTCTGTGTGCTGTGGCGTTGTATTCAGCGAGTAGCATATATTTTTGTGTTTGTTGCATTTCATATCTGTAGTTTTATTGATAAATCTGCTCATAACTGTGCCAGTGTTTATCAGCCTTTTTTGCAAATGGCAATGTTCATTGTTTAGTGTATATTTAAAGCACATAAACACAATAAAACAATATTGTTTTAGGCTAACATTTACATTTTTGTATTCTTTGTTGTACTTCGTCTTTTTGCACACACGCGCGCGTTACAATAATAATAAATTCGGAGCACTACTACAAACCGGATTCCAAAAAAGTTGGGACACTAAACAAAGTGTGAATAAAAACTGAATGCAATGATGTGGAGATGGCAAATGTCAATATTTTATTCAGAATAGAACATAGATGACAGATCAAAAGTTTAATCCGAGAAAATGTATCATTTTAAAGGTCAAATTTCACGGTGTCAACAAATCCCAAAAAAGTTGGGACAAGTAGCAATAAGAGGCTGGAAAAGTAAATTTGAGCATAACGAAGAGCTGGAAGACCAATTAACAGTAATTAGGTTAATTGGCAACATGATTGGGTATAAAAAGAGCTTCTCAGAGTGGCAGTGTCTCTCAGAAGCCAAGATGGGTAGAGGATCACCAATTCCCACAATGTTGCGCAGAAAGATAGTGGAGCAATATCAGAAAGGCGAAAAATTGCAAAGACTTTGCAGTTATCATCATCAACTATGCATAACATCATCCGAAGATTCAGAGAATCTGGAACAATCTCTGTGCGTAAGGGTCAAGGGCGTAAAACCATACTGGATGCCCGTGATCTCCGGGCCCTTAAACGACACAAACAGGAATGCTACTGTAAAGGAAATCACAGAATGGGCTCAGGAATACTTCCAGAAACCATTGTCAGTGAACACAATCCACCGTGCCATCCGCCGTTGCCAGCTGAAACTCTACAGTGCAAAGAAGAAGCCATTTCTAAGCAAGATCCACAAGCACAGGTGTTTTCATTGGGACAGGGATCATTTAAAATGGAGTGTGGCAAAATGGAAGACTGTTCTGTGGTCAGACGAGTCACGATTCGAAGTTCTTGTTGGAAATGTGGGACGCCATGTCATCCGGACCAAAGAGGACAAGGACAACCCAAGTTGTTATCAACGCTCAGTTCAGAAGCCTGCATCTCTGATGGTATGGGGTTGCATGAGTGCGTGTGGCATGGGCAGCTTGCATGTCTGGAAAGGCACCATCAATGCAGAAAAATATATTCAGGTTCTAGAACAACATATGCTCCCATCCAGACGTCATCTCTTTCAGGGAAGACCCTGCATTTTTCAGCAAGATAATGCCAGACCACATTCTGCATCAATGACAACATCATGGCTGTGTAGGAGAAGGATCCGGGTACTGAAATGGCCAGTCTGCAGTCCAGATCTTTCCCCTATAGAGAACATTTGGCGCATCATAAAGAGGAAGGTGCGACAAAGAAGGCCCAAGACGATTGAACAGTTAGAGGCCTGTATTAGACAAGAATGGGAGAGCATTCCTATGTCTAAACTTGAGAAACTGGTCTCCTCGGTCCCCAGACGTCTGTTGAGTGTTGTAAGAAGAAGGGGAGATGCCACACAGTGGTGAAAATGGCCTTGTCCCAACTTTTTTGGGATTTGTTGACACCATGACATTTTGATTCACCATATTTTTCCCTTAAAATTATACATTTTCTCAGTTTAAACTTTTGTTCCGTGATTTATGTTCTATTCTGAATAAAATATTGACATTTGCCATCTTCACATCATTGCATTCAGTTTTTATTCACAATTTGTTTAGTGTTCCAACTTTTTTGGAATCCGGTTTGTACTTTATAAACAGCTTAGTATGTGCGACGAGATGCTGAAATCCCTTAAATGTTGCCGCTCCATTTTGTGCTTCCAAGTGGAGAGATATTTCACCGATAACCTAGAACAAAAGATCTATAGGTGTGATCACAACCCCCTCCGACCGAGGCCATCAATCACTGACCACCTCAGAAGTTCCCTCCAATGTATGGCTGCAATACTTGTTTTGCAAGTATTTTTAACACCATTCAAAGGCATACAATTCGTCTAGATTTCTAGCAGATGCCATACGTTTTGTTCCCTGAACATCTGCCGACTTGATTTTCATTTGCTTACGAACACAAGTTCCATTCAACATTGTGAATTTTGCCCATGATGCTTGCATCGCTTTATTAACATTGCAAGCATAGCTTTGGTGCATTCTTTGAGCATTTGCCACAGACAAGCCGCTTACAGGTCTGGCAGATATAAGAGGTTTTGTTCCCTGCACATCTGCCAATCTGACACTGCCTCCTTTTCGCAGGTGGAGAAGGAGTTTCAGGTAAAGGTCGCTTGCATACCATTGCCCTTGCCCCTTCTGCCCTTGCCGTTTTCTGGTGCGCACATAGTTCCTTTACCAACTCCAGAATAAATCTCCTCCTGCTTATGGTCACATTCATGCACTGTTTATATAGAATATGTGCATTAATTGCCGCCAGGTCTAGGAGGTTGTAAAACACAGCCACAGGCCAGCGCCGGGTGCCTCCCTTTACTGAATACAGCCGCGCCATTTGATCCATAACATCAACGCCAACTTTAGTGCTGTTGTAGTACATTGAAATTGTTTCAGGCAGTTTCTTTTCGCCATTATCAGTTGAAACTGCCTGATGCATTGTGCTCAGAATGCATACATTCTTCTTTCGTTTTGCCTGGTAAATCGTGAGCGTGGCCTTTCCAGCCTTCAACAACCTGGTCGAATATCGTTCAGACTGTGCCTGTGTACAAGGGGGCATTTCTCGTCAGATTTTATTCATTGTGCCAACAATGGTGGTTTTATTCGCCAAAAGATTGTTTGCAAGTCTTAACGAGGTGAAGAAATTGTCTGTTGTTATATTTCTTCCTTTCCCCAGGAAAGGCTCCACAATACGCATTACCACGGTGTCTGATAACCGCTGACCAGCCGCCCTACTGTCCTCTTTTCCTAGATAGGGAATTGCGTTCAACATGTATTTTGTTTCAACATCAGCGGCCACCCAGAATTTGATACCAAACTTGTCTGGTTTATTGGCCATGTACTGCGTGAAATGACAGCGCGCTTTAGTAGGGAACAGTTGCTCATCTACTGTTATGTTCACACCGGGTATGTAAGAGGCAATGCTGTTTTTCACAAATTTCTCAAATATCTCAGAGATCATGGCAAATTTATCATTCACAAGTTGGGCAGCCCTTGTTGTCTTGTCATCAAAGCGCAGATAGCGCATAATGTCTCTAAATTTTTGTCGAGACATTGTCTCTTTGAAAATAGGATTTCCCAAGTCAGCGGACCAGTAATCATCCAGATTCATGCTTTTACCACCCGTGATACCTCTCAAATAAATGAGACCAACGAATGCTTTTAGTTCATCACCTGTAAGCTTGAACTTATCAGCATTGTTTCGTTCAGATTCCGCTTCAGTGTGTTTCTTAATCTTTCCCCACATTTCTGTGTCAATCAAACACAGTAGACTGCTCAATGGGCTTGTAATATTGCCCTTGGCATAAGGCGTGGGACCTGGGGTTTCTTTCATTATATTGCACTATTGCGCTCTCCCTCGAGGGTTTTCAGCCTTTAGTTCAACCCATACTGTGCCATCTCTTGCCTCTTGAAATGAGTCCCCTGCACACTCAATTTCAGAGTCTGATTCTGAATCAGATTCAACATTCAGATTTAATTCGCTTTCGCCCTCTTGCTCACCTGCTCCATCTGACACCTCACATTTCTCGCCCTCCGATTCCATCTCATCAATATTCCACAGAATGCCCAGCACTTGCTGTGGGGTATATCGCTCTCTTTGAGTCATTGTGTATAAATTCACCGCTCAATCGCCCAAACTCTGTAGCCGCCCCAACTACAGTGTGAGTTGTAGACGTACCTGTTGACTTATTTATAGGTCTCAATGTATAAGAAATGCTATTGATCATAATAGCTCCGCCCTCATAATCAATGGTGTTAGGGTACTTACAGTATGTAGTGATAATGAGTTTCTGCCAAATCATTAAAACTAACAATAACACCTTCATATCCCCTCTCAAGAGAGTGCCATAGTCTATTCATTTATTTATTCAAAAAAATTCTAAAAATAAACAATGTCATAAGCAGTGAAACAGAAATGAATAGAACAAAATAAAATGAAATATTCTTATTCCAGATTTTTATTAAGCAACTGTGACGGTTGACCCCTAGAGGGCGCCTAACGCCCGTTTTTGGTTTTGTTTTGTAGTTTGGTTTGTGTTTCATGTTTAACTTCATTTCCCAGTTTGCACCTCGGTCAGGTGACGTAGAAGCTCACCTGAACCGAGGTAAGCCAATTATTAGTTGATTCTTTTGTGTATAAATAGCCTGGCTGAACAGAAGTCAGGCGTCTAGCTTTTGTTGGTGTAGGTTTAGTTTGTGTTCGGTGTTATCTTTGTTTATGTTGATTTACGTTAATAAAATAAAGAAAGTATTGAACCGTCAGCTCGCCTCCTCCGCATTCATGCTGCGAAAACGCACCAGACGCAGACATCAGAGGGAAAACCATGACAGAAAGCTAGACCGTACAAGTGGCATGGCGGAGGATTTCCCCCTGGATTATTTTTGGGGGGGGAGCGGATACCATCTTGCCCGAGCTGGCGGACTGGCTGGAGGACAGCGAGGAAGAGAGGGATGGTGGCTGGGAGTACTGCTGGTTGGAAAACGGCGAGGTCGACATGTACCGGAGCTGGAGGTACAACCAGCTAGCGAGACACGAGCTCAGGAGGTGGTTTCCGGAGCCGGAGCAAGTGCGAGAAATACAGGAGCAGGTGAAGGATCTCCAGCGGATCATTGCCAGGCCACAGTTGTAAATAAGAAAACTGTTCTTAATCTGTCTTGCCTGGTTAAATAAAGGTAAATAAAATAAAATAAAAAATCCTCCACTTCCGGGATAACCGCGAAGCGGGCTCGGAGCTTTCCCCTCCCTCGCCAACGCTCAGCAGCCAAGCATGTCAGCAGCAGCTGACCGACGCACCCGTTCTGCCGCCGCCTTCCAGCTTTAAGGACAGCGACGTAGCGTGTCAGCAACCGCTGATCGACACACCCGTTCTGGCGCCGCCATCCAGCTTTAAGGACAGCGAGCTAGTGTGTCAGCAGCTGCTGACCGATGCACCCGTTCTGCCGCCGCCTCCCGGCTTTGAGGGAGCGCACGCTCCAACGCCGTCGTCGAGCGCAGCGCACGCTCCAACGCCGTCGTCGAGCGCAGCGCACGCTCTGCCACGGCCGAGCACAGTGCCAGCTCTGCCACGGCCGAGCACAGTGCCAGCTCTGCCATGGCCGAGCATGTCTCCAGCTCTGCCACGGCCGAGCACATCGCCAGCCCAGCGGCCGCCAAGTGCGTCTCCAGCCCCGTCACCCAGCTTCCTGGTCAGGAGGTGGAAGGTAGAACATTGGGGTGGGTGTCCGGGGCCTCCGATGATGCTCCAGAGGAGCATTTTTTTTGGGGGGGTACTGTGACGGTTGACCCCTAGAGGGCGCCTAACGCCCGTTTTTGCTTTTGTTTTGTAGTTTGGTTTGTGTTTCATGTTTAACTTCATTAACTAACCCTAGGTAAGCCAATTATTAGTTGATTCTTTTGTGTATAAATAGCCTGGCTGAACAGCAGTCAGGCGTCTAGGTTTTGTTGGTGCAGGTTTAGTTTGTGTTTGGTGTTATCTTTGTTTATGTTGATTTACGTTAATAAAATAAAGAAAGTATTGAACCGTCAGCTCGCCTCCTCGCATTCATGCCGCGAAAACGCACCAGACGCAACGACATAACATTTATCTTAGCTGGATGTTCTAATTCTCAAAAACATTGAACCTAAAGTAAGACTTATCACACTTACAAACCTGAAAGGTTGTCTTATGAATACTAAAAAAACTAAGTTAAAGCAGATGGGCTACATTTTATATATATACAGAGGTGGAAAGTAACGAATTACATTTACTCGCGTTACTGTAATTGAGTAGCTTTTTTGTGTATTTCTACTTCTGTAATTTTACTTTTACTTAAGTACGTTTTGTTTGAAGTATTGTAATTCGCTACATTTTAAATCATATTCGCTACTGAGTAAAAAATAAATGAATGAAAATTATAAAATAATACAAATATTATGCTGTGTATAAATGCCCCGTTGCGCCGCGTGTGTGTATCATGTCCTGGTCGTGCGCCGCTCCAGACTCCACTCCAGGTTTTCTGACATCAGCAGCTACCTGACCTTCCACACGGTCGCTTCCGCCCTGAGTGACGTCATCGACTAGCGCGACCATGTATAAACCGGAGAGAGATGCGGGAAAGATGAAAGAGGTTGTGATTTTGGCGTTTGATATTTGGTTGTGTATTCCGGTTTTGACTTTTTGCCTCCAATTGACTTTGATTATTGCTTTGTCCCTTTGGTTTGGTTGGTCTTTGTATATATTTGTAGATAATTTCATTGTTTTTGGTTTATCGAGTCCGGGAAGGTACCTGTATTTTTGTTTGTGTGTGTGTTTTTTTTTTTTTTTTTGCAGGTAATCTAGCTACTAAATATAAATACCATTTTGTTTAAATTATTTTGGCCTGGGTCCAACCTGAATCTGATCCTCCTCCTGGTGTGTGTGTGTGTGTGTGTGTGTGTGTGTGTGTGTGTGTGTGTGTGTGTGTGTGTGTGTACAAACCTCATTATTTCATCAGTTAATGATTGGATCTAGTTCTTTCTGCCATATACCACCATTTCCATACAGTTATATATATTATAAATAGAACCCTGAACCATTCTTTTGCTGTATGACCCTAGACTGGGACGTAACACCATATTTAAGTGACCACTTTGATTTTCAAGCACAACAAAGACAACAGCTTTATTATGCAAAGGTGTTCCTTCAGTTAAAAACAACTAGTTTGAGATTTATATCTGCTCATCTTTTTTGAACTACGAATGCCTCATCCCACCCCCGCTGTTTCATTTTGTAATCTTTCCCGTGTTTACCGTGTACTGTACAATGTATATTCATTTTTTTAATGAATTACTGTAAATAAACTACATATGCAGTTGATTTACCAGAAATGACTTTTCTGGGGTTTTTTTGTGTGTGTGTTTGTGCTAAACTAAACTTCAGGGTCAAGTAATAGCGATTTTATTTGAAAAGTATTATATATTTACAATGCTGATAAGTTCAAGCTTAGATTCATACATAAACTGCTGCACACGGTGCTAGGATGTTTACCGAGGGCTCAAGGGAGGTGTGTGTGTGTGTGTGTGTGTGTGTGTGTGCGCGTGCACTGCAGCCTGTCCTTTTTTCAGCTGATTTTTCCGGTACCGCAGATCAGTTTATCAAATTGTAATAGATACATTTTAGGAATATATTAACTACATATATTAACACATATATTAATAACAGACATTTATTTGAGGGTGCGCTGCCCTCTCTTGCCCCTGCGTAGAGCCTACACACACATCTATCTATCTATCTATCTATCTATCTATCTATCTATCTTTATCTATTATATAAATACACATTTGGAATCTGCATCTACATTTTCTGTTACAAGTATAGAATTAGGTTCAGCTGAAACTCATGATCAATGGTGTTAGGGTACTTATGTAGTGATAATTAGTTTCAGCCAAATCATTAAAACTAACAATGGACTATGGCACTCTCTTGAGAGGGGATATGAAGGTGTTATTCATTTATTTATTCTCTACAAGGGTGAGAACTACAGTACACAGACCACAAACTGTAACTTTCTCGTACTACTATAAAAATCCTAAATATAAACAAACAAAATACAGCATTTTTTTCAGAGGTAAACGGAAAAGTGAAGATGTTCAGTGTCACTATGCAGATGTTACACTCAGTGGAGTTACCGAAATCTTTGGTTTAGTTCTCATTGAGTTGCCACACATCATTTCCACATTTCACTCACTTTTATTACTCTTATTTGAGCATAAACAGTGAAACATTCCACATGTTTATAATACACCGCGGCCAAGTGAACCATGTTCCCGTCGAACGAAACGAGGCATAATCGTGGTGTTTGCTTCGGTTATGACATAGCATAGTTTATTATCTGCTGTGCTAGATCTGATTATTTATTCAAACACAATAATAAAGCTTTATATCCTCAGGAGGGCTCAGTACATTGTTTTAGTGATAGTTTCACGGAAACGAGTTCAGAACTAATCTAACCAAAAAACATCCGAATGTTCAGAAGCTTCAAATAAAATTTACGAACTAATGGATTTTCTCAAAACGATATAAAATTAAGTAGAGCTTTCCTTTTTGTTATAGTACGAAGCCCCTAGATGGACAAAGGAGGAGAAAAAACGGCAGAAAAAAGTAATGCCAAAAACCTTGGGTTATAATGCAAAATATGACTTGTTTTTTTTCTTCTGCCATTTTTTTCTCTTCCGTTGTCCCCTTAAAGATTCTGTAGTAGGTTTTCTCAGTTGAATATGAAAAAAAATACAGCTGATTATCAATGTGGGAATGAATGGTGCATTGTCCAAGCGTAAGTTTATCTTGGAGCTAGACTATTTGCTTTGAGTGAAGGCGCCATCTAGCGATCATTGTGTGTCAGCAACAGCTTCCCATTCAAAACAATAGGCGGTCAAACGACCGCTGAACCGAGTTATAAGTAGGTGACACTGGCGCGGCGCTTCTAGTGTTAAATAACTAAAGACACACTGATCCGTATGGACAGATATTTGTTCCAGATATTATGCGCCATTAATCAATTTGTTATGCCAATTTGACTATCAGCGAAAACATAAAAAATATAACGAAAACAAACCCAAGCAGAAGTTAAATTTTAAACTTTACTTTCAAATTAAAATTTTATTTGTCACATACACAGTGCGATATGCAGTAAAATGCTTTGGGTGCTTTAGGTGAGGCTCGAACTCGGCATTGCTTCACCTGGACCGCTTTATAAGTATCACGCGCTAACCGATTGTGCCACGGGAGCCACACGGAAGTTGCTCTTGTCAGAGTATCCTCTCTCTCGTGCACGTACACACACACACACACACACACACACACACACACACACACACACACACACACACAAGCAAACATGAAATTTCTTAAAACCAAACGAAATATAAGCAGTAAAAAATCTGTAAAAATACATTAGTATAACAGGTGCTAACCCTCTGGAACTTTTTTACTATTGTTTCCAAGTGTTTATGGGGATTTAATCTGTCTCTGCTGCCGCATCCATTCACAGTTGTGATAAGTGATTAATGCCCCATCAGATCTTTTGACGGGGGAGCATTATGCATGATTAAATGACTAAAGAAATACTGATCCATATGGGCAGATATTTGTTCCAGGTTGCATGCGCCATTAATTGCCTTTCTTATGCCACTTGTTGACTATCAGTGAAAAAAAAAACATCATCAAAAATATAACGAAAACAAACCCAAGCAGACGTTACATTTTGAGCTTTACTTTGCAGCAAAATATTATCTACCAGTATATTAAATGGAACTAGGTAAAATACACTGTAATATAAAATACTGTACATAGCCCGCGTTTTTATTCCGTACCTACAATGATTGGTATAGACAAATTACAGACGTTACCGTGTCTTTAAGGATTATTTCAGGATGTCTTAAAAATATTTCACTAACTAGTTTTATTAATTCATTATTAAATAATAAATATCATAATCATCATGGGTTGTGTATTGGGAGTGATTTAACAAATCTGTTTTATTAATCGGTTTGTTGTTGTTTTTTACCACGTCATCTATTCATGAAACTATGTTGACAATACAAGAACTGTCTGTATATTAAAGATACGGTATTGGGTTTCCTGGTATTCAATGCCCCATCTGGCGGAATTATACGGCATTGCAACCATCTTTTTAGAAAGCGCATGGGGCGTTTATGGGGCGGGGCATCGTTAACTGCGTCATCGCGGGGGATCACAGACCGTGCACGAAGCGTGCATGGTGCCATCATGATTCCGTCATGGATCCATCATGCTCCAGGCGGCTGTTTGACGTGGCTCCCACTGTACACTTATCACGAATTGTATTTTATATGAATGTCACGTATGAGATGCGCGCACAAACACATACTGTACTTATATAATATATTCACATACAAACACATACTGTATACACATAAAAACATAATATATTCAGTAAATTTGTGAATTACACTCAAAGTAATTATGAAGTCTGATTTGATTGGTACCATTAAATATTTTATTTCTATTTATTCTACAGCTGGCGAAATACATTTTAGGCAGAGATGTCTGCTTGGTCTTGTTAAATTGTTATAAAACGCCTCAATTCTGCCAATTCCCCCATCCGCGAAACCGGTTTGATAACTTCACACCTACATCAAAGGTGAGAAGAAGGATTATAGTAACTGAGCACGCTCTCGCGTTTTATATACTGTACAACATGCGTTTATCAGCCTTTTGATAAAAACGCTGCAATTTGTTAAGTGAAAGTACGAGCCGCGGGTTTCCGCACGGCAACGTCAGTCATAAATTCACATATGACTGAATAATTTCAGTCATAACTCCACAATCACATTCCAACTATAATTTCCAGCCCTGGTCAAATAATGGATAATAAATAATTATTCAATGCTGGACACATCTGAACGAATAGGCTGTTCCCAGAGTGCTGTATCAAGGCACCTCAGTGGGAAGTCTGGGGGAAGGAAAAAGTGTGGCAGAAAACGCTGCACAACGAGAAGAGGTGACCGGGCCCTGAGGAAGATTGTGGAGAAGGACCGATTCCAGACCTTGAGGAACCTGCGGAAGCAGTGGACTGAGTCTGGAGTAGAAACATCCAGAGCCACCGTGTACAGGCGTGTGCAGGAAATGTGCTACAGGTTGCAAATTTTGCATGTCATTCGGAAATCAAGGTGCCAGAGTCTGGAGGAAGACTGGGGAGAGGGAAATGCCAAAATGCCTGAAGTCCAGTGTCAAGTACTCACAGTCAGTGATGGTCTGGGGTGCCATGTCAGCTGCTGGTGTTGGTCCACTGTGTTTTATCAAGGGCAGGGTCAATGCAGCTAACTATCAGGAGATTTTGGAGCACTTCATGCTTCCATCTGCTGAAAACCTTTATGGAGATGAAGATTTCATTTTTCAGCACGACCTGGCACCTGCTCACAGTGCCAAAACCACTGGTAAATGGTTTACTGGCCATAGTATTACTGTGCTCAATTGGCCTGCCAACTCTCCTGACCTGAACCCCATAGAGAATCTGTGGGATATTGTGAAGAGAAAGTTGAGAGACACAAGACACAAGAATCTGCAAAAGGATTCCCGACCAAGTATTGAGTGCATAACTGAACATAATTAATTGAAGGTTGACTTTTTTTGTATTAAAAACACTTTTCTTTTATTGGTCGGATGAAATATGCAAACTTTTTGAGATAGGGATTTTGGGTTTTCATGAGCTGTTTGCCACAATCATCAATATTAAAACAATAAAAGGCTTGAACTACTTCAGTTGTGTGTGTGATGATTCTAAAATATATGAAAGTCAAATTTTTATCAGTACATTAATGAACTTTATCACAATATGCTAATTTTTTTAGAAGGACCTGTATACTTATTCTGAAGCTCAGGAAATTAAAGATCAAAGGCGCAAACACATTAAACAAAAGGAAAGAGAAAGAGCCTTTCACAAAATTAAAGGAAACAGAAGTCCTGGGCTTGATAGAATTTGTGGATGTCTGTTAAAAATATGCGCAACAAAGCTCAGTCCTTACATTTTTAATATTTCTCTAAGGGAACAAAGAGTATGATGTACCACAAGTATGTATTGTAAAGATGCCACTAGTCCTTTTCCTAAAGTGAGCAGCCCCAAAACATTGAATTTTAGACCAGTTACTCACCTGGATTGTAATAAAGATGTTTGAGAAAAAAGTAGAAACAGGAATTTTTAAAATCAACTAAAGAGATGCTTGACCCCCTTTTATTTGGATTTGCATCAAATTTAGTTTTTAATTATATGGATGGATACACATTCCATTTCAGGCTTTTATTTGTTGATTTTACTTCAGCTTTTAACAACATCCAACCCCAAATTTTAGTTAATTGGCACTGTCCCTGTCTACAGTTCTACTAGCTCACCACAAGGGTGTGTACTTTCACCACTCCTCTTTATCTTATATACAAATGTGTCAGAGACGATATGAAGATAGATTCTGCATATATTTTGCAGATATGCAAATAAATTCTTAAAAAATCCTACAATGTGATTTTCTGGATTTTTTTTTCTTATTTTGTCTCTCATAGTTGAGGTATACCTATGATGAAAATTACAGGCCTCTCTCTCATCTTTTTAAGTGGGAGAACTTGCACAATTGGTGGCTGACTAAATACTTTTTTGCCGCACTGTAGTAAATTAAGGTTAAAGTAGACTGTCTGGCCAAAAAAGATATGATTAAAAAAAAGTTGCTGTTTTATAAGGGTCAAATAATTATACATATGTTGAAGTTGCATGGTAAAAAATCAACAGGAACATCTATTGCTATGTTTAATAATAAAAATTAGAGCATTTCCATACACACAAAATGTAATGAGAACTAAGGATTGGGATTAACAGCTGTGATAAAAAGGCCATTTGTTTGTAACATTAATCAGACAATAGGTATGAATTTGCTAGGGAGAATAAAGATTGCACCGTGGAGCAATGAAAAAGGGTCATGTGAGCTGAGGATCCAAATTGCACCTATTCTAGAGCGATGGGCGCGTCAGGGTCGATGCTCCCATTATGAATAGTGGCCACTGTACAAGCCTCTGGAGGCAGTGTTATGAGCTGTGGTTGCTTCAGTGCTTCAAGTCTAGGCCCAGCAACATTATGTGGCAATAACATGAAGTCAGCTGATGACCTGAATATCCTGAATGACCAGGGAATCACATAAATGGATTTATGGATAAATATTCTCCCTGATCAAACAAGTATATTCTACGATTTAAATAATAAATGGGTGGTTCTAGGAGCATAAGGAATGATTTCCACACATGAACTGACCACCACATTGTTTTCTGTAATCGAACATGAAGATGATTGAATGAAATCGTACAATAGATTTTTTTTTGTTGTTGTTGTTCATGCAGTGGATATTGAATGAAACCTGATGTAATCAAGGGGCAGGTGCCATAGAGTGGTTTTGATATGTATTGTTTGCCATAGGCAGCTTGCAGGCAATTATTCTGGAACAAGTGAGTTACAGTAGCAAGGAATTTAGTGGCATAGATCCTGACTAATGCGAAGATAATAACACACTAACAAGTGTGTGTGTGTGTGTACATTACATGGCCCTCAAGTTTCTGGGTTCGAAACCACTGGAATCAAATGTATAATGGAATCAATACTGTATTTATGTCTTGGTGGTGTTCTATAAAGTTCTGTTGTTTGAATTGCTATTCAGGCTAGGACTGTAGGCCAGTCCTTATGCCATTCTCTCCACCACAGAATGTAAGATTATTTGCATTTCAAGCACAAATTTGCATTTCACACCTCCAGATATCCAAATTGGCACTCCATGATGAGACTGGTAGCTTCAGTAAAATATTTAAATCGTGCAAATGTTTGAAAAAGGCTGCACCTCTGTGAAAGACGATCCCAGCCAAGATGGCTTGGAGCCTAACCTTACTTAAGTTTTGAGAAACTAAGGAGTTCCTTGGAAGCCAGCATTTCAAATGTAAAGCAGGCAGTCTGATCATGGCTCCAGCATGTTTATTGATAAATGCCAATCACCTGTACAGTACCCATATAACACACAACATTTGCATGTGGTGACTTGCATGACACCAAGGGATCTAAACCTAAGTTTAAATTTAAGTTCCCTAAATTAAAGTGTTATTAATAGTGATTATGTGAGATTATTTACAAGTAATATTAGCACATTTGAGGAATTTGACTATTTGAATTTGACTAAAAGAGCAAAAATTATGCATCAAGATGGAAGTAGTTATATAATAGTAGGAGACTTTAACATTCATGTAGATGATGCTAACGACGCTTTAGCACTCACATTTATGGATTTACTAAATTCCTTTGGGGTTAAGCAAAATATAATTGGAGCAACTCACCGCTTTAATCATACGCTAGATTTAATTATATCCCATGGTATAGATGTCTCTAATATAGAGATCATACCTCAAAGTGATGATATCACAGATCATCACCTCCTGACATATACTCTACCCGTAGAACAGATTAGCTGTGTCTCCCCACGTTATCAATCTGTTAGAAATATGAATCCCACTACTAAAGACAGATTCAAGTAATCTGCCGGATCTGTCCCAATTTCTTATTAGACCCCTAAATGCAGATGATCTAGATGAAGTGACTAGCAGCATGGGCACTATTCTTACCAGTACATTAGACACTGTTGCTCCCATCAGATTAAAAAAAGTCAGAGATAAAACATTTGCACCGTGGTACAACAGTCATACTCGCGCCCTAAAGAGAGCAACCCGTAACCTCGAGCGAAAATGGAGGAAAACTAAATTAGAAGTTTTTCGAATTGCGTATAAAGACAGTATGTGCAGCTATAGACAGGCTCTAAAAACTGCTAGGACTGAGCATCTTAGCCAACTGATAGCAAGAAACCAAAACAATCCCAGGTTCTTATTTAGTACAGTGGCTCGCCTAACAAAACCTAAGATGCCCGCAGAAAGTATCCCATCACAGTTTAGAAGTGAAGACTTTATGGACTTCTTTAATGAAAAAATCAATAATATCAGGAAGAAAATAATGGAGGTTCAGCCTCTAATAGTATCTCACGATCCAGTTCAGCCTATAGCTTCACATTTAGATTTTCAGTGCTTTACAGGTATAGGACAGGAAGAGCTGTATAAACTCATCACCTCGGCTAAATCAACAACGTGCCTGTTAGACCCAATACCAACCAGATTTTTAAAAGAAGTGATGCTTACGGTTGGAGAACCACTTCTAAACATTATTAATTCTTCATTACATCCAGGTCACGTCCCTAAACCTTTCAAGTTAGCAGTTATTAAGCCGCTTCTTAAAAAATCTAATTTGGACGCGAATGAAATAACAAATTACAGACCGATTTCAAACCTTCCGTTCATATCAAAAATACTAGAAAAAGTAGTATCAGCTCAAATTTGCACATTCTTGCAGGAAAACAACATCCTTGAAGAATTTCAGTCAGGTTTCAGGCCCCATCATAGCACAGAAACTGCACTAGTTAAGATTACAAACGACTTGTTTTTAGCTTCAGACCAAGGCTGCATCTCATTGCTAGTCCTGCTTGATCTTAGTGCTGCATTCGACACTATAGATCATAATATTCTCATAGATCGCTTACAAAATTATATAGGTATTCAGGGACAGGCATTAAAATGGTTTAGATCTTACCTGTCTGATCGCTACCATTTTGTAGATCTAAATGGAGAACCGTCTGGTGTAATGCCAGTGAAATATGGGGTCCCACAAGGGTCAGTTTTAGGACCTCTGTTGTTCTCAATATACATGCTTCCCTTGGGTAACATCATAAGAAGACATGGGATTAGTTTCCATTGTTATGCTGATGATACCCAATTATATATCTCAACTAAACCAGACGAAATACCTAAGTTGTCTAGATTAACTGAGTGTGTCCAGGACATAAAAGATTGGATGACCAATAACTTTCTTTTATTAAATTCAGATAAGACAGAGATATTACTTATTGGCCCAAAAACCAGCACACAACAGCTTTCACAATTCAGCCTGCGCTTAGAAGGATGTACTGTTACTACCAGCTCAGCAGTAAAAGACCTGGGCGTAATATTAGACATATTAGTCTTTTGAAAATCAAATTTCAAATATCACAAAAACAGCCTTTTCCATCTTCGAAATATTGCTAAACTTAGGAACATCGTATCCGTATCTGATGCAGAAAAGCTAGTTCATGCATTCATGACCTCCAGACTGGACTATTGTAATGCATTACTAGGTGGTTGTCCTGCATCCTCAATAAACAAGCTTCAGTTCATCCAAAATGCAGCTGCCAGGGTTCTCACTAGATCCAGAAAATATGATCATATAACCCCAATATTATCATCCCTGCACTGGCTACCTGTTCAGTTTAGAATAAATTACAAAATAGTATTACTTACATACAAGGCCTTAAATGGTTTAGCTCCCACATACCTAACCAGTCTTCTGATGCGCTACAATCCACCACGCGCCTTAAGATCACAAAGCTCCGGACTTCTGGTAGTTCCCAGAATTTCAAAATCTACAAAAGGGGGTAGGGCTTTTTCATATTTAGCTCCAAAGCTTTGGAATAGCCTTCCAGACAGTGTTCGGGGAGCAGACACGGTTTCTCAGTTCAAAAGTAGACTCAAGACGCATCTTTTTAATCTGGCATACAGATGTCGCCATTAAAAACCTGCGTTTCGAGAAAAGGGATCCCGTGACTTGCCGCGGCTTTGCGCGGCTGCGTGCGGGAGGCTGTGAACATGCCCTTCATTACCTGTAGGGGGCAGTCGTGTTTCAGTCTGAAGTATTGTGTGTCTACTGAAGCCGAAAATGTGTGCAAATTAAACTGCGCATGCGTGTTTGGAGTCGCTGTGCCGGCGCTGTGTATCAGTCGGTTGTGGATCATCACGGAGGTTACAACACGGTGTGGCTGCAGCTGGAGTTTGTCGTGTTCGAGGTAAGTTTAGCTTTCTTTTTTGGATGTGATTCTCGCTTTCATGACTCCCAATTAATGTTCATCTTAATCTCAGGACGTACAATTAGCAATTTCAGTTTTTAATAGTGTGGAGATTCACAAAACACCGTTTTCGTGTAAAAACCTGAACCTACGGAGCCCCCATGGGTCCTGTGGTAAATAAATAAATAAATAAAATAATAACGAACCGAGCGCGCGGATTAATACACCGAGATGTGTGTTTCTTTCCCCCAACCCGAGTGAAAACGGCGTGTTCAGACAAAGGCTCGCCAGTTAGATGCCATTTCTGAACAAACTGAGTCGTGTGTGTTAAAGCATTAAATGGTAAAAGAGCACTAGCAATAAACGTTTTTTTTCTGAAGCCGGACTTTATTAATGAGTTACGAGTAAAGAACCTGTACATATGTTCATACAGTATTGACAGCAGCTCTAATTTACTGCGGTAAAGCCAGCCGCGGTTCAGAAAAACACGGTCAAGCCAGCCGCGATTGATTTTAGTGCGCGCGCATATTACAGCGATTACGGTAGTTTCATGAACAACACAGAGAGAATGCACACAGAGAGAATGCCATCTGAAAAATGCTGCAGTAAAATAGTTTCATATGTGGTGTGTATATAGTATGGGACGTCCTGAATAAGAACTGATCATTGTTGTTTTCTACTTATTAGAAATGGGGTCTTTATACCCCTTTAAAGTGTAATAATGTCCAATATCTCAAAAATGCTGCAGTAAAATAGTTTCATATGTGGTGTGTATATAGTATGGGACGTCCTGAATAAGAACTGATCATTGTTTTTTTTCTACTTTTTTTTTATTATCATATAATGTGTGTACATTATAGGGGATAAAAACTGACCATGGCGTTTTATACTTACTAGAATTTATTTTTTCATAGGTCTCTGAAGTGAAATAAAGGCATTTTATTTAACTTTTTTTCCCCATTGTGAACATTTGTTTATTTGACCTCTCTTCCAAAGCAGACGTTGATCCTCATTATAGAAAACATTCATTGAAGAATAACTGCTACTTTTGAACAGTAAAACAAAATAAAAATCAATTCTGGTATTTAGAAAGACTAAATACATTATTTTGTCTGTTTTCTACGAATTCTGCTGTAACTTATCTACATAAAACAATTATTTGAATGGTGAATATTTAAGAAAAATATTGTAACAGACAACCGTCAAAGTCACCAATAAATAACACGGATATTAAAGCAGAAATGCAAATAAATAAGCAAGTAAAAATTGATGAGCATGTTGTATTATCTCTCAGTCCTGGGCGTCTAAATGAAAAGCGCTCTGAAAGCGCGTTGTCTCTGTGTCGGTCCTGAAACTACCGTAATCACTGTAATATGTGCGCACACTAAAATCAATCGCGGCTGGCTTGACCGTGTTCTTCTGAACCGCGGCTGGCTTTACCGCAGTTCTAATTTGTCTAAATCGCATTGCAGACAATAAAAATAAGTCGAGTCATCCTGTGACCCTACATGCTTAATCTTTGCACACATGATTCTTGCTTCTCACTTTTTCCTTAATCCCTCACTGTTCTATCTTGTATTTTCTAACGGTGTCAGAAACTTTGTGTTAGTAGCACTGCTTGACGCCTTCCTCTTTTGTAATTTGCTTTGGATAAAGGCAAACTTACAAAAGATGAAGAAATGCCTGAATGTAGTTGTACGAATAAAAGATTATGTAATGATACAATGTAAATATTTTCACAGAAACAAAGTGTAAAGATGAGACGTGAATCTGAAGAGGATCTCTTTGATGATTGCCTGGTAAAGCATTGTTTTCTTATTAATTATACAATTTATTAATACCTTGAATATAGTGTTTGTTGTATTGGACAGAAGCATATAAATGCAAATGTATATATAAATGAGTAATTATTGAACGAATTTTCATGTTTGGACTAACCCTTTAAATACAAACTCAGCATTCATCATAGGATTTCCTGACACTGTAAAGCCATCTCATGTCATGTTTTACTGATGCAAGATAAAGCAATTTAACCCAAGTTTAACAATATGAAGTATATGAAGTGATGGTCATTTTTTTATTATCATTTATTTTTATTATTATTTTTTTCTCAATGAAGTCAGCACAGGTTGAAGCAATTCAGATTTTTTTGCTTCTCAAAATAAATGATTTATTTTCTTGTAAATTTTATGCAGGGGGACAGACGAAGTGACACCTTCTTAAAATCCTTGTCGTCCGTGCTGTTGAAGGGGAAGAACCGGTTGGTGTATCCATAATCCTTGAAGGAGAGGCTATTTTCAGAAGGGGAAGAACCGGTTGGTGTATCCATAATCCTTGAAGGAGAGGCTATTTCTATCAGAGTTTCATATCTTTAGCGTTGTCCCTTGAAAAGAAATAATAAAATATTTACAAAAATGTGAGGGGTGTACTCACTTTTGTGAGATACTGTATACATTTTAGGAATATATTAACATTTGCAGACATTATATGTTGAATGGAACTTGTAAGCCTTTGAATGGTGTTAAAAATACTTGCAAAACAAGTATTGCAGCCATACATTGGAGGGAACTTCTGAGGTGGTCAGTGATTGATGGCACGGTCGGTCGGAGGGGGTTGTGATCACACCTATAGATCTTTTGTTCTAGGCTATCGGTCAAATATCTCTCCACTTGGAAGCAAAAACATGCAAGGGATTTCAGCATCTCGACGCACATACTAAGCTGTTTATAAAGTAGACACTGTTTGTTTTTTCATTTTGTAATTTTTCCCGTGTTTACTGTGTACTGTATGTATATTCATTTTTTAATGAATTACTGTAAATAAACTACACATTCCGTTACCAGAAATGACTTTTCAGTTTTTTGTGTGTGCTAAACTAAACTTCAGGGTCAAAGTAATAACGATTTTATTTGAAAAGTATTATATATTTACAATGCTGATAAGTTCAAGCTTAGATTCATATATAAACTGCTTCAAAGTCTTTCCGTGACCGCTGAAATCCGACACACGGAGGGCTCAAGGGAGGTGTGTCTGTGTCTGTGTGTATGTGTGCGCGTGTGTATGTGTGTGTGTGCGCGTGCGCTTCAGCCTGTCCTTTTTTCAGCGGATTTTTCCGCTACCGCAGATCAGTTTATCAACTTGTAATATATACATTTTAGGAATATATTAACATGTGCAGACATTTATTTGAGGGTGCGCTGCCCTCTCTTGCCCCTACGTAGAGCCTACACACACACACATCTATCTATCTATCTATCTATCTATCTATCTATTATATAAATACACATTTGGAATCTGCATCTACATTTTCTGTTACAAGTATAGAATTAGGTTCAGCTGAGACTCATGATCAATGGTGTTAGGGTACTTATGTAGTGATAATTAGTTTCAGCCAGATCATTAAAACTAACAATGGACTATGACACTCTTGAGAGGGGATATGAAGGTGTTATTCATTTATTTATTTATTCTCTACAAGGGTGCGAACTACAATACAGACCAAACTATAACTCTCTCTTACTACTATTAAAATTCTAAATATAAACAAACTAAATACAGCTTTTTTTCCTCAGAGGTAAACGGAAAAGTGAAGTTGTTCAGCTGTTTACTGTCACTGCAGCTTCTTCAAAGTCTTCCCACTCCGTGACCACTGAAATCCGACACGACACCACGTTAGGCTGCGTCTTGACTCATTTGTATACCGATGGTGATTGGATGTTTCCCGAGGGCTCAGGGGAGTGTGTGTGTCTGTGTGTGTGTGTGTGTGTGTGTCTATGTGTGTGCGTGCGCGCGCGTACTTCTTCTACTGTTCTAAAAACTCTAAATATAAACAAACAAAATACAGCTTTTTTTTCAGAGGTAAACGGAAAAGTGAAGATGTTCAGTGTCACTATGCAGATGTTACACTCAGTGGAGTTACCGAAATCATTGGTTTAGTTCTCATTGAGTTGCCACACATCATTTCCACATTTCACTCGCTTTTATTCCTCTTATGTGAGCATAAACAGTGAAACATTCCACAGGTTTATAATACACCGCGGCCAAGTGAACCACGTTCCCGTCGAACGAAACGAGGCATAATCATGGTGTTTGCTTCGGTTATGACACACCATAGTTTATTATCTGCTGTGGTAGATCTGAATATTTATTCAACCACAATAATAAAGCTTTATATCCTCAGGAGGGCTCAGTACATTGTTTTAGCGATAGTTTCACGGAAGCGAGTTCAGAACTAATCTAAAAAAAAAAAAAAACATCCGAAGCTTCAAATAGAATGAACGAACTAATGAATTTTCTCAAAACGTTAGAAAATTAAGTAGAGCTAAATCCCTAAATCTCCTTATAAAATATCGCTGATTATCAATGCGAGAATGAATGGTGAATTGTCATATGGCGAGGGATAGGCTTCAGTGAAATTGATATAATTGATATATATGTAATTGATATACTGTATATACAGATGTGTGTGTCATTTTAATTCAAATGAACATTTTAATTCTTTCTGATACACTTATCAACTTATCCACATACACTTATCAACACAAACTCTCCGTGCACACACAATCTCTAAAAAATTAATATTAATAACATACATATACAAATAAACAAATGTAGTTGTAATAAAAGTAGTCGTGATGTCAGTACTCGCCCAGCAAACCAGCCTTTTGCAGCGGCTTAAAACGTATGAATTATCTTCAAATATACAAAAAAAAAGCGAAAAGACACTCGATTATTATGCATAGGTTATTTGTTTAATTCAAAAAGTTCGTAAAAACACTTTAAAACGAGAGAAAAACTGTTAAAATCCTCGTTCGCCTTCTCAGCGTTAGGTTGCGAGTGACGTCATGATTTGAATCTGCGCGCCACCGGGGAAACATAGGGAAACTGACTTTCCCGGACCACCGGCTTTTAGATAAAGTCCTTCCATGCGCCATCTGGCGGATATTCAGTGAAGCACAACACATTAATTTAAAATTCCCGAATGTTGCCTCCGGCAAGTCGCGGCATGCCGCGCGCTAAATTGCGGCCTCTCGCAGGAAAACACGCGCAGTCTTAAAGGTGACATCTGTAGAGCATCTTTTAGAGAGCGACAAGGATGGATAGTATAAAAATTGAGTCAATTAAAGGGAAAACCTATGTTAGATATTTTGGAAATAAATTCAAAGAGGATAGATTGAGGTGGTTTGGACATGTTCAGAGGAGAGATTGTGAATATATCAGTAGAAGGATGCTGACGTTGGAACTGCCAGACAGGAGGTCTAGAGAAAGACCAATGAGGAGATTTTTGGAGGTAGTGAGAGAGGACATGTGAAAAGAGAAAATGCAGAGGATAGGGTTTAATTGGGACAGAATGGGAACAGCTGAAAGACAAAGAAGAATAAGGGTTTATTTATTCATTAATTAATTTATTTTAAGGAAATTTCACTATAAAATGAAAGTACTTTATTTATTAACATTTACACACCATGACCTTCAAAATAGTCCCCTAGCACAGCAATGCAGCACTCCCAGTATTTACAGTATGCCATTTCTGTAGGTTCATGCACCCTGTTACAATCACAGTCATACCCAGTGTTTATAATCTTGCTCTGATCCAGCCTACTGTCCTTTTCCATGGCCTCTATTCGCTCCTTACTAGGAGCAGGTTTCAGTTTCTAATTTGCTATTGTCAGAGTTGTAGCATTTTAGTTTTCTCCCGGAAATTAACCATCTGTTAACCATCTGTCTCCTTCCTTTTTCAGTCAGCTGTCAAAAATAATTTTATCTGTTCCTTAACGTCTGTGTTCGGCTGTGTGTGTGCTCCGCTCCGTCACATTCCTGCAGTTTGGCGATCGTGACTGGCTGCGGGTTTTCTGTTTTGCAGCTATGTGTTGTGTGACTTGTCTTGTCTTTTACCTCTGACTGTAGTTTTTTGTGTTTCATGAGTTGCCTTGTTTCCTCTTGTGGTCATGCATTAGAGCAGCTGTTTAGGACAAGGTAACTGTTGGCTGTGGTGTCTGTTTGGGATTGGGGATTGGGGATTTTGTTTATCGGCACTGGGTGCAGTGTTTCTCTCTGAGGTACTGGTGTGTTCAGGACTGACCTGTTTGAGTGGTGACTGTGGTGTGTCGTTGCGCTGGGGTTTAGTGAGGCCCAGTCCCTGCGTTACTGCTGCAGCTGTTTCTCAGCCGAGTCGCCCTGTGAGCTCCCCAGCCGCACAGCTCCCTGCAGACAACTTTTGTAACTCTGCTACTCCGTGGTGGCGAAGACTGTAATTCCCTTCCATAAAATTTATATTTAATGGTCCCTCCTGGTCATTTAAAATCATTAAAACTTGCCTGCGGAAGGTCAGGACCTGTTTCACACTGTTGCTCTTACCCACGAGCAGGATTGGTTTCATGGGTAAATTTCCCGAAGCAGGCCAGCTCCTTTATTATCTCTTGACACATTGGAGTTTACCACTCGTGTTGCTGGTGCAGACAGAGGAGTAATCTGAACCATAACGCCTCTCACTCGTGTTCCATTTTTTTATAGCAAGCTTTTTGGTGAGGAAAACCACCACCACTTTGTTCATCCGGGAGGCAAAGTAAATGCTCTCACATCCTATCTGTACACCATCCCTTGGAACACACCTGACTCCATTCTGTAGAATCAAAGTCTCCCCACAGACCTCAGACATTCACTCTCCCTCTCACTATAAACTTGTCCCTTTATTAAGTACAAACCGGATTCCAAAAAAGTTGGGACACTAAACAAATTGTGAATAAAAACTGAATGCAATGATGTGGAGATGGCAAATGTCAATATGTTATTCAGAATAGAACATAAATCACGGAACAAAAGTTTAAACTGAGAAAATTTATAATTTTAAGGGAAAAATATGGTGAATCAAAATGTCATGGTGTCAACAAATCCCAAAAAAGTTGGGACAAGGCCATTTTCACCACTGTGTGGCATCTCCCCTTCTTCTTACAACACTCAACAGACATCTGGGGACCGAGGAGACCAGTTTCTCAAGTTTAGAAATAGGAATTCTCTCCCATTCTTGTCTAATACAGGCCTCTAACTGTTCAATCGTCTTGGGCCTTCTTTGTCGCACCTTCCTCTTTATGATGCGCCAAATGTTCTCTATAGGGGAAAGATCTGGACTGCAGACTGGCCATTTCAGTAACTGGATCCTTCTCCTACGCAGCCATGATGTTGTGATTGATGCAGAATGTGGTCTGGCATTATCTTGTTGAAAAATGCAGGGTCTTCCCTGAAAGAGATGTCTAGAACCTAGATGTTGTTCTAGAACCAGAATATATTTTTCTGCATTGATGGTGCCTTTCCAGACATGCAAGCTGCCCATGCCACACGCACTCATGCAACCCCATACCATCCGAGATGCAGGCTTCTGAACTGAGCGTTGGTAACAACTTGGGTTGTCCTTGTCCTCTTTGGTCCGGATGACATGGCGTCCCACATTTCCAACAAGAACTTCGAATTGTGACTCGTCTGACCACAGAACAGTCTTCCATTTTGCCATTTTAAATGATCCCTGGCCCAATGAAAACGCCTGTGCTTGTGGATCTTGCTTAGAAATGGCTTCTTCTTTGCACTGTAGAGTTTCAGATGGCACGGTGGATTGTGTTCACTGACGATGGTTTCTGGAAGTATTCCTGAGCCCATTCTGTGATTTCCTTTACAGTAGCATTCCTGTTTGTGCTGCAGTGTCGCTTAAGGGCCCGGAGATCACGGGCATCCAGTATGGTTTTACGCCCTTGACCCTTACGCACAGAGATTGTTCCAGATTCTCTGAATCTTCGGATGATATTATGCACAGTTGTTGATGATAACTGCAAAGTCTTTGCAATTTTTCGCTGGGTAACACCTTTCTGATATTGCTCCACTATCTTTCTGCGCAACATTGTGGGAATTGGTGATCCTCTACCCATCTTGGCTTCTGAGAGACACTGCCATTCTGAGTACTGTAGCTCTTTTTATACCCAATCATGTTGCCAATTAACCTAATTACTGTTAATTGGTCTTCCAGCTCTTCGTTGTGCTCAAATTTACTTTTTCCACCCTATTATTGCTACTTGTCCCAACTTTTTTGGGATTTGTTGACACCGTGAAATTTGGAATCAACATATTTTTCGTTTAAAATTATACATTTTCTCGGATTAAACTTTTGATCTGTCATCTATGTTCTATTCTGAATAAAATATTGACATTTGCCATCTCCACATCATTGCATTCAGTTTTTATTCGCAATTTGTTTAGTGTTCCAACTTTTTTGGAATCCGGTTTGTAGTAACATTCACTACTAAAAAAAGAAAGGGGGAGGATTGTTTTCCAAAACCTTGGCAGGACACAAAACAGCCATCCACGTGCTCTCCTTACACCCAGCTGAAGAGAGAGAGAGAGAGAGAGAGAGAGAGAGAGAGTCATGTATGCTAACAGTTGTGTCTACAGTATGTATATTTTGTTCTGAGTGCAAGCAGGATTTCACAGTCAACAAACCTAAGTGTAAAAATGTTTTTAGCCTAGACTTAAACACTGAAACAATGATTCCATAAGTTTGAAAGAAAAAGCTGTGCCCATTGCTGTAATTTTCATTTACTGACAACCAGCCTGTACCTTTAATTGAAGTAAGCATGGCAAATCATACAACAGCAGTATTTCACTCAAGTACTGTGTTGCGAAACCCTTTACTAATTCAGGAAATACACAACATGCAGGCACTATCCAGGTTAAATGAATACAATGATATACAGGGTATGCAAACGGATCAGGATTGTATATAAGGTATGAATTTACATAGTAGTTCAAATCACAGTCAAATCATATTCATATGATAAAGTTGTTCTGTGTGACTGTTTGTACAATGTTCAAATATACAGTAAAAGATGTATGGGAAGTGCAAACAACAATAATGAGCATTAGATTTTAAAATGTTAATGGTGTCACAGTTTTAAAAATTTGTAGAGTGTAAAAGTTTCTGAATGTTTTTTTACGGAAGACAATGAGCCTGGACACCTATTTATGTGGGTGATTGCTTGAGGAAAGAAACTACTTCTGTCTCCGGCTGGTTTGGTAATCATGATTCTGTAGCATCTGCCAGAAAGTTGACAAGTGTCCAAGTACCCTTCAAATGCCAAGTATATAACTTGAAAAGTACATACAAAGTATAGAACTAAGAATAACTTTATTAATCTTGTACAGTACCTATAATACTACTAGAATTAAACATCTAGTTAAAAAGGCAATTTATATGCATGTGTGGCACTAGAATCATGCTTTCGTAGGCATTGACCTCACATAGTAACAGTTTGGCCTTCTTCAGTGTCTGTGATCTCAAATTCTGGTTCCCTGTTAATGTGACCAGTGATGTTTTTGGAGCAGGTGGGGCTCTGCAATGCTTTTACAGTTCTTCTTTCTTGAAACTGGTGACATCACACACCCATCTGTCCTCAGCTTTAGCGTGTAGGGACAGAGACTGTCCACAACACACCCTGGTTCCAGACTTTTTGCTTTCTCATAAACATGATTATACCAAAGTTAATTTTGACCAAATATTCTTATTGGATGACAGGCATAAAATGAGTGGTAATATAGAGCATAACAGCGCAGGTATATATATTAGATGTATAATCCCTCTGTGTCAGAGGTGTTCTACAGCTGTCTTTTACCATCATGGGTAAAAATTGGTGAAGAGTGATTGGGAAAGCAGCTGCCTGCCAAAATGCACAATCAAAACCAGAAGTACTTTCAACAAGAAAAAACATCTGATAATGTTATGTATAAATTAATTAATTTTATTATTATTTAACCATGTACAATTATTTTGTTCATGGCTAACTCGAGCTACAAAGCTAACTCTATTCAACCCCAGAATCCTGGAAATTTCCTTAAGCAGAACATGAGAAAACATAAAGAGAAACCTATTATATTTACATGACTGTCCAGCACCATTGGGATTTAATCTCTTCACCTTTTGGCTAGGAATTTATAAGTACTTATGCCACTTCATTGAAACTTACAGAAATCTCAAGAAAGAAAATTTCAGAAGTCTAGTCCCAGGAAAACAAGCTATGTAACTGAAGAGCATGGATTTGATTTCAACAGGAAATATGAGACTGCAACATGATTTGCTTAACAGAGATTTGGTGTCTAAAAGGTAGACAGACCCACTGAACCCTCAGAGTTCATTGTGTACCAAATGAACAGCTAAAGGAAATAGCTATCCTTGTGTTTAGAGCAAACGAGGATTATATGTTATGATCAACCAATCTGATGTTGGTTGATCATAACATGTACAATTGTAAATAACTTCTGCTCTCCTGATCTAAATTAACTCATGCTTAAGTTTCAACCATACTGTATTCGCTTGACTGCCTTCAAATACATATGAATTTGAGTAACATAACATATGATGTTGGCCCACACTTTGCAGCTATAAAAGCTTTAACTTAGAAGTTTTAAACGTGTGTTTATAGGAATTTTTGACCAGTTCTTACTTTGTGCACTGGAGTCAAATCATATTGCAACAGAAGGGGGTCATTACCACAAAGTTAGGATTTGGGACATGGCTTTGTCCAAAATGTCTTGGTATTCTGAAAGAGTTACTTTCACTGAAAATAAGGGGCCAATAACATCATACTAAACTCTATGGCTCAAGAATTGGATTTTACTCAAGTCAATATGCATGAGAAGGCAGGAGAGAAGATACATTAGGCAATATATATTTCTTTAAGTACATGTATATATAGTGTATATTTTTTTATCTGAAATTATTTAAAATGTCACCTTTTGCCCAACCCAAAACACAGAACTCTGTCATGTCTAAATGACTGGCAACAGGGGGTTGGAAAATGTCATAGGAATCTGGAATCTGTTTCTGTATGCTGTAGCAATCCAATTTCTCTTCATTGGAGCTAAGAAGCTGAAACCTATTACAGCATAATGTGCAACAGAAACTACATGATAAGGTTTGTCACACAGTTCACCGTTGAACAAGAACTGCACCCCAGGCCTACTGTGTTCCTTTAATATACAACTATAGACAAATTAGTTTTCTTATTACAGTTGGTATGTAGCTGTCAAACCATTCCACGGATTTGGGTACTCTAAATATTCTGTATTAAGAAATACGTTTGAATATAAAATCAGATTTTTGGATTTGAGCAGCTCTTGACAAGAATCATGACAACTGACAAGAATCAAGACAACATAGTTTTAGAAGATACAGAGCATGTCATTTTGTTTAATGTCAGGGTGCATGCAATGCTTTAATTTGGAAACTTAAAGGTCATAGATGTTTTGGCCTATGTGCCATTACAAAAGATCAGCATTTGACCAGTGCAACTTATGTTTGCTGCTGCTTCTGCGAGAGCATGCAAAATCACACACCATGTAAAATAAAACCCTACTGTGGATTTTCCTAAAACACAACATTTACACTAGAGACTGGTCAGTGCAAGAAATATATATCTTTGGTTTTAAGTCATTTATGTTATACGTAATTATAATACTGATATAATTTTTTTTCTATGTTATGAATCTAGAAGTTCAAAAACAATGAAGAATGGTCAAGGCGAAAATGTATAATTTTCATTTTGGGTCTTTTTCACAAAAACCTTGGGAACCTCTATCTTAGGCTACGTTTACACTGCCAGGTAAATGTGACCCAATTCCGATTTTTTTGCTCATATGTGACACATATCAGATATGTTCTATGTCCATGTAAACAGGAAAAAAACGCATGCATTCCGATATTTCGAGATCGGTTTCAGGCCTCCTTCATATGTGGAAATAAATCGGATATAAATCAGATATGTGCTAATGTGATTGTCGTGTAAACAGACAGATCGGGTTTCCTGAGGCATTGTGTTCTGTACGTCATTAAAACTGCGACTTCTTCGCGGTTTAATGACGTAATGTTATTCTCCGGTGGAAGCGCGTGTTAAATTACAACTTCGCAGGTGACATGGAAAAGAACAATGCCCCCCCCCACCACATCCCCTCCCTCCAACACACACTCGCCTTGTGTTAATGCTTATTTGGGCTAAATAACAATAATCAGTATTTCGTGAATGAAACATATGCACAGGCTGCAATTATGCCGTTTTTTTTTCTCCTCCTCCGTTTTAAAACCATGGTGCGCGAACTTTGCAT